>CM076572.1:414145383-414778522 GCA_034641835.2 Pinus albicaulis
ATATATCCCAACCCCTCCACCTATAGGAAATTTTTATTAAAGTCCTACTTATCCTACTGGTAACACATTGATGGGTAGACCCTATGGTCCACATAGTCAACCAATACTTCCTTGGTTAGATTCGGGAGAAAACCCGCAATTACCATTTTTGGTAGCTCTAGACATCTCCGACATCTATAAACTGACTAATGATCCCATTAATCACAACCCGCTCTGGCCTCGAGTACCGCACAATATTCCTTATGACATCCCAAATTTTGATGGGAAACAAGGGGAATACCCAGCTGCACACATCACCACCTTTCATTTATGGTCTATATCTAATTCCATGGTGGATGATAGTGTTTGGATTCGACTGTTTCCCCGCACCCTTACAGGAAATGCCACCAAGTGGTATATTGAATTGCCACGTGCTGCCATAAACACTTTTGGTGCTTTAGCGATGGAGTTTCTAAAGAATTTCCAATTACCAATCAGATTTGAAACCAGAACGAAACTGTTAACCTCGTTGCGCCGAGACACCGCCACCCACATCTCCGATCACATTCATGAATGGATATGTAGGAGGAGGCTAGTCAAAGCGCCAATCTCGGATCATCTCTTAGCTAATTGGTTTTGTAAGTCTCTCTTACCACACATCTCTAAAGACGTTGGCCTTTCCGGTGCGGTTATAGAAGATCAATGCATTCTTTGTGCCCAACATTTGGATTTATTCTATTCTTAATCAGGCACGCTATATGATTTACTCCCCAATTCCCCTGGTAACCCAAATCCTCCAGCTACTCAGAAAATCGGAGCTCACGCCGACAGTCTCGTTGGCACAATATTTGGTGTAGCCACAAAACAGTCTCAGGGGAAAACCTCCCAGCCATCCTCGGCTGCCACCACCCCTAACCAAACAACTACTCTTCCTACTGTTGAGGTAAATTCTATGAAAACTTCACAAAAACCTAGTGGAAAGAATAAGAAGAACAAGAAAAAGACATCTTCTTCGGGAGAGCAATTAGATAATCAGAATAATCCTAATCAGAAAAATGCTACCAAAAATGACAAAGGGAAGGATAAACCCATGAAATTTCCTTGCAAGATCTGTGTGGAGGACCACTTGACATACAAATGTCCTTGGCTGCAGGAATGCACCGATTTTATCGCGAACAAAGATTCTGGGCAAACACCTGTCGTTCTTCATAATCCTTTCCCTAATCAATAGAATCAACATCAACACATGGTTTACAACCCGCCACAACCCCAGCAACGGGGCAATGGTGGTTCACATCCTTCCAGTGAAGGACCATCCACCATTTATGGCATTGAGAGTGTTGAACTTCAAACACGAGCCAAGCTTTATGGAAATCCTACCATAGACGCTCAAGAACCTGGTACTAGTTCAAATCCACCGCCGACCAACGATTTACATATCGAACGGCCTAATTCTGACCCCGTAATTCATCCCCCCAAAGGGACACTTCGACGCATGACTCATAACACCTCTGCACATGTACCCCAAAAATACAACATTGTAGAAGATTTGGCGCAGGCACCGTCAGCTATGTCTGCTCTCAAAGTATTGCAAACTTGTCCGGAAAAAATGAAAGCCTTGCTTTCGGCCATTGGTGGAATAGACCCCCAGAATTCCATGCTAGCTCTCTTTGATATGGAAAAATCTCAGACTCACCTCTCGCACCAACTTGCATTCCAAGTATAGGTTGTTTCAAAAGGCAGACCAATCCATCGCACTGTCATTGACGAAGGTGCTTCGACCTACGTTATGTCACAAGATTTCTGGCTCGCTTTAGGTTCTCCTACCTTAACACCGCCGTCAAATTCCCTGAAAGCTTTCGATGGCCACACGTTCCTCCCAAAAGGATAACTTGCTATCTTTCCCATCACTTTGAGTGGGAAAATGATAACCGTGGACGTTGAAGTCGTAGATCGCCATCTCAACTATAATCTATTGCTCGGTCGCAGTTGGTATTATGCCATGACCTCCATTGTTTCTTCGGTTTTCCAACTCATCCTATTTCCATTGGATGGGAAAATAGTCATATTGGATCAGTTATATTTCTGCACCCCTGATTATTCCACGTTACGAAGTAGCACTGTACCCCTAATATGAGGCTTTCGTGACTCTTACATCAGTATTGGTACCGGTCTTCTGAAGGCATCTTCCCTACTAGGTTGTTTTCCTCTCCCGCCGCCAGAGATCCCAAATATGGTTGCAATGATATCCACCACTTTGGATGGCTCTATCGACCTATGGATCCTCCTGGTACCTTCAGACATTGATTCCTACGGAGATCAGATGCCGCTCTCACCAGCCAAGTTGGCCTACCAAGCCCTCCAAATTACATATGAACCCTCCACTGCTATGGTTTCGACCAAAGGTACAAACGTCCCACCCATCACAGTTCTCTCTAAGGATCTCCTCAATGAAGTCTTGCCTACAGACGAAGCTATTCGAGAAATCAATTCTCTAGAAGAACGACCTTGGGGAGAGTTTCACCATCGCGATTCGATGATCGACTCAGATGTGATAAAAATTGAAATCCCATCCTTTGACCCACCTGAGATGGTTCCCTTCGCTTACATGATTGTTCAAACTATCGATTCAGAAGGGAACATGGGTAATATTTCTAAGACAATTCTCATTGATATCTAGGTCAAAATGGGTATCGTGGAAAATATTCAGATTGGAGCCGATTGCAATCCTGAGGAAATTGCATGCTTCACATCCCCTTTTCAAGGAATTCCGCGATGTGTTTGCTTGGTCTTATGAATAAATGCCCAACATAGATCCATCTATAGTCGAGAACGAAATCAATATTTATGACAATGCCAAACCAATTCGGCAGCGACTCAAACTCGTCCACCCACGCAAAGCAGATGCCATCAAAATTGAGGTAGAAAAACTTTTAAACGTTGGTTTCATCTATCTCATTCCTTTGACAGAATGGGTTTCCAATCCGGTTCCCGTCGATAAAAAACAAGGCACCATTCGAGTTTGTGTTGACTATCGCGATCTGAATGCCGCTTGTCCCAAAGAAAATTAGCCTACGCCGTTCATAGATCAAATTCTCGACAATTGTGCCGGATGCGAATCTTTTTCCTTTATGGATGGATTCTCGGGCTATAACCAGATTGCAATTAAAAAATAAGACCAACATAAAACTGCCTTCATCTGTCCTTGGGGCACATTTGCGTATCGTAAACTCCCATTCGGTCTGAAGAATGCTGGAGAAAATTTTTAGCGGGCTATGGAATACGCTTTTCATGACATTTGACATATTTTACAGGCTTACATGGATGACCTTCTGGCCCATTCCAAGAAATGACCTGATCACCTCGCTCATCTAAAAGAAATTTTTGCTAGGTGTAGATTATACAATATACGTCTGAATCCTCATAAGTGCATATTTATGGTCGAGTCCGGGTGTCTGTTAGGTTTAATTGTCTCCAAGCACGAGATTAGGGTTGATCCCGATAAGGTTAAGGTGATTGTTGAATTGTCGGCACCACAATCCATCCTTCAACTCCAACGTTTGCAAGGGAGGGCAAAATTTTTACTTTGATTCATCGTTAACTATGCCCAGATGATGAAAGGATTTATGCGATTATTGAAGAAAGGAACACTATACTTGTGGGATGACCAAGCTCAACGGTCATTTGATGCTTTAAAACATGCACTTGTTTCAACCCCACTCCTTAGTGCCCCCGACTACTCATGCGACTTTCTCCTCTACTTGGCAGCCTCACCATCCTCACTTAGAATGGTTCTGGTTCAAGTTCACAGCGATGACAGTGAACATGTGATATACTATTTCTCAAAAGGTCTAATCGGACCTGAACTCCGTTATTCACATGTGGAGAAACTTTCTCTGGTGGTAGTTTTTTCCGTCACCCGACTCCGACACTATATATTGCTGCGACAGAATACGGTTATTGCTTTGGAGAACCCCATGTGACACATCCTGTCTCGAAAAATTATTGGAGGAAAATATTCCAAATGGATCATAATTCTCCAACAATTTGATTTGGTCTTCACAGCTGCCAAAGCAAATAAATCCCTCGTCTTCGCCGAATTATTATCGGACCTTCCCAGAATCGACCCAGGAGAAGTAGCTCATGATCCATTTCCTGATGAATCTGTATACTTGGTCGATTCTTCGGACCCAAGGTATGGAGACATTTTGGTCTACCTACAAACCCAATGCTTCCGCCCAACTCTCACATTTGACGACCGTCGTCGTATCTGCCACCAGGAAAAGCACCACCTCGTGCTAAATGATACATTATATCGCCGTGGTATCGATACTATTCTTCGGCGTTGTCTCACTTTCAATGAAGCGGAACACGTTTTGAATGACTACCACGCAGGGGCGTGTGGTGGTCATATTTTAGGCATAGCTACCGCCCAAAAATTCTTGCGCGCAGGTTACTATTGGCCCACTTTGTTTAAAGACTACATTGCAGCAGTCCAGAAGTGACATCCATGTCAAATTTTCACAAATAAAATGCGTGCTCATCCTGACCCCCTTCATCCGTTTATCTCCATTGGTCCTTTCGCTAAATGGGGAATTGAATTCGTCACCTACACTCCCACTTCAGAAAATGCACACAACTACATCGTGGTTGTGGTCGACTATTTTACGAAATGGGCAGAAGCAATTCCCACTTTTAAGGCCGATGGCGAAACCGCCCCTCTCTTCCTGTTCAATCAGGTAATTTGTTGGTTCGGCATACCCCTATATATTGTCACATATCATGGATCCCACTTTCAGAATCATATGATGACCAAATTAACATCCATGCTAGGTTTTCGTCAAGATCAATCTTCGTCTTATTATCCTCAAGCTAATGGTCAAGTCGAAGCCGTAAATGGCATCCTCAAAACCATGATTCGTCGACTAGTCAGAAACCATAAAACCACATGGCATCGGAAGTTGTATTCCACGTTATGGGCATACCGAACGTCAGCCAAAACTACCATAGGCTTCACTCCTTTTCAACTTGCATTCGGCCTGGAAGTAGTACTTCCAATCGAGTGTGAAATTCCATCACTCAAACTCGTTGCTGAACTCCTGCCTGGCACCACCGCCACAGAAGAGCGCTTGCTATCGCTCGATCATTTAGAAGAAACTTGTCGAGATGTTACACTAGCACTCAAAGCTCACCAGTGCCGAGTCAAAGCTCAATACGAAAAATCTGTCAAGCCTCGTTCTTTCCAAGAGGGCGATCTTGTTCTACTCTATGATCAGAAACATGATCTCTTGGGGGCAGGAACGCTCCAACCATTATGGCTTGGTCCTTAAATCATCACTAAAGTCCTCTCAAAAGGGGCTTACAAACTTCAGGACTGTAATAGAATTCCACTTGCAGAGCCCCACAATGGGCTCTATCTAAAGAAGTATTTTGCCTAGTTTTGCACTAGGCGTATGCTTTGTAATTTTATGTATATAAGTTTTTCCTATTGTTTTGATATTTCTGGATATTTTTTGGTTTTTGAGGTGTTTTTTCTCATGTATAATATTTTTCTTTCACACAGATGTCGTCACCCTCCTTATCATACGTAGGATATGCGGACAGTGCTAGTCGTCACACTAGACACATTTCTTCAACTGCTTGGGTTCTCTACACTCCTAAGTCAGACCTTCTTGGTTCTGGTGGAATCTTCCTAGGTAGTACCACCAATAACGTTGTCGAGTACATGTCAGTGATCCAACTCCTCACGGAGGCGGCGTCTCGCAACATCTCCAATTTAGTGGTCAGGTTAGATTCCCAACTCGTCATTACGCAATTAAACAATCAATACTGTGTCTGTCATCCAATCTTGTTACGTTACTTTCTAAGGGTGCGACTTTTAAAATGTCAATTTCAAACAATCACATTTGAGCACGTTCCTAGAGAATTTAATGAATTAGCCGATTCTTTGGCAAACTATGTGTTAGATTGGCATTTGTCACATTTTCTATAAAAGATTTACTCATGAGTATATATATTTATATCCCATTGAAAATACATAAAAAATCAAAAAACACAAAATCACCAAAAAGTATGTATAAATATATATATATATGTTGTGTCCAGTACAATAGTTACATCAAAAAATCTTCCAAAACTTGGGTGTTTTACAAAAATTTGGCTATACTAAGCCACGCTCTGACAGTTATACATCCATTTTGCCAGCTAGGCCTGATGATCATGATAACATACAACTGCTCTGGATATCCTCCTCAGAGGCACCAGGTATCTCTCCGGCACACCTACGATATGCTGCTGCAAACGAACTATAACCTCCCGCATAGGAAGGGGTGGTATACCCATACTCAAACCCTCCAAGTTTCTGGAGAGTTCATGTAAAATCTGGGCATCATCATCCCCGACGGCTTCCGCATCCTCAGCTAGTGTGCCAGCCCCGAGTAGCTACAATTCTCGCCGTGCATAGCGAGGGGCCCCAACTGGGCGGACAGGTGCCACATCTGTGTGAAGAAAACAAAGCTTCATGTCAAAACATAATGTTCACCGTAATTCAAAAAAACAATTGCATAAACATTCAAAAGACAAAAAAAAGTACTTCCTAGAGTACACTGATCATTTCCTTCTTACCATCGAGTCCCCACTGGGTGCCAGGGGGCAACGCTAACTTCGGATCGCCTATGAATTTCATCCCTGCATAGGGATAATCCTCGATCATAATAATCTGGGAGTTCAGCCAACCAAAAATCCATCATCAAAACAATGGTGGACGGGACCCTCTCCAGTCCGCAAAAGCAAAGCTGCCCATCGAGCCTGCCTCGCCTCGTGTGGGCCCAATGGCACTATAATGATACTGGGCCTCATCAATGCTACCTGCTCCAGTAGGAAAGAAACGATCAATGTACCATACCCAAACTCTCTCTGGGTACGGGTCTTGCATGCTATGAGCTCTATTCGAACCCGACGGACAACTCCATCACACCAGTCAAACACCTGAGGCTGCATACAATCCAAGGCTAGTAGCATCTGGGCCTTGGTGGCCATATGTTGACTCTTGGAACTTGCCAAGCGAACAAATTGATCCATAATATAGACCTCGTTGGTCTCAAATCCACCCGTGCAATAGGTACCCGGTTGCTCACAGCCTCTGTGTTGCATATGCAATGAGCAAGAATGAGATCAGTAGTGGAACATGGATCCGCTCTGGACCCCGTCAAGTTGGGCCTCGGTCCATGACATGACAGGCTGGTCAAAAAGTATACATCATCTTTCTCAATTGAGAGCTCATTGCCCCCAATCCAAAAGACATGGTGTCGTTTGTCCCATTGTTGAATCAGCCACCTCAGGAGGTCCTCTTGAACCCTCATCAGTTCTGAACGTGCATATTTTAACAAACCTCATCTACGGAGAGCCATCAAGCTTGCAACATCAGTAATCATTTCCATTTCTTCCCCTTCATGTTCTCTCTCTCGCCAGATACTCATGATTAACAGCTGAATACTTGCAAATACAACATTTTCAACCGATTATAAATTGTCTGGGCCACTTCAAAACACTTATAAATGAGTTCCTAAAACATGTGTTTTTCCTAACGCTGGCTATAGTGCAAAACAAAGCGCGCTAATGCATCCTCCCCTCACGGGAAGTGCGCTTAAGGCAGCTCCAGCACTACTGGCACGCGTTAGCCGCTAATATTTTTTAGGGCCTGCCAAATTTCCCATTCTGAACAAGCAAAACTTCACAAAAATACAATTAAATGATAGCAAGAGGTTCTAGCTCTTACTTGGATCTCACGGGAAAGAAAACCGTTGCCCGGGTTGACCGCAATCGCCAGCTGAAGTTTTCACCCTTTTTCACCCCAGAGCTCCTTCACAGCACTCAAAATAGTGAAAATGAAAGTCTTCTGACCTTCTTATAGCCACTTCTAGGGCATGACTCTCTTAGCTAGTCGAAAAAAGTGGTGAATTCTTGCTGCATATGTGTCGCAACTATTGAGATTTGTTACTGATGTTCTTATGAGTGATCAAGATTCATATGCAGACATACTCATGTTCTGACCCTTTTTATCGAGCATTCCTTTTACAGTATTTTTCTTGCTCGTTAATCCGAAAAACCTCGAGTTCCCTTCTTCAGACTCATTAAAATTATACGAAATTAATTTCGAGTGTTCTTTTTATGGACTTTTTCTTGCTCGTTAATCTGAAAAACCTGGATTTCTCTTCTTCAAAATCGTTAAAACTGATATGAAGAAGCACTGAGCTTTCTTTTTAGGGACCTTTTTCTAGCTCATAAAACTGAAAAAACCCTGAGTTGACTCTGTCGAGCTCACTAAACTACCACGACAGAGAATAAGGAGCCATTATTTTCCTCTTTTTCAAAGCTCTTTAAACTAAAAAAGTGACCGAGTTTTCTCCGCGTGACTCGTTAAAATTTCACAGAGAGCACCGAGTTTTTCTTTGTTGGACGCGTTAAAATTTCACAAAGAGTACTGAGTTTACTCCGTCTCCTCGTACTCATAACAAAATGAGGTAGACATCCATCGAACATAGATTTCTCACTTTTCCAGCTTTGATGGACTAAATCACGGAAAATGAACTGTTTCGGGCTTACTATTCTCCCTTTGTCATGCCCAGTTATCAAGACATGATAAAGGTACCCCAATGGATTTGTATTTTATGACATTTTTCAGACTCTCTAAACATGAAAAATTCACCGAGTTTACTCGTTTGGACTCATTAAACCTAATCAGATGGGGCACAGAGTTGTCTTTTATGATATTTTTCAGACTCTCTAAATATGAAAAATTCACCAAGTTTACTCGTCTGGACTCGTTAAACTTAATCAGACAAGGAAAAATTTGGACAAAATGGATACTACCTCTGTTACATTTCAGAAAGGTTGATTTGGCAACAAAAATATTGAACATGGCACTTCCCAGAAAACTCTTTCGCAGTTAGCTGAACCCTACCATCTATGAGTATTAACCTTCATCTCCCAGTGTCCCTACACCGGTAAAATCCTAACACACTCTTTGGTGTTCATTAAGCCTCAGCTGCCTAGTACCCTGTTACAGTGCCTTCTATTGTTCAAGCAGATCTCGCTATCTACTGCTCCTCTTATCAACCAAACCACTCATTATGCCAGGACTTATTTGTTGTTAGACATCCCCATTTTCTCTTCATTATCTCCATCACAAACAAAATAATTTGGTTTCCGTTTCGTGTTGACTAATGTAGGATGCCTCAGTGCCTACCTTTCAATAGATCTCTTCCCATCGACTTCAACATCTTATATAGGAAGTTGATCCAGAAACCCATCACTACTCAGAAACTTGCAGACATCAATGGCAGGTAGTCTTGTGTTTGATTAGGAGTCTTCATCATTGGCTCCTGATCGAATGATTCTACGAGTGTTCGACTTCAACTCTTTTTATTCAGACTCGCTAGATTGTACTATGCATATTAGGGACCATCATCATTATCAGTGGCCACCTTCGCATCTGTTAACAGTTCTCATTATTGACTGGTAATCAAATGATTTCTCACATGTTAGACGACAACTCCTTCATTCACATGTTGAGAAATATGCAGTTTAAGTGAATCGGCAGTCAAGACCTTGGGGCAAAGGTTACATCATTAAAGTTGTGTTTCCTTCCCCAAGTTGCGATATTGTTTATGGAGACAGCTTCTTCATCTTGATCCTGTTATGAAATACACTTCCACATTCTGCTCATCGGTGGACAGATTCTTCATATCTCTATTCTAGAGAAATCATGTTGTTTATGCTACTGAGCATGGGAATGCCCGACTCAAGGAAAATACTATATTTTCTGACATATGTTGTTGTTTTAGGTTTTCCTCAGTCTTTCAATCTCTTTATCTCTACTACACACATTATAAAGTATTTCGGCCATCATCTTCATCTCTGACCTCACACTTTAGGGGGAATATTTTACAAGTTAAAATACCTCCTCATCGGCTCAGAGGAGAAGATAAATATGGAAGGAATACAAAGACCTAAACTAAACCTACTTCTGCCAAGGTAACGCCCCACTATAATAGCACAAGAGCATTATAACGCACCTGATCAAAGAATAGGCCACATTAGTGGCTAGGGCAATGCTATTTTTACACTAGAGGGTAGCGTTACCCATGTTTTGGGTTTGGAACGGGAAAAACCTGTGGAGAATGATTTGAATTCCTAGCTTTTTCTCATAAGAGAGTCAATACAAAAAGGAAATTGCAAAGCACTAATCTCTTATTGGGCTTTTCCAAAAACAACTGAACTCTCAAAGAAGGAAAAAGCATGGAAGTTGAGGAAGCATCTTGGTTTTTTCTATTCATAACTGGTTGAAAGAGAAGGGCAATGATTGCTCTCTCCATCTCCTATAAAATGGAGCTGAAGGCTCTTGGTTCAAGGTCAAAGGATTGTCAAAGTTTTGAATACTTGTGAAATAGAGCATTATTGTTGTAGTGTGAAAGTCAAGAGTCAAAGAGGTTCATTGAGAACTTGTTGACCAAGACATCACCACATTGAGAGATAGAGATATTGGAAGGCTGAGGAGGGCTTGGTACAAACAACGGTTGTAATCCTCTTTTTTCTAAATCAATAGAACTGTATCTGTTTTTTCCATTCTATGTATTGATATTGTCATTGTTATTCAATCACTTATATAGCATGAGATCAATGGCTTAGATGTGCATAGTTTAAATGTTTATTATATATTGACTTAATTGATAGGAAATACATGTTATGGTAGAGATTACATGGGCGCTTTGATTGATTGTAGGGTTAAGATTTGGAGCTAGTGAAGAAGGATCTCTGCTTCGCTGTTCAACGCTCTCCAAAAGACTCCAAGATCATTAAAGAGGTAATCTTCCATATTATTCCATAAAGTTGTTTTAAGTTAATATGAACATGTATGCACCTTCTTTGTGAACTATACAGCTAATCTTATTGTCTGCCTCGGGCAACGAAAATCCCTGAGAGGGATATTCAATAAACAACAACCCAAGCATTTTACCCTATAGCAGTCATTGGCTTCCTTGGCTGGAAAATGAAACCAAGATCCTCTCCTGCTAAATCCAACTTCTTGACAAACTTACCTTTATGCATTTTTCTTCTATCTCCTTCAATATCTTCTACTGTACAATTGGGGATTCTTCAATGCCTATTTCCTGGAGGATTTATTCCAGCTTTCCCTTGACAAAGGTTTTTCTCCTTACTACCCTTTTGCAACTGTGTTTACTAGTTCTATGTTTTTGTCTTTTAGGTGATGGCTGAGGGATATTAGTCTCTTTTAGAGGTTCAAATTCAATGTCCATTAGTTCCACAGGAGGCTATCCTCCCTCTTCATTAATTTATTATATTATAGCTAGAGATGGAGTACTCTTTGGTTTTTAAATATTATTTGTTGTCACTGAGTCTACATCATATCCACTCATGAAAAGAAAAAAGGCCCAATATCTGTTTAACCTTTTTGATTCCTCCAATACTAAAAATTTGATTAGGCCATGGTGAAAAATTGATGTTTCACTACCCTCAGCCTTGGCCTTGACTTTATCTGACATATTCCCCAAACTTCTAAATAAAAATAAATGTAGGTCAAGTGGTTGCATACCAATGAAATGTAGATGGAGTCTGAAATGATAGAGTAGACCATGTGGAACCTCCCTTCGTAATTAAAATATTTCTGGACCACCAACAACAGTTTTGCATAATTTTATTTCATATAACCCCTCAGGATGCAATTTTTCATGTCAGCTGCTCTGTGCTCTTGTTTAAGAAATTCTTCATAGCTTTACTTTCTGAATTTAGTACCTTTGAACCATTCCTCACCACCTCTGGGTATTTCTGTAGCTTGAGAGAGAGCATCAAGTGACACTGTGAGGTTTAATACACCAACCTTTGAGGTTGTCCCTGTGAAATTTGCTGCAAAGTCTTTGGATATCTAGACATGAAAACCTTGCATATTTTGAAAAAACTATAGGCAACCAACCTTCTTGAAGGTCTCCATAGCACTGGAATCTTCATTTAAAAATTTCAATTCCATAGGATCGTACTTCACACATTAACCTCCTTTTTTTGCTTTCTTCTTCAATGCCATTGATCCTTTATACTCTCGTTGCCTCCTTGCTTGTGACACCTGCAGAATCAAAGCTAGACGACAACCTGTTTTGCGTGGTGAACCAACTCTCCAAAAGTGACACTGAGATGATTTTCATGCAAGAATTTGGATGATGAATGACAAAGAGAATCTTAGGGGCAAGGTTTAAAAATTAATTCGACAAATTGAGGGAAAATGATGACACATGTGACCACAAGAGGCAATGATTACAGAAAATACGACCTTGCATGCTTGGTGATTATGATAACTAATTTTCTGACCTCACCTCTATCTTTGGCTATCGAAAAATTGACACCTCACACTGATCTCTCAAGCTCTGCAGAAAAACCCAGTTTCATAGCGAAAATAGTTAAATTGTTGACATATCCGCTATGGAACTATCGGGCAGTTTCGTAGAGAAAATCTGTTGTTTTGCCATACAATTCGCTATGAAATGGTGAAAAATGAAAAGTGGGTTATTTTTTTAATTTGAAATCATGGGAGTGAAAAATAACTGATATGGGATGGATTTACCTTATATGACAAGGCTCAAGGTGGGTTTAGACTTAGGTTAAATCTTACCACATGTGTTTTTTTATAAATTTCATGAATTTGACTTTGAAACAACATGGAACCTATGGTAACCTTATAAAAAAAAATTTGAAAATTTTGAGTGTGATAACAGTTTATACATTGGTATTTTATTGATGAAGAACACTAATAACCTAATTAAAAGTAGATCATAATATAAAGAAGTAAAAAGTACTCACAAGAAGTTACTAATAGAAGATAAATTACTTAATCTCTATGCCCTAGATTTCTCAACATGGTATCTGAGCTAAGGTGACTAAGTCAAGGAAGGGCATCTTATCAAAGGAAACTCAAGGATCAAATCTCAAAGCAAAGATAATCTTGAATTAAATAAGTCTACAAAGAAGTATTTAGTCATCATTAAGAGAAGAAGGTCAAAACCCTACGTCTACTCAAGTTGAAAGGAGCTAGAAATATAGTTGAAGAGTTTTGAAGTCTATTCATCCAAAGGAAGCTAGAGGAATTGTCATCAAAACTCTAAGGCGATCTCTATCAATGAATATCCCTACCATTGAAGGCTTCATCATCATCAAAATATCCAAGGGATCCCCCTCTCTATGGGATCATGGATTATTATTGAAAAAACCTTCTTCATCAATACGAAGTTTTCTATACTCTATATCATCATCAACATCAAGGAAGAAGCAAGGAAAAAGGAGCATCCTAACAAATAAGTATATTACCTTATCTAAATATGTCAAAATGTCTTTTTGCAAGGAAAGAAACAAATTTTTTGGGGCTTCAAACTATCTTGCATGGAAGAAAAGGACATATCTAAATCTTATTTAAAATGAGGTCATGGATCATGTCAAAGGATCTATCACCAAACAAGGAGAAGAATATGCTCATGCTCTTTCCAATTATATGAAAGGGGAAGTTAGGGATCAATGGATTCTCATAGAATCCATCAAGGATCCCCTCATCCCATATGTATCTAAACTCAAAACTTCAAAAAATATATATAACAAACTGGTAGAGTTGTATTACGTAACCACTGCTAGAGAAGTCATCTCATTAAGGCAATAAATTTACAAGTTGGAAATGTCTAAGGAATATGGAATAGCCTCATACTTTATGAGGATATATGATATCTGGGATCAACTACAAGAACTGGTAGAATTCATGTATGATAGTGAAATGACTATAGTTGTATTAAATTCACTATCGAAGGAGTGTGGTAACTTTACTTCAAGTATTTATGGGAAGAAAGAAGCTAATCCATTCCAGGATCTATGGTCACTATGGAAGACTGAAGAATCTAGAATAAATGCCAAATTTGGTGTGGGAGCATTTGAGGGAAATCAAGCTTATGTTGCAATGACAAGAAGAAAGGGACAATTTGGAAATTTTGGTCCTAAGAAAAAGGAAAAGAACATGGCCAAAATCCAATGCTATGGGTGTCAATAATATGGACACTACAAAAGAGACTATCCTAAACTCAAGAGGGACAATAACAAAAGAGGAAGAAAAGAATCCCACATCACCGAGGAAGTAGAGGAAGATGAAAAGAAGAAGTACAAGAAAGAGGAAGTTAGAGATCTCTACTGTGAATAAGATATTCTTCCTTGGCTACGGTATTTTCAAGTTCTTAAGTCTTCTGTCACAAGATATGGCTAGCATGATTCACTAAAAGGGATGCATCAAGGCATCATAGAAGAACTGAAAGACAGAGCTTGGGACATCATCATTGAGAAGCATGTATATACAATCTCTTTAATTTATTAATCAAGTGGGGCTTCCATAAACCCTATATTAAAAGCCTCATTGTACATATTTTTAAAAATGGGGATGGAAACAATCCCTCTAATTATAAGACCATTATGATTAACCCTCTTTTATCTAATTTAAATGGAATTATTTGGGAAAATAAAATCAATGGATGGCTAGAAAACCATAGAAAAAGAGCTAAAGTATAGGTTATATTTAGAAGTTATCATTCAAATATGGACCACCTTATTACACTTAGGATCATTATAGAGAGTTTCATAATAACCAAACCAATCTCTTGTGTTGTTTCAATGACTTTAGAAAAGCATTTAACATAATATTGACCTTTGGATTCAAGAGATTATAAAAGATAAAAGTTCCTTTTTAGTAGAGAGCTATCACAATAAGTTTGTATGAGAATGTTATTACAAGGTTTCGAAATATTAATCGCAAGTTGGAAGAAATTAATTATAATATAGGAGTTAAGAATGGTTTTTTTACTGTCCCATGCCTTTTTTGGAATATACATTGACAAGTTATAGAGTTGTTTGGAAGAAGAATTTGATGATGGCACACTCTAATTGGTATAGTCATCATCATTCTTCTTTACATTGATGATTTTTTTTCTTATGGAAAGGAGCCCCTACAATTGCTATGAGCAACCAAAAATTCTAAAGGATTTATGCTCTAGTATGGGTATGATTGTTAGCACTTAAAATTAAGTTATGAGAATCAAATCCAAAATATCACTAATCCTAATTTTGTGTATGACAATAATTTCTTGGAGGAAGTGACTTTATAAAAATATCTTGTAATTATTTTTTTGCAAGCTTAACTAGAACTATATCATTGACAAAAGGATCAATGGAGAGTGGAAAGCTTATCATGGACATGAGGATACTTGTAAATCAATGAATCATTGGTTATGGGATAAGAAAGAAACTCCTCTTTGAGATTATTTGCACTCTTGTTGTTTTATATGGCTGTGAAGTTTGTAGTAAAAACATCTCTAAGATTCTAAAGAAAGTGAAAATCCAAAAGCATTTTATAACTTATCATCTCAAAATTAAAGGAAATGCATCATGTTTTTCCTTGCGCGTAGATATGATTATTTCCCTAGTCAAAGCATGTGTATGACTACTTAACTAAAGTATAAGAACACTATAAATAACATGGGAGACAAGAGGCTTCCAAAGATTGCTTCAAAATCCAAACAAAACTAGCTATGACTCAATTTAGGTTGGCATAGAGATGACACGTATTGGCTAAATCATTAGGGAATAAAGCGTACAGGTCGCTTTGTAGATTTAAGGAGAAATTGTATTGTTATAAAGAATTACAGGATAATTTTAGTTGGATGTAGCTTGGGTAGTTGAGAGAAATGTTGTTAACCTCCCCACTTGGGTTCAAATCCTATATGTGACATGTTGAGTTGATAATAATTATATCCTTATAATGGCTTCAAGCCTTGTTGTCTAAGAGTCTCTCGAAGGACTAAAACATGTATAATGATCATATGGAATATGATGATATTTATTCATAGAAGGAAAATAACTAGAGGATAAAATAAAATTAGGATACTATTTAGAAATGATAAAACCTAATATAGAAGATAAAAAATATCTCTACATTTTGACTAATTTAAAGAAGAAAATCAACATTTCTAAAATATGAACAATCTCTTTAGAGATCCATAGTGAAAGAGTGCATTGGAAAATTCATAAAATGTTTTGGGTTGTAGGAAATTAGAGAGCAATGTGGTTGAGCACCTCTTATGATAGCTAGGGTTTAACCTAGTTTATGCCACTTGAATCTACTATGAAGAAGCTATGCTCATTGCAATCCTTAGGTACTATAAGTAGATTCCATGGAATGCTCATATAATATTGCTTCTAGAGTTAATGCATTGCATAGGAATTGCATTTTTAAGTATGATAAGGATGTAACCATGTGTTGAACGAATGAGAATGTTAATTTGATAACTCACTGTTTTCTTTTGGAGTTCACAATCTAGCTATGGGAGCTATAAAGGAATTCAATGAACTAGTTTGGACCTCAACCACAACATTTGTAAGATATTTCTCACTTATATCTTCCATCTCTACAACTAAGAAAGAAATCCTTCATCCCATTTGAGTGAAATTTGGTTGAAAATTTTGTAGGTTTGTACCCCTATGTGAAACATTGTGGACACATACATGGTAAAGCATTGGTCCTTGAAGCTAAAAGGACATGTACCCTCGTTCAACTTTGGTCATGGTTATTTTGATTTTCTTTCTTTTAAACAATGAAGAGAGAGATGTGATTTTCAATTCCAAGACATAATGTGAGCATTGACTTTTCCCTAATTAGAAAAGGGGTCAAAGAAAGCATAAGATAAAAAAGGTGTGTTTCTATACATATGATTGTGATTAGTTTATTATAATTTATCTAGAGACTTAAGAAATTGGTATGAGTAGCCCTTGCACAAAAATCCATCTTTTCTCCCCACTATTATATGAAGCGAGGAAAGAAATATCCAAAACACCGATGAGTTTGTAGAAAAATATATGAATGAACACCATGTAATTTATTGCTAGCATCAATAGTAAGCCTTTATATAATAAATTTATTTCGGCTTAAAAAAATATCATGGGTCAAACTAAATATATTACAAATGAAAAACTTTCTCTTAAAATGTACTTTATACACACATATTAAATAATAATTTCAAACCATATGTTACAATTCCAAATTCCCTAATCTTTTAATCCATCAAACTATAACAATCTAAAAATACTTCTCTTAAAACTTTTCTAACTTAAAAATAAATTTATAATACAAATATATATATATATATATATATATTAAAAAAATAAATAAAAAATAAAATTTTGAAACTAATGCCTTTATACAATTTTTTTTTTATAAAAAAGAAAATGATAAAAATTTCTTCACATTCTGGAAAAGTTACAACATACACAACCTCACCTAAACCCTATTAGATGCGTCACTACCACTGATAAATAGCAATTGCTTAAACATTTATATAATGAAATGAAATGATTATGATACATGATGACATACCTTAAAGTTTATATATATAAAATGAGGAATGGTGTAAGTTTACTTTTACCATTCTCGATGAATAAAGTAAACATAATGAAGGGTATTTACATGAAAGACACGGAATACTCGTCGTACAATAATGTCAGAAATAATGAATGGGGTAAATTTACTTTTGGCGCTCTGGATCTACAAACTATAATAAATTACATGATGTCGTTTCTTGGTTATCCCAAACTTGAGCGATAATATTTGTAAATTTGCCTATAATCATTGTCAAATATTCTTTCATGATGTGACGTATTATCAATACTACAACGTGATTTTCCAAAGAACGAAATTATCGTTAATTTTTGAGATTATTGACTAAAAATAATCATTAACTTGTTTTTAATAAAGTTGCAAAATAATTACGCGGTAAAGCGTACTTATTTGAAAACAACTTTCTTAAATAGCTATGTGTACTATTATGCACTCTTGATTTGAATGTTAGACGATTCAAATAAATTATACCTTACGATTAAATACAGTTAGATAAAATACAGTTATTAATAAGTTACAAAGAACTTCAAACCAGAACTCCGGAACTCCTCGCCTTCGTGAGACAACTTCTTGATTTCTCTTCCAGCGGAACACAAGAATGGTGGATGAAGCCACGAATCTGTACTACAGTAACATGCTCCACGCTCAGATTGATGTCATTTATTCTGCACTCTCGGCACTCGGTTACTCCATGGAAATCAAGGTTTCGGAGACCGGATGGCCTTCCAAGGGCGACTCAGACCAAGTATTCAATTTTTAATCCTCTTTCCACTTTAATTTCCAATTTTTGAAGTTACTACTACTTTCCCAAACCGGAAGGAGAAGTAATAGGAAGGAGATGCATTATTACAATACGTTTTTCCTCTACATCTACCTCCAGGTTGTGGTTTCGAGTCTCTGATCCTTGTTTCTTCTATCCTTTTTAGGGCTTTAAGGCAGAGAACATGAACCTGAACCCTTGAATTGTTGCTTCTATTCTCAATCAACAAAAGATCGGGCCAATAACAGCCTACACGATCATGTCATGAAAGCTTTTCAGTGTAATTGCAGAGGGAATTGGTGAATTTGTCCCAATTCCTTTGAAACAGGGGGTGTTGTGCAGGCGTTGGCCATATTCCAGGTTTCTATCCCTTGGCTTAGCAAAAAAAGGTAGCAATAGATGTATCTTTGAATCCACAAATATTGGTTGTACAACTGGTTTGATTCTTTAAGAGCAAAAAACATCAATTTTTTTGGCCATGTGAATCAAAACAATCCAGTGTACAAAAATTACTTATAGGTTTGCTCTGAGGGCATTCCTCTCAAAGAATTACCTCAGTATCTTGGAAGTTCCATCCATGTACTCGTCCTTCTGAACCTTTGCTGCGTAACTGTTGTACCAGTTTTTCCATTCAAGCAGGATTTGTGTGAGCAGATTAGTGAACTCTCTCTTGGCTTGGGCTCTAGGCATATCCCCAAGAGCATTCCATGCTTCTTGTTTTACCCTGAGAGCGTGATCAATTGCAAGAGAGCCATATTGTCCACTAGGACAAGGGCCATCCAGTGCCTGGGCTTTATAAGCATATTTTTTCCTCTATACTATTTCCTATATTACTGACATATTTTTTCCTCTATACTACTCTTTCCTATATTACTGCTTTACAGCGTTTCCTTTGCAACATATGGTGCAATTGCTAGTTATGTTTTTGTCAAATGAATCGTCATTCATTTTATTAATATTAAATAATATGAAAATTTTCAAAATATTTTTATTAATTAAATAAATGCTTTTGGTAGCTGATTTTTATTATTCAAAAGTTATTTTTCTTAAATTTTTATAAACTAATTATTAATTTTGTATTTATTTTAGTAAAATTTTAAAATTAAATTATTATTATTAAAAATTAGTTAAAATTAATTAATTTCACAATATATATTTGTCACAATATAGTTAATGTTTTAAGATTTATTTATTTGGTGAAGGAAGTAATGTGAAATCTCTTAAAATTAAGAGATCGAGGTTTAAATATTTTATTTTCTACTTACTTTACTCAAAAAAGTGTTAGAAAAATGTTGGATTTTCTAGAATACCAAAAAAAAATTTATTTGATTATATTAATTGCAACAATTGTTTTTTAATATATATATATATATATATATATCATCAAAATTATTATTCGCCTTAGTCTAACTAGACTGCATTTTTGCCTTGAAAATCGTGGAAATTCCGGTAAGATGTTAAGAAAATCCGGTAGGGATTTTTGTAAATCCAGGTTATAGTTATCAAACTTCAATATTTTGGGTGCCCTACAGGTTTCTGATGGCGCTGAATCTATTTTTACCATCAAAAACATGATTCAAATACTGCTACTACAAGATTTCTGATTTCTTAATTTTTTTTTTGGGCTAAATTCTGACCAATTTTGACCATCCTGACAATTCCTTCTCCTCCGTAAACAACTCCTTATTATTCAAATATTTATAATATAAATTCATATAATTTTTTTAACATAAATTTATATAAAACCAAATTTTAAATCCCATAAATTCTCATAATTATATAAATAATTATGTTCGAACCATTAGCAAAATTTATCTATCTCCCTATACGCCTATCTTATATCATGTAGAAATGATGAGGTATTCATTTTAAAATAATTATTAATACATTATATTTTTTATAATTTTTTTTTTTAAATTTAAATAAGATAAAATTTGAGACATCGTATTCAATGTAATTCTTAATTCTTCTTTTCTCATGAGTGTGCAACAACTTATACAATGTAATTAACTAGTAAAAGGAATGAGTTTGTGAATTATAAATGACTTAGCAATTATTTACAAATTCTGAGATTACTATTATAAGTTTATGAAAAATATATTTTGAATTTCTAAATAAGAAAATAAGTTTTGTTACTAGGTACTTGGAAAATACAGTAGAGGGTTATTAAGAAAACGCTTTGCAAAACCATGATATAGACTACTGTAAATAGTATTTATTGCCAAGATTCTTAAATCTGTCAGAATTCATACTGAAGGATCACTGACTTAGAAGTATATTGATAGAATAATACATTTACAAATTTACTGTGCAAAAGAAACAAAGCAATTGAAATAGAATTAGGAAAAAATACTGCTTCCTATAGCTATGGCGGGGTGAACCATTGGTTCTGGGTACGAGGAAATAACCCCAACCCAAAACTCGTTGCTACCCCTCACTATCTATACTTGAACAGAGTTTAAAGGTGGTTCGGTCACCAAGTAGCAAGAAAATTCATAATAGTATGATGATAATTTTAAGAGAAAGAAGAAGCTGGAAATTAGGATTACAACAAAGACTATATATATATAAGCTAGAGTTCAAGGCCTCAAGGCCGAACATAAAACATGTAATCAAATGACAGAGAAACACGCATAAGTATAACTAGAATTGAAGTGTACAGTCATTAAGTTGCAACAAATAACATGGTTAAGCAACAAAACTTATATATACATATGAAAACGAACCACACTGTTTCCAAATTTACAACAGTAGAAAATTCCATAATGAGGTTCAATTTAAGAGCCAAGTTAACGGGAAACCATTCTTTCTTCAGAAAAAATACATAACCAAAATGATGAAAATTACAGTATTAAAGCTTGTGTGAAAATTAACCGAGGCCCAAAATTTTTGGCTCAGGAAAACACTCAAATATCTTCATAAACTTGTAGAAGAAAAATTACAAATAAACAACTCAGAACAAGAAAATCAAGGCCCGATAGACAAGCCATTTGAATGATCAAGTGTTGGGACTATATCTCAGTGGATGTTACAAATTCGCCAGAGAGAGGAAGGATCCTTGACATTGAGAGAGATATTTTAAATAGTACCTCGAAGGTGGTGCCGAATTTGTTAGCAGAAAGCTGAGAATCCGACGTGCAATATGAAGATATCATCACAGGAGACCCTGCCATTCGGTAAAGGAACTAACCTGTAACAAAAGAACCACAAAACTCTGTGAGATATGACATGAAGAAATAACATAAATAGTATTGTAAATACGAAGAAATTAAACCAAAGGAAAATAAATCGGGAATTGGTATACTTGTAGATGATAGCCTCCACAAAATATCCGAACATCAAACTAGAAACACAAGAAAATTATGAAGATTAAAACACCATGTCTGTATTTGGAAAAGGATAAAATTTGATTGAGGGAATCCGAAAAGCTAGTAATGCGACGATCGAAGTGAGGGTTTTACTTGAGCTGAACATAGTGAAATGAGCAGGATAGGAACCAGAAACTTGCATCGGTGACAGAGGCTGAAATCCTGCCAAAAAACCAGAGCAATATGGATGGAGACACCAATTCCAACTCACGAATAACCCTGGGGTACTTCTCCTTTCCATACTGCAACTCATGGGCATACTGCAACTCATGGGGCGCATCACCATTGAAAACCTCACAAGAAGTGACGGTCCTCGTTACCAGACAGAACCGACCTTCAAAACTGTGACATCAACTCTTACAAAGGTAGAGTAAAAACCCGACATGGGAGAAGATACAAATGAAGGAGTCACTTAGGGTTTTGCTAGAATAACAAGTCATTTCCCATCGTTATGTTAATCGTTGATCTTCGGGAAATCAAGCGATGAGATTAGGGAAGCTGGCCATTGAAACTCGAACTGAATCCACAGGTAATCACACAATTGTCGAGGTATTTACTTGCCAGGACGAGAAGCATTATTGTCAAGACGTGCCAGCACAAGCCTTGGTATTCACAGTCTTCGATACTATACATATAAATGCAATGATATGGTAGAAGTTTAATGCTATGAGATTATTAAAGTTTAGGGCTAGTAAAAATATACACATAGATAACCCTTGAAAACATATATAGATATTGTATAGTGTGAAAAATATATCACAACCCAAAGTTACGAGCGAGTTCATTAACTAGAGAATCAAATATTTGTAACAAGGTTTAAAACCTTCATATTAACTCTAGAGTATGGAGTAAATGAGATTTATGTTAAAGTTTTATGTTTTACTCATTTGGTTAACTTTAGAGTAAGGAGTAATTTGTCTTTAATGTTGTATGGCGTATGAGTGTTACAAATCCCTATTGAGAACAAAAGGGAAATCAAGAAGCTAGACATGCAAGAGTGGAGAGGTAATCTCACTATGACTTAGAGATATTGGATTAGGTATGTTGTTGGGTTCTTGGACTTGGATATTTTAGGGATGGAAAAAACAATCTCTCACTTCTATAGTCAGTTATTGGTAAATGATGCTTTTGCTTGGTCTCTTTCTGAAAAATAAGTAGGTTGAATATTATAATGTCTTTGTTACACTACATGATATGAAGAGAATGCTGCTAAATCAACTCTGGACAAGTTAGAATCAAGATTCACTCATGTTGAAGGTCACCTCCTTTGTGAATGTCATAAAGCTTCTTGTTGCTTCTGGTTTCAGTGCCACATATATTGCTCTCATTTCGTCTTTTGATTCCTCATGATATCTATGATAGTGTGTTGGGGCTGGCTATATGTCTTGTGGTTAGTATACCAACAATTTTAGGTTTTGGTATTTGTTGCTTTGTTGAAGGTTATTGTATAAATTTTTCTATCTTGGGCTTTGTAATAGTTAATGAGAGTTTAGTAGATGATAGAAAATCTCAGCTCCATCGAGAGCTATTAGAGAGATCTCTTTTGATGATATTGCAACATATAGTTTTAACTAAGAAAAACAAATCTATGTAAAAATATCTTTTATTTTATGATAATATAAAATATTTCAAGTTTTAAAAAAATAAAAATTTAAAATTTAGAAAACAAATTAAAATGTTAAAATAAATATAATTAAAAAAAAAATAAACTTAATTATTTTTTATTACTTATTAAATATTTTATTTTAAAATATCATTAAAAATGTAATTATTTTTTAATTATCTATCAATAAGTTTATATATATATATATGAATCTACATTTGGGTTGGTCTCTTACTTATATGATATGATTCCAACTACTACTAATATACCCTTAGGTATTTATAAATCACCAAATAGGTGAACTAGAGAGATTTAAAACTTAAATTTTTTCACACATAATACTTTATTTACACAACCATTACTCATTAAATAATCCTAAAAAAATAAAAAAACTAAATTAAAATTAATATAATTTAAATATAAAAATAAAATTAATAAATAAATATTTAATTTAATATAAAATAGTTTGAAAATAATTTTTATGTGAATAAAAAAGAATGAGATGCCATGTTTGTTTGCTAATAACATCGTATTATAGTTAGCATATATTTTAAATTAAAATTATCATTTATTTTTATATTATTTATTTTTTAAACCTAAATTATATGATTATTTATAAAGTTAATATAATACTATATATATATATATGAATTTGTATTATAACTTTTCATATAATTTATAAAATCAAATATTATTATTATTTTCTAATTATAGAAATTAGTAATTAAGTTAATTTTTTGGAGGCTGATTCTAATTACTGCCATTAAAATTTCTAAGTGAAACATACTACTCTATACAAATATACTGGAAAAATTTAGATCAAAATTTCTTTAAACAAATTACTTCATTTTCAAAGTCATCCCAATTAAAAAAAAATATTAAATCAAATTAATTATATAAAAATAATTTTAATATTAATTATATTATAAATTAATTTAATATTATATTTATTTTTAACTTTCATAAAATAATATTTAAATAAATCTTCGATCAAATATTCTCAAGAAAAATTTGGTTGATAATATCTCATAATATCCAAGTAAATATTATATAAATGATGATTTGATTAAGGCATCACCTCAATTTATGAAATCCCTGTATTTCATGATTAATATTTAGAAAATAGTAGGCCGTTAAGATATTTATGTCACAATCCAGTGCAAAGAGTTGTGTCGTGTAAGTGAAATGAGAAATGTGTTGAATACCATCAAATTATTGTGAATAAGATAAATTATATTATTTGTATTTATATGGTTATATAGAAAAGGGAAATATAATAAAGCGTAGAAGTAACAATATGGATCTGTTTTGAAAAATAATTGTATGTCTTGGATTATTAGATTAATAAATAAATGTATATAAATTTTATTCTAAAATTATGATAAAATAATTAATTTATATAGGATATTAGTTTGTTATTAATAATTATTTAATTAAACAATTTTTTTATTATATAAAATATATAAATAAATAATTAAATTTAATAATTTTATATTTATATTAATTTATATCTAATATTATTATTATTATTGGATTAAAAATAATAATAAGATGGTAGAAATTAGCAATTTTATTAAAAGAGTTAAAAAAATATGTTAAAAACAATTATATATAACGTACAAACTACATACTAAACATGAAGATGATTGAATTTTCAATTAAGGTAATCCTTGGATGGTATTTCAATTAAGGTAATCCTTGGATGGTATTAAATTAGTTAAACTATGTATTATTATATAAGATATGCTTGGGTCCACTTCTACCCTGGAAGACTCTTTTGATATAATTTTTTTAGTTATTTTGTCATCGTTGTATATTATGTTATATTATTATATTTTTAATAAGGGTAGTTTGATATTGAAATTGAAATAAGTGAATTTGTTAATATAATTTAAATTTTGATATGAGGAGAAATAATAAATAAATATTTTCTTCCATATGATATAGTTTGTTATAGAGAAATTTATATTAATGATATATATAATTTTTTTTAATGTGAAGTTTATAAAATTAATATTCTATCTTTCCAAAACAATAATATATATATATATATATATATATCTTTCCAAAACAGTAATATATATATTTGTTTCACGTTTTTGTGATGGATTTTACATTTTATACAATATAAAAAATGTAGAATTTTTGTTAATTTTTTTTTATTTGTAATTCTATGTCTTTAACTAGGAGTGGGGGTGGCAAGTATAGGTTGGGTATTAAATGAAAAATAGAACTATCTTATTCTTGGAGCTTAGATATAGTCTTTAATAACCAAGTACAGCCTAGGTGGTGCTTAAAGGAATTATGCAAGCTGCATATTTTCATATTTGCAAATTGATTGTAGTGGGAAACTCAAAAATTATTGTTAAACACCTTAGCTTGATTTTTAAGAGAATTACAGTACAATAGTTTCCATTAAGAAGTTCCATACAAAGTGCATCCTCAAATATAGCATTACAATAATGGATATCCTTTCTAATCCTGCCATCTATGAAGAAAACATCAATGAATAAATGAAAGGGAGTCCCACTTACCCATTCCTTGAATATGATGACAACTTGTGCTCTTTGTGGGCATCAACTAGTGGCCTCTAAGGTCACATCCAGGTATTACTTTTCATTTGGCATAGAGGCTCCTCAACTCATACCAGCCATCAGATTATATGAGTCAACCATTTCTCCTAGAGCCGTAGTTATGGAGCTATATGCCTTAAATCATGGAAAATTAAGATGACAAACTGAGGCATTTGGTATAAGAGAGAGTTTACAGAATGCACTACCTCATTTTGGTTTGTGAGATACCTCTTTTGGGTTTTAAGCTTTGGACATTGAGGTCTTTTGGCTCATGGAGATAATTTTGATAAAATAATACATACTTTTGGTCCCTAAGGTTGTATTTGTGTGGATTCAACTTCTAGTTATAAGGATCTCTATGATTATCTAGTTCATGGAGGTTACAGTTGGAAATTAGATGCAAATGTTGGTGTGTGATCATGTGCATTAGAGGAAATTTCCTTACATCCATCCTCCAAGATCTTAGACCTCTAATAAACCATGACATAGTTATAATTGGAATATCACCAATTGGTTGCATAATGGACCTCCACCATGGAATTATTGATAGAGAAATAATGAAATATTTAATGGGTAGATGATGAAATCAATAGTTTAATGAATAATATTAAAGAATTGTAACATGTTGGAGTTCAATGTACTCTACCTTCATCCTCTTTTATAACCTCTATTAGCTCTCTTGTTTACAATATTCCTAATTTGAATGTAGATGCTTCAATCTTAGAGCATGTAGCTTCATAAGGCCTAGCCAATAATCCTCCATCTTTCTTGTGAGCATGAAAGTGAAATTTCATCTTAATTTTCCCATATTCTACATGCAATCCACCACTAAGACTTTTATATGTGATGTAATTTTGATAACATATTTTACAGAGGATAGGATTTTTCAATAGATTTTTCTATGTACTCCTGAAACAATCTTGCATTTTTAGGCACAATTTTCAATTAATACAATATTTTTGCTATCGTGGTTTAAAGAAAGAGGTTCTAACTTATTAACCACCTTCATTTACAACTTGGTATATAATATTCATCCCGCGTATTATGCACTTCCTTATATGTTATTATTGACTATTATAACGTGGTTATGTTTATTGTGCTATTTATTATACATGATAATGTAAATAGGCATTGTCTATTAAGGTGACAATTTAGTCAAATATATTTTTTGGTTGGGTTCTCACAATTTTTAGATTCCAAATTTTAAAGTTTTAATGTTTTAATCACAATTTTAACAATCTAAATAGGTTAAACATCATCAAAAACCCCTCAAGCACCCCAAATTCCAAAACTTGAAAACTATATAATTTGTTTTTTTTTCTTATTTTTTAATTTAACCAAAAATCGGCTAGAAATTCCAACCTTTTATGAAAGAAATTATTAATTATTTAAACTAAGTTAATGTAATTATGATTGATTTCATTAAAACGCGTCGTCGTCGTCGTCGTCGTCGTCGTCGTCGTCGTCGTCGTCGTCGTCGTCGTCGTCGTCGTCATCGTCGTCGTCGTCGTCATCATCATCATCATCATCATCATCATCATCATCATCATCATCATCATCATCATCATCATCATCATCATCATCATCATCATCATCATCATCATCATCACTTCGTTACCAAATTTTATATTATTACTTCATTACCAAATTCATGAGGTTGATATTTTTAAATTTTCTAACCTCATATTAAATGTATTCGACAAAAGAGTGGAAGACTGCACGTAAAGAGAAGAAAAATATTGCAAAACGATATTCATACCAACAAGTTAAGTGGAGGTTATTTTTAAATTCTGTAATATGATATTAAATTATTTGGACAAAAGAGTACAACACTACATGTGAAGAACAAAACAATATTGTAAGATATTATCATATCAGAAAATTAATCTTTAAGAAAAAGTCATTCAAGCATGTCAATTTCCATTTTGAATTTTTAAGCACTTCTTTCTATTTTGAATATACTACTAAGGTTAAACCCTAATTAACCCTAATTTCTTTGGGGACTTATCCTTAGTTTGAAGAATTTGAAGATGGAACTAAAGGTAAACTTTAAGTTTATAAGGATATAAAACCAAATCAATAATACAATTTAAAATCTTTAAAATATAATATTCATTAAAAAAAATGACAGCTCACTTGTAATAATTTAACACTTTTCGTTTTATATATATATATATATATATATTTATTTTAGTAATTATGTAATTTTATATATTGTTAAATCAAAATGCTTTCTATCTATTTATTTTCATAATAGTGAATAAAATAAACTGAAAATTCATTTTTTTATATATATATATATATATATATATATATATATATATATATATATATATATATATATATTATTAAAGATATTAAATAATATAAAAGTATTGGATGATATCATTTAGAAAAAAAATTACATTTTATTTGTATCTTTTATTCTTTCATATATGATGATTAACATTTGATAAGACTTATACAGTTTATTTGATCTTAAGAAAGCAAAAAAATTAATTGTGATATTTTAAAATTTTATTTCTATGATAAAAAAGAAGGGAAAGAAGCACTCCAAGATCACTATAGTTGGGTTGATTTAATAAGGCAAGAAGATTGGAAGTGTGGCAAATGTTTTGGAAATAAGAGTGAATGTGAGTAAGAGTCAGATAATCTAAGAGAGTTTTTTTCATCTTCCACCTTCAAATGTGATAGATTCTTTTATCCCAAGGAGTTTTGGGAATAGAACACTACCCGTTTCTCTTCAAAGTTCAGAGGAATTAGTTCTTATCCTTGCAATGATCATTTTTTTCTTAGTGCTAGTCAAGATAGAGAGATACTTCTGGTTAGGAAGGGTGGGGTTGATCACCTCCTTATAATATCTTAGCTTCCTTTGTGATGCAGGAGTATCAACCCATCCTTTGAAAAATTAGCAAGAAGAACCTCTAGAAGGAGAAAATGAGAAAAGGAAAGGGATTTTTTAAAAAGATTGAAAAATGTGAGGGATCTTAGGGATTATGTTGAGAGATTTGTCGAAAAAATCATGTTGAGAGCTTTGTGGTGACGATCATGTTGAGATCTTTATGGAGAATATCATGGATTTTGAAATGATCCATAATATTGTAATTTCCTCTATAAATTGTAGCCTTTGGGAATTGAAAAAAGAAACCCATTATAATGAAGATCTGGCCAACCAAGGCACAAATAGATGCTATGTAATAGTTTAGTGGCTAAACTAATTAAATTTGATTTCTACTTTATGTAATTCTATGTGTGTGCATGGTGATTTAATGCATTGATGGATTGATGCATAGATACATTGTATTTGTTTCATGAATTAATGTTACATGTAGATGACATGGTTTACATGTAACATTAATTCATGAAACATGTAACATCTTAGAACAAGGAGTGCTCAAATGGTTCTAGAGGAAAGAACCGAGAAGATTCCAGTCCCAAATTGAGGAGAAAGTTTGGTGAGGCATCATGTAATAAGGTGGAGACCTATTACTTCAGAGGCATGTTGCAACTCATAAGTTAAAGTTGTTACAAGAAAACCAGATGCATATGACCAAGAGGTCATAATTTTTCATACCTTGGGAGTCTTATGCAAGAGCATCAACCCATCCTTTGAAAAATTCGCAAGAACAACGTCTAGAAGGTGAAAATGTGAAAAATGCATCAAAAGGCAAGGGATTTGTTAAAAAGCTTGAAAAATGTGAGTGATCTTAGGGATTATGTTGAGAGCTTTGCGAAAACAATCATGTTGAGAACTTTGTGGAATGATCATGTTGAGAGATTTAGGGAGAAGAACATGGATCTTGAAATGATCCATAATATTATAATTTCCTCTATAAATTGTAGCCTTTGGGCATTGAAAAGAGGTGCTCATTAGAATGAAGATCTGGTCAGTCAAGGTGCCAACAGATGCTATGTAATAGTTTAGTGGTTAAATTAATGAAATTTGATTTCTACTTTATGTAATTCTATGTGTGTGTGCGGTGTTTTAATGCATTGATGGCTTGATGTATAGATTTGTTGGCTTTTTTTTGATGAATTAATCTTACATGTAAACCATACTTGGTTCTTCAATTTTGAAACGAGGATAAGTTATGTTTGTGGAATCATAACCCACAGGTCTTAGAATCAAGACCATAAGTAAATTTGAAAATTTGTGAAAATAAAATGTAAAGTAACGAAAAAATAACTATTCATTGAAAAATAATGTAAACTAATAAGAAATTTTAAACTATAAAGATAAGATGAAATAATCCATGTACTTTGAAATTTTTATCATTAATAAAATAATTAAGATTAACATACCTCTTGTGAGCAATGTAAGAACACCTCAATTTCCATATGTATTATAAAATATTTTTTTTAATTATTTTGTTAGATAATATAAATGTAGATTATCAATCAATAAAGTGTGAAAAAAACTCTTTTAACATTTTTAATTTTATGGTATTACGGATGTGATCCTTTATGATTTTTTTAATTATTTAAGTTTTTTATATTTTATTTTATTTTTAAAACTCTTAACATTTTTAATTTTATGTGTATTACGGATTCGATCATATATATTTAAATAATTTAGCTTTTTTATATTTTATTTTTATAAACTTTTAGCTTTATTCGTATTATGGATTTGATGGATTTGATTCTTTTAATAGGGAACTAATTTAGGAAAAAAATATTTAAATAATTTTTATTTGTTATTTTAGTTGTATAAAACACAAATATTATATATAAAATATTATATTATGTATATTGAAAAAAATATATATATTATATATTAAATATCATATTATGTATATTGGAAAAAAATATAAAATTAAAAAAGTATAATTTCTAAATAAAAATGATGAAGTATGCAAGATATTTCACTAAATTAGACTTGTTAAGTTGTTATCATCAAATTAGAATAGTTGAAAAGGACATTTGGAAAACTACATTTAAAATTAGATAAGGATTATTTGAATGACTAGTTATGTCATTAGGTCTAACAAATGCTCTAGCTACTTTCATGAGAGTCATGAATTATGTACTAAAACCACATTTTGATGACTTCGACTTGTTTTAGATTGTCTCTTATTGATAAAGGTTTCTCATCTTCAAAGTCGTCACTATCCATGGGGAGACTTTCACTGTGAGATTTTGGTTTGTGTCTTAACACTAAAGTTTTGTGTCTTTTTGGTTTATGTATATTGAAAAAAAATTTAAAAATAAAAATTATAATTTTTAAATTAAAATATTGAAAAAAAAATATAAAATTAAAAAATTATATATTTTAAATAAAAAATTTCATATTAAAACTATGATAACATTATTTATTTATGAGAAAGTATAGTGAGTATTATTTCCATCAAAATTAATATATATAAATATAAAAAAAATTATATCCATTTTAGTAAATTTTTATGATTTTTATTTATTTTTTATTTTCTTCTTCGTATTTTTTTTCAATAATAATAGTCAAATGGTTTTTTTTGTCTTTTTATAATAATATTCAAAGTAATTTTTACAATGAGATAAATATTTTAATTTTATAATTTTATAATAAATAAATATTTATAATTTAATTAAAATATAAATTAAAAATGTTATGTAAAAAAATATTATTATAAATATAAAATTTTCAAAAAAATATTACAAAATTATAAATTAACAAGTGTAATATGGCATTGCTATTTAGTACCTATTTTTTTATGCAAAAATAAATGATAGCAATTATTGAATACATAAATAAATTCATAAATTTAATAATGAAACACATTTTAATATGATAAAAAGGGAAGTAACAAAAGTAATTAATGGACTTAATAACTTTGAAGCAAAATAGAGATAGGTGCATAGATAATTTTTCATGAAACATTAGCCCCAACATTATTGTTTCTTACAAAAATTAAGCATTTATTGAAATGTGTTTGCACATATTTTTAATTTATAGAACCAAATAAGAAGAATAAAATACAATGTCTAGTATATATATATATATATATATATATATATATATATATATATATATATATATAAAATAAATAACTTCTTAAAAAGTTAATTATTGTAACAAACTATTTATTTAACTTTATTTTTTTACTCATCTTAATTCAACATAAATAAATCATTTATGGTAGAATTTCAATGTCAAAAAAATTAAATTGTTAGTCTTAATCATGTGGCAAAGAATTCATATGTAATAAAATAACTAATATGAAAAATAAAAAAATTTATTCACAAAAAAGCTTAAGTGTCACTGCAAAAGATTCTTAAAATTAATTTTTTAGTTTATTATATTTTTAAATAATTATGCCATAAGGCGTTCTTATTTGAAAACAACTCCCCTAGTTGCATATGTGTCCATGTCTGAGCCATTGGATCAGATTTAGATCAAGTAAATAGTTTTATATTTGTTTTTTTATAATGTTAGTTTCTTTCTTTTTAATAAACAAAGTATGATAGAAATGGTGTAATGTCATGTTTAACATTTTGACTATGTCAAATTACACAAAAATAAAAATAAAAGTAAATTAAATAAAAAGATTGACATAATGTAATGAACATTTTGACAAGGTTAAAATACAATAAAAATAATAAAAATAATAAAATAAAATAATTATAAACTATAAAAACAACCCATGGTATTGACCCATGGTATTCATGTGGAATGTAGTTTATTTTTAAATATTTATAACCATTATGAACATTTTAACAAGGTTAAAATACAATAAAAAATAAAATAATTATAAACTATAAAAACAGCCCATGGCATTCATGTGGAATGTAGTTTATTTTTAAATGTTTATAACCATTATTATTTTAAAATTTTACCTAATAAAATGCATTTAAATTTTCATACATCCAAATATACATAGTTTTTCTTGTTTTATATTATTTTTGTTACAACTATTTTATTATTCTAGAAATACATGTTTGTTTTTGTTAATATAATTGATATTACATATGCTTATTATTCATAAGTAGAGTTTCTTAATATATAAAAAATTAAATTAATAATGATTTTTTTTAGAATATGTGATCCTTTTTTAGTTTCCAAATTACACGTGATTTATCTTGAGCAATAATGATGAATTTTCATAATTCTGATTTCTTAAATAAAACAAAAATTGCCTTTAATTAACTAATTGTAATAGTTTGTAACTACGTAACAATTTGTACCTACATACATACTCTTTCTGATTTTTTTGTTAATGAATATCAAATTTCTTCCCTTAAAAAAAAACTATATACATATCTTTAATTACGTAATTGTATCTAAAAAAATCTTACATGTTTTTTACTTTATAATCATAAACAATTTTCATATTATAAGATTTCAAACTTACTCACAGTCATATTAATTTTCTCTACAAACGTTGGATATTTCATGGTTAATGTAATATAAGCTAAATACAAATTCATTTCTTCTACTCAATATCAAGAAACTCGGTGTTGGATTTGTTTTCTTAATAGCCTTATTTTTACTGTTGTTGAAGTGATGAAATCCACCTCTCCATACATTTTTACACCGTAAGGCGTCTTTATTTGAAAACAACTCTCCTAGCTGCCTTTCTGTCATAATTTGTGCCATTAGATCCTTTTTTAGACGATTGGATCATGATCAACCATAGATTTGAATTATGGAAGTTCCTTATAACAATAATATTAGTCATCATCCTCGCCTGCCCTACTCTATTATTTGGAGTCTGTGATTTGTATACCTATCAGTATTATATGTTTCGTGATCTTTGGGAAGAAGGCAGGCCAGAGGATGCTGAGTTTAAAAGGAAAACACATTGTGATAACTGGAGGATCAAGGGGCATCGACCTTGCTATTGCAATGGAGGTTCTCAAAGAGGGAGGGTACATGACCCTCATCTCTAACAGTTCTTCTCAAAGAGATGACACCACTACAGACATTGCTCAACAAGGGAAATATTCCTTAGATAAAGTTTGTGCAAAGGTAGGGTTATTTACATAAATTTATGTAGATATTTTTGGTTTAAAAAGCTCTTGATCATATTCTTTCTGGTTAAATTTTTCACAAAGGTAGTGTTCTTTACCTAAATTTCTGTACATCTTTTTCATTGAATTGTTCATTGAAAAACCTCTAATCACATTCTCTCTAGATAAAGATTGGACAAATGTTGAGTTCTTTGCATAAATTCCTCTGCAGCTTTTAATGAACTCTGGATCACATTATTTCTATCTATATCTTCTATCTCAGGGGGTTTATTCATGAAATTATGTGGAATGATCTGAGCTTTGTGGTGAAGGTTGCAGATATGGGGGACTATGAATCCATTTCTACAACTATAAAGGAGTGTTATGAGTGGCGACCTTTTGACGTTAATATTTGCAATGCAGGAATAGCTAGAATAGGATACATATATGAAATCAACTTTACAGATGTGGATTCCGTCATCCGCACTAATCTCAGTGTGGTAGTCTACACCGTTCATTCTTCATTTCCCTTGATGAAATGATGGAGCAGCAAGTCAAATCCGACAAGCATTTTTCTCATGGGATCAGTGGCTTCTATGGTAAGTAATCATCAAATAATAAAGAAACGGATCTGAATCCAAAGTTCATAATAGTTTTTTAAGAGATTTACAGCGTAGACTCTAAACTCTTTAAAGTTTGATTAAATAATCTTTCCAAGGAATTTTTTCCCCAAATTTAATTTGAATGGATGATAAAATAACATGATGCCAAAATCAGCTGGGGTTCCATGCAAAGCTAACAAGTTGAGTTATACATTTGGAGTAATATAAAAATGCAACATCCATGCTATGGTTGTGGCATATACACATCCACTAAACATGCCCTTAAAGGACTGGCTAAGTGCCTAAGGTTTGAGTTGTTGCCTTTCAATATTCTAGTGACTATTTGTTGTCTAGGCTTTGCAAAGACGCCTCTCCTACTAGAAGGTCATTTGAATCTCCTTGCAAAGACACCTCTCCTACCAGAAGGTTCATTGACTTTCTCTATAATTCATGATATTTCATTTTCTTGCTTCTTTATGTGTCCAACTAAGGCGAGTTTCTGTTCTTTATTACGAAATATTAAATACACTAAATCTGACTATAAAACACTTCAAACCATTTTAAATCAAGAATATTAAGAAATGACATAAAACCATTACAATTCATGATATTAAGGCAATTTTACCTAATAATGAGTGATAATTACCTAAACGCTAACTACCTCCATAGTTTCATTAAATACACAAGAACCAAAAAGGAAAAGAAGGGAGAAAGGAAGCTGTAGTCGGTAGTACATAGCAGGGGCAAGAGAAGTCTATTGTCATAGTGGGACACAAACATAGCAAGTAGTAACCAAACAAAATGCTTTTCTACCACCATGATGGCACAAAGCTGTAAACTCATGTGGAGACCTCTATATAGGTTTCATTTCTTTATTAAAATCCACTCGTATTTTTTTTAATACAACCCGAAAGGGTTTCTTTCTCTGGTTTTAACATTGTTGAGCATTTGATTTGGGTCTTTATAGTCTTCGGTGATTGTTGCTTTTTCACTTAATATTTAAAATATGTAACATAGTTTGCTATATATTTTAAGCTATGCTCAGACTGCATTAACAGTAGCGATTTTAATTGTGAAAAAAAAAAAGTTAGTAGTCTTAAACCCATCCACAACACTCAGACATTCCCCATATTTGGCGATCTCTAATCCTAGGGAGGAAATACAGATCAATGTTTTCAGAGCAAACGATTGTCTCTTCAACAAATGCAAGCAAAATATGCTATGTTTTATTTGTATGACTTTGTTAAGCACATGGCTAAAATTTCAAACATTACCAACCCTCAGAATGGATGAAAGGAGTGGCCAGATTTAAAGCCTATGGTTGTATGGTTCATTGAGGAATGATGGAATAAGTATCATTGTTCCTGTATTGGGGAATCTTTCATTTTGATAGCAACTTCGTCTCAGGTTATTCAACATTGAGAACTTTTGAAGTAGGTTGCTATTTATTTGAATTTATCTTTTTGGCTCTCTTAGATGCTACATCTAGTAGCTGTTGTCTAATGGTGGCCTCATGGGAACCTCATCTCAAGAAGCTAGGAAAGAGGAGGGGGATTAAGGGGAAGTAACCCTTGTTCTCTTTCTTGCGAAGTTTTTGAGATTTTAATTTGTATTTTATTTGTGCTTTAGGCATTGTCTTCACATGTATTATATGATGCAATTTTCTTCTGTTGTTAAATATGGTTAGAGCTAATAGTATAGATTTTAGACTAAAATGAAATTTAGATTTCCAACTATTAATAAGATCACGTGTCCAGAATTATGTGGTGTTCTCTATATGATCGGATTCAATAGTTGTTTATGATCTTTTTCGAATATGCTCATTTGTGCAATGTTTCTTTTTAAATAATGATTTGAAATGGAAACTTAGTCCATTTGACATAGTTGTGTCACTTTTCTGGTTATCACAGTCTTCATAGATCAGTTATTTGATATACAGTTTTGTACTTAGCAGCACATTTCTATTAATTCTACATAGCATTGTTTGGTGTCGTCGACATGGTTATAGTGCTTCTAAATCCTAGTTTACCGAGTGATTCAGTTGTCAATATTTTTTTAAAAGAATTGTTTTATGTATCTTGCATTTGGAGAGAAAATTATTGCAGATTGAACATGCTTTTTTCTATAACTTTGCTTTTAATTACAAATACAAATTGGGACAAGGCACAATTTTTTTTCCTTCCTTTACTAAAATTGACCAAAATCACTACATATATATTTCTTAGCTAGTATTGGATCTCTTTAAGAATCTGTCGGCGTTTCCTTTGCAACATCTAGTGATGGCGCAATTGCTAGTTATTAAAATTGTGAAGACAATAGAGAAAATCTTATTTATTGTAGTGTTGAATTAGATTTGAATATTGTATTGCATCATGATTTAAAATAGAATTGTGAAAAATGTAATATAGGGAAGGTTTATTGACGAAAATGATTGAACCAAGTCCATTTAATAATAAAAATCACCAAGGGAAAAAAAATGAAGAAAATCAACATCTAAAAAATATGAAGAAAATCACAAAGAAAAAAATCAATGTAAGATGCAAGGTTGCTACTTTTGTTTTTTAAATAAGCAAGTTTCCATGGTTAGTAAAAGTTTAATACATAATGAGAACCTTTTTTTTTTTTTAATATTACTTATGGAAAAATCCATAAATTTAGATATATATATATTTTTTAAATTAATTTTTAAAGACACTTGGTTTTTTTTTATTAACTTTTGTTTTTTTTAAACAATTTTAGATTATAAAAATTTAATTTTAAATTACATAAAATTAGTCATCCACCAATTAAAAATTAAAAATTCAAATTTTAAAATTTCAAAAAATAATTTTCAATTTCTAAAATAATAACTTTAATATTTAATTTTACAAAAACTTTAATAAACTTAAATAATTTATAAAAAATTACAAATATACAAACTGATTACAATATACTTGAGTTACGCCTTAAAAAAAAATATGAAAAAATTCTTAAAATCAAAATACTCATTCCATATAAGGTTAATAATATATATTACAATCTTTCCTTTAAAGTATGAAGATATTTTAAAATATAATCTATGTATAAATGTATGATTCTATATCGTTTTAAGAAGATAAATTAATATAAAATGTAAATGAAGAAGATGTAAGGTTAAATTGGAAAACAAATAAATTCAAATAAGTTATATTTATCTATTCTTAAAGACATATTTTCAAGTCTGGAATATTTTATACGATAAAATTCAAAGAAATTATTGTATAAATTCTTAAATATATATTTTGAAATATGTAGATTGTTTTATAACTCTTAAAAATAAGATTTATTATCACAAAAATAATTCAAATTAACAATTAAATTAAAGAAAATAAATAGATTTGATAATATGAGAATATTTTTATAATTTAAAAATTACTTTAAAAATGATATATTTTATATATTTTTAGTTAACATATATATAGATATATAGATTTATACTTAAATGAGGTGGAAAATGTAGAAATATTATTTTATGAGGAAATAGATAATATTTTTTTTACATTGGAAACCCTTTCCACTCATAACACAATGTTGGGATAATCAATGGTGCTTTGAGGGTGATAGGACTGCATGGTTTAAATATGGTGGCAGTAGAAGAATGTTATGTGCCATAATGAATAGGCATGGAAATAGATTATACCTTGATGGAATAGTACCTATAAATTGGTCGCAACTCTCCATTTGTTCTCCATTTGTTCTGCCATATCATACCACCATCAATGACAAGTCTGCATTGCTTTATCATGATGGTTCATCAGTTCTAGTTTCTTAGGGTGGAGGGGTGGCTTAAGAGATTTCCCTCCATGTTAAGCACATGATGGCTTAATACCATTGAGTACGTTAAAATCCATGGTTTGAATTTCACTATTTTCTTTAGTGTGAGTCTCTCCTTCAATAGTTTGTGTCAAATTTGTAATTGATCAACTTCAAACCTTATTTTAGAATTACCTTTTTACTATTAGAGAACTTCGAGCTTATTTCCTTGCACTTTAGCCTTCCAAGCCTCTATCTTTATTGTTTCATCTATCCTTTCCCTCTTAAACCCCTAGGCTTTAGCTCCAATTTTTTGTACGAGTCCTCCAAGCCTCTTCCTCTCTAGGTTTGGTTTATAATTGTATGCATGACTTTGTCTTGATGGAACTCATATCTCAAGTCTTAGTCTTCCTACATTCCCCCCCCCCCCATATCCTTTCATTTCTCCCTTATGGATCTCTATTACATTCCCTAATAGCTCACAACCTGTTATCCATGATAACAAATTGGCTGGTTTTAAGTTAATTAGGTTGAGTCACTTAGGGTTGAATAGGGTCTTTTGAAATTTTAATTTACAAAAATGTACATATGTTGGGGTCTTAAAGGTCATATTTAAGGTGATAGGTGTCATTGTCAAATAAAAATCCCAAAAATGTCTCATGCATAAGTGAAATTGGTCATTTCATGTAAATTTGACACATCTACACCATTCCATAGCAAATTTAGTGTAAATTGGTCAAAATTCGCTACGAACTTGCCTAAATACTTTGTTTTTCCAGCGGGCTAAAGTTTTTGTATTTTTGAAGCATTTAATGTACTTTAGGGAGGAGATGAGCATCAAAAGAGATTGTTGAGTGTCATTGGGACATCCGTTGACAAAGACAACCTAGAAATACACTTCATAAGGTTGACATGGCTGATAGGTCATCATTTTTGTGACCTCACCAATAGACAACTCACCATATCAACTAAGGTTTAAAAGGTCTTAAGTCCAGTGTATCAATTGGACAACACCTTAGCATGTCAGTTTGGTTCAATGGAGATGGTGCAAGAAGAATTAAAGAAAAATGGTTTAAAGATAATTGTAATGGATGACCGTGCTGCCCCTTAAGAGATGGTAAGACACACCTTTTTGGAAATTTTTTGTCTTAGGGGACCATGTTAAGTTAGTTACAGAGCTACAAGCAAGTTTTTGGACCTAAAGACAAAAAATTTCAAAATTTGGTTAAGTTAGGCAAGTTCGTAGTGAGCTCCATGCTTGAAGCTGAGTTTTCGCTACGAACTCGTTGTAGAATTCTTTAAGGTAAAACTTCCTAAAAAATATCATATCATGGGTAACTAAAGGCATGTATTTACCTTATCAAACCCAAGGAAGACCCTCTAATAGTAAGAAAGGTCAAAGGTTATGAAAAAGTTAGATTTTCGAGTTCGCTACGAAATGAATGCTACGAAGTTTCTTGTACATGACTGTTTTAGCAGTCAACTTCAAGCTCAATTTCTGACCAAATGAAAAATAATTTTGGAAATAGGAAGAAGGTTTTTCTTCATCACACGCGCATATACCAAAACCTCTCTTAGTTTTTGTAAAGCCATCTGGGTTTGGAAATTATGCACTCATATTTGAGGCCTATTTTTTCAGAATTTTGACTAACCAGATATGTGTAAAAATTCTAAAATTCAACTTGGAAGAGGTTGAGCTCAGCATCCATGTAGCATGATGACACACCACCAGTCCAGTACACTCAATAAATTAGTTGGTTGCATCTGATAACTGTTATTAAAGGAATTTTTTGAGCTACTTAATGAAAGAAGATTCCTTTTTGTATTCAAACTCTACCAAAAGAAAATATCCCTAGGAAGTCCCCAAGTGATATAATCCTATTTGAAATAGGTCTCTTAGGTAGAAATTCAAATCTAGCAAGGTGGAAAACCATTTGTATGAGACCTCACTCTATAAATGGAGGATTTTTAGAGTTAGAGAGGGGTTGATGGAGGTAATGAACAAAGCTACTATAATAAAAAAATTCTACTCAGTTAATAGACAGTTGCATAAGAATTTTTTTCACACCTGAGATTCTGATTGGGCTCTTATGTGTTTGTGTCCTTTATCTTTTGAATTTTATTTCATCTTGCTCATACATAATTACTTGGAATTCATAAATCTTATGCTCCAACTTCCTTTATGTATTTTGTTTGTTGTTAGAATTATTTTCGTAAGAGCTTATGTGCCTCAGCTTCCATGAATGATAATTTTATGTAATTGAGTTTCCATACTAACTCCATGCCCAATGATAGCCCTCACACATCTTTCACCTACAAAAAATCATCTAAAATTAATTTAAGAGTTAGCCATCTTCGTTTTAAGATTTGTTTATTGAATATCATATATTTTCTTGAGAGAGCCCTCTCTGTTTGGAAGGGCTAACTTCCAACCCTAAGTGATTTGAAATAGTTACATTGAATTGACTCTTGAGCAGTCCAATTAGTCCTAGTTTGGTGATAACACAACCTATCAATCATATTCCTTCTGCCATGGGTTAGGCTTTCTCTAAGGGTAGGTAAATTTTTGGGAGCGCTTTATTCCATCATGTTGAGAAGTCAAGGTAGCCATATGGGGCGGAGGAGAAGAGGAGTCCCCTGTGGCTTGAGAGTTTAGGAAACTACCTAGGAAACAACTAATCAGCTTTAGGAACAAGCTTCTCCACAAATCCAAAAACAAATTTTCACTTTTGAAAAAAGAAATAGGTAAGACCACAATCCCATAGATGACTAGCGTATAGATACTAAGATTGAATATATATATATATATATAATTAAACAACCAAAAACATTTTAGATGTATTTTAATTTCGAATAATATAATTAAAAAAATAAAACTTACAAATATTCTGGTATATAGTTTAGTCTAACATAAATAACACGGCACCAAAGATGGTTACTAAGAAATATCATTCTTAACACACATAAATATGATTCGTGATTCATATTTAAAAATAATATTACTGCTGACTTAAAAGTAAATATTATCACCTTTTTAACACCAGCATCATAATTATTTTTCGATGTGCATCAGATTTGGTGTTATGGAAAAATGTCAATTGAGAGCATAGTCACAGGCACTTCTCCACACGAACGATCTCTACTGTAGATTGTAATGGACTTGGAAAAGTTGAAAATCCACAGTGAAATGACCTCGTAAAGACAAGGATCCTACTTCATGCGTTTCTAGATTTAATATGATGGAGGAGAAACAATGACTCGTTCATGTTGAAGTACATCTATAGATGCAAAAGATGGTTGTTTTTAGGTTTTCAACTTTATTTTCAAGTTCCTTTGTAATAAATATGATATTTTAACATTTGGAAGTCGTGATGCTGATGGTTCTCTTTCGTTGGAAGATCCTCAATGTGATGAGAGAATAACAAGCGTTCATAAGTGTTCGAGGGCAATTGGTGGTTTTATTTCATAAAAGGATAAAGGATATAAAAGGATAAAGGATATTCAATGTGATGAGAGTGGGTTATGTTTAAACGATTGTTGGGTGTTGAATGAAGTGTTTATATATATATATATAATTGTTTCTTGAGAATTTTGTTATCAAAATTAGATTTCATATTATAGTTATAATTATGTTTTTAATTGAGAATAACATTTGTTAATAAATTTTATTTTGATTGATTTTCTAATAGATAGAAAGAAGAAATTAATATTTTTATAGAGAATTTACATGTTTTAATGGTGTATTTTTTTAATCATATTGAATTAATGGTTACTTTCTATTATTAGACTATAACACATAGGTATTTCATTTGTGTGGAGGAGAGGTAGGGCCTAGGATTAGTCAACCTTGATTTTTTTTTCCTTTAATGATGTTTTAAAAGGAAAACCTTGTAAATTGTTTCTTTTGACCCCTACTATGTCTAGTTCATATATAGAGAATAAATTAGAAGAGGTTTTAACATTGGAGGTCCTTAATATGGATGTTATAGACATACTTTCATTTTATAAATTTTTGTAGTGATTTGCAGATTTAAGGGCTTTTGGCCTTCCATGTTAGACATGTACTAGTGGATTTTTTTCGACCTTGACTATGTGTTGTGAGGTATATCTATGTAATTGTTTCTTTATCATTTAGTTTTAAAACATTGTTGATTATCAAAAAGTTTTTGATGAGGGTCCTTGGTTTTGGGGAAGAGTGAATGTTTTTGTTACCCCAAGGTTTCCAACATTTGACCTTACTATGTGTCTATATCCAAAATTCCTATTTTAGTTTATCCCCAAAATCTACCACTTCATTTTGGCATTCATAGAATTATAAGATTTTGTTGAAATACTTTGTTTAGTTTGCAAAAATAACTCTTGAGGGTGTTAATATGGGTTTTCCACATATGCCAAAGTGTGTGTTTAGATGGACATTTGCAAGGGCTTCCTACACAAGATGGTACTGTAAAGAGAAAAATTATGTTGGAGTTAGATTCTTGATTATTAAGATACAAATTTTGGGTATTAGATATGGAAACAAATAGGGCATCTTTAAAATTATTTTTGATAACCTTAATCTTACTGGAAAAGGAATATAACTAATAAGATTAAACCAAAAGATTTGACATATATGTAAGTTGTACTAAAAGTATGACGATGATCAAAATGTTGTCAATTCACAACCTACAAATTTAGAAAATGAGTTAATATTTAATGTATAGAAGTATAGAAAGAGGAATCACGTGCAAATTGTACTAAAAGGATGATGATGATCAAAATGTTACCAATTCACAACCTACAAATTTAGAAAATGAGTTAATATTTACTATATAGATGTATATAAAGAGGAATCATGTGTTCTCTTAAAGGATAGAGACAAAGAGATGAATAATGGGCTTTTCGTTATACCTAAATCCATAAATGAAGAGGTTTCAATAGTCAACTCTTTTAATAAGGAATTGTTAGTCTAAATGAATATTGACCATTAATATTTTGGGTTATAATGAATTACTATGGAAACTTCTTTTAAGCGGTGGATTGTATTTCATTGGGAGAAAAACAAAATATACATTATTATGAATGATTCAATTGTAACGATTGTATATACATGAGAATTGTAATCGTGAATTTATTCTAGCTTGAGTTATTATTTTGTAATAGAATGTTATATTTCTCATCTTAATTTTATTTTCTAACTCATATAACAAAGCTTTAAAATTTCATTAAATCTTGTTTTCCATAAATATAATTTTTAAAATATGATCCTTATAATAAGAAAAAATGTTAAAAAATAAATAAATAAACAAAAAGTAATAATTACTATTTAATTTAGGAACACTTTTTTTTGCTAATAATATATATATATATATATATATATATATATATATATATATATATATATATATATATATATATTACTTTAATTTAGGTACTATGTATTACGATTGGAAAAGGTTATATGAATAGTAGTTTATGTCTTCATCTATTTTTCCCAATGAGAAAATAGACCAGTGATTCAAGCTCAAAGTATTAACTTTATATAAACCTCTCCTGACTATAACATCTATTAAAAAATGACAATACATAGAATATTTGAACCTATTACAAAAATAAAAAAATAAAAAAATGATATTGCACAACAACTACTATCCTAAGTTTTCTGGCTTAGGGGTCTATTGGGGAATAATCACCCTCCTAGGGAAGGGGTTATCGTTGCACCTGTTGAGGAAGATGTATATTTTGTGAATAATTCCATCTAATTTGTCCCTCAAACTTTCCAACTTAAGCATTATTTTGTTGAGCATTGTTGTTGTCTATGAGGATTTTCCCTAGGTGAATTTTTGTATGCCAATAAACATTGATTGCATGCATGTAGCCTAAAAATATCAAGTAAATGGTGATACCCTAGATTAGGAACCCAATCCTTGGTCTTAACTTGAACATGATGGTAAGAAGTACACCAATGTTCGTGGCACACAGAAACTTCTATTCTTTCAAATTCTTGGCAGACAAGCCTAGGGATGTACTTCTTGTAACGAGTCGTGGACTCCCTTGCTTACAGTTGGGATGAAAGTTGATAGGACAACACCATATGGATGGGGTCAGAGAGGAAATAGAAGGATTCCCTCTACCCTTTCCCGTGCAAGGAACCACACGTCTTCCATGAGTCACAGTGATATAGGGAATTTTGGAGGTTTGAGATTGACGACGAGGGGAATTAATAGCGACAAGAGAGATAACAGTTGGGGATTTGGAGAGTCAAGGTGTACAACCAAAGGTGGAGAAGTGGGAGAGAGGCTAACAAGGGAGGAACTGACACTAAGAGGCTATTGGGAATTAATGTGAGGGAAAAGAAGTTGGGAATTGATGTGAGGGTAGAGGATATTAATATTTTATGTGGGGATTGAAATTAAGAGTGCTAGTTGTGAACTAATAGGGGAGATTTACAAATAAAAAAGGATGGCTAGAATTCCAATCTAAATCATATTATTTACTAAAGTTACACCAATCCTTGGATAATGGAAGCCACATAACGACCCAACTAAACACAAGTCTATGTGAATGAAACAGAGTTGGATTGAGAATAGGCTTACCCAAGATGAAAAGAAGCCCATTACTAGGTCAGAAACAAACACACTTACATGCATCAAATAGAATTCTCCAACAAGAAGGGATACAAATCCCAAATAGTTCAACATGATCCTAATATAGGTACAAGTGAGCTTTGTTTCACTCAATTTTTTCAATACCAAGGGTGTTCGTATAGTCCGTGATCAGAGTGCACCATTCAATATATAACAATGCAACACATTCCTCCGAGATGTTATTTTTATTGTGCAACTTGGTAGTGATCCTAAAATAAAGGTCCCCATGGTTGCCACTTCGAAGGAGGATTGAGCTAAATTTTTGTAGCTATAAGTAGGGGCTATCATTATGGTGTAAACATTTGATGCCTCAATTGTCTACCATGAAACTAACCTGTGAGACTTGGTACTTACATAGTATTTTGCATGATATCAGAGCCTAGATTTTAATTTGAACAAACCTTCGAGATGATCTGTGAGACAAATTTTGAACAAATAGCTTACATGCTATGATACCTATGTTTATAAATGATCATATTATCAAAATGAAAAAAAAAATATATATTAACACACTCTTTAAAAATAAATAATTTAAATAACACAAATTATTATATTTTAAAATAATAAATTCTATTACCATATATATATATATATATATATATATATATAGTGCAACCACTTGTAACCTAAATTTATAAATTTGGAGAAAATATATAAAGAAATTTAAAAACTATCTAAAATATCAAAATAATATGGTAGGTGGGTCGGCTTCGAAGAATCTAACAACCACACATGATATGACTCGACTTGGCTATTCGAAACATTATATATGATGGAGGGATTTGATATCACAGTCTTTCACACTTTAATAGTAATATATACCATGATATGCTTGTTTATATAATATTGTATGTAAATGTGATTCAAAATTTTCATGCCATATCTCAGGTTTAATTATGTAAAAGAAAAGTATATGTAATTAGAATTAAAAACTATTGTTTTATTTAGATTTTTTTTTTAATTAATTATATTTATATATATAATTATAATTTATTTAAAAATAAAATATATATGTCTTACTTATATTCCATGAATATTTTATCTTAATTTTTTTTTCTAAAATTATAAATAATCAAGTGGAGTGGTTTATTTTGATAACATGAGTCAACATAATTTATTAATATATACTTTATAAATTAATAATTATTAGGGACTGAAACATTATCACTTTATATTTCAATCTAAATACTAGTTTATAAGATTTCTAGTTGCAACTTATTAAAAAAAAATCAAACTAGTTTTAAATCTTTCTTTTAAATTATATAAGAAATTATATATTCACCCTGAATTAATCATTGAAGTGGACTCAATGGAAAACTTAACTTCCAAGTGGACTACACAAAAGTTAAATATAAATACAACTCTCCAAACCTACCCATTCTCATGACTACAAGAATGAAACTACATGGTTTGAGATTGGGAAACCACATGGAACCCATAGGAACCAAGAGAATAGGTTTAAAGGCACACGGGGTTCCTCGTATTTAGGCAAGAGGGTGAAATTGAAATGTTAAGGAAGCAATTAGAACAATCTGTGTTAGCATTACCTCTTTTGGTAGGAGTGAGCCCAACAACTTTAGCAACCCAAAATTTCTACTTTTCCACAAACTCTTTTGAATTGAATATTCCTATTCTTGAGGATACTAAGGAAAGGGGAGATGTGTCTTTTTAGGGACAAAATAGGAAGAAAGGAAAAGGATGATGTTTTTTTTTTTTTTTACAAAATAGGAAGCAAGGAAAAGGAAGATGTTTTTAATTTTTTTGACAAAGTAGGATAGCAGATAGGCATATAAGTAAAATGTAGTAAGGTTGGAAATTTAATTTGTGAAATTTTTACAATTAAAACTCCATGCAATGTTTAATCGAACCATTAGATAAATTAAGGAATTGATAAGAAAGAGTATGAAAAATGGCTTTGCAAGCTCTCAAAAGAAAATCAATTATAGATAATTAAACAAATTATGACTAGCTATTGTGATTTTTGCTAATAAAAGTTTTAAATCATCATTAAAAAAATGAAACATAAATTAATATATTATATGCGTATTTTTATTTAAAATTATATCAATCATATTTTTAAATTCATAAATTTAAATAAACATATTATAATTTTATTTTTTTTAATTATATATATATATATATATATATATATATATATATATATATATATATATATATATATATATATATATATATATATATATATACATATACATATACATATACATATACATATACATCTACATCTACATCTACATCTACATCTACATCTACATCTACATATCTACATCTACATATCTACATCTACATATCTACATCTACATATCTATATCTATATCTATATCTATATCTATATCTATATCTATATCTATATCTATATCTATATATATATATATATATATATATATACATATATATATATTTATTTATTTATTTATTTATTTATTTATTTCAAAAAGAAAAAATTACATCATTTGTCATCATGATTATTTTTCTGACACAATTTGACCCATACTAGTGGTATCAAAGCAAATATGAATGATACAAAGAATAAAAAAGTAAATGTAAAGGAACAAAAGACAAAAGTATAGAGGAAAATCACCCAAATCAGGGCTGGTCTATAAGACGACCTTTCTTTCCATTATTTTTCAAAATCTTGACCCAACCTTCTAAGGAGAGTTTGATCGAAGCGATCTGCAAAATATCATTGCACATTAAAAGAGATTCCTTGACATAGTCTAAAGAAGTCAACTCATGAGCTTATTTGAGTATACTCATATAAGTATTATTATTCAATAGCTCTTCACTTATCGAGTATACACTGGGAATCATGGGAGATTTTGAGGCCTTGACCCTTAGACCTTGTCCCTTGGATGAATTTTATTATCAACTTCTTCATTGTCCTTCTCTGACATAGATTCCTTTCCCTCCATAGGAAGAGGGTTACATGGCTTCCAACTTTTATATTTTGAAATGAAGATGTTCCACTTTTGTTGAGAATTAAACACCAAGAAAGAGTTCAATAAGTAGTCTATTTGATGACAGAAGTGGCGACGAAACGTAGCATTCTCATAGTATAGAGCCTGATTCCAGTGAGAAAAATGAATTTTTAAATAGATTTTGTCGAGAAGCCCTGTATTGATATCGACTTCAACAAAAAATATATCATAGGTGTATACACCAAGATGCCCATGAGAGACATCAATAGTAATATAACAATGGAGAGAGTATCCAATTCCCTGAAATATTGTGTAGTGCCATAGGTGAGTTGGAATATTAGGAAGTTTGACCTATATTGGCATCTTGGTAATGATGGCTATTGAAGGGTCAAAATATAAGAACCAAGGTGTTAAAAACAATCCAACATTGCCCCAAAACCATGGCCCTTTAGATAATTTTTTTTTGATAATATTCAGATTCCTCAAATAACACAATGAAGAAGCCTCTTGAGAAAAAAAAAACATTGGAATTCTCACTCCATACATGATGGATACATTGGTAGAGATCGGTTGTGTAGGGAAAAAAACCATTAAACAACAGATTAGGCTTGCCTATGAAATAGTTGGTGACGATCCTCTAAATATGAGTGAGATATTTCTAGCGGAGGGACTTCCTAAGATGATTCCACCAAAAATGGCCTTGGAGTTGTCTGAGCTCCATCTGCCTTAGGGTGCTTTGTAGGGATGACAAATTTATAAGAAAACTTTCAAGAAGAGGGAGGCTTACCTCAAGTTCCATGTCACAGACAAAGAACCATAAAAACAATGACATCTTTACAAATGTTGTAAACTCAGAGAGGAGTAGCACCATCCGACTACTTATCTTGAAACACATGGCGCTGCATGTCTGAGGGGATACTCACTTGGAGCTCAAAATAAATATTTAGGTCGTGAGCCATACCTGAGGATCAAACGCTAATGAGAGGTAACTTCCAAGAGGGGAGCTTGACAAAAATCTGATAGCAAGTTGAAGAATCTGACACACAGACCACAAACCCCTTAAACTTAGAGGTAATGATAATCTAGAATACCATGAGGGTTTTTGAATTTTTTTTTATCATACACCAACCTTAAAAAATCTACCATAACTCCAAATTCATATTTAATTATATAATTAAAAAAAAACAGTTTGAATTTATTATTGCATTATCATAATTATTTATAATAAACAATTAATCGTTATTTTAAATATGATTAATGTTTTTTATCATATTTAATTTCTAAACATTAGATATGATTAATGTTTTTTTATCATATTTAATTTCTAAACATTCCAGTTGTTTAAGAAATAAATCAAACATGATAACATTGACAAATAAATGATATTATTAAAAATTAATTATATAATATATTTTAATTAATTATTTGGTTTATGTTTTGATATAGAAATTCATAACATTTTTTATAATATAAGATAGTATGCTTATTTGTATTTTCATAAATACAAATCTAAATTAAAAAATAATATAAATAATATAAATATATATACAAATAATATAAATATAATCAATTCATGATAATGCTATATCTTATTTAAAAGTGTTCACCCCATATTTTAAAATATAAACATATTATATAAAACTTTCTATATTGATTTTTTGGATTTTCAATAATAAATATATATTTTTCAGTTATCTCAATTTCAATTTAAAAATCGCGTGTATATAAAACTCACTTTTAGAATAGATGCATCCACTTCTCATTCCATCTTAATTTTACATTTTGAATGTCTTTTTATTATTTAAAGAATATATTTGGCTTTATATTATTAATAATGTTAAATAATTATTTTAAATTTAAAAAAAAATATATTTCTAGTTTAATAATGTTAAATAATTGTGTTAAATTTTTAAATAAAATTTAATTTTAGATTGATTTAATAAATTTATTTAAATAATAAAATTTAATTATTATTTAATTATATATCTTTCCCATATATAAAATGAGATCATATTTATTATTATATATTTATTATTTTTTTATTTTATTAATTATAAATTTTTTATAATAAATAATTATAGAAATAACTTATTTAAAATAAATTTAAAATATATATATATATATATTTTTAATTTAAATACTTTTGAAAGCTTTATTTTTATAATGTTTTCTTCACAACAATGTTTCATAAATAAGTTTCACGAGAATACAAGTTATGTAATGAGAGTGTTTAAATAAAATTATATTAAAAGTAAAAGCTCAATTGAAAATGGTTATAAATTTATAAATAAATTGTGTAGGTTAATAATTTGTAATTTTATATACTAGTTTATTTTTAAAATACACAAATAACCTTTTAAACAACATATCAAAATTAAAATTAAAATACTATAAATGAATTAATTAATTATATATATATATATATATATATATATATATATATATATATATATATAATTTATTTTTAGTTATAATATTTATATACTAAAATACCATTTAAAAAAAACCTCGCTCTAAAACCGTAAACTTTAACTAATCCTCAACCTTATCTTTCATTCCTTAGCCTTTATATCGTAATCCTTAATCTAAAATCGTGACTCCTAAAAGGATAATACCCAAACGTGCGTAGTTGTGAGGTAGCCAGCTTATTTGTTAGGACGTATTTATAGTATACATATGTCATGATGGAATTCATTAGAGTTGAAACACTCCAAAGAATTATATGTACAAAGAAACATATGGAAGAGAATTACATTTTAATATCATTCGTTTGAATGAAATTTGAAAATGTGAATAATGAATATGTAATTAAGTTGGAAAATATAGTATTGGAATTATATATATAAATAAATATAGAGAAGAGAATTAGATTTTAATGTGGATTTGTTTGGAATGAAACTTTAGAATATGAATAATGAACATTTTAATATGGTTTTTCTTTTTTGGTAAGGTTTAAGAAAAATATTGAAATTAGGTTATGATATGGGGTTAAATTTTTTTTATTTAATAAAATAATGAACATTTTAATATGAATTTGTTTTTTTTGTAGGGTTTAAGAAAAATATTGGAATTAGATTATGACATGGGCTAAAACTTATTTATTTAATAAAAATGAAATCTCAGTATATAATATATAATATTTAAATTTATAAGGTATTTTAAGATTTATTATAAATCTATTGAAAAAACTGTACAAGGAAAAAATTAAAAATATATATTTTTTCAAAAGTAGTAGTATTCATCAAACATGTTTTGAGTGGGAATAATATTTGTAATCACACTGGATCATGAAGGTTGTAAAATGACACAATTTTGTTGCACAAAATGAAAAAAGTGATATCTAATGAATAATGGAATCACATATTTTTAAAGAACAAGGAAATGAATAAATTATGATTGTGGATGTTGAAAAAATAAAATTTAAGTTTTATAATAATTTAAATTAGTTAAGATACATTGATTACATGGAGGAAAAAATTGGATGGCCCTCGACATTAAAAAAAAAAAAACCCTAAATCTAGGTCTTTAACTCCTAAACCTTGATTGACATAAAAACTAGATTGAACATTCAAACATCATCCCCTAATACATATCTCTTTCTCATTAACATAAAACAGTTTATGTTCATAGTATAAACTTCTACTCACAATGCTAAACCCCCAAAATTCAATTATTAACCACAATATTAATTCATAATGTATAACACTATATATTTATCTTAGTCTTAGGTCTTTTATATTAAGCACAAAAAAGTAACCTATAAATTAAAATTTAACATTAACCTAGGTGTATACATATACCTTATCTCTCAACCATTTAACATTTATCCATTAATCATTAATTCTCAACCTCAACATTGTTCTTTAAACATATTCCATCAACTCACAATCTAAAATAATTAATAGTAAACCTTTAACTATAAATAGATTTTTAATATTTATTCTTCATCGCAAAACCATTGCATTACAAACTCTTATTCATTTAAAAAATGATAAAAAAAAATAAAAAGATAAATTTAACCAATAAAACATAATCTAAAACTTTAGTGAACCTATATATATTTAATAAAAATTAATATATCTTAATATCTCACCATTATCCTACATAATATTAGTAATGTCTTCTCTTATTATAAAATGATAAAAATAAAATATAATTATAAATTTTTTTCTTAAATAAAATTGAATTTACTCCTTTAACATTAAAACATTTAAAAAAAATAAAAAAATCAAATATCAAATATTGAAAAATAAAATGCATAAAACCAAAATGTCTATCCACAAATAACACTATCAATTATGTTTCCTACTTCAAAGAAATGTTATTACAGATATTACATATTACAAATGGTAATAGTAATAGTCAACTCTTTTAATTAATTTTATTTATTTATTTTTGCATTCACTTTATCTAATACTTACACAAAATTAAAATATTTTATAGAAAATTTATTGAATAACTTTCAGAAAAAGCAACACAAAAACTTATATTATTACATAATATTTTGTAAAATATAAATTAATAAATAATAAATTACACGAGTAAATTCTTTAAAATATGTAATATGAAAAACCCAAATGCCTGGGTTTCTTGAAAATCTTCATTCAAAATCTTCATTCAAATTCCAAAAGTGAATATTATAATAATTATCTTGTTAACTAGTACCCGAACAAATAAGCTATAGTTATGCTATAACTAATCGTGATTCAATCTAAAAATATGTGAAAAAGCTTTAATGATATGTAAAAAATAAACTTTATTACTAAAAGTTTAAAAATCTAAAATTATTATAAATTTTTCACTTTAATTCAAATGTCAAAAATTTAATATTATAATATTACACTTGTTACAAGAATATGGAAATTCTATATCTTAATATTATTAACTAACGTAAAAAAATAATATATTTTTGTGGAAAACTTTACTAATTACTAATTAATGTGACGGAAACAAAAAAGTGATAGAAACAATCAAATCCTTGGGAGTAATATTCAAATATTAAACTTAAAATTAAACTTTTATCCTTCATGGAATATGATTGTATATTTTTAATTAAATTAATTATCAAAATCATTTTACAAGATAATTTACTCATGATTTTTTAGAAGATAGGTTCATTGGTTAGATATACACATTTCTACATAAACTCTATTCATCAAATGTGGTGATGATATGGAAAGTGTGGAGCCATGTTATTAGAATAATTTATTATTATTAAAAATTTGTAATATATATAAGATATAAGATTTTTATATTTGCCTTTTTATCGGAAAGAAAAAATATGAAATCAATAACTTTGTTATCTTACTTATTGGAGTAAGTGAAATCTAGATAGTTAGTTTTTTCTATAGCTTATTTGTTATAACAAAGTGAGAAATATAAATAAACCATACTTCAATAACGAGGATGTTTATGTTGTAGAGAAATATATGTGACCTATTAACCTACCTATAAACTAAAATAATTTTCTTAAATAAAATAAATCCAATAATCTTATCCACGTGGTCTTCGATAGACGGTGATCATTGGGTGAACAGTAAGGCTAATATATGGAGGATATGATCTATAGACATGAGACTTATGGGGGCTAACAACACCCTCCATTTGGTGAGCTATTTAGGTACATGTGTAGGCATGTACCACCACTAGAGAAAGAACAATTAAGAAGGATAATCAGTTCAAATGGAGCTATAAGGTAACAATACCTTGATTTTGGAGATGGCTATCGGTATGAGGGAGCTTAACAGGTAGAAGAATTATGAGGGAAATATGGCACTTCATATTAAAACTTGGTTTCTAGGATAGTGGAACCTGCACCTGTTTATACTACTGATTATCTCCACTTCAATGAGATTCTTTGGTCATGTTTTATTTTAAACTTCACATATCTTTCACTCTGTTTATTGTTTCCTTTTTCATTCCTTTGGTCCTGTTTTCTTTTAAACTTCACCTCTCTTTCACTTTGTTTATTGTTTCCTTTTCATTCCTAGAAAATACTAGTTGTTGCTTCCTTTATGTTTAGAAAAACCCTTCTCCTAGATCTAGAAATTATCTCCTCTTAGTCATCTTTGGGTCTCTTTGTTACCTTCCTCTACTACTCTAGTTTCATTTCTAACCTTTTTCTTTTTCATGGGTTATTGCTCTTTCTCTTTGATTTTTTGGACAGTTTTTGCTTTCATATGTGTCCTCTTTTTCTTTTCTTTTTTATATTGGTTATACTCCCCTCTCTTTTTTTCTTTTATGGGTTATACTCCCATGTAGCTCTAGGTTGGTTTAGATAAATGGTCAAGAATATTTTATAGTCTCAAGTTTCTTAACCTCTTCCTCCTCACCTTTCATTTCTTTGTGTAATCATAATTCGATTAAGGGACCTTAGTGATCAAGTTACCCAAATCTTGTTTAAGAATTTGAGGTAAGAACATTCACTCCTTACTATTCTCTTTCTTACTATATATGTGGTGCTTTCTAGTGGACTTGTTTTCCTTACTCAATAATTGTCATTAGGTTCATGTTGTTTAACTTAATATTTAGTTTGATTCTGAGTTTATCATTCTCTTTTTATCCATTCACTTATTGTATTCTTGCTAGGGAGGCTAAGTTGGTCAAGCCCTCGTGGTGGGAAGATTTAAAAATAAATTTTGGGATTCGGTGTGGAGTTCAAAAGTGCTTTTGGATTCAGTGTGGAGTTCAGAACTAGAATTCCATTGCTTAGAATCCTATCTTTCATCCTCCCATAATTTGGGTGGTTGGTTCTCTCCCCTATATCTTTCTTAGTTCTATCTACATTATCAAAGGTAAATCATGCCTCATGGTAGATGAGCTCATAACAGAAAAGGTAATTGCATTAATGTGAGACCATCCACCTCTTGATTCTAGGTTTCTATAGAGAATTCATGTTGTGTTTATTTCAAAAATAACCCTCCAACATTTCAATAGGAAATTGAGAATGCTAAGATGGAGGCCAAGATAAAATATGGATTTATACAAAATGAATAAGTAGTGGAGTAGGTCAAAAAATTGGTTTATATATAGGAACTACAAGGACAAGGAACACCAAATACCTACATACAATAAAAATTTACCAATAACTAAATACCACGATGGGAAAGTTGTTAGTGCAAATATGAGACGAACAATAGAAATCCTTCTACGTATGGACAAGACACATAAAAAAAACCATAAGCTTGATATCAATGTGACAAAGATGGAAAGGAAACTAGAAAATATGGAGTTCATAGAATTAGAAAACACTGACCTACCTGTCACAATCCTGGTGGATTTCCCCACTAAATAGATTCCATTATGGCAAGTGTTGTTATGTTGCTTTTTAATTTTGTGAGGATGAAGGGTGAATGAAAGGATAATCTATTCTACAAAATACGTCATCCTATGTTAAGTAGGCAACATCTTATAGGATTTTTTATCACTTTCATACTACTTAAATGGTTAAATTCTTTTTTCTATTTAAATGGTTAAAAACATATTACTATGTTTTGATCTCATTTCCCCTATGGCACACTATTACACATAGTGGGACTATCTCGTGTTAATCCCTTTTTCCCTATGATATAATATAGCGTACCTACCTATCTTACACAAAAAAAAAATAGTTAAAACAAAAAAATATTTAATAGAAGTAGAGAAATAGTATCTCAATATTGATTTCCCAATACCATCTTATAACCAGATAAATTTTATATATTCTAAATAAACATGATGATGGATCTAAAATCTATCTCAAGTTTAAATGCATCAATATGGAGTAAATTAATCAAGTAGTGTTTGTTAAGAAGATAGCATTGTTTTCCTATGAATACTTTATTTTCTTTCTATTTCTTGACTCCCATAATGCACCATGAGTAGATTAACTCTTCTACATTTTGGCTCTTCTTTGGGCATATTTTCCTATCAATTTTATGTGAAATATGATAGGAAGTTTTTATAATTGCATGTTTTAATCATCTAATCTAAACAATGAGGTTGCACTACGGATTTTTCAAGGCATTGGATCCATTTCTAGATTTGGAAACACAATTTAAACAATGAAAAATTATAATCTTGGGAGGAATTATATGGTCAAATTCCAATGAAAAACCCCAAAACATAGAACAATTAGACTGCACCCACTGTGAGATAAATAGATATGTGCCACTTGCCATGTAATTACCTCCTCTTTATTATCAGTAGCATGCCCACATTAGTAGTGGATGGTGAAAATTGATAGGGATCACCAAAGAGTTAATAATAAACAAATTAAAATATATATTTGTAAAATTTGTAAAAAATAAGATGGAAATATAATTTCATTATCAAATTATTAAAATTAAAATTTCATAAATATTCTATGGTATTTTTGATGTATACAAGAAAAAAGAAGAAGGGAAAATGAAACTTGTGATTAGAATTCATCATCACAAATTTATCTTTTTTCGGTTTTTAATGAAAAATTGGTCATATTACTTAGATGAATTGGAAAAAATTAACTAGTCATATTGCTTTGATTAAATGGAAAAAGATAATTGTGATATGGCCAAGCCAATTGGGAGAGGATAAGGATGCATTGAATTGTAGTGTAATAATAATTTCTAATTGAGATATAGTGAGAAATATAGCTTTACTATAATCATAAAATATTTTTATGAAGATGCCATGAGGTACTTATTGTCCATCAAAGAAATATGGTCATAGCCATTATAAGTTCTAGTTGAAGAATATGCAAGAAATGGAAGACAAAAAAACACATGTTTCATTGTTGCATACATTACAACATGAGAATATTAGTAGAAGTGTTCTTTGGGCTTCATATGAGAGGTTTGAGAGATTATTCATTGGAACTACAATATAACGCATCCACATTTATTAAATATTTCATATTGTGGCTAAGTGCCTATGTAGTTTGGAATTAGTTGGGTACTTTATTGAAATTAGAAATATTTAAATTTGTAAAGGAAAAAGTTGGACAGTAATAAAAATGATAATCAAGATTTAGTTAAGAGTTTCATCTCATTGCTCCATATTTTATAACAATGAAAAGAATTTGGTGTTAAGAGTTGGCCATCCACTTAATATTTTGGAATCTCATTTAATCTCATCTCTTCATTTTATACTTATACCTAAAATTTATTATTTGAAAAATATATATTCTAGAACTTCAATTATGAACTATTTTTAAGATAACATTGTCACTTAAATATTTCAATTAAATATAATCTTTCTATAATATATATATATATATATATATATATATATATATATATATATATATATATATATAATTTTTTACTCAAATTCTTATTTTATAAAATTGTATATATTAATAAAACATTTAATATATATATAAAAGATTTAGCAGCTGAATAATATAAAAATATTAAGCTAAATTCACCAAAAAAAATACCTAGACCGAATTTGAAAATAATAAATTCATTTAAAATTAAAATATATATAAAAAAACTACTTAATTGCAAACCACCCATTCACAACACAATTAAAGATGACAAAGTTACAGTATATAATTTATTCATTACAAAATTTGAAACTCTTCTCACACATGTTTTTCCAATACGTGCTATTATGAAAAACATATTGTCTAAAAAGAAATATAAGGATTTTCTTCTCGTTCAATGAGGATTTGAAGGAAAATGATATGTCAAAGAAATTACTATCTGTTCTTTGGAAGTGTTTAATTAAAATTTAATAACATCCTTGGAAAGCTAACCAACATCCATTTTTTATCACTCATTTAATATAATTTATAAGCAATATAGATGATCAATTGCCTTAATTAACCCTAACTTAATTGATGGAAACAATCAAACAAACATCCATTTTTTATCACACTCATTTAATATAATTCATAAACAAAATAGATGATCAAATGCCTTAATTGACCCAAACTAAATTGATGGAAACAATCATGATGTTACTCAGTCAACACAGTTAAGTTGAAATAATTGTGATTAACCTCACTCAGAAGAAGGTCTCATTAGTACCCTTAACTAGATTAAGGGAACTACTAAGATCGTAATTCTTGGAATACTTTATAAGATCATAATACGTTGCATGCACATTAATCCTGGCATATAATTCTTCAGAGATACAAGTAATTCGTAATAGCAGAATAAAAGTAGCAATCTTGAATGTAAAAGGAATGTAAAACCTCTCACCTGAACCCACCATTCAACTCTTCCAACATACTCCTCATCATCTCAGGGTGAAAAGATAGCTGCAATTGAACATCATTGCCGGTCCACAATCCCCATTGAACGCAATGGTGTCTCCTGATAATAAACTGAAGTTATGCATGCATGGTCTTACACTTCATCCCATTTTATTACTGCATCATTTCTTGGCGCTGGATCATATGCTGATCTTGGAGACTCTGCTGTTTCATGAATTCTATCGTAAGTTCGAACACCTTCAGCTGAACTTCCATTTAATATCCAGTTTGAGGCGCTGTTCTTCATGGATGATAGAGTTGCTGGGACATCGTTGGAACTAGTGGAAAATATTTGCAGATTCAATGAACTTTTACTGGACTCAAAAACACGTAGGTTGGAGTTACTGTTCTTCATAGAGATGAGAGAGTGAGAGTACTGGATGTCCACTGGGGCTGGCCTTGAGAAACGTCCTGCAATTTCTGAAGCTAGAAATCCAGGTCTCAGCTGGCTGCTGCAAGGCTGAACTAGCTCGTATTCACTCGATTCGATTTGGTTATCAGAGATTATGCGTCCCTCTTGAGATAAATCTGAACTCGTTTGCGCAATGCTTGCATACAGAAATTCTACACAACTTTTCTTGTCAGTGGAAGTTCCTTGGAGGACAGGAATCTGTCCTTTATAGTTATTTGGCACCATCATCATCGGTACTGATGTAATCAAGGACGGAGTAGTAGTAGTGGTACTTTTGCTAATGTTCGGTGTAATCTGGACAACTGCATGACAACACAATCACTGCGTCAGAAAATTCCTTTTTGCATTGAAAGAAGAGAGCTGCTTTATAGTTTTGGGTAGCAGATATGACTTTCACTGTAACTCTTTCAAATAAATTGAATCAAAGGTGCACCCTACTATTAAAGAAATATCTTCGATTATGGAAACCCTAATAAAACTAAGCTAAAAGAATCTATCATTTGATCTTATATGTATTATTTAAGAAATCGGAGTTATTCATATTATTCATATTGTTGTTGGAGATTTCAGGAAATAAATTGTAAAGTGTTTTTTATCTATCTAATTTTTGTAATGGTTACTCTCTTCATTATAAAAAAATTACAGTTTATTTCTTGAAATCTCCAACAATAATGTATTATTTATTTTAAACCAGAAGAAGTATGAAAATGGCTTTGAATCTCAAAAATGATATTTAAAAAATATGAACTAAAATTTATGAAAATAATCTCTAATAAAATTTGCAGCAAATAATATTTATAAATAATTTGAGTGTTTTTTTTGAGGGAATGATTTCAGATTAAGCTTGTTATGATCTTCCAGGATAGATATGAAATTCATTTTCTAAATCCGTTACATTATTGTCAAGATCTAAGTAAAGTAGGGAATACTAATCAATAGTATTATGACCTGACTTTTCTAAATTCAGCTTCCCCATTCATCACATTGAAATTGTTGTAGTCAAAATTTAAGTAAAATATGGAATATTCACCAACAGTATTATGACCTGATGATTCTTGAAATTCATTATCCATCACATTGAAATTATTAAATTAGTCTTCCTAATCCATCACATTGAAATTATTATAATGAAGATTTGAGTAATGTATGGAATACTAACCAGTAGTATTATGACTTGATGATCCTTTAGTTTTGTGGTTCTCATTCTCTAGGCCTGTTATCCCAGCCTGAGATTGTGATGTAACACATGGAGTCGGCTGAGGTTTCCTCCTTCGTCTGTTGTGGTCAGCAAGGCGCTTTCTGCAGCTTCGTTTTCCCTCGTCAAATTCAGACCTTGGATGAAATCTATCAAACACCATCACAGTTGAGGTTTCATCACAACACAATAGAAACGATCACATGACAAACTATACAAAACTATTCTACTTGAACTTGGCTTTAGGTTATGCTTTAATCCCCTAGCAGTAACTATTTTATTTGAAGCTGGCTTAACAATTTAGGGTGTAAGTTTTCATTTCCTAGCCATTTAGGGCATCCCTGAATAGTGAAGGGCATCCCTGAATAGTGAGACAGAGAGATTTAAAACTATGAATGAAGGAGAGACTCAATGTTCACATTCTAAACCAGGATTTTAAGGAGAAAGGAAAGATGCGTTTCGTGTGGTAGAATGCATTGTTTCAATATAAACAAAGAAAACAAAACCACTAAATTCAACATGAAAGGTTGTTGAGTTTTTAAAAAAAAGCAATGTAACAAACTATAACAAATGAATATACGAGGAGATGGAGCGACCTCCTTACCAAAATATATTATTAATTATTTATTTCTCATAGATCCTGCTGGCTAGAAGTTTGTTTGAATAGTGATGGACATAGATCAGGCTCAGAAAGAGTAAGCTGCGGAGAGGATCAGGGCAGCGAAATTCACATTGAAAATGTGTACTATTGAATAAAATATTATAGATATCGGTAATTACAAATTACTCTACTCATTCTGTGTAGCGAACGTCTCATGAACCCTAATGGGAAGAGAGCATACTGCAGAGAAAGCGTGTGAAAAGTTTCTTGGAACATAGTTGAAACTTTTAGGTGTTGGGTAGTTTAGGTTTTGACCTAGGATTTTTTTTAGACATCACTATTTCCCTGGGTGTTTGCTGATAAAATCAACTATTTCTTAGAACATAGTTGAAGCTTTGGAGCTTTTGGGTTTTTTCTGATAGAATCAAATTATTTTGATAGGGTAGTTTAAGTAAGCTATTAGACATTTTTTTTTTAAAGTAGGAATTCTTTAGATACCACCACTTTTTTAGATATTTGCTTATCAACAACCCTTAGTATGCACAGTTGTTTAATTCGAAAATGCAAACATAGAAGGAAATGGCAGGAGGATTTTGTAAGAATGGAGTAAAAATGAAAAGAGATGTATAATTAAAACAAATCACCTGCTACATTGTTGGCAGAACCGCTGAATGAAACCACCCACAATAACAGTAGAAGCCTTGGAGTGCAATTCACAAACTTTATGCCGGCGATGGTAGTGTTTGGCACTGCTCAAGTTTGCCTTACAACCCTCGGCCTGGCACTGGGGTATCTGCGAGCCTGCACATGAAGAGATTCCTGTCCTGCAAAATCTGTTGCCATGACCGCTTTCTTGGGATGCACCGCCGGAATATGCAGTAGTTCCGGCCCCAGCAGCTAGGTTAAGTCCCATTCTGGCAGGAAAAAAATCCAATTCCTCCTCAGCCTTCACAAAATAGCAGCCATGGACGAGCTGGCCTCTCTTCTCCGTTACCCCATACGGTTGCTCATGAAAGGCTGTATGGTCACTATTATTACACCCGAGCCTCCACATTGAACAAGGATCAAGAAACTGATCTTGCCCGTGTAATCCAAGCGAATCGAAAAAACCTGCAGAATTTCGAGCAAAGCCAGAGGCCCCGGCGGGGGGTCCCTGGGATGGTGTCATTAAATTTCTAGGTTTCGGCTGATCCGAATTCCATGAGCGATTTTCTGCCCTACTGGTTTGCATTTCAAGGTTATGCAGTCCCCTACTGCTAAATTTGCAGTGGATTCTTTATCCAAACCCTAAAACAGCTCAGCCAGGAAAAGAAAAAACAGCATTCGGAGCTCTGAATATGGGAATTGTGGCACAACGCTAACTGTGAGGCCATTAAAGTAGTTTCTCAGTCATAACCAGCAGCCAAGACAGTGATTGGGATCCATGGCTGCTGCTAGATTTGTGTGGGAATCATGGGATCAAGAATATGGGAATTGTGTGGTAAATCAGGAGCAGTAGCCATTGCAGAACCTAACTCGTGATCACCAGCAGTGCAAGTCTGCAATTGGAAGATGAAGAAGAAATAAGAGTCCAATATTCCCACGTCCCTCAATCTATATCTCGTGGGTGAAATTTTCGCTTTGGATGTGACGAGCTTGGCCAAGGCCAGGGGGGTGCATGTCCTATTTTTTTTTATTTTAACCCTGGAGTGGGCCACCAGAAAGCAATAGGCGCGTTAAAAAGGCGAGGAACACGGGCTTGTGGGATTCAACTGTCCCCACGCACCGGCCTGCTCACCAGTTGTTACGTCGGAATAGACTAAATTCATTTTTTCTCCACCTTTTTCTGCTGCATTTTTTCACAGTTTGGAATCCGTGGTATGATTAATTTGCAGAAATTGCAATATTCAATCAATTCACAACATCCAAGTTTGCAGACTTGTAATTTTCCGTAGGCCAAATCTAGCAATTGTCACAACCAGATTCCCGTTGAATTCATGCGGGAACAAAAATGTCATCAACTCCACCATCAATCGGCTCCTTAATTTTACATCACCCATTTCATGTGTCCCATAAAATTTACCATCATATCTCAATGTTACATCACCCATTTCATGTGTCCTATAAAATTTACCATCATTGCTCTTACTCTTTACTGTTACAAATCAATTCCTGTTAAAAGCGCAATCTCCCTCGAGATCACATGTCGTCTTGTCTCATTTTAATAATCAATTATTTGTAAATAAAGGTTTAGTTTAATCACCCTTATTTATATCATTCCATTTCAACCATTTAATCAGAACGTTAATTATCATTATTATAACAAAAGAGGAAACATTTCTCTATTAAGAAAAATGTTCCTTTGATTCATTTTGATATATTAAACAAATTTGTTTGCCCTACTTTATCATATTATATTTTAATTGCTATTGCCCATTAAAACCAATTAAAAATTTATGACATACCTCCACTCGGGTATACCCTACAAAATGGGACATTGCTTTTTAATGGTGATGATATGTTGTGTTTTATTTTGACCAAAGGGATCTACTCCATAATACTCCATAATTTGTTTGACTTATCCCATCTGTCACTGACTAATCAGCTTATTAATTGGATTTCCAAATGTTCAAAAATCTTAGGACAGTCAAGCACGTTCGTTAATTTTATTTATATATAATTTATGTGGTGTAGAATAATTTATATTTTTTTAGAATATTAATTTGAATAAAATTTTATAATGTTTTAAACTAATCTTTTTTAATTATTAAAAGTAAAATTATTCCAAAAGTAAGAGAAAAAATTGACATGTTTCATCTTTCATTTATTAATCAGTTTAATCACCTGATTAGTTAAATTTTTTGAATTTTTATAAAAATAAGAGAAAAATTTGTCTTATTTCATCTTTTACTTATTAATCAACCTAAACACCGAATTAATTGGATTGTTAAATGTTTTATAATTTTAGGACACTCAAATAGCTTTGCTAATTTTTATTTATATATAATTTATATTTTGTAAAATATTTGTTTAAGTGAAATTTTGTGATATTTGTAATATTTTAAATGAATATTTTATTCATCATTACAAGTAAAATTATTGGGAAAGTTAAAGAAAAATAAGGCTTCATTCATTATAAGTGAGAACAACTGGAGAAATATGATGTAGGTGAAATGTCAATTATCAATAATTTCTATAGCTGTTGTCTGTTGTCCCCTAATGATGACTGAACTATTCACCCAAACATTGGCAAATAATTGAAAATTTGAATATTGTAAAATAATGTGTTGAGTAAAGTGTTCATTACAATTTTTGGATAACTATTTAAAATGTTTACTTAAAAGGGAAACAAATAATTCAATAAATAGAAAGTAATATGATGGTGTAGTGTTCACCAAACGATTTGGAGAACAATTTAAGAAATAAATGTGATTTGAGTGAAGTGTTTATTCAAAATATTGGAAAAAAATTTAAAGAGACATTTTACATGGTGAAGTGTTAAGTGAGAAAATCACTGAAGAAATTAGAACACTTGAGAAAAAAGACAAAATTGACACTCACCCAACATCGTTTTCTCACCTATTTTTCACCTATTTTTCATCCACGCTGGGTGAAATGTCAATTCTCTATTTATTTTCTCATAATGACAGGTAAAGTGTTCACATTAAACATTGAGAAATGACATACATATCAAACATTAAAAAAACATAATCATAATTATGAATAAAATGTAAATTATTTTTCAATTATATTATCTTAATCAAAGTAAAGTGTTTTTATCTATTAAAAAAAACATATTACTTAATAAATATTTATATTATAATACAAAAAATTAACTTTAAAGACTTTAAGAAAAAATATACTAAAATATTCCCATTCGTACCTTGGGTTAATTTTCCAAATTTTGTTAATGTATATGATCTTGATTATTACATATGTAAAATTAATAAAATTAAATAATATTTTCTTACATTTATTATTTATCTAATTTATAATTAAAATTCAAATCAGAAATTAATATATTTTTAAAATATAAATTTCAAATTTATGTTATAATAATTTTTAATTTAATTAAATAATATATATTAAAATTAAAAATTATATCAAAAGCATATTTATTAAACAAAAGGGCAAACAAATTTATATCGAAGATATCAAATTTACATTTGAGAGCATATCCCCGGAATCATATAAAAAGTTATAAATTTTTAATTAACATTTAACTCGTAATAACAAAAATATTCCTAAATGAAAGATCCCACTATCATAAAAAAAATACTATGTGACATCATCAATGCATAACCGTTAACATATATATTTATATGGAAAAATCAAATACATATTAGCCGGTGGAGGTTTTTCATGGGATTAAAAGACCACAAAGTATTTTAAAACATAATATAACATAAATTATAGATGATGTAGATTTCCGTACATAATATAATCTATACTAAATTATGAAATTTAAAGGGGCAAAAAGTAATTTTATATAAAATAAGTAATGGAAAGTTGTAAATTTGCATTTTCCCATTCTTTTTAATAAATAATACTAAACAAAAAAATTATTTTCTTCGTTACTTGAGTGTCACATATTAACGTGAAATTATTCGTAAAGATACCCGTAATGATTGTTAAAATATTCTCCTGCATAATGTGGCGTATTACTATTAATACAAGAGCAGGCAATTCCTTTCCATGTGAGTTTCATTGATTAGAAAGTGACTATATTGCAATATAAATATTTAAAATTTGTAAGGCACTCATGTCCTCAGATTTAGAAGTAAGGCAAAAGAAAGGTTTATATATATATATATATATATATATATATATATATATTTATTTATTTATTTATTTAGCTCATTTTAATAATGAAAAATATACCCATTAGTGGTCTAAATTTTCTCAATAATGAACCTTTATTAATTTAAAATAATGTTTTGAGAATTAGGAATTTTTTTATTATTAATAATTTATATAATTTCTTGTATTTTCTTTTAAAGTTACATTTATTTTAAAATAAAAAAAATTACATCATTGCTAACAAAATTATATTAGTTTTATTATGCCACATGAGAAATTAGATTCCTTGGCTAGTATGTGAAATGCAAAAATAAAAATAAAAAAATTCAAATACACTATACAATTAAAAGAATACTATTATATTAGAGATTACTATAAAATGTCTAATGATGTTACAAGAGACAAATCCTTTGTGCTCAAGCCAAGTAGCAGTGGAGGTTTAAACTCGTAGTGAATATGACTTTCCATGCACGCTAAGCGAGCTTCCAACCTATCGAAGCATGCATTCCATTGATTATGCTGAATATTATTTATAAAAAATATAATGTAATTTGTATCCTCATGTTTCTCCTTCAAAACTCGTCCTAACAAGGTCTTTAGTTGTCAACCTATCAAAGCATGCATTCCATTGATTATGTTGAATATGATTTATAAAAAGAATGATGTAATTTGTATCCAAGTGTTTCTCCTTCAAAAATCGTCCTACGAGGGTCTTTAGTTGTCAGTGAAGAGTTATAAGTAGTCATTGCCTCCTTGGAGACATGACTAGCTTTGCTGGTTACGATCACTAGTTCTACCATGACCATGCATTCGCTGACATGAAATAAGGACCATAGTAAATGTTAAACCAATGTAGATCTAGGAATAAAAATTGTGCCAATTCCAAAGTCCATAAATAAATTATGCCTCCTCAAATACAATTAACATAATAAGAGACTTGGGAGAGACTACCTCCCTTGAGAGCACCCTAGACCGAAAACCAACTAAGAAGCCAAAATTTCCACATGGACTCAAGTATTGAAAATAGGAAAAATATTTGAAAAGAAATAGCCCACCCAACGAACAAACATGAAGGAACATCCAATAACCATTTTGAGGAGTAAAAAGCTCCTAATAGACCACCTCTCAAAGAAGTATGCCCTCCACACACAAAGGGTATAGAAAATAAATAGGCTCCTTCAAATACCTTTTAACAAAAACCAAAACAAACCAAGAGAAAACAAAAGATGAAGGGAATAATATAAAAAGGCAAGAGAAAGATGTTACTTGTTTACAATAATGACAAAGACTAAGGTTGATTTAGTGAGAGGCCAATACCCTGATTTTTTCCCTACGCAAGTGAGCTAGTCATCCAAGGAATTACTACCATTTCCATCTTCTACCTTGTTGTCTCCACCTTCTCCCTTATGGGTTTCACCTCCCACAACCACCCAAAGAACCAAGGAGTTGATACCATAGTGAATTATGCTCTTCGAAAAACCTCCATCATGCCAATTTAAATATGGAAACTCCCACTTTTCATTATGGTTTATTGACTAGTCTCCAAAGCTACTTAGAACTACCAAACATTGAAAGGGGAAGGAAAATCCGACCCATGAGAGGGGGATTACACTCATAAGACATAAAATACTACTTTCTACATAGGAACAATAAAGGAATGCTCCAAATTATATATATCAATAACAAGCGATATGAACCTTCACATTCTTTATGCATCGGGCAAAGGGAAACCATGCCACCCCTCTCTTAATTATCTTATCTTAAGAGTGAGATAATAGATGCCCCTTATCACATTTCCCAAATATTCAAACACTCACATAAGAAAATTATACAATTTCATATTAAGAATATTATTCTATCTACATTATTATAAAATAAATACTTATAAATCAATAAATATTTTTTTTTATAAAAAATAAAATAAAATATTAATTATTAATTTATCTTATTTTTTCTAAATTATGTTATTTTATTTCAAATTAAATATAAAATAGCTTAGTATCTAAGGTTTTAATAACAATCAAGAGAATTTATTTTGGATAGTTCCTAAAGTAGTCGTTGCCTCCTTGGACACATGACTAGCTTTGCTGGTTATGATCACTAGTTCTACCATGACCATGCATTCGCTCACATGAAATAAGGACCATAGTAAATGCTAAACCAATGTAGATCTAGGAATAAAAATTGTGCCAATTCCAAAGTCCCTAAATAAATTATGCCTCCTCAAATACAATTAACATAATAAGAGACTTGGGAGAGACTACCTCCCTTTAGAGCACCATAGACCGAAAACCAACTAAGAAGCCAAAATTTCCACATGGATTCAAGTATTGACAATCGGAAAAAGATGTGAAAGAAATAGACCACCCAACAAACAAACATGAAGGAACATCCAATAACCATTTTGAGGAGTAAAAAGCTCCTAATAGACCACCTCTCAAAGAAGTATGGCCTCCACACAAAGGGTATAGAAAATAAATAAGCTCCTTCAAATACCTTTTAACAAAAACCAAAACACACCAAGAGAAAACAAAAGATGAAGGAAATAATATAGAAAGGCAAGAGAAAGATGTTACTTGTTTGCAATAATGAAAAAGACTAAGGTTGATTTTGTGAGAGGTCAATACCCTGATTTTTTCCCTACACAAGCCAGCTAGTCATCCAAGGAATTACTTACATTTCCATCTTCTACCTTGTTGTCTCCACCTTCTCCCTTATGGGTTTCACCTCCCACAACCACCCAAAGAACCAAGGAGTTGATACCATATTGAATTATGCTCTTAGAAAAACCTCTGTCATGCCAATTTAAATATGGAAACTCCCACTTTTCATTATGATTTATTGACTAGTCTCCAAAGCTACTCAGAACTTCCAAACACTGAAAGGGGAAGGAAAATCTGACCCATGAGATGGGGATTACACTCGTTAGACATGAAAGACTACCTTTCTACATAGGAACAATAAAAGAATGCTCCAAAATATATTTATCAATAACAAGCGATATGAACCTTCACTTTCTTTATGCATCGGGCAAAGGGAAACCATGCCACCCCTCTCGTAATTATCTTATCTTAAGAGTGAGGTAATAGATGCCCCTTATCACATTTCTCAAGTATTCGAACACTCACATAAGAAAATTTTACAATTTCATATTAAAAAGATTCTACGTTATTATAAAATAAATACTTATAAATCAATAATTGTTTTTTTTATAAAAAATAAAATATAATTATTAATTATTAATTTATCTTATTTTTTTTCTAAATTATGTTATTTTATTTCAAAGTAAATATAAAATAGGTTAGTGTCTAAGGTTTTAATAACAATCAAGAGAATTTATTTTGGATAGTTCCTAAATATTTTTTTAAAAACATTTAAGCAATGATTAAACACTTTATAATAGGATTATATTTTCTTTTATATAAATATAAATTTCATAGTATAATAATGAAATTATGTTAATTATTTCTTAAAAAATATATATATACTAAGTAAATGAAATATTTCTTATTCTTATATACTTGTATTAACTATCAAATTTTATAGATAATACACGGCCATTCATTTCCTTTATATTTGGTTGTGAAAAGCTTAGGTAAGAAGATATTATAGATGCATATGAGTTTTTTTTTTATAGAATTTATGGTTATTCTTAATATAAATAACACAATTACATTAATGTAATTGATATGGAAAAAAAAGTTCATTTGTATTTACCAATGATAAATATATAATAATAATAAAAATAAAATTAAAAAAACCTATTACAATAAAATTATTATTATTATTAATTTATATTAATTATTAGATAAAATCAAATAATATTAATAATTAATTAATAATAATAATAATAATTAATATTCATATTAATATTAATAATATATTATTATTATTGTTATTAATTAATTAATTAATAATAATTAAATAATTTTAAATAATTAAATGAATGAATGAATGAATTATTTTTATTATTAATTAAGTAATATATTAAAATTAGTAATTAATACTAATAATATTACTTAATGAGTCAATTAATATTAATTAATTAATTTATGTATATTAATAAATAAAATAATTATTTAATTTATTTTTTATATTAATTAAAAAATATAATTAATTAATTTTTTAACCTTATGAATAATATTATGATTTGTTTTTTCACCTTGTATTAAGGATGAATCACATTAGTTGGTTCAAAACATCGACCAAATCTTAATGATGTGATTAAGAAAGACATTTATCTAAAATATTATAAACCCTATTAATATGAACCTTAAATTAATAAACCAAAGAGATCTAAAATATAAACATGAGAGATTAATACAAAAAACCCAGGGGATTATAAACCCAATAGATTAATATTAAAACCAAGGAATTAATATTATAAACCCAAGGCATATAAATATGAAGATAAATGTTATAAACTCTTAAATAAACATGGTTGAGCAAGATTAATCATGGTTCATTTTTCCTATTGAGATCATCTTTTTCACAATGCGATGTTGAAGCATAATTGTTTTTCATATTGAGACACTATTTGTTATTCTTAATAGAATAAATGTGTTTATTCACGTTTGCCAAAATTTGTTAATTTTATTTATTTTCCATCAACATTTATTAACTTTATTTATTTTCATCAAAATTTATTAACTTATTTTAAAAATATTAATATATATTTATTTAATTATTTTTATATATAAAAAATATTTTTAAAAAATGATTATTTTTTTTATTTTCTATAATAGATTTATTATATAGGAAAATACTAAGCAAAATTTTCATTACCAACTAAGATAAATAACAAATATATCATAGTACATTTCATTGAGTTCTAAGATAGGTACAACTCTTAATTCGTAGGACTACTATGTGCACTTGTAGTTTGATTATCAAATTTAAAATGAAATTAAATGTTTTTTTTTGGGTTGTTGTTATGGTGAATATGTAATTTTAAAATTAAATGAAATGTTGGTTAAACCTGATTTGATATCTATAACATAAGATAAATTGTTTAAAAAAATAAAAAAATTTAGGAGGAGAATTAAGAGTAACACCTATATTTGGGGATAAAGAGGGTGGGGCTAGAGAGTTAGTGATTTGGATAAATTATTAAAACATAAGTGAATATTCATATTAATGAATTAGTAATATATAATATTATATGTGGTATTTTTATGGATATGTTATTGAATTTCAGTGGAATAATAGCACATATTTTTTAAAAGTGCAAACAAATTACTAAAAAAAAATGTGAGTGCATTTTTTTTTAAATGTTGGGTGCTTACCAAAATTTTATGTAAGTTTATGAAATGGAAAAATAATATGCATATTGTTAGTGTCTATCAATATTTTCAGTCACTAGTGATCAAATTATGCTCTTTTATATGGTTGATAGGGTCCTATAGGGAAAATTTTTGTGGTTTCAATAGGTTTTCAAATAAAAATTTGATCATTGGTTAGTATTGCTAGGTCATTACTGCTTTCATCTTCATGGTCAATAAACATCATCATGGTCAGGTCATTATTCTTTGAAAGAATGTCTTGGTCATCTTGGTCACCATTATGCTTATCTTTCCATACAGTGTCATCATTAGGTCATATTATAAAAAACATCATCTAAATAGGTCATGCCATCATCAAATTCACCATGAAAGGGAGCAGTAATAGGGAAAAGTGTTCTATAATGATCTCTAAAAGTGAATTTTGATCTTAATTAAGATGTAACTATGTATCATAATGTTTGAAAGCTGCAATACACAAGAAATCAAGTCAATTTTTGAAAAGACAAGGTGGGGCCACATCACCACCTATGAGAAAATAGAACCTCTAGCCTATAAGAAGACCAAGCAAGCATATAATTTTCTCATTTATCTCTCATAAGACACCTCTCCACGATCAAATTGCATTCTCTCCCTCAGAGTAATCAAATTTCACCTTGAAAAGTTGAATTTTCTTGTTGCATTACGCTTTTCTTAGTTGCACTACACTTTTCTCCAAGGTGTTGTGTTTTTCTCCAGGAAGCACAATATTTATTCTCCAACAGTTTCTTCATTAGCTACAGGTTCCAGCTCATCAAAATCAATTAAGTGGGTTACATCAATCCCTCATATACCTTTCATTACCTTCAGTTCATGCTTGAAAGAACATAAAATCATCTTCTCTAGGGTTTGCAGTGCTTTTGGTCGCATAGTGTATTTGGTTAATTTACTATGAAAAACACAAAAATTCATGCTCAAATACCCTCCCTCACCCTCCATATACCTTCCTTGACACTTCCCCTAACCCCTTTCCCTCATCTCCATCATTTCCCTACAAACCCTAGCCTACACCACACTTTCCTAGGCTAGGACCGTGTTTTTCATTTTTATACCCTTTCCCCTCACCCATTTCCCAAAATTCCACCTCCCTACACTCTGTAACATCTATCCCTACCCCCCTAAATTTTCCCAAGAATTTATACACCCTAAAACCTCTTCATACCCCTCCATTCCTAAAATTTCCCCAAATCCAATGTTTTCCTAAAACTAAACCCTAATTCCCCTTCCTAGTGAGCAAGGGTTTCACATGGATTCTGAGACCACTGACCACGGGAAGAATAAAAGAGGTCAGATCAGCAGATATGAACCCACAAGACTACATGATATCATGGCTTCACCATTTCTCAAGAATTCATTCCAGGATGCAAGTTGCCTTGCTTTTTTCCAAACTATTGAAGAATTGGGTTTCAGTGATAAATTAACAAGAACCTTTGCTACGAGTCTAAGGAGGGATAAGGTAACCATTACAGGGGTTGTTTTTACTATTTCAGCAGAGGCCATTGTTATAGCTACTGTGATCCCAAACCATGGAGAGCTCTGGTTCAAACAAAGAGAACTAGATATTGAAAATTATAAGATGTTTTTGAAGCCTCCATACAAAGATGCTCCAAAGCATATTTTTCCTTTTAGACACTTTCTCGATAAGTATGCCCCTCTCACGAAGATGATCATGAAATATTTCACATGTGAGGGTATGTTTTCAAGGATATATCAGTAACATGTTAGACTATTGATGCATTTCATAGGTGTTAAATCTCTTGACCTACCTCACTACCTCTATAGAAGCTTGGTCAAAATGGCAGAAAAAGTACATAACAAAGAGAAAAATCATTGTGCAATATTTTTCCATCATGGCTTGGTGAAAATCAGTGTTTTCCATTAGCTTACACATGTCAACTTGTCTTGGGAGGGATTCATGCAGTCAACCTCTCTTTTTTCTACTCCAATTCAATATAGCAGTCAGTCTACACCTTTGACATCACCAAGACAACAAGAAGTGGGTTCCACAACAAAAAATGCAATAAGAACACCGACGGCCGAGGCGACTAAAAAATATACCAAAGGAAAGAGGCTGATGTTTTCTCTTGGCAGTGTGGAAAGGGCTCAACCTACATCAGTGGAAAAATATACATTAGCATATCAGCATGAGGAACCATTGTAAGAGGAAGAACATGTACATTTTGACACTGACATGGCATACCTATAGATGCATGAGGAGGACAAGTTACCGAAACATATTATAAAAGAGAAAAAAGTTGAAATCAGAAACCTCAAGGACAAAATAGTAAAGGAAAATTTCATGATTACATTCCTTCAGCGGGAGAACAAGCAGCTCCAAGTAAAGAAACTCTTGCTTAGTAAACCCAAGGAATATTTGGAGGAGAAGATGGCAAAGGTAAATCAGTAACTGATGTTGATGACCTTGAGGGTAAGGAAGTACAAAAAAAACCAAGGAGGACAAGAACAAGAGGCCTTAATAGACATCAAGAGCAAGAAATTGAACCATCTCCATCACCATCTCAAGAGGACTTTGATGATTTGATTGCATCAGAAATTGAGCAAGAGAAGCAATTTTGTCTTGAAAAGATAAATTGTCACTGGGAGAAGCCTCTTGAGAAGAATAACATGAAAAAGAAACTTCAAAGGCACATGGCCATGCACTATTGCACTAGAAACAAGATTTATCAGATTAGGATCAAGCATTTGAAAAAGAAATTGAGGAAAACCCTAATTCAACAAAAGAAGAAGGATAAGCTTGATTTGTTGTCTAAGGCCTCTCTCATTGCCTAACACATTATTTTCAAACTTAAAGGGGCAAGTTTGGACCATTTTTCAAGACATTTTTGAAAATTTTGAAATTTTGGTGACTTTTGGCTAAAACAGAAAAACACAGTCAGCTAAAAGAACAACGCCTTGGCACTGTGCTTTTCCCTCAGAGCTATAAAACAAAAAAAATTTACATTGGTGGATATCTTGTGACCTGCACATGTCAGCTATCTATTTTTTGTGCCATTTCAGCATTCTAGTTGAGAGAAAAGTGCAAAAAACATGCCAAAAAACCACTTTCTGCCACCTTTTTCACCATGGCGTTGCGCTTTTAGATTGTCCTTGGGAGAATCCATTTTTCTTGGCCTTGGAGAGACCATTTTTATTGCTTAAGGAATATATAAGTAACTAGACATCCTAATATTTCCAATGGTACCTTCAGATCAACATTTTGAGAACAAGAAGTCAATCATAATTTCCCTTGCAAGTTGGCGTTGTGCTTTTCCAAAATGGCGCTATGCTTTTCCTTAGAGATAAATTTTTCGAGTTGTTTCAGTAAAACTTGGTTTCTCATGATGTAATTTATCTTGTTTTGAATTGATATGATGCAGATGAATGTAATTAAGCTTTTTATGTAAATTTGATGTAATTATTGAGGTCACTAATGACAGATAGGTCAGTCAAAGAATAAAAGTAGAGTTTGTTTTAACCTCCCCAGTATTAGTTTTAGTTAGAGAAATTTGTGTGAAATATTCCTATCAAGAGAGATTCTACCCCTGAGAGAGGGGAATATGGTTTTGGTCTATATGTATCTAGTTTTCAGTCATATTCAAGGTTGGAAATTAGTGAGTAGAAGGCTTGGAGTGTTGTGTATAGTTTATATTTGCAGAAATACAAGTCCAGTTGCAGCTATTATTTAGGGATTCATGTGGTATGATTTTTTGGAAGTGTTTTTCTTCTGTAATTCACTTTTATGAATGATTAATTCATCTTATTTCAATATCTTTTCTTTCAGTGATCTTCGTATAAGATGTTAAACATAATTATTTAAGTTTATGCTTTGTTTTGGTAGGAATTTCAGGTTTATGTTTTTCATCTTTTGATAAATGAACTCATGCTTGTCATGCTCATTTTTAACCTTTTATTTTCCACCCTACACTAAAATTGACAACCTCAAAGTGTTACTGAACATACCTGCCATGCCCCTTTGTATTCCCGCAGCTAAATTATTTTAGATCTGACCTAGTTTCCTTGACCTCTCCTCTTGATCGAGCTAAAACAATACATTTAAAAACCCTAGAGCTCAATACCTAGCCTAATATATGTTTACCCTCTTCAGTCATATTTTGGGTGTAAGATCACAGAGAGAGCCCTCTTTGATTTGGTAGGACTAGCTACAAAATCCTATGTGGTTTTAGGTTAACTCTATTGGTTTCCATTCTTAGCCTTGGGATAGTATGTAGGATAACACATACACTATTTTTTGTAAAAGCGCATGTTATTGTGACATGTGTTGGGGTACCGTGTTTTGATAGTTTGGAAAATCAAAAGACAAGGCAACGTCAAACCATTCTTTAGAGTTCCAGGATCTAGTCCTCCTGTTCTCAGAGAGGGCTCTCTCAATTTTATTTATTTTGCAAAGGTTTATCTTGTTTTCTTTGAGTATTGATTTTAGACTAGTTATTAAGTGCAAGTGTTTGTTTGTTTGTTTGGTTGAAAGATGTAAGAAAACATGAAAGGTCTAGGAAAGATAGATAGAAAGGGGAAATGCTAGATTCATTGGGTAATGGAGTCAAGAAGAGGTTATTACAAACTTATCAATGGATATGGGATATCAGAGGGAAAATCTAACTTGGCCACAGGATCCTTTGGTTTTTGGAATGAGATGGACATTAATGGTTTAGAAAGTGAGTTTGAATTCTCAACAAAGGGAATTTGAAAACATAACTTGAACAATAAAGAGATATTTGATAGACAGGGCTAACCATGAATTCTAAAAACCACACTTTAAGCAAATAATGACTTCAAAACAAATTTTAAAATGAAATCTAAGATTCAAGAGCACATCCTATTTCCTCAAAGATTTTATTTAAAATGAATTATAAAACATAAAATATTCACTGATAATTGTAGTCATAGAAGAGGGAACACCTAAAAACATCTATGATTACAACTATAAAGACCTTCAAAGTAATTTTTCAAGCAAGGACAAAGGGCATGATCAAAATAGACCTCCTTGGCTAACTTAAGACAATGGTGCTTCAAAGGGAGACTTCAATAACAACTTTCAAGTGATAGCAGACAAGCAGGGAAAACCATAAATCATGCTGAAACCAACTATTTGAGCTATTATATAAATAAACAAGCATGAGGACTAAAGAGAGAGATTGAAGACTCTAAAATACCTCAGCAGAAGAAAACATAAAACAATGAAGGATAAACAGGTCTAAGGTGCTTCTAGGAGTCATTTCTTAGCCTAAAAATTTCATCCTACTATAGTAAGAAATTATGGAACAAAATGAAAATAGGAGAAAACATTAAAAAGTTTAGAATAATTCACCAATAGCCAAGCTCATGGATCCAATGATAGATCCTTCCCAAGAACAAGCATGTAATAGCATCATTAGGCTTCCAAGAATTCAATTTCTTCCTCAACTTCAGACAGAATATGTATTATTTTAGAGAGTTTCAGTATTACAACTAGTGAACAATCAACCAACAAATTCTCATCTTCTTCAGAAGTATTTATAGAAGAAATGAGGAGGTGGAAGAGTTTAGGATTGAAATGCAATAAATTATACACTAAATGCAACTCCTAGCCTTGAAAACCATGCAAGGCCTAAGGTAGGAGAACATTGAATTATGATTCTCTTTCATGTGCTCTGTTTTTTCTATTTTTAGGCTAAATGGGAAAAAATATTGACTTCGGGGCTTACTTATCCCTTACAATAACTTTCCTGACAGTTTCAGAATTTGTTCTTTCTTTGGTAATAACTTTTCAGGTGTCTTTATGCAAATATATTCTTTTTAGGAAATAAGTAGGCCTTCTCTTGATTTATTTAGGCTGCAGGTGGCTTTTGGTAGCTGGAGAGGATTCAATTAGCCTCTGATGTGGCAGTGGAGGCTTCTCGGACTGATAAATATTATTTTTTTAACCTAAAACACGGCTAATTAGCTTTTGATCTGTGTTCCAGGCCTAATTTCACTTAATCTCTGTCTTCAAGTCTTCAAACTGTCTTCAATTATGTGGATTAGGATTTTGATAGTCAAATTTAGGCCATAATCCATTAAAAATGTGTTAATAATATTTAATTCTCCAACTCTGCTGTGCTTTTATCCTTTAACACTGATTCTCTTTGTTTGATTAATATCTACTATGTTTTGTTGTTGCGTAGGCGTTACAGAGGGTTTTATAATGTTGCCAGTGTTCATGAGGCACCGGTCAATCACGATGTGAAACCCTGTGGAACAATCCACTTCATGAATAATGGCCTGAGGGATCGTCATCCCCGGCCTTTGATTTCCTTTTAAAACAATGGAAAAACCATTTAAAACCTTCACAAACAAAGAAAAATTAGGAAAATACTACAGGGATAGGTTTAATGTGCTTCGGAGGTTTAGGTTAGATCGTGATCGTTGGATGAAAACCACCAGCGGCGAGGATTGTTCGCTGGGGTCAGATGGGGAGGCGGTTGGATAGATGGTGGTGGAGATTAAGTCCGGGCCGTTGATATGCAAAGATCAACGGTCGAGATTGATCAGGATTATATAATGTAGAGGGGGAAACATTATAAAGAAATGGAATAAATTGCAATGAAAAGGGGAAAAAACCTTTGGCGAAGGTGAAATGGGTTTGAATAAAATTTGGGGTTTCGGAATAATTCTGGGTTGTTGGATTAATTTAGCCAACAAAGATCAATGGCAGAGATTCGTTGATGAAGTCCTTTGGAGGATGGGTGGAGGGCGATGAACTAATGGTGAAACTAAACTGGGACCATTAGATCTCAGAGATCAATGGCGGAGATCTAAAATAAGAAGAAGTAATGCAAATGGGAAAAGTGGTTTTGGTTGTAAAAACCACTGGAGTCGTGCGGCTTAGAGGTGGTTTTCAAAATTTCTCAAAACAAATGCGATATAGGTTTCCAGCCGACACGTGTCCTTTAAAAACCGCCCATATCGCGTGATTTTTAGGAATTAACTATCAGACTCAGAATTACGCGATATGGAGTCTTGGTTGTTGGATGAAAGGTGGGTAGATCCAACGGTGGATATGAGAGCACGATAAGACAAGTTGCGCGGGCGAAAGAAGGTGGGGGCAGGGTCAAGGTGGTTTTGATCTCGACTGTCGGATCATAGGAATGGACGGTCAAGATTGATCGATGGGGGAGGTAGGTCCCAAAGGAGTTGGGCCTACCGGGTTACATCTGGAATGTTAGATCTTCAGAATGAACGGCTCAGATTTAATCTTAGGGTAAATGAAACAGAATATGAGGCAGAGGTCCAGCAGAGATCTGGTAATTGTGGATCGTTGATCTGCAGAGATCAACGGTGGGTATTCATCGAACGATTTGCACTGCGTGGTTTCGTGAAATAACAGAGGAAGTCAGTGTTCGATTTGGACCGTTAGATCTTGGTGAATGGATGGCCCAGATCTGATCGCAGGATTGCCAATCGGCAGAGGAGAGAGGAAGGCACACAAGAAAATTTGCGATTCGATTACACGTGGACCATTAGATCTTGGAGAGATCAATGGTTAGGTTGAATTGACAGGATTTAAAGTCAGAGGGCCATGGTGGAGGGCGTTAATCTAGGCTGTCAGTTCTTGTGGATTCGACGGTCCAGATTAAATCGCATCGGCGGGATGAAAAGGGTATGGACAAACGGTTTTTTGCAATGCGATGGAATCAGAGTCGTTGATCTCAAAATTAGATTGACGGTCAGGATTTAGTTGTGAAGGCCAAAGGTGGAAGGGAAGGTTTGGTGAATGGGGCAATTGGGACTGTCAGATCTGGGCATGATAGAGCAGATCGAAGGTGGATATACAATCGCTGGATCACATCGGAAGAGGGAAAATTACGAAGAAAATGTGGAAAACTGAATATTTGTGATGCGATGTGACGCTGTCCGTCGGATCTGGGAGTAGATCGAAGGTCCAGATTTGTGTTTAAAACATATTGTCGGGTTTTATTAAACAAAATGAAAGTCAGGTTTTTTACAAAATACAAAGGAGGAAATGGTTTGGGGAAAGGTTCTTTAATTTTTTAGCGCCCGATTGCGGACTCCGGGTTATGTGAAGAGAAGCGAAGGGATCGGGGGTTTTCTAAAGGAAAGGGCTAATCGCAATCGAAGAAAAAAGGAAGGAACCAACAAATCTTTGCTTGTTTATTTGCGATGCAATTAGCTGACAACCATTAATTCGGTTTTGGATCAACAGCCAATATTCATTAAAACTCTGAACTATCGGATTCACGAAATATCAAAGGAAAAGTCGGGTTTTATAAGAAAAGGACTTAATCTCAATCGGAGCTTTTTAAAAGCAAAAGGTAACAAGGCAATAGAAAAACCCGATTGTGATTGCGAAAAAGGGGATTAATTGTGGGTTACGGCTCTAGTTTTATGCGGAAAAAAGGGTTTGGGGGCTAGGGCCAAAGGGGCTTAAGGCCTTAGTTCAAAAGACTGTTTTTCATGATTTTTTAAGGATTTTCAAAGGATTTTTGGGTTTCGATAAGGTTTAAAAAGGAGTTTTAAACCTTATTAAAGGGAGTTTATGAAGGAAAGAAAGGAAAATGAGGGAAATGGAGTAATTTCATGAGGAAAAAGGAGATAAAAATGGAGGTTAATTATGAGTGAAAAAAGGGAAAAAGGTGAAGGGAAAAATGGGTTTTCTGAGCAGTATTTCTCCTTGTAAACAACATATTTTCAGGTTTATGAGGGAAACAACAGTGAAGATTAACTCAAGGACAATTTATCTTCATAAAAAATTCAAGGATGATAGGTTCTCAAAGGGAAATTATCTCTTGGAGCTTTTAAAGAACAAAATTAGCCACTTTTTGGTATAACAAAATTTATCAGTGGCTAACAGTGGCTCCACTTGGGGAAGACAACTGGTTCTTTAGATGTTTAGAACCTCAGCTGCAAATCTCTAGCTTTCATTAAACTAGTGCCTTAATCCATTGGGAAACAACCTTTCTTTTTGATGATCTCTGCAACAATTTAGAACAATGGATTTCTGTCAAAACAACAAGTCTACCTACCCATTCCTAATGATCCTAACATTTTTTCTTCTTTTTAGAGTGCATTTGGACTGGAAAACTCTCTTCAACAACATTTTATTCTTTAAAAAAAAAAAAAACTAATCTAAATCTAATCTTATTCCTCCATGAACTCAGTTTAAACAGTCGAGCTCATAAGTTTCTCTACCTAACTATTGTCTGTCAGGATTAGACTGTCTGATAGACTTTTATTCTCTAAATTCAAAAGCAGAAATTTAAAAGAAAACAAGTCAGGATTGAACAGTCTAACTTGTTGCTGATCTATGGTATAAAAACAAGCTGCACATAGACTAAAATTGGCAGAAAATTAAAAAAAAAATGCGAAGGCTTAAGATCTGAAAATTAAAACTTCCTTCTCTTTTTCTTCAGCTCAGATTTTGAATTTATTTTGAGCTGTCTTCTCTCTTCCCTGATTCAAGTTTTGAGTTTATTAGAACCATTTCTTTATTAATCTCACAGGTTCAAGTTTTGAGCATGTTTGAACCTTTTTTTTTCTAACCTAATCTACCTTACTGATAAGCCAAGATTGAGTTTTTTGGAAAATCTAACTCACTAACGTATCAGCATAAAATTGAAAAGGCTAACTAGTCATGATTAGGCTATATGACTAACTAGAAGTGTGTTTTTAGGAGTGGCATTTTAGCTTGCACATTTTCAGACTTTGTTTCTCTTTTTGGTATGGGGATATACCTTTCTTGTTTTTACAATCTGCCCTCTTTTCTCTTTTCTATTATTTTTGGATTTTGATTTTTCTAACTTTGAATGCAATGTTTAACAATGACATTTACAATGGAAAATAAAATGCTTTGGAACTCATGACTCTTGGTAGAAGTAATTCTTGAGCATCCTTCCATTGACAAGACCTCCATATAGGTCTTCTCCATTCAATTATTTCAGGAAAAAAGCATTGTGACCCCTCTCAGCATGAATAATATAGGGTCCTTTCCACAAGTTCTCAAAATTTCTATGTTTTTCCTTTCTTCCCTTCTTGAATCCCATTTAAGAACAAAATTTCCAACTTGGAAATTGTTTGCCTTAGTCCTCTTGTCAAATAGCTTCTTGATATTTTCTTGGACTAATTGTGTTCTTTCATAGACTTCTTCTCTATTCTATTGTAGATGAATTTTTCGATTGATTCTTCTTTGGATATCATTCTCTTAAATCTGCACTTCTTGAAGGAGTTTCATGACTGGAACTCCTAATGAAGTGGGAAAGACTGCATCCATGCCATAGACCAGCTGAGAGGGGGACATATTTATTGACTTCTTTTTATTTAATCTATCATCCAATAAGGCATGAACCAGCTTACTGTGCCATGATTTCTGATTCTGCTCCAATAGCTTTTTAATGATATTGATAAGGCTCTTATTGGAGGATTCAACTAATCCATTTCCTTGGGGATAGTAGGCAGTAGAATGGCCCAAGGTAATGTGGTATTTGTGACAAAAGAAACCCTTTTATTAGATTTAAAGGCAACATCATTATTTGCTATGATTTTTCCGGGACAACCAAATCTGGATAGGATATTTGTTTCAAGGAACTTGATAATGATAGAGTCATTAGCATTCCTAGAGGGTATAGCTTCTATCCACTTGGTAAAGAAGTCAGTGGAAGTGAGGATCCACTTATGTTGGGCTGATGAAGATGGGTGAATTTCCCCAATGAATTCTAAGCTCCATTGCTGAAAGGGTGCCTCAACACTGATAGGATGTAATGGTAAGGGAAGGAGTTTTCTTTTTCCATCAAAAATTTGACACTTATGGAAAGACATGAATAAATTCTGAGTATTAGGGAAAAGGGTGGGCCAATAGTGACCAGATCTAGGAATTTTGTTTGTTGTGGCCTTCCAGTAGAGGTGTCCTCCACATTCTCCTTCATGCAACTCATGCATTATTTTTCCCGCATCATCTTCAAGTAAACATTTAAGCAAAATTCCAACATCATTTTTCCAATATAATACCCCATCTAAGATGCAATAACTTAAAGCTTTCTGTTTCAAAAATTTAGCTTTAGTTTTAGACAAAGAAGGGGGGGCATTCAAATACAAAAACACATAAATAATGTCAGCATACCAAGGAGAATTTAGAAATGTTTCTTCAATGAAAGGGGCAGTGAATTCTTCTACTTCTTCCAATACATCTACCATGTTCATATCTAGTGCTTGGAAGTTCGATTCAACCATCATTTTTTCTATTCCCTGCCCTTTAATCAGTTTGGTGGGCCTAATTTCTAAGTCATATTCAATAATGGTTGCAATCCATTTTCCCCTTTTACCATTAGGGTCTTGACTTATAATATCCTTGACAAACATATGTGGAACAAAAGAAATTATGTGAGAGTGTAGAATGTAGACTCTAAAGTCTTTTAATGCTTTCACTAATGCTAAGGCTTTCTTCTCCATGATGTTATATTTGAGAGGAGCATCTCTTAAGGCCCTACTAAAGAAAGATATTGGTTTTTCTTGCCCCAAGTCATTATTTTGAAGTAAAACTACAACTATTGTATGCTTAGATGAAAAAGAAAAGATATAAAAATCTTTGGTAAAATCTGGACTAATCAAGACTGGTGTTTGAGTGAGAGCTTGTTTAGCCAATTCAAATGATTGTTTAGCTGGTAAAGTCCATTTTACACCTACATCTTTCTTGAGCATATTTGTAATGTTTTTTAATAGCTCAGCAAGGTTGGGGATAAACCTCCTTAAAAAAATAATCTTTCCAATGAAAGATTGTAATTCTTTGAGGCTTCTTGGATGGTTGATTTGCAATATACCATCTATCCTTTTAGGGTCTATTTTGATTCCATCTTCTGAAATTATGTGACCAAGAATTTTACCTTCTTGGAGACCAAAAAGTGTCTTTTTTGAATTCAAATATAAGCCAAATTTCCTACACTTCTCAAAAAAATTTCTCAAGTGAATCAAATGTTCTTCATCAGTTTTTGAGAAAAGGGTTATGTCATCAAGGTAAATGATTATGAAATAGCCAATGTATTCAGAAAAGGCTATGTCCATGGCCCTTTGGAAGGTGGCCCCTGCATTCATCAAACCAAAAGGCATTTTGACATACATAAAGGTGCCCCAAGGTGTAGTAAATGCAGTCTTATGCTGATCACTTGGGAGCACTAACACCTGATTATAACCCGAGAACCCATCTAAGAGTGATATCCTTTTTGACCCAACTACCCTTTGAAGTATATGGTCCATCTTGGGCAAGGGGTAGTTTTCTTTCAGAGAGGCTCTATTTAAATTTCTAAAGTCAATACAGAGCCTGATTTCTCTAGTCTTTTTCCTAACAGAAACTAAGTTTGATACCCACTCTAAATATCTAATTGGTACTATGATCCCAGCATCATTCATCTTTTCAATTTCTGCCTTAAATAAAGGTAATAAAATAGGGTTTATTCTCCTTACTTTTTGTTTAAAGGGCTTTTGATTTTCCTTTAAAGTAATCTTGTGTTGAATGATGCTAGTATCATAAGATTTTTGTATACCCAAGAAAAAACATCTTTAAACTCTTTGAAAAGCTCTATGTATTGCAATTTTATGTGAGCTGGGAGAGTGTTGGATAGTTTAATCATCTTGGGTTTTGCTAGGCTGCCTATGTTATGTTCTTCTACATCTGTTTCCACTGGCTCCATTCTTGGTTCTTTGGCTACATCATTAAAGTCGAAAAGGTGTTCTAAAGGTGTGAGACCTCTTGGAATTGTATCACTCTTGCATTGTAAAACTTCCAAGTCTTCTTGGTTTTCTTTGTCAATTAATTCCGCTTCAAAAGGATTCTCACAGTGATTTATATCAGCAGAATGCTTTATTTCAACTTCTGGGATTTGTTCAATATACAAATAGTTTTCTTTATGGTTTCTTTCTGATATTGGTATGGAAAAATCATTTTCTGATTTTAAGAAATCAGCTATGTGTTTGTCAGAATCAAACACTTGCCAGTGACCTTCGTTATCAGGCACTGCAGGCCTATGTTTTACCTTTACACTAAGCTGTTCATTTATCTCAGGTTTTTGACAGTTGCTAGCATTGAAAGCGAGTTCATTTGCTAGATGATTTTGTGCTCTAGGAATGAAAATGAGTTCATATTTTTCAAAGGTATTTAATAAATCAAGGGAAGCATTTCGGTACTCTCTAAGTCTTAGGTTTTTAGCTGAGTATTCTCCTTTGATTTGTCTTATGATAAGCTCAGAATCTCCTAATATTGATATTTTCTAGGTTTGTAACTGTTTAAGAAGCTGTAAGCCAAGGGGAAGTGCTTCATACTCAACAATATTATTGGTGCATGGAAAATATAGCTTATATGAATAACTCTGATTTTTATTTTGAATCCATACCCATACCCCTGCACTTATTTTATTACAAGATCCATCAAAAATTATTGTCCAAAGTATATTTGCCTCATTTTCATTTTCTTGTTGTTGTTGATTGCCAATGTTTTGTATCTGATTTGAGGGAAGTTATGATTGTTCTGATAAACTGATTGGGTCTATGTTTTCCTTATCTTGTTGAGTGATTTCATCTGTACAAGATAAAATAATATATACTTGATTGAATATAATATATTGGAGAGTTGTTTGGTCTATCTATGTTGCTCACCATGTATTTCATGTGAGATTCGCTGTATAATCTTATTTTTTGGTTAAAAACAAGGATGGTGGCATAATACATGTCCATTTGAAGGCTTCCTTATAGTTTGTCTCCCCATGATCTTGATAAAAGCATGCCATAATTAGGGGGAATGTCAGCTACAACTATGTCCATTACTAGACTCTTAGCAGGGATTTGTGATAAGTTAACACATAAATCTTTGATTAAACCCAAGAATTTGACTCTGCTTGAATCAAAGGAATACAAATCCTTGTATGGTTTAGTAATTTCTAAGCCTAAGATTTCCATTACTACCTTGGGCATAAGATTATGTGAAGCTCCAGAGTCTAGCGTGGCATTGTGTAAAATTTTCTCATGTATATTCAAACTAACATAGAAGGGAGGAACAGCCCCTTCTTGGTATTTTTCTTCAACTTCTGGACCAAATAAAAACTCAGGCTTGTCATCTATCAAGTTTAATGTATCAATATCACTTCCTAAGTTCAAAGCTTTCAAAACTTGGTTTTTGTACACTTCTTGGGTTACTAGTTCAGCTAGAGGGATGGTAATTTTTATCTTTGCAATATCTCCTTCGAGGCTGAAAGGAAAAAATGATTCAGTCATATTTACATCTATCTTTTCAATTGAATTCCTTTCAACAATTTTGATTTGCTAAACTTTGTTTGGACTGGTACTTGGGATAGTTTTGTTAGGTCCACTAGCTGAAGTGCTAGGGATGCTTTATTCAACATTTGGCTGGCTTCTCTTCTCTTTATTTGATTTTTTTTTCTGAGCCAAAATGTTGGTTTTCTATGCTATCTTCTTAGGTTAAGTTTCTGTGTTTTTCTTGACAGCAGTACTAGTGTTTTTATCCTTTGAATTATCTATGTTCCCTTTGCTCCTAAGATCATATTTTTTGTGCACCTCCATAATTTCATTTTCAAACCCCAATCTATAGTCATCAGAATCTTCATAGGTGTTTTTATTTTGATCAGAGAAGAAACCTTTTTCTTCTTCAATGAGGAAAACATCATCTCCACTGTCTGATCCATTCAAGTTTACATGACCTTCTCACAACCTTTTAATCTCCCTATCCTCCTCATATTGATCTACATAGTTTTGTTGGAAGGGAGGCCTAATCTGTTGGTCTTTTTCTTTTGGCCTATCTTGATTGTTTCTCTCCTATAATTTTGATTTCTATTTCTATTTTGGTTTTTTTGAGGTTCTCTTGGTGGCACTCTATCATTCAAGTTGATCTTTTCAAGCATCCTCTCCATTACTTTCACTAGGTTGTCAATTTTTGTGTCAAAAGTTGAGGTTGAGGGTACAGTGTCATCTTTATAAGTTACCCTTTTCTTTGACCTTAACCTATTTCTTTTCTCAATTATGTTTTCTTCTACACTCACAGCTCCTTTCTGCATGTCTTCTAGAGTTAATTAATCTCTCTCCCTTAGCCGATAGGCCGTTTCAGCATCAAAACCTTCAGGGTATCTTACTAAGGCCATGCCTTGGGGAGGTTTCATGTGAGGTGGAAGAGAATTGTAAACACTGTTAAACCTAGTGGAGTAGTCATGAACACTCTCCCCTGGATTTCTTTTAAGGCTACTATACTCTGCTAGTATTTGGAGAGGGTTCTTTTTTATTTCCCATTTGTTGATGAATGTTTGATGCAGGGCAGGGAGATCATTGATGATGTTAGGAGGCAAGTTTTTAAACCACTTATTTACATCTCCTCCTAAAATTTGGGCAAATATTCTCATTTTAATGGTCTCTTCTTCTATCTCCATGTAATCAAATGCATCTTCCATCCTATCTACATGATGTTGAGATATGGTAGCTTCTTTTCCAGTGAAATGAGGAATTTTGGATTGATACTCATTTGGTAAGGGAAGCAAAGGTTGTGGTAACACTAATGGGGCATACCATGTTTCCATGGCTAGAAAGAAAGGTGGATTTATAAGGAGCATATTTACAAGGGGGAAAGTGGGCTGAACTGGAGTGTTTTGAATAGTGGTAGTATGGACTGAACTGGAAGAAACACTTGGGCCAACAAACTGGTTTTGAGCAGATTTGTTATGGAAAAGGCCAAAGTGATGAAGAAGCTGGGAATCGGGAGGAGTGGACGGTGAGGCTTCTATACTAAAGCTCTGCTGCAAATCTATAATGTCAAGATTAGTTTTTTTAAATCACCTTGAGATCTGGTTCTAAAGATGTTCCTTGTATGATGTAAATTAAAGTGTAGATCCTCTAAGACAACAAGGTTTTCAGGGATGGATTTTGTTCTTAGGAGGCTCCTATCAGCAGTTTATTTTCTAGAATTAGAAGTCTGCCATAGAATTATCTCTGGATTGTCAAATATTAAAGGAGGATTGGGGTTTGGATGGGATCTAGTGTGGATCCTATGTGAAGCCAGACTGCTTTTCAAAAATGAGAGAGGTTAAAGTTTTAGGGACTGTTTTTTTGGAGGTTTTACCTCTCACAATGTCTTGTATAGTATGGGACTAGGCTTCTAAACTTCTTCAAGGCTGGTTAACACAGTCCTAAAGATATCTGGAGACCTATATGAGTAATAGGCCTACTGGGGCTAGTGGAGTCGCCAGGTGGAAAGTTTTTCGCTTCTATGAAGGTAAAATATTGGATGGTTCCACCACCATGTTTATTATGAAGCCAAAATGATTTTTTTTTGTGTTTTTTTGAGTTTTTTCAGTCCTATGGGTTATGAGAGCATCCTAAATCTGATTTAACACTTAGCTAAGGTGTCAAAAACATACAGAGTTCACTCTTATGGCTTCGTAACTGATTCCTTCAAGGTTTGATAAGGTTCTATGAGAATCCTAAGGGTTACTTAGTTTGTCACTGATTCAAATAAGTCCTATCATGATTACCATTATGCTTGGTAGTTCTTGAAGAAATTTATTTATGTTGTACTGGACAATGAGTGTTTTGTTTTAAGGTTTTTACTCAGGGTCCCACCGTGATCGCCATTATGTTGGGGTCCCATGTTTTGATAGTTTGGAAAATCAAAAGACAAGGAAACATCAAACCATTCTTTAGAGTTCCAGGATCTAGTCCTCCTGTTCTCAGAGAGGGCTCTCTCAATTTTATTTATTTTGTAAAGGTTTATCTTGTTTGCTTTGAGTATTGATTTTAGAATAGTTATTAAGTGCAAGTGTTTGTTTGTTTGTTTGGTTGAAAGACATAAGAAAACATGAAAGGTCTAGGAAAGATAGATAGAAAGGGGAAATGATAGATTCATTGGGTAATGGAGTCAAGAATAGGTTATTGCAAACTTATCAATGGATATGGGATATCAGAGGGAAAATCTAACTTGGCCACAGGATCCTTTGGTTTTTGGAATGAGATGGATCCCTCAAGCCATTTTTCATGAAGGGGATCATTCTGCAGGGGATCAACAAAGGGAATTTGAAAAAATAACTTGAACAATAAAGAGATATTTGATAGACAGGGCTAACCATGAATTCTGCAAACCACACTTTAAGAAAATAATGACTTCAAAAAAACTTTTAAAATGAAATCTAAGTTTTGAGAGCACATCCTATTTCCTCAAAGATTTTATTTCAAATGACTTAGAAAACATAAAAGATTCACTGATAATTGCAGTCATAGAAGAGGGAACACCTAAAAAATTCTATGATTACAACTATAAAGACCTTCAAAGTAATTGTTGAAGCAAGGAAAAAGGGCATGATCAAAACAAACCTCCTTGGCTAACTTAAGACAATGGTGCTTCAAAGGGAGACTTCAATAACAGCTTTCAAGTGATAGCAGACAAGAAGGGAAAACCATAAATCATGCTAAAACCAACTATTTGAGCTATTATAGAAATAAACAAGCATGAGGACTAAAGAGAGAGATTGAAGACTCTAAAATACCTCAGAAGAAGAAAACATAAAACAGTGAAGGATAAACAGGTCTAAGGTGCTTCTAGGAGTCATTTCTTAGCCTAAAAATTTCATCCTATTGTAGTAAGAAATTATGGAACAAAATGAAAATAGGAGAAAACATTAAACAATTCAGAATACTTCACCAACAACCAAGCTCATGGATCCAATGATAGAGCCTTCTCAAGAACAAGCATGTAACAACATCATCAGGCTTCCAAGACTTCAATTTCTTCCTCAACTTCAGATAGACTGTATTATTTTAGAGAGTTTCAGTATTACAACTATTGAACAATCAACCAACAAATTCTCATCTTCTTTAGAAGTATTTATAGAAGAAATGAGGAGGTGGAAGAGTTTAGGATTGAAATGCAATAAATTCTACACTAAATGCAACTCATAGCCTTGAAAACCATGCAAGGCCAAAGGCAGGAGAACATTGAATTATGATTCTCTTTCATGTACTCTGTTTCTACTATTTTTAGGCTAAATGGGCAAAAGATTGACTTCGAGGCTTACTTATCCCTTACAATAACTTTCCTGATAGTTTCAGAATTTGTTCTTTCTTTGGTAATAAATTTTCAGGTGTATTTATGAAAATATCTTCTGTTTAGGAAATAAGTAGGCCTTCTCTTGATTTATTTAGGCTACAGGTGGATTTTGGTAGCTGGAGAGGATTCAATTAGCCTCTGATGTGGTAGTGGAGGCTTCTCAGACTAATAGATATTATTGTTTTAACCTAAAACACGGCTAATTTGCTTTTGATCTGTGTTCCAGGCCTGATTTCACTTAATCTCTATCTTCTGGTCTTCAAACTATCTTCAATTATGCAGATTAGGCTTTTGATAGTAGAATTTAGGCTGTAATCCATTAAAACTCTGTTAATAATCTTTAATTCTCCAACTCTGCTGTGCTTTTATCCTTTAACACTGATACTCTTTGTTTGATTAATGTCTGTTGTGTTTTGTTGCCGCGCAGGCATTACAGAGGGTTTTATAATGTCGCCAGTGTTCATGAGGCACCGACCAATCACAATGTGAAACCCTGCAAAATGATCCCCTTCATGAAAAATGGCTTGAGGGATCGTCATCCCCGACCTTTGATTTCCTTTTAATACAATGGAAAACCATTTAAAACCTGCACAAACAAAGAAAAATTAGGAAAATCCTGCGGGGATAGGTTTAAACTGCTTCGAAGGTTTAGGTTAGATCGTGACCATTGGATGAAAACCACCAATGGTGAGAATTGCTCGTTGGGGTCAGATGGGGAGGCGGTTGGATAGACAGTGGTGGAGATTAAGTCTGGGCCGTTGATCTACAAATATCAACGATCGAGATTGATTGGGATTATATAATGTAGAGGGGGAAACATTATAACAAAATGGAAGAAATTGCAAAGAAATGGGGCAAAAACCTTCGGCGGAGGTGAAATGGGTTTGAATGAAATTTGGGGTTTTAGAATAATTTTGGGCCGTTGGATTGATTTAGCCAACAGAGGTCAACGACGGAGATTCATTGATGAAGTCCTTTGGAGGATGGGTGGAGGGCGATGAACTAATGGTGAAATTAAACTGGGATCGTTAGATCTCAGAGATCAACGGTGGAGATCTAAAATAAGAAGAAGTAATGCAAATGGGAAAAGTGGTTTTTGTTGTAAAAACCACTGGTGTCACGCGGCTTAGAGGTGGTTTTCAAAATTTCTCAAAACAAACACGATATAGGTTTCCAGCCGACACGTGTCCTTTAGAAACCGCCCATATCGCGTAATTTTTAGGAATTAACTGTCAGACTCAGAATTACATGATATGGAGTCTTCAACATTGGATGAAAGGTGGGTAGATCCAACGGTGGAGATGAGAGCATGATAAGACAAGTTTTGTGGGCGAAAGAAGGTGGGGGCAGGGTTAAGGTGGTTTTGATCTCGACCGTCGGATCATAGGAATGGACGGTCAGGATTGATCGATGGGGGAGGTAGGTCCCAAGGGATTTGGGCCTACTGGGTTACATCTAGACCGTTAGATCTTCAGAATGAATGGCTCAGATTTAATATTAGGGTAAATGAAACAGAATATGAGGTAGGGGTCGAGCAGAGATTGGGTAATTGTGGACCGTTGATCTGCAGAGATCAACGGTGGGTATTCACTGAATGATTTGCACTGTGGGGTTTTGTGAAATAATAGAGGAAGTTAGGGTTTGATTTGGACAGTTAGATCTTGCTGAATGGACGGCGCAGATCCGATCGTAGGATCGCCAATCGTCGGAGGAGAGAGAAAGGCACACAATAAAATTTGCGATGTGATTACGCGTGGACCATTAGATCTTGGAGAGATCAATGGTCAGGATGAATTGCTGGGTTTTAAAGTCGGAGGGCCATGGTAGAGGGAAATTAATCTAGGCCATTGGTTCTTGTGGATTCGATGGTCTAGATTAAATCGCATCAGCGGGATGGAAAGGGTATGGACAAACGGTTTTTTGCGATGCGATGGAATCAGAGTCATTGATCTCAAAATTAGATCGACGGTTAGGATTTAGTTGTGAAGGCCAAAGGTGGAAGGGCGGGTTTGGTGAATGGGGCAATTGGGACCGTTAGATCTGGGCACAATAGAGTATATCAACGATGGATATACAATCGTGGGATCACATCGGAAGAGGGAAAATGACAAAGAAAACATGGTAAACTGAATATTTGCGATGCGATGTGACAATGTCCATCGGATCTGGGAGTAGATCGATGGTCCAGATTTTTGTTTGAAATATATCGTTAGGTTTTATTAAACAAAATGAAAGTTGGGTTTTTTACAAAATACAAAGGAGGAAAAGGTTTGGGGAAAGGTTATTCAATGTTTTAGTGCCCGATTGCGGGCTTTAGGTTATGTTAAGAGAAGCGAAGGTATCCGGGGTTTTCTAAAGGAAAGGGCTAATCGCAATCGGAGAAAAAAGGAAGGTACCAAAAAATGGTTGCTTGTTTATTTGCGATGCAATTAGCTAACAATCATTAATTCAGTTTTGGATCAACAAACAATATTCATTAAAACTCCAAACTATCGGATTCACAAAATATAAAGGAAAAGTCGGGTTTTATAAGAAAAGGACTTAATCGCAATCATAGCTTTTTAAGAGAAAAAGGTAACAAGGAAATGGAAAACCCTGATTGCGATTGTGCAAAAGGGACTTAACTGTGGGTTACGGCTCTAGTTTTATGCAGAAAAAAGGGGCTGGGGGCTAGGGCCAAAGGGGCTTAAGGCCTTAGTTCAAAAGACTATTTTTCATTATTTTTTAAGGATTTTCAAAGGATTTTCGGGGTTCTGATAAGGTTTAAAAAGGAGTTTTAAACCTTATTAAAGGGAGTTTATGAAGGAAAGAAAGGAAAATGAGGGAAATGGAGGAATTTCATGAGGAAAAAGGAGATAAAAATAGAGGTTAATTATGAGTGAAAAAAGGGAAAAAAGTGAAGAGAAAAATGGGTTTTCTGAGCAGTCTTTCTCCTTGTAAACAATAGATTTTTAGGTTTATGAGGGAAACAACAGTGAAGATTAACTCAAGGATAAGTTATCTTCATTAAAAATTCAAGGATGATAGGTTCTCAAAGGGAAATTATCTCTTGGAGTTTTTAAAGAAAAAAATAGCCACCTTTTGGTATAACAGAATTTATCAGTGGCTAACAACATGTATACACTTAAAACAAAAATCACATAACTCTATGTATTAAAAAATAACATCTTACAGGTTATTATTTTTCCTCATGTACTATGACATAGCCACAAAAATCTTGCAAATCCAAAAGAATGCATGCATGCTAATGGTCCTAATCCAAATGTTTCCTTTCGAGGTAAATATAAATCTCTTATTTTTTTACTTTTCTCTCCCCTGAATGTAGTAAAATTCAAATTTGTAAAGAAATGATCTTAATTAATTCAATTTTAATTAAAATAAAATTTACAACGGCTGAGAACCACTACCCAAATAAAAAAACAAAGACCACAATAAAGTGACAGGAAAATATAAACCTAGAGGAAAATCCCAATCCACAAAAAAAAAAATTACAAATGATTTAAATGAACTGCAAATATTGAATTAAGAGACTAGGAACACAAGAGATCCATCATGAATATCATTAGCCACATCCCTTGACAACACTATTTCATTCATTAATATTCCCATGGTCAATTGAAAAATATCACAAAATCTAGTTTTAGGGTGAGAGAATTCTACTCCACTAGTAATAATAAAGAATAAGTTAAATATTTGAATATCACCAAACAAATGACTATGGGGTTATTCATTGACCTAATATGACACCAAATCGATGATTTGAGGAGGAGATTTATTTTCATGGATTGATGCACATTCAATCCATTAAAAGAAAATTGGATGAGTTGTTAGTTTATGGTTTTTAATAATCCTCCGTATAATAATATAGAGGTGCGATAGATTTCATTTAGAAATTATGGGATGGGTTCATTATTGGTCTCAATGTTAACTATTTTGAAATTAGTGAGTTCCAGGGGAGTGGTCTTCTCTCTACCTAGGATTCACCAAATACTAGGAATAATCGAATGAGAGGGCCACATGCTCTTAGGCATATGCAAAACCCTCCTCACCACCCCTAGACACCTCATAATTCATATCACATTGCTAACACTAGTAACATGATAACACATCTCACACGTAGTCTAGTGCAAAATACTTCATTTATTACAACCTTGAGATGAGATCAATTTGCAGAGTATATTAGACCTCTAGGTTTAGGAGCTTTGGGCTAGTCTGATTCTAGACCATCAATTCCACATAGGTAGGCTAGTGTTTCTAGTTTGAGTGAAGTGATGCCACATCTATGATCTCACTTTTACCATAGTTGCCATACCCAATGGAGGGATCCCATCCAAAAGATATCTATGGATTAGATTACAATATTTTCTAATTGATGATAAATCATTAGTTATAAATTTGATTATACAATTAAAAAAATTTCAACAAATGTAGCTTTAAAGTACTTTTTAACTTTTTTTTTTCTTTTCAGCATGTACATATGCTATAAGAGGATATACTACCATAAATACTGGAAGATGATAGTTATCACAATATCAATGCAACCATCACTAGAAAATTTGATATTACAACACCCCACACATAGGTATTTAAATGACATTATGTAGAAATTATATGCACTCAGCATGCATATGTCCTAGATTCACCTGATCTCACAATATTTAACTTCTTAAAAAATACTGAATCATTCCACTGTTAATATTTTGCGGAAAATTAATTGCACACACATGTAAAGCATAAATAAATAAAAATGCACATAACACAGTTGTTTTTAACTGGGAAAGCCTGAAGCTGAAAACCCCAACTATATATTATGTATCATGGAATCATATGAAAATCTCATACAAATATTAGTACATCAAGCTCTCAGTACAGTACAATCCTCATACACTAATAAAGAATAGTCTTGCAAATCCATGCACCGATCTTTGCCCCCTGCTAGCCTGCCTCCACTGCACAATCCCTGCTGAGGAATAGCTCAGAATGAATTCGAATTACTCTTGCCTTGACTGCGCAATCCTCATTGGAAACTCCAATATGTGTGTGATGCAATCTATGCATCACTATAGTCACAACAGATAGTCCATCTTGCCCTTTCCCCTATCTCTCCACTGGGTCTCCACTGAAACTGCCATGAACTATAGGTAACTGCTATATTGTTCAGTTGATTAATGAGTTATTATTTTTGAATTAATTAACTAATTAATTCACTTCACTCTCACTAGTGTATCATTCAGTTTAGACTAGATACAACTAGCTCAACTGAGTCTAACTAAGTTAAACTGAATACAACTCCATAACTACTCTTCCAATTGTGTCATAACTCTGCCACTTGAGTTCTAACTGAGTCCTCCATGCATTAGCTCCACTAAACCCTTGGGAATTGCGTAATTCCCTCAGTCCACTGATGTGCCACATCTGTGTACTGAAACAAGGTGGTCCAAGAGAATAAGTTGTTGTTTGAAGTCTGATTATTATTAAGAGCTAATAATAATTGACATGCATCTATTTTTAGATAAAAAATCTATAAATAGACTTCACCCAATATTCTAAAAATAGAATTTCATCTATTTTTCCAACTTCAAGATGAACCATCCACAAATATCATCCTGCAACTTCTGAAATATGATCATCATGTCTAAAAATAGACTTGCGCCAAAAATAGCCTGCGGGCCCACTTAGTGAAGGCGAATCTTTTCACTAAGCTCATCATCTTGTTGAATCTCAACACTCCCTCTCAACAAGATAGGGATTATCCTTCACCCCAATCCTGCCTCTATGCTATTTGAATTTTCTCTTGGTGAGCGCCTTCGTCAGAATATCTGCATCCTGATCCTTCGTAGGAATGTACTGAAGCAACATGATCTTTCACTACACACAATCTCTGATATGATGATACTAGATATCAATATGTTTAGATCTATCATGAAACACAGGATTAACCAAGATTTTAATGCAACTCTGATTATCACAATGTATCACTGTGGGATCTAAAAGTGAATCTAACAAACCAACCAGGATCTTCCTCATCCAGATAGCCTCACATGTAGCTTGAATTGCTGCCATGTATTCTACTTCTGCTGAAATGAGTGCCACGGATCTTTGTTTCCTGTTGTACCAAGAAAATTTTGTAGATCTCATACTAAAAATCCCTCCTGATGTGCTCTTTCTGTCTGTTAGGCTTCTTGCCAAATCTACATCTATGAAGCCATGCAACTTCACCTCATCCGTCTGTCTATACCATAAAGCATACTCAGATGTGCCCCTAAGATATCTCAGGACATGCTTGCCTGCCTTCCAAAAGAGCTTTGTAGGCTTAACCATCGCTTGTGAAAGCTGGTTCACTGCATAGCATATGTCTGGTCTTGTATTGAATAAATACATGAGAGAACCCACCAACTGTCGATAAATAGTGGCATCCACTACCTCTGCCGATGTAGCATCCTCTTTCTTCCAATTTCTTGGAAGAGGAGTGTCGATAGGCTTGCAGCCTTACATGTGAAACTTCTCCAGTATCTCCCGGGCATACTTGCCTTGAGACACAAATAGTTCACCTTCCCGCTGCCATATTTCCAATCCAAGGAAATAATGAAGGAGGCCCAAATCCTTCATCTCAAACTCCTTTGCAAGATCTGCCTTGCATGAGTGTATCAACTGCTCATCACCTGTTAGTATTAAATCATCAACATAAAGTAAAATGATTAAAATCTTACCCTCCACCACAATCTGGTACAGGTTTTCATTCGCCTCACTCTTGGCGATGCCAAGTCCAGTGAAATAGTAGTCGATCCGAGTGTACCAAGCACGGGGTGCTTGTTTCAGCCCATACAACGCTCTTTTGAGCTTGCACACATGCGACTCGCTGCTGAAGATCTCAAATCCTTCAGGCTGCTCAATGTACACCTCTTCCTCAATGATCCCATTAAGGAACACAGTCTTCACATCCATCTGATGAATGTGCCAACCCATCTGTGCTGAGAGAGCAAGGATGGTCCGTATGGAAGAATACCATGCGACAGGTGCAAAGGTTTCTTCATAGTCAATCCCCTCAATCTGTGAGAAGCCCCGGGAAACAAATCTTGCCTTATACTTCTCGATGCTCCCATCAGCAGCTTGCTTTACCTTGTAGATCCATCTTGATCCTACAATTGATTTTCCCATTGGCCTTGGAACAATTTCCCAAGCACTGTTTTTTACAATGGAGTCATACTCCACCATGGCATCTACCCATGTGGGCTCCTGCAGTGCTTCTTTGAAAGAAGATGGCTCTGTCACGATACACTTGCTCATAAGAGCCATGTATCCAGTAAATCAGTCAGGTGACTGTCTCTGTCTGTGCTGTGATGTAGGGACTCCTACATTCTATGCCACATCAAGCTGCAGTCTCTCAGCTTCTGTGGTGTGATTTTTTCCTTGTCTGATGTTTGGTTCCGCATGAGTGGACTCCTCCACTCCATGAATCTCCTCCTGTGGCTGATCCACATCTAGAGGCTCATCTTTGGGAACATGAAGTTCCTCTTCCGCATGCAAGTGTGGCTCCCTCTCAAGTGACAACTTCATGGCTTTCACCTCATTGAATTTTATATCCCCTCGCACAACAGTCATCCGATTGTCTGGAAAATACACACGATAATTATGGGGTATTTCTGTGTACCCCACAAATATCCCAACTTCTACAGTCGGCTCCAGCTTCTTCCTGGTGTCCTTTGTCACATGAATGTAAACAGGTGAGCCAAAATTCTTCAAATGAGAAATATCAAGCTTCTTACCAGTAAATCTTCTTCAAGTGTACTCATGCCAAGTACTTTATGAGGACAACGGTTTTGCACATAAATCACAGTATTGCATGATTCTTCCCATAAGTGCATCGGTAGGCACTATTCATGCAGCACCCATAATCATTTTGTTCTTCATCTCCACGACCCCATTCTGCTGTGGGTTATGAGGCGCTATGAGTTCTCTTCAAATTCATTATTTGCTACAGAAGTCTTTGAATTCGCCTGAGATGTATTCACCACCATTATCACTCCGTAGGGCTTTCACTTGCTTCCCCGACTCCTTCTCCAACAATGCATTGAACTCACAGAAATTTGAGAACATTTCACTCTTCTTCTGCATGAAGAATATCCAGCATCTACGAGAATAGTCATCAACAAATATAACATAATACCTGTGTTTTGTTGTTGAAGAAACCGAGAAAGGTCCACACACATATATGTTATTTCTCTCCAGGATCACCAAAGCACAGTTCTCCTTCTCATGAAAGGTGGTCTTCAAAAAATTACCCATAGTACATCCCTTGCACTGATCTAACTGTGCAAGAGTACCCTTGGGAATTCCAGTAGAAATTTTCTACAAAATCTTCAAAGCGCCATGGTGAAGATGGCTCAATCTCCTGTGCCATAATTCGCCCTCATCCCAGCTCACCACTTCTTCTGCTTTGCCCACCATTACAGTGTAGCCATCTACCTCCATATTTTAGAGATTCTTAATTCAAACCCCTATATTCTTGGTTTGACCCGTTGTTTTATGTCAAAGGAAGGCTTTTCCCTCACTGAAGACAACATCATAACCTTTGTCTTCCAGCATTGCGACCGAGACCAAGTTCTTCTTCAGACCTGGAACATGCATAACATTCTTCAAAAAGAATGGATTACTGGACTCCCTCTCAAAGGTAATGGTCCCAATGCTAGTCGCACTGTACTGATCATCATCGCCCATCTCTATATGCATATGGAGGTCCTTCTCCTCCAAGTCACTAAACAACTCTTTGTTTCCTGTCATATGGAAAGATGCACCACTATCAAGATACCACACCGATCCCATACAGCTTGAAACCAAGCATGTGATCAAGGAGAAATCAAGTTAAAATTTCGAGGCTAAGGGCTCTCCAGCTGCAGATCCAGTAACCTTCTTGTTATTCTTCTTCTGTGGATAGTTAGTGGCGAAATGTCCATGTTCGTGACAGTGAAAACACTTCACTTTGGACAAATCCTGCTTCTTTCCATTAGAATCAGATTTTGAAGGATGTTTCTTCCCCTTCCATTTCCTTTCTTTGGTAGCCAAAGAGCAATTCCTTCATATTCATTCTTCGATGAAGATCCATCCCTGGTACCCTGCCTTATCTCCTCCTGCACAAGATCTGACCAAAGTTTCTCCCATCCTGGCAGTTTCTCTCGTCCATTGACATAGTCTTCATAGCTATGCCAAATCTTCAGAAGCCCAAGGAGAGCTAAGCTCACCAAGTCTTCATCATCAACAGTAAACCCCACACTTCCTAGTTCATCCTTGCAATGGACAAACTTTGTGAGGTATTTTGGAATACTGTTGCCCTTCTACATTTTTATTTTTCTGAGCTTGTCTTTAAGTGCCAACTTCCTCTGGTCACTTCTGATTTGGAACAAGTATGTCAAATCCTTTCACATTAAGAATGGAGTGGCTTTCCCATGAATGCTGGACACAATATGGTCCTTCACACCTTCCAATAGAATTCTTCTCGTCTTTGCTGTCTTCTTTTTCCATGCGTCAAGTAATGCAGCATCTCTAGATTCCAGCTTAGGAACATTGCTATTGATGAACTCCTTCATTCCATTATCCTCCAACACTGCCTCCATCCTATCCTTTTAGGCTATGTAATTTGAGCTCCCATCAAGGGCATACTCCAATCACAACCCATTGAAAGCCATTTCAATGTATACTCAACTTCTACAACAAGAATCTTCTGTAGCAAATTCGAATTTTCCACCAGCACAAACTCACCAATACTTCACAATTGCAATCTTCAAGAATTAAAAATGCTCTGATTCCATGTAGAAATCACATGCACTCATCATGCATATGCCATAAATTCACCTGATCTCACAATATTTAACTTCTTGCAAAATACTAAATCATTCCACTATTAATCTTTTGCGGAAAATTAATTGCACACACATGTAAAGCGTAAATAAAAATAATCGCACATAACACAGTTTCTTTTAACCGGGAAATCCTGAAGCTGAAAACCCCAAATATATATTATGTATGATGGAATCATATGACAATATCATACAAATATTAGTACATCAAGCTCTCAGTATAGTACAATTTTCATACACTAATCAAGAACATTCTTGCAAATCCATGCACCGATCTTTGCCCCCTGCTAGCCTGCCTCCACTGCACAATCCCTACTGAAGAATAGCTCAGAATGAATTTGAATTACTCCTGCCTTGACTACGCAATCCTCATTGGAAACTCCAATGTGTGTGTGATGCAATCAATGCATCACTATAGTCACAACATATAGTCCATCTTGCCCTTTCACCTATCTCTCCACTGGGTCTCCACTAGAACTGCCATGCACTATAGTTAACTGCTGCATTGTTCAGTTGATTAATGAGTTATTATTTGTGAATTAATTAACTAATTAATTCACTCCACTCTCACTAGTGTATCATTCATTTTAGCCTAGATACAACTAGCTCAACTGAGTCTAATAGAGTTAAACTGAATACAACTCCATAACTACTCTTCCAACTGAGTCATAACTCTACCACTTGAGTTCTAACTGATTCCTCCATGCATTATCTCCAGTAAACCCTTGGGAATTGCGTAATTCCCTCAGTCCATTGATGCGTCACATCTGTGCATTGAAACAAGGTGCTCCAAGAAAAGAAGTTGATGTTTAGAGTCTGATTATTATTAAGAGCTAATAATAATTGACATGCATTTATTTTTAGATCAGTGATCTATAAATAGACTTCACCCAATATTATAAAAATAGAATTTCATCTATTTTTCCAACTTGATCAACCATCCACAAATAGCATCCTGCAAATTTTGAAATATGATCATCATGTCTAAAAATAGACATAGTCTAAAAATAGACTTGCGCTAAAAATAGCCTGCGGGCCCACTTAGTGAAGGTAACTCTTTTCACTAAGCTCATCATCTTGTTGAATCTCAACACATTATTCTTGTATACTTCAATAATAACTTAGTAAGACTTAAAAACAAGTTTTCTAAGCTTTTTTTTGGAGAAATCAATCTTAATTTTGTTGCGTTTCCATAGGTGTTCATTAGAGAGTTTGAGAAACCACCTCCACCTAGGATTAATATATCACCTCCAACATAGGTAACATATGTTACATTATATCTATTTTTAATCTAACTTCATTATCTTAGCTTAGTTGAATTTCATGCTTTTTTACTTATCATACATATTACCAATGTTTATGCATGTGTTGCTTTTCTGGGTTCCCTCCCCTTCCATGCCCACACAAGTCCATGTTATCCCCAAAAAATGATCACCTATACATTTCTAACTAGGTGGATCGAAATAGAACTTGTGAGTTTAATTTGACCATAGCAAAATCACTTTCACTATAAGAAATAATTTAATAAACCATTTTTATTAAGATATTTTCGATTAAAACCCATGAGAATAATTAAATTTCGCCATCTCCCCTCACACCATACCCAATGATGACATTCTATGTAGCATTGAATATGGTATTAAAGAACTACCGGATAATATCAAAGAAAAAATTCGATAAGATTTCTCCATCAGAAAATCCAAACCTCCTAAAATCAATATCTCCAAGCACAAATTCCATGCCCTCAAATCCCTAAACAAAAACCCTGATATTGTGGTCTTGAAGGCTGATAAAGGTGGAGAAACTGTCATCATGAACACAATTGAATATAATAATAAAATTATTGACCACCTTAACAACTTAGGGTTTTACATCAAATTAAAAAAGAACCCCATAAAAAGAATCTCTAAGAATATTCAGAGCTTAATTAAAAATAGTGATGAACACAACATTAAAAATCTTATTGAAAATAACTCGTACACTCCCCGTATATATGGAGCCCCTAAGAGATACAAGGAAGGGATCCTGATTAGACCCATTTTCAACATCATTGGAGGACCGACTTACCATCTCGCTAAACATATTGCTAAGAAACTTAAGCCTCTCGTTGATAACACCAAATCCTTTGTCAAGGACTCCTCTCATTTCATCAATGAAATCAAAGAATTAAATCTAGATAAAAATGATATATTAGTGAGTTTCGATGTCAAATCTATGTACACTAATATTCCTATTGATGAAGCCGTGAAAGTGGTTCAAAAGATTATTGATCTGCACACAGCCAAATTAATAGAAATTTGTCTCAGATCTACCTTCTTTAGTTTTAAAGATGAAATTTATGAACAAACTTGCGGGGTTGCCATGGGATCACCTCTTTCACCCATCATTGCCAATATTTTCATGGAAGAATTTGAAGAAAAATCCATTGAATCCTCCCCTCTAAAACCCAAACTTTGGAAAAGAAACGTGGGCAACACCTTCATCATTTGGCCTCACGGAAGGGAAAATCTAGATATTTTCTTGAACCACTTGAATAGTCTTTCTGAGGCCATCAAGTTTACCATTGAGGTGGAAGAGAATGGAATCCTTCACTCTCTTGACATCCTTATCAGCAAAAACATTGATGGCTCCATATCCCACCAAGTATATCGAAAGAAAACCCACACTGAGCAATACCTTCATTCCAACTCTCACCATCATCCCATGCAGAAACATGGGGTCCTTAACACCTTGGAAACCAGAGCTATGCGCATCTCCGATCATGATAATTTTGAACAAGAGGAAAACCATCTCCTGGGGACATTTATAAAGAATGGATACAAAAGAATCCAAGGAGTCAAAGCCTTCAAAAATGTTGAAAATGGCCCTAAAAAGAAGCAAACTTCAGAAGATATAACCGGTAAAGTTCACCTCCCCTATATATTAGGCACCACTAACAAAATTTCTCACATTTTAAGAAATAATAACATTAAAAAAACCTTAAAACCTATGAACACTATCAGCAGATGTCTCAAATCAGTCAAACATCCCATTGATCCGAGATGCCACAAAGGAGTTTATTTAATTCCATGTTTATGTGGAAAACCCTACATTGGTGAAACTATTCGATCAATCATGACTCTGATTCAAGAACATGCTGCTGACATAAAACATAACCGCTCCAAAACATCAACTCTAGTTGAACATTCTAGCAAAACAAATCATCACATTTGTGTTGAGGACTCTCAGGTTGTGGCTAAAATTAACCATTATCACCATAGGAAATTTAGGGAAGCCATTGAAATTGGAAAACACCCTAACAACCTCAACTGTGATGATGGCTGGAAAATAAGTGACAATTGGATTTCTATTCTATACTCTAAACCCACCCTAAAATAACTCCCCTTTCTTGTCTTTTTTCGTATTTTTCCTCCTCTAACCTTTTCATTTCTCTATACCTCGGCCTTGGTCCTCTGCCTTGTCCACCCCCCCCCCCCCCCCTCCCCCTTCTCTTTTCATTCATTCTTCCCCTTAGTTATTTAATCTATTTTTCTCATTTAGCATCTTTCATCTTAAATTAATAAATTTTAATTCAAATTTTAGTAATCCTTAATTATATATTTTTTAAAACATCATCAACCCCATATTTTGAATCCATAAAGAGTTAGAATTCATTATATTCACCTACATCCCCCTTTAATTATTAATCTTGTATTAAAATAATATTATTATTTGACATTGTGTGATAATTGAAAACATGGTTATTCATAATTAAAATAATAATTCGCAATTGGGGAATTTAAATAACTTTATTTTTAGATAATTAATTATCTATTTAAAAAAACAAAAAAGATATTAGTTAATCTCTTCAATTAAAAACTAACTTTAGAGTCATTAATTAAAATGAGGCCTATTATTAGATATTATTTTAATATTCATTATTTAAAATTAAAAATCATCAATAACAAAGAACATAGATATTTATTATTAATTAAAACAATATTACAGTTCTGAAAGAACTTAATTTTAGGTATTTAATTATTTATTTAAATTAAGAAAGATATTAAATAATAATATCACTTTAATAAAAGCCAACTTTAGGGTCTTTAATTAAAAATATATCAATTAGAAAGATATCAAGTAATTTAATTATTTTTCCTCCATCAATTAAGGTTCGCCTGCCAACTTCCTTCTGCTCATTGTCACTCACTCTCCTTCATTTATACCCTATGATGAGATCTGACAAAATCCATTGATCTATCCTGATGATGAACCATAGAGGATTGGTTCAAAACATCGATTACCTAAAAAATGGATGTGATTAATCCGAAAGATTCTACACACAATAATTATTAAATCATTGTTTGATAATTATTCCTTGTCACATTTGACTAAATCATATAGGAATAATTAAATAAATCATAATTTATTTATTTTTCCTTAACTTCAGCCTTGGAATAATTATTAAATAATTATTTAATAAATATTTCATTCCACACCTTTCTTATTATTCATGAAATAATTAATATATCATTTTATTTGTTAATTGTTTTTGAATAAATATATTTAACCATTTTAAATATGTTTTCCCTCTCCAAAAATATAATAAAGTATTCCAAGCAGTTAGATCTATATTTTGGTCAATAATATTTTATTATTCTCCATTTTTGAGATAAACCCAATACTTTTCTATAAATAAGATGATTTTTCATTTATTTTTCACCATGATCATTATCATCATCACCATTATCATCACACACCCTTTGAGCTTCCATTTTTTTAGATCTAAATTGTTTGAGTTTCCAACATTTGAGGGAGGAACATCTGAATATTGAAGCGACAAGGACATCAAAGGACCCATACCATTGAGGGGGACTTACATCCCTTTGTAAACATCCTTTGCCAAGTGTCATTAATAAAATATTTTTCCTTCAAATCTTTTCCAAGATTGGGTTTTTACATCATATTTATTTATGTTGTTTGTTCTTTTAGATTTTCATACATCTATCTTCCTGTAGTTTTTTCTCACATATTTTTTACATGTATGAAGTATAAGAAACCACAATTGTTGTTAGGGTCACTAGTCACTCATGACTTAAGTGATATATTTTTGGTACACCTTCCAAGAAATTTCATACTAACAACCCATCTTTCATCCAGCCCATTTATTCCACATTTCATTCTAAGTTTGACCACTAGGTGCCCCATATTAACACTTTTCATTCCCATTTATTCCCCTAGGGGGCTTCCTCCTAATAGCAATTGATGAGGGTGTATCACCTCCAACACCTAGTACATTTTCCTTTAAAAACATAAGCGAACGTGAACTTGGTTAATACTGCCAAGTCAAGACTTTAAACACCACACTTAATAATATAACAAACATAGATTAATTCTACTTTGGAATTAGGACCAAATAATCTTTGTAGTTAGGTGTAGGATCGGTAGGATAGACTTCCAATAACACCCATCTATCATTTACATTGATAAATATAAGTTTAGTTTTTAGGGAGCTTAAAATCCTTCACCATCCCATGGTGAAAGTAAGAGTGCATCAGAAACCTGATTCAGAGGGGGTTAGGCCAGGACATCAGCCGATCGGTTCTCCTCGAGGATACCCAACCTATGGTAGGAAATTTCGTGCATTGTTTGATCACCAAGAAGCTCAAGAATCGACCACCCCCATTGGATGAAGGTAACCATAGTGACCAATCTTAGGAAAACACCTTATAGGATTGGCTGTGGAAAGTAGTTGGTTATCTAACCCACCTTTCTCTGGACAACTCTTCTTGCGGGGATGAGTATCCGTAAAGTAAGAAGTTCTATGGAAGTCCATCAAAAACATTAGATTTAGGATTGTTTGAGGAATTAGATCACCTTTAGGCTAGAGGTCATTTTATTTGATAGGACGTTTTTTCTTGTATTAGAGTATCATCATTATATACTTTGCTTACACTTCGAACCACTGCACTAGGTATTTTATTTCTATTTTTTACTCTAATTATCCTTTCACCCTTTAGTCCTTTAGTTTCATATTTGTATTGACATCATTGCACCACCTAGGTGTTTATTGCGGCGAATTCAAGTTGGTATTCATCCACAATTCCCGTTAGGATGTATTACTTCTCCCCATCGAGTGCAAGTTCATCCTCCCAGTCCCCCATCAAGTCCTTCTAACTTTGAGCCTACATATTCCTTTGATTCCATGTCTTATCAACCTCATATCGCCACCATGTCAGGCACCAATGTAGTTGCGGGAAACTAAGGTGGTACCTTGGGTCCTATCCCGGTTAATACCACTAGTGGAACCTCAACCGATATGGTCACTCCTAATACATTGCTACCAGTCATGGCTAGTTTGAATCTCCTACATTTTAATCATATTGTCACCGATACCCTTCTTCAAGACTCAAGTTTGCCATTTATGCGTATTAAAATCCCTTCACACATTCCCAAGTTTGAGGGAAATCATGGAGGAGAGCCCACTAATCATGTTCACTCATTTCAAATGTGGTGTTCCTCTAATTCCATTATCGATGACTCCATTCATATTTTTTTATTCCAGCACACGCTTATTGGAGCTATGACTAAGTGGTATGTTGACCAACCTCATTCCACCCATTCCACTTTTGCGACTCTTGCCAAAGATTTATTATCATATTTTCAGTTATCTCTTAGTTATGACACCGAGACTGAAATCCTAACTTCCTTTCGTCAAACTTCTGCCACCCTCCTTTCTAACCATGTCTAAGAATGACGTACGAGGAGGAGCACATGTAGGGTTCCTACTTTTGAAGATAATGTCTTTATGTATTGGTTTCTTAGATCGTTTTTGGCCCCCATAGTTAAACATGTTTGGTCACACATCCCTAATATAGAGGAATATACACTCCAAATATATTTAAAGTGTGAATTGATTTATGCCCAGTCAGGTTATATTTATACTATTCTCCCCAATCTGCCTCGGCCTGGTGCTGCTAATGCACCGAGGGTGTTATCACTCCACTAGATATCTAAGACTGAAGAAGAGATCCCAATAGAGGTAACACAGACCAATATTTTGGCTTGGTATCTAGCCCTACCAAACCGGAGAAGGCTCTCTCCACAAAACATAGCCTAGGAGGCTGAATGGATTAGGATTTTAGGTTAGATGTGAGTTTAAGGGTTTTGATAATTGATTTTGGTTGAGCTACTGGATGAAATTATGGTCAAGGGAGCTAGGTCAGGGAAAATGAGATAGGGTTGCAGAGATTCAATGGGGAAAGGTAGGCAAAAGACTTAACATCTAAGTTGATTGTGATGGGATGGTTTTAAGACTGATGAGGGGCTAGGAAGATCATGGGAGATGTATTCTTCCTAAATAGAGGAAAATGGACAAATTATGATAACTTTCCCTAAACAGAGCATGAGAAAGCATGTGTTTTACCTATCAACTTCAAAGATATCATAAAATAGAGATGTAATGAACATGAAGACAACACATTATAATATATGAAATTGAAGGAAAAACAATGATAAACATAATATCGCATGTATCCCAAACAATAGCTACAACTCTTCTTTATCAACTGGCCAAACTGAGTACAATAGTTCCTTTATCAATACATAAGCATCCAAACTGATTCCAACGCTTTGCTAAGAGTGAAGAAAGGGACTAGAAAAACATCAAAACAACATTCACTCATCCTCAGGGGTTGAATCCATGAGGTGAGGAAGAGATCCACAAAATTATAAACTGAAAGCTACAGTATAGGGAGCTCTAAGTGAATCCTCCCTAAATACATTCAAACTAATTCATTTGACTTAATGACAGCTTTTACCTAATGAATCTACCCCTAGGTAACTTCTACATAGCATAATTACATTTACCATCCTCAAATACATAGGTAAAAACATGGATTTCTAAAGTAAAGTCAAATTTATAGTGAAATTTCAAAAAACTCAGCAAATGGTCAAGTGCGCCATTTTTCTTTCAACTACACCCTCGTTGTGTCAAGTGTACTCTCCCTATTCAAGGCTAATTTTGACTGACTTGTAGGTGTCCAAATTGGATCCAAGATAGCTTGATGGAAATATCTTCAAGTCTAGTTTCCATATTTGCCTTCAATTTTCAAAATGAGGGTCATTTTCACTGTCAAAAATTCATTCTCCCAAGACTGCTCTGTGTGCAATGCCTAGGCCAAAATAGGGGCAGATACATGATTTTTAGGGTGTTTTTTTCCCTTTTCACTGAACAGATTGTCTCAAAATCTTTAGAAAATCTACAGGGTTCATGTATTCATCATTATGAATCTAATGGTGGTCTCTTTTTTTCCATTGGATGCCTTAAAAAGTGCGCAGACCAATTTGTTGATATTAACTTGTTTCAGGAACACACAGAAAAACACAGATTTTGGAAAAATGGGTCAAATGGCTTCAAAACTGGTGGAGAGAGTGCTGGTGAGGTGGCTAGGCTTGGAATGAAGGCTCTGCAAGTATTTCTAACCTTTTCTTCTCTTCTTGGCGAGTTAGGGCTTCAATCTTTGCATTTGTTTCCTTGAGTTTTTCCTTTTGGTTTCTTTCTCTTTTGGCATAGTGTTTGGCCATTCTCCTTTGAATCTTGTTTTCCTTTTTAGCCTTATTTAACAACTTCTCCAAGTGTTCATTGATGGCTTGAAGCCAACCTTCGTTGTCTTCTTTGATCATCTCCAAGAATTGATCATCAAAGATGGCTTCATCAACTGTCTCTCTTTGCCTTTGTCTTTCAAGCTCCAAGGCTCTTTTTAAGCCTTTGTTCTAGGTCTACCTCTTGGTGATTTTATTATTGTTCTTAAATCAAACCAAGCTTCTCTAGGGTCTCATAAATTCAATTTTTATCTTTTTCTACGTCCCTTTCTTGTATTGTGTCTTAGTGTCAAAACCCTAGGGAGATGGAATGATAGTGACAAATGAATTTTGAGAAGTGGGAATGTGATGGGGAAATTTAGGGAGATTGGGGAAGGGGTTTATGAAATGAGGGAGGTGACAAGGAGTAGGAATGTATAGGGGTTTGGAATAGGGAAATTTATTACAGGTTTGGGGTTTTTTGGGGGCCTGGGTAAATGAGTAGCCTAGGGTTTAGGGTATTGGGAAAAAGGGTTAGGGAATGGGAATTTGTAATACGGGGGTTTAGGGATGGGTATTTTTCAATGTAGGAAGGGTATCAAGGTGTAGGGAGATGTAATTTTGGGAATTAAGAGTGTAATGGGAGATACTAGGGTTTTAAAATGATTTAAACAACAAATTCTAAAACAAATTTCACAACACCCAACAAATGAACTTGATGGAGAGGATAATTGATGGTATTAGCTTTCAATCACTTGCTCGAGGTTGATGAGAAATTTTTTGAAGCTTAGGAAGAGATTTTTTTTTCAATTTGAATGAGTTTCTGGCTTTTATGGTCAAGTGCGCCCTCTTAGAAGCAAGTGCACCCTCCCAGAAGCAAGTGCACAACGCATTTTTTCATACCACTTTTAGAGGCCTTCCCAAACTCTAAATTGAGATCATGATAGCTATTTAGAAAGATATTACAGTATAGTTATCATTTGACTTATCAAGAAAGTCACTGTGACACTCTAGCTAGGAGAAAAATTTATTTTCCCAAGGTCACTCTAGAAGTGCAGAAAACCTCTTGTAGCACCTGTATTTTTTAAGTTTCTCCCAAACGATGATATCTGTGCAAAAACTGAAGGTGGTTTTTATTTTTTGATCTATGATGGAAAATAAACTTTCTCATTTTTATCAAATTCATCCCTTTTTGGTCAGAAACATACTTTGAATCAAAATTTACCCTATGAGTGGCAAATGATTTGACTCTTGGAATGATTTCTTGAAAAATGATGGAAACATGATGTTTATGAGCTGAAATGACCTCATAATTACTGATATGAAATACCTTATGCTTCCTCTTCTTATATTTCTCTAATTCCATGGCAAACCCTAGCTCATTGGGAGAGGAAATTATAGTTTAGTTCTTGTGTAAAATGATGATTTCGACACCATTGGGAAAAGAGAACTCCCTTTGACATTTGATCAATTGATGAAATAAAAAATCTTGCACTTTGACATGTGCTTGTTTGGCATGTGGAACTGAGTTGGAAGCTTTTGGGAGAGTGAGTACTTATTACATTTGAATTGACATAAAATTACATGAATAAAAATAAAACTACATCTTGGAATGAAACTCACATTTGAAATAAAAATTACATGATGAAATAAGAATTTCTCTTTACAAATCATCTTCACATGGTGAGGAGATGTTATTTGATCACCCTTTACTTGCTAGCCTTATGCAATGAAATGGAGTTTTATTGGACCATGAAGAATCTAGAAAACCTAATGATGATGTTGAAAATATTAGACTCCATGATGACATGACATGATGAATTGACTTTGTGGATGATGTACAGTCAGCAAGGTATAGAAGTGTGCCGGCAAGAAAATGAATTTAAAGGAAGAGTGATGTTTTTAGACTAGGGCTACCATCAATGACTAATTTTTTGTGTGACCTAGTGGAATGATAAAAAATTCCTGAGTGGGACCCCTAATATGCATATGAAAGGAGTATATTTTGATCATTGATGGCAGGATGCAAATACTGACACTAATAGGGGGCATCTCATGTTGTCAGCGATATCATTGGATCTATTTCACACCATTGTCAGAAACCATAAGCTCTCCCTCATATGAGTTATGGTCAACCCTAGGGGGGGACTAGTACCTCCTACAACTATCCCCCTCCACGAGGAAAACCTTATCAAGGTCAAAGCACACCATATGCATTTCCCCATTTCTATTAGCAGATATTAGGGAGATTTGTTGCTCAACCTGTTTATTAAAATGTTTCCCCTCCTCCATATGTTCATTATGCACCACCTAGAACTTCATCCCCTCCAGCACAAGCGCCTCATCCTCCCATGCCTCCTCAACCTCTTCCACAACAACCACCTCCTCCTTAAGGTAAAGTGGATGCTCAACAAAGCACGACCAATTGTTGGAGCCAGGATCCCCCTCGAAGTAAAGACTCTGTAGATTGAGGTGTGAAGCATGAAGCAAAAAGTATCTTTTTAGTCTTAGGGTCTTTGCGGTGGTCAAATCCCCTTAATCATGTAACTGGATGAGAATTCTTTTGAATGTTGGACTCCACCCATGGTTTGGGACCATGGTATTGTAAAAGAAAATTCTATATAAGGATTCTAGATAGAATTAATTGGCAGGTTATGATAATTGATATGCAATGATATTGGAAGTAAGATTGAGTTAGAGTCTCTTTTTTAGGTTAGAGGAAAAGGCTCCTACAGTTGTGTGTGCAGATACCTTAGGAAAGACTGAAAATGTGTGCGCAGGCCCTTGCAGTTGTGTGCGCAGGGTGGAAAGTGGATGTATGAGATATATCTGGATGTTAATGAATGAATTATTGAGAAAATATGATTTATAATGATGTGTTTGATTTTTTCTTACTATTTATGAATTTCTATGCTGAATAAGAATTTTGTTCTCTAACTGAATAACGTAGTTTGTTTTATGGTTATTTATTATGTTTAATACATGAATAAGTAATATCTCACAGTCTGTGAGTAAGTTCAAAAGTTGTGTTGAACATCACTGGTAATATTGATAGATCTGACTTGTGGAGCTCTGATAAGAAGATGCGCAAACAGATCATTGCCAAAAGGACCGGTAATAGTGGGTTTTCTTGGACTACACAGTCTCTTCGAACCTGGGTCTAGGCCCCATAAAGGCAACAAATGGTTTCGTTTCCAGGACCGAGATCTGACTGAGGGATAACTGGATGTGGCATCCGTCTATGAAAGAGATTGAAGATTGGATAGATCTAAAAGAACGTGAGTTTGATGCATAAGAAAACATAAGTTTGTGTATCTCTACTGAATACTGGTTATAGAAGTATATCTATGAATATCAGTATGATCTATTCTTTGCATCATTTTCTAGCAAGTTACATGAGTGGATCTCAATGCTAGCTATACAAAGAGGGTATTTTAATAATAAACCTACTATGTGGACCCCAGATCTAATTGAGAAACTGAAAAATACTGATAATTAGATCGTGAGAGATGTTGATTACTGGATTGATATCATCCTTCAGGGATTCATTACTGAGTTTGTGATTGATACATCTATGTCCTATAGTGAAGCAAAGCGAAACTTTTTCAAAGGCATGAGACGTAAGTACCTAAATTCACTGAAGTTATGGATTAAGATGCTATTGTGTGAAAAGGGTATACTACGATTGTGCTTAGAATGATGTTTGAAGCCAAAGAACCTAGTGCTACGCAAAGTGGAAAATGGCTTAGGACCAGTTGGGGAACATATATTGAAAGGGACTATAGACCGTTGGTTAAGACTGAAGGAGGAGAAAGCAACCCTGCTACTCTGCGAAGTATGTCATTAATATCTGACAGATAGTTGAGGAAATTTACCAACCTTCCACCCCCATCATCAATCTATTTCATTATGTCCCTCCACCTCCACCTCCCCCATTCATGATGGCCCAACCCACGAAGATGATTTTGTTCAAGGGAACATATGACCCTAAATAGTTATGGTTTGTAGTAGAAGCGATATGGAGTTCGTAGAATGTTATAGACAAAGATATGAAGAAAGAACACTTCGTTATTGTGCTGCAAGATCGAGCATTGTCTTGGTACATTAATTTTGCTACAATGAATGCAAATAATTCATTTGTTGAAACAAAGACCATATTGAACGTTGAATTCAAGAAACCGAAGTCACAATTCGAGTGTATCACTGAGATCAAAGAGATTAAGCAACTGAAAAATAAGACCGTGTGGGAAGTAGATAAGAGATTTAAGACATTGTTGAGTTAGATTAGCTTTAAGATCCTGGATGAACAACATAAAGAGTGGTTTATTGTTGCGTTGTTGCTGCATATTAGATTTCCATTGTCACAACAAAAGATCGCAACTTAGAATGAAGTGCTAGAGATAGCGATGAAGCTGGAGGCTTTGATGGTATTTGATGCAAGAACAGGGATGAAAAATATTCAAACTCAATTGGTAAGTTTGCACATGGAACTTCAATATATAAAGAAGGGAAAGGAGGATCACCTAGAGATGAGAATGGAGGTTTGGTGTATCAAGTGAAAGGTTGAGGGTCACTACAAGGAGAATTGTCCCATTTTTAGAGAATATTGGGCATTGGGATGTCGAGTCCATTAAAAATTGGATCAATTGGAGGGCCAAGTTCAAGGCCTCATATATGATGTAATATCGGCAAAGTTGCAGGCCAACATTCCACCAATTTTTGTCACTTATTACAAAAGTTTGTCAAATCGCCGAAGAAATTGTTCTAAAACTTCTATAGTTCTTTTGGGAATGATAAAAATCATTTTAGGAGCTAGAATCTAATGCTGCAAAATAGTCTTGGTGCATATCAAATGAAATTAGAAGGTTGCGAAGCTATTGGCTCACCAACTGCGCGAGTGGATTTTCAAGGATGAGGGCGTTGTTCGTGTTAGTTTTTGCATCCTTCCACCAGTGATCAAATAAAAACTTTTCATGTCATGCTACGGTCTCATTTTGAAATTTTTGTCATTCCATTAGGTCATCATGCAAAAATTTGGTCACTTGGTGCAGATTTAGGTCTGATATCACTCCTTTCAAAATTTTATAACTTGTTGGCTCATTTCACCACTTTGATAATTGTATCATCAGTCATGATTTATCATCATCATTTTAGTCATTTTCATCATGGTTTCATTCTGTCAGAGTCTCCATTAGGTCTTAGGGTTTCCAAGGTGATCAAATCACCATTTTATGCATAAAAGTCCAACAAATGAAGGAGTGCTAATAAATAAGTTTCATCAGTAAGTTTTATTTATAAATTTCATTTTAGAAAAAAATATAATTTTATTTTCCTAATTTGTAATAACTTCTAAGAGTTCCAAGTAGCTGCACACCCAAAGTTCCATCAACAAGTTAGAAAATTTCCCAAAATTCAATCAGTGTTCCTAAGCCATCAAAAGATGAAGTTCAATGATTTAATTCAGAAATTAAAGATAAATATCAATGTAAAGTCAATTTCAAGAAAGGAAAAGTGGGTCCCAAGTTTTTTTACTGAAATTTCTCCAAGCATAAAGGCTTCCAAAGACCAAGAGGTCATTCATTTTCATCCTCAAAGCATCGAGATCTCAGGCTACCCAACTAAAAAAATCAAGTTTTCCTTCAGAAAATTTAATTATGGGTCATTCGGTACACTTTTTCCAAAGGCGTTTCACTTTTGTAGTAGGCCACGCTGCACTTTTTCCAAAGGCGCTGCACTTTTCATAGTCCCTCGCTGCGCTTTTTCTCGGTACGATGCGATTTTTGTAGAAGGGAGCCACGGTCCAAAATATTCATTGCAGAGGTTCTCATCTTCATTTTAGGGTTTCTAGAGCTATTTCTAGGTAAGTGGCACCTCCGTATCCCCTCTTGTCATCTTGTGGTGTTAATTTTGTGGTGCAAACCCTACCTTGAATTTTATGTCATGTTTTGAGCATTGAAAGCCTAGTTTCATAATTTGAAAACTTAATTGATTTCCCCTATAACCATTTACCTTCCCTACACCCTAACTCACTCCCCACTACCCTTACATGTACTAATTTCCCATTCCCAAGCCATATTCCCTAAAACCTACCACCCTAGTTGTGCTTTCCTAGGCAGTTAGATACCTCCCTGTAATATGAATTTCCTACCCTATTTCCCTAAATATTTCACCCTCCCATCACTTCCCTAAGTTCCTTAATCCCTTTACACATTCCCCCAATTTTTCCCTCACCCATCACAAACCCCTAACTCTACAATCCTACTCCCTTTCCCTTCCCCTTCTTCCCTAGGGTTTTCAAAAACAAACTAAACGTAATGGAGGAAGAAAGAAACATAATGGAGGAGGAAAGAAATGCCACAAAAGAATATAAGAAAGAATATAAAAAGGGAGGGAGAATTGTGATATTAGAGCCAAAAGACACTAGGGAATTAATGGCATCACCCTTAGCTGTCAAATTTTTCCAGCATGTAGGTTTCTTTGAATTTTGTGAGATGGTAAAAAGAGTACAAAGTCATCCTACCTTGACCAGGGTTTTCATGAGAAACTAGGGTGACTTTCACCATTTCCACTGACATCATTGTATCAGTAAAAGGGATACCCAATGTGGGTGAAAATTGGTTTAAGACTAAGGATTTGGATGCCCATTTGTATGAGCCTTACCTCTTGGCACCTTACAAAGATAACATCAAAAATATATTTCCTTTCTGTCAGTTTTTGAACATGATTTCCCCCATGATGAAAATAATGATGAAATAATTCACTTGTGAGGGTAGATTCTCCATATTATACATCTATCACATTAGGTTTCTCATGCATTTCACTAGGGTGAAATTGCTCAACCTCCCCTATTACTTGTACAAAAGCATTGATAAAATGGCCTACATAGTGCAAAACAGATATTATGAGCTTTAGATGAACAACCTCTTCCATCATTCTCTAATAAAAATCATTTTCCTTCATCACCTCAATCAGTTTAACATAGCATGAGAGACTTTCATAGAGGCAGATGTATTCACTTCAGAACCAAGTCAACCTGCTAGACCTATTCCACCAACAACATCAGTTCCTCACAAAAATACTAGGCTATCTAGAAGGGCTACAGTGAAAGAAACCAAAGAGGTCAAAGAGTTCAAAGAGGTTAAAACCTACTGGAAGGGACCTAGGCAAGTGTTTTCTCCACATATTGTGGAAGGGGCCTTGCCTTATTCATCAACAAAATAGGGGAATCAAAAGAAAAAAGAGGCAGTTGTTCAAGAGGAGGAAGACCCTCATGAGGAAGAAAGAGAGTTTGACTTGGTGGAGTTGGATGTCCAAGATGATCATGAAACCTCAAATATGATCATAAAAGAGAAATATGCCACAATTAGAGAGATACAGGACAATATGGTTAGAGCACAATTGTCATATCCTTTCATGAATAAGAAAACAAGCAGCTGAAAAAAAAAAAAAAAAAAACAAGTACTCATGGAATTGGAGTTGTTGAAGGCCAAGAGGCAAGACACCAAAGTTAAAGTAGTGATTGCACCTGTTGAGTCTCACCATGGTGAGATTAAAACCACCAAGACAATACCAAAAAAAAGGGGTCTTAAGAAAGCATTAGAGCAAGAGAAACATGAGGCATAACAACTTAGTTTTGAGGAAAGAATTCCGAAGGAAATCAATGATGACAGAGAGGTGTGGCTTGACAGAATGAACATCCACCTTGAGAAGCTCCTCCATAAGGCCAACAAGGACAATGATATGCTCAGACACATGGAAAATAGATACACCACTAGAAACAAGATTTGCAACATCAGAATCAAGCAGTTGAAGGATAAACTCAAGCAAACCCTAATCAAGCATAAGAAGGAGGAAAAACTTGAGCTACTTGTTGATGCCTCCTCGGTTGCTTGGGACACCTCATCATCACTTCATCTACTAATTTTGAAGCGTTTTGGAAAATTTTCAAGTTTTTGGGCATTTTTACAAATTTTGACAGACTTCTTGCACAATCAGCCTGCAAAAAGCGCATTGTGGGCCACATTGTGCTTTTTGTGGAGGCTTCCAAATGAGAAACGATCTGCATATTTTGATTCCAAATGATGTCTACATCAAATTTTTACTACTGAATCATCAAAAACAGAACTTTTGACATGTGTAAATGGCTAAAATACTCTAAAAAAACACCTTTATGTCTTCCTTTTTAGCCCTTCACTACGCTTTTTGACAAGTCTTGGGAGATTTCATTTTTGAGGAGCTTCCCTCAACCATTTTCAGAGCTTGAGCACATGTTTGACAAATAGAATGGGAGATATTTCTAATGAGCCATCTTGTGCCCAATTTGGGTTTTGGGAAGTCATTCCAAATTTAGTTTGAAGTCCCACACTGTGCTTTTCCCAAGCATACTGCACTTTTTATAGTTGATTGATTTTTTTATAATTTTCTAGTTTTCTCATTTGATTGATGGATTCCAAGGATATTTACTAATGTAATTGTAAAATATAAATGTAATTATTTCATTAATAGTTACTAGAGGTAGATACATCATGTAAATATATAAATTTGGGTCAAAATTGATCAGTTTCATGAAAGATAGGGATGTGTTTATTGACCTCCCTGGTCATTAGGATTCTAGTTGAACACTTTCAGGTACAGCTCCAAAATTTAGGGATTCGACCCCTGAGAGTGGGAGAAGTATTTTTTTGTCTATATATTTCATTTCCTTTTTCATTGCAATGGTTGGATTTTGTAGAATTGATCATTGAACACTAGTGTAATCATACATTTTGCAAAAAATAACAGACTGAGTTGCAACTATTTTGGTGGGATTCCTATGGTAATGTGTTTTAAGATTGTTTCTTCTTATTTTTTCAAATGCTTGAATGTATTTTGATATCCATATTCATGCCATATCTAAATTTAATTGATTCCTAAGTTAGATAGATAAAATTCATTTGCTAATGCTCTGTTTTGGATGAATAGCTAGAGTTTCATGTTCACTTTCTTCTAATTGAAAATAATTCAAGTTTCCAATGTTATTTTCTGAAACCTTAGCAGTCTAGACCACTCCATCAAGATACCTTAATGTGTTAAAGTTCTTACCTAACTTACCCCATAATATATCTACAATTATGATCCTTGTTTTCCTTGACCTAGCTCTTCTCTAACCTATTCACCATCCAACACCTTAAATTCAATCAATCAAACCCTAGTACTACTATAAATAGCCTAAAATCCTCTTTATCCAATCATCTTGGCCATGATATTGTGGAGACAGACCTCTCCTGCCTAGTAGGGCTAGCTACTTGGAAAAATATTGGTCTGTGGTTACCTTTACTGGTCTCTTCTCAGCCTCAGAGATTCGGTGGAGTGATAACATCTTGGTGACCACACTGGGGAAGAAAGTGACAGATATTCTTCGGTTTCACCATTAGATCATTGAATTCTTGGCCTGTGGATGATAGGTTTAATATTTCGTGGAGGCTGATCTAAAAAGTTGCAGAGAAACAAACATTTGAACACTGAACATTCTGGCTTCGAGGAGATACACCAGATCAAATCCAGATCCTCATCGAGTTGATCCAGTTGAAGATCCAGAGAGGCTTGTTTAGAAGAAAAGATATTAAAACACATATATTCAATCAAATCATATTCCATTGGTAAGATCTTCTTTGTTGCCTACAAAATTTTTATCTCTTGAAGACATGCCATTTGATTTGAAATTTGAGTTGTCTTTATTTTGATCAAAGCCTAAAACCTCACTATCTGATATATTTTTTGATCCATTAAGGCTTTCTAAGGTAAAATAATTATCTAAGATATGTCTTAGCTCTTTAAAACTTGAAGAGAATTTACCTTTTGAAGAAACTAAATCTGAATGATACTTTGACACAAAAGTCTAGAGTCAATTCTATAGGCTTGAAATTTTAGCATACCAACTTCAGTACCAATCACAAAAATCCATAATATAATATTATTAAGAGTCATTACCCATCCCAACACAATCACAGTCAGTTTTTTCTTCTTCATCTGCACCATCTACTTCATTACCCATTCAAGAAACTCCTTCCATTTTCACTCATGTACCTCACTCAGTGGGAATCATGGCCAGATTTTCACTTATCATTCTATGATGTCAAATAAATGCTTACCACAAGGCTATGGTCAAAGAATCCCTCTTTTTTATTATAGTTCTAAAATCACTGGAAGACAACACATAGTTAAAGTCACTGACTTTATTGACCTAGAAGAAATATATGTTGACGATGCTAAGATGAGAATCATAGTTCAGAGCTTTTCCGGAGATGCCAAAACCTGGTTTAGATCATTGAATGCAAACTCTATAGCCACTTCAAACCAACTGATAGATGCCTTCATAGCTTGATGGGAGGTGAATAATAATCCCTTGCAAATCATTTATGAATATAATAATCTGAAAAGGGAACCAAATGAATCACTACAAGACTTCACTGCGTGCTTCAAATGAGTATACAATTCCATTCCCAATGAGATCAAACCTCCTCCAGGTTTGTCTCTTTTGTATTATTTGCATGGCTTTGATCCGAACATGGCCTATTAGTCGTGAGAGAGGAATCCCACTACATTAGAAGACATACATAAGAATTAAATCAGTGTGGAAGATAACTTGTCCATTAAGAATTCAAAAATGAAGGGTGAGAGGAGAGTAACCATAAAATAAGAAGCATCCTCATCCTATGATGTAAAACTAGACACTTTGATAATAACTATAGAAAGGATGGTTGACAGAATGTCCATAACAGAAAGATAGCCGAAACTACAAGTTTGAAATCCTAATTTCAGAGGAAATCAACAACAACTTCAATTTATAATCAAACAAAGAGAACATAGGGCACATGAGCAACCAACACAACAACAACAGATTCAGACACCCTTGCAACAAAATTATGCTCAAGGAGTTGAGGAGGAAGAAGAATATCATATTGTTGAAGAAAATCACTTTTTACAGCTGATGGCCAGCCCATATTTTTGACAGAAAATGAAGAGTATATTGAGAAGACAGATGTGCCCAAGGATGAAGAATACATATTAGCCACCGATCATGAGTTGGAGGTTGAATCTGATGATTAAAAGTGAGGCTAATTGAATGCACTCATCTCACAGTAGAGGCAATACTCATTAAGGGGTAGAGATGTCCCAGTAAATCCTATTCAGAAGCGAGAATCCCAAAAAAAAGGATACTCAACCGAAGCAAAATCCTCAAATTAATCAGATTAAAGGTAAAGAACCTACAGCTACAAGTTAGAGCAAGTTTATTTAGCCTTCTATAATCACACTAGGCAAAGAAAAGGATAGTCATAAGAAAGAAGCTACACCAAAGGATTATGCCAACAAAAGAGACATCATCATTAAAGAGGTAGACAAATACATTCCTTTCATCTTAGAAACTAAAATTTCCAAATTTAAAGTGTCTATCCCTTTAGCTAAATTTTTCAAGAAAAATTAATATAATTCTCATGTAGCCAAAATGTTAAAAGTATATCCTTTTTCTTATATACTAAATGTTGAAGATGATTAACCAGAACTTATCTTTAGTTTAGCAATAGACGGCCAGTTAGAGGATAGTGAAGTTCCCCCATTCTATATGAGTCTGATAATTCACCAAAATATTCTTCACAATGCTATGCTCAACTCTAGAGATTCCCACAATTTTATGTCGAAAGCCATTATGGAGAAATTGGTCCTATATATCACTCGTCCTTCCCTTGACTTGTATTCCTTTGATTCGAGTAGAGTCCGTTGTCTGGGTCTAATTAAGGATTTAGTAGTTTCCCTTGAAAAATTTCCAAAAAAGAATGTCTTGATGGATGTGGTGGTAGCTGATATACCATCACAGTTTGGTATGTTGTTGTCTAGATCTTGGGGAGCGAAGTTGAGAGGCACTTTGCAACTAGACTTCTCTTATGCCACCATCCCAGTTTTCAGAAAATTGAGAAATTTGTACAGAGAAATGAAGATGAAGTACATGATAACCACCAAAGAGAAGCCTAATAATCATCCAATTAATATTGTACATACATATTTAGAATCATTTATTTTTTTCAATGATAGCAGCTTGAATGATGTAGATAGTCAGCTTGTAGAAGTAGAAGATATTCCAGAAATTTCTAATTTTATCAAAACAAGTTTAGGTGAGGGAAAATAAAATCTGCCAAGCTCCTTAGAGAAAACATTAGATAAGGCAGAGAAAAGTTCAGAACATAATGAAGAAGTGGCTCAGAAAGTTGAGACAGAACAGAAATCATAATTCCAACACTTGGATGACGAAAATGGTCTATGGAACATGGATTTTGATGGTGCCCTGGGGAAAGACAAGGTAGGCATTGGGATTTGGATTTGCAGTCCTCTTCATCAGCCTAGTAAGGCTCCTAAAAATGTAATTTTATGTTCATAAAAGTTGGCTCTTAATTGTTCTAACAATGAGGAAAAATATCAGGCATTGATCACTGGCCTCAAGATCCTGAAAAAGTTGGGCACAAGAAGAATTTCAGTTTATGGTGACTCTGAACTTGTGATAAAAAAGGTAAAAGGGGAATACCAGGCCAAACATCCATGAATGAGAACGTACAAGAATGCTATATTGGATATCCTAAATATTTTTTCCGAACATACATTGTCAGTAGTGCCGAGAAGTCGGAATATCATGGTAGATTCACTTGCTACAAAAACAAGTAATTTCAAGATCCCTATATTTTCCAATAGAAAGTTTGAAATCCATGTTGAACATTGGCCCACTATTCTTGAAAACTTGTGGTATTGGCAAGTATTTTGGAATGATAAGCAGGTAAACAATTTTTTGTAGAATGAAGGAGAATTCAAGAATTCTTTCATTGATGAAGTTTATGACAAGGATGATCAAGTCATCGAAGCCACCCAGGTTGACATATTACAGCTAAAGGATAACAATATTCCAAGAGGTCTCATACCTTTGGAAGAATTGTTTGATCAGGGTGATGTAGCGAGGAAGCCAACATTGCTTCCTATGACGAAGGGTGTGGAGGATGTAAACATCGAAACAACAGACACCCCTAATATGGTCAAGCTGTCCAAGTCTTTATTTCTTGAGGTAAAAGACAAATACCTTGATTTACTTTCTGAATTTTCTGATGTTTTCACTTGGGATTATGCTGAATTGAAGGTCTATGATAAGAATATAATTTAGCATACCATTCTAATTAAGCCCGACCAAAATCCATTCATACAAAAGCTAAGAAGGATCAACACAAAGCTATTTCCATCCATTGAAAAGGGAGTAAATAGACTTTACAAATCAGGTATCATTGTTCCTATCAGATTTTCCCACTGGATATCAAATCTAGTCCTGGTAAGGAAGAAGATTGGATAAATAAGGATTTGTAATGATTTTATAAATTTGAAAAAGGTGTCCCTTAAGGATAATTATCCCCTTCCAAAAATGGATCACATCCTACAAAGGGTGGTTGGAGCATCCCGGATGTCAATACCTGATGGATATTTGGGATACAATCAGATTTTAGTGCATGAGAAGGACCAAGACAAAACTTCCTTCATGACACCTTGGGGCACATTTAAGTATGCTAATATGCCATCCAGATTCAAGAATTTAGGGGCCAACTTTCAGCGGTGTAATGTTCCAAATATGAAACTCTGCAATGAATAAGCTGTATAACGGTCCTATTATGATGAATAAGCTTAAAATATGCATAAGAAATACATAGACATCATTTTTAGCTACTCCAGCAACTGGTATTTCGTTTCATGATCTGGAAAGTGGGGAAAAAGGGTGTTTTGATAAAATAAGACTGATATGAAACTTATATTGATCAAACAATAGAGAAATGGAGATTTACAAGCTTATACAGTAAAACAAGACACCCAACAAAGGTTTCCGACAAAATGCATGAATAACAAGCAGCACTGCAGAAATAACGTAGTTACTGCATCTCTATATTATACATGGCTGAATATGACATGAAATAGCTGAATAATATAGAAATATGGCCAAAGGCCTCTCTAACAAACTCCCGGAGGTGAAGGAGCACCTACTCCTCAAAGACTAGCACAATATCAAAGGATGCAACACTGCTGCCGATGCCTCTGAATCAAGGATGAAATTTTTTGAAGAGACTGAAATATGGCTGAGTATGGATGAATGGCCCCAAGCCAAGTTCTAAAATGAAGCTCAAATCACTCCCCTTTGATCCCTTAAGCAAGCTGATCTCAAGAGAGGATGGAATTCCCGCACAGGAATTCCTTGCACTAAGCAGTGCAGCAACTCCAGCTAAACAGCCGAAGTATGCAATCGGTCTCTAGACCAAAATAGCTGAATACATGAATGAATCTCCTTTGATGCTATGCCTTCCTTTTCTCTTTGGTGAGCCTCCTCATCTCGGACCCCACACAATGTTGAGGTGACTTCTTCATGAAGCTTCCTCTTTCAAAACTGCGCTGCCCTAGCTTGCTTCCCTCCTTTTGTGGCTATGCGGTTGACTTGGTCAACTAATCCACCTCTAATGCCTCTTCCACACTAGGGATCTTCAATCTAGTTTACATATGTGTGCCTTAGGCTGATCCTTGTTCACATTGAACCAGTTTACTTAGGTGATCTCTTCCTTCTCAAGAATGCATGTTGACTTAGTCAAACTTGACTATGTCCTCATCTATTTTTCCCTTGTTCACATTTGTAAGTGTAAAATTCAGCTCCTGAAGTGATCCCCTTCCCTATTAAGGTGGAAATTATTCATATTTTATTATTCATGGGCCTCCTTACCTGGTTATTCCTCTTCTAAGTGAAAGTAGCAAAATCTAATGTTCCAAATTGCTATGTGCAAATTTGGGAACATTACAAGCGAGCGATGGACATAGAATTTGCAGATGAGAAATATGTTTTATTAGTGGCATATTTAGATAATTTGATAGTTTCTCTCATTTCGATGATGAATACTTGTATCACTTAAGGATTGTATTTCATAAATTTAGGAAATTCATAATTTCTTTTAATCCAAAAACATGGAGGAGGGTAAGCTCTCGTTCATATCATCTCCAAGCATGGAATCCAGATTGACCTTTCTTGGGCTGAGGCAATTCAGAAAATTGACTTTCCACGGAGAGAAAAATAATACAAGCTTTCAATGGTAAGATGAACTTCTTACGCAAATTTATTCCAAATTTGGCTAAGCATCTTCGATAAATGACCAACATGTCAAATAAAGAGAATGAGGTAAAGTGGTATGAGGATGCCAAGAAGTCTTTTAACTCAGTGAAGTTTTCTTTAACCACAACCGCTATTGGAATCAGCCCAGATTATTTTATTGATTTTATCATTTTCTCATTCGCCATGAGCATACGTTAGCTACAATATTGATGCAGAAAAGGGGTAAGACTGATAAGCCCATAGAATTTTTTAGTAGAACCATCAGGGATGCAGCTCTTTGATACAATATCATTGAGAAGCAAGTCTTGCCTTTGGTAAAAGCTTTGAAGGATTTCTGTGTATACATTTTACATTCACATAGTTTCGCTTATGTCCCCAATGCAATAGTAAAATATGTTCTTATGCAGACAAATCCAGAAGGTGGAAAATGGAAGTGGATAGCACCAATGTTAGAATATGACCTCGATATCAAGCCCACAAAGCTGATCAAAGGTCAAGGTTTAGCCAAGCTCATGGTTGAGTCAAACTTACATGCCCTAGACATCAACCTCATTTCAGCATTGTCCAATGAAGAAGAGGATGGCACTCTTATACAGGTATCTGATATATTTATTTTGTATCCATGGTATTCAAACATAATATATGTTATTTAGCATTTAAATCCTCCTCCAGGCATATCTAAGAGTAAGGGTAGGTCTTTGAAGTTGAAAGCTTCGAAATAATGCATTTTTGACAATGCCCTTTATTGGAAAGATCCTGGAGGTATTTTGCTGAATTTTTTAGTTGAAAATGAAGAAAAAGAAGTTATGAATCATTTCCATAGGGGAGATTGTGGGGGGCATCTATTTTGGAAAACCACGGCTAAAAAAGTGTTGAGAGTGGGACACTATTGGCTAACTCTTTTTGCAAACTTGTACAAAATAGTGTTGAGTTTCCATGAGTGTCAAGTGTTTCAAGGTAGGAGAAAACTTGATCCATTACCTTTGCAGCCTATTTCAGTACATGCACCTTTTTAGCAATGGGGCCTTGAATTCATTGGAGAGATTCACTCTACATCATCTTCACAACATAAATGGATCTTAATGGCCACTAACTACTTCACCAAATGGATCGAAGCGATCGCAACAAGGAAAGCAACAGATTTAGTAATTATTCAATTTTTGGAGACTCACATATTGTCTCGTTTTTGTTGTCCTCATAATATTATTACCGCCAATACTATTGCATTCAATTCGTAGAGAATGGTTGAGTTTTGTGACAAGTACAACATCAAATTAGGGCACTCAACCGCCTATTATACACAAGGTAATGGTGTAGGTTTTAACCATGTATGGAAATTATCTGCAAACGAATATTAAAAACAGAAAATAAACAATAGTGAGAGAATAAAACATAAAAAATACATACACAATGATTTTCCTCTAGATCCCAAATCAGGACTACCAACTTGATTTTTCATTATGTTCCTTTTATTTTTACAACACATATATATACATGTCGAAGCATTCATAAAACCCAATCCATTAACCCTAGATTAGAACACCTCAAAGCTTCATGAGAAGATAAAAAGGTGTATGACCACAAGACCAAGGCAGATGATTTTAAGCCTGAAGATGTAGTCCTCCAGTGGGATTCAAGGAACGAGGAAAAAGGGAAGCATGGAAAATTTGAAAACCTATGGAAAGGGACATATAAGATCTTAGCTTTTTGTGGAAAAAATGCTTTCATATTGAAGGAGATGACTGGAGAAGTATTATTAGGAGGACCGGTCAATGGTAGGATCTTTATGCATTATATTTTCTAGTGAAGATTTCAGATTTCTCAATTCCATTGTAAATATTAGTTTAAATTTCTGCAAAGTTTGAAGTGGAGAAACACCAGAGCTTGGAGCCTGAGGTGAAGGCCATAAATTTTCATTAATTTTCTCCTGTTTTGAAAATTTAAGTCAAATTGAAGTTATTTAGTCTTGAGCTAGTTTTCAGTCAGTCTTGAGTCATTTTTCAGTCAGTTTTGAGTTAGTATTGAGTCAGTTTATTATGATAAGTTTTTAGTATTCAGTTTGTTTTCAGATTTTGAGTCCATGCCCAATGGATAGCCACTTGGTCTACAATGTTCTTGACACCTCCAAGGATATTTCATACCCTAGATGGAGTGAATGTTAGTGTCAGTTTTTGCATCCTTCCACCAGAGATCAAATAAAATCTTTTCATGTCATGTCAGGGTCCCATTTTAAAAATTTTGTCATTCCAATAGGTCATCAAGAAAAAAATTGGTCACTTGGTGCAGATTTAGGTCTAACTTCACTCCTTTCAAAATTTTATAACTTGCTAGCTTATTTCACCACTTTCTTGAGTGTGCCATCAATCATTAATTATCATCATCATTTCAGTCATTTTCATGATTTTTTCATTGAGTCAGAGTCTCCATTAGGTCTTAGGGTTTCCAAGGTCATCAAAACACCATTCCATGCATACAATTCTAACAAATGAAGGAGTGCCAATAAAGAAGTTTCATCAGTAAGTTTGATTTATAAATTTTATTTCAGAGAAAAATATAATTTTATTTTCCTAATTTGTAATAAGTTCTCAGAGTTCCAAGTAGATGCACACTCAAAGTTCCATATGCAAATAAGAAAAGTTCCAAAAATTAAGTTCAAAAAAGGCAATCAGTGTTCCTAAGTCATCAAAAGATGAAGTTCAATGATTTAATTCAGAAATTAAAGATAAAGATCAATGTAAAGTCAATTTCAAGAGAGGAAAAGTGGGTCCCAATTTTGTTTATTGGAATTTATCCAAGTATAAAGGCTCCCAAAGACCAAGAGATCATTTATTTGCATCCTCAAAGCATCAATCTCTTAGCCCCCACAAGTAAAAAATTGAGTTTTCCTTCAAAAAATTGAATTCTGGGTCATTCACTGTGATTTTTCCAAAGGTGTTGCACTTTTGCAAGAGGCCACGATCCTCTTTCTCCAAAGGCGTTGCACTTTTCACAATACCTCACTGCACTTTTTCTCTATATGCTGCGATTTTTGCATAAGGAAGCCACAATCCAAAATATTCATTGCAGAGGTTCTCTTCAGTTCATGGTTTCTACAACGATTTCCCTGTAAGTGGTCTAGTAGCTTGTTGTGTTAATTTTGTGGTGCAAACCCTCCCTTACATTTGTTTCATGTTTTGAGCATTGAAACCATAGTTTCATAATTTGCAAACATAATTTCTTTCCCGTAGACCCATTTACCTTCACTACAACCTAAGTCACTCCCCACTACCCTTACATTTACTCATTTCCCATTCCCAAACCCTATATCCTAAACCCTACCACCTTAGTTGTGCTTTCCTAGGGAAATATATACCTCCCTGTAATACAAATTTCCTACCCTATTTCCCTAAATATTTCACCCTCCCATCACTTCCCTAAGCTCTGTAATTCCTTTAAACATTCCCCCAAAATTTCCCTCACCCATCACAATCCCCTAACCATACAATCCTACTTCCATTTCCTGCCCCTTATGCCCTTGGGTTTTCAAAAACAAACCAAACATAATGGAGGAAGAAAGAAACATAATGGAGGAGGACATAAATGCCACAGGAGAAGATAAGAAAACATATAACAAAGGAGGGAAAATTATAAGATTATATCCAATAGACACTAGGGAGTTAATGGCATCACCCTTAGCTGTCAAATGTTTCCAGCATGTGGGTTTCTTTGAATTTTGTGAGATGGTACAAAGAGTCAAAATTCATCCTACTTTGACCAGGGTTTTCATGAGCAACCTCCAAAATAACGAAGTGACTATAGCAGGGGTGAATTTCACCATTTCCACTGACATAATTGCAGTAGCAACAGGGATACCCAATGTGGGTGAAAAATGGTTTAAGACTAAGGATTTTGATGCCTATTTTTATGAGCCTTAACTCAAGGCACCTTACAAAGATAACATCAAAAATATCTTTCCTTTTGGTCAGTTATTGAACAGGTTTTCCCCCATGATGAAAATCATCATGAAATACTTCACTTGTGAGGGTAGATTCTCCAGATTATACATCTATCACATTAGGTTGTTCATGCATTTCACTAGGATGAAATTGCTCAACCTCCCCTATTACTTGTACAAAATAATTGATAAAATGGCCCATATAATGCAAAACAAATATTATTAGCTTCATATGAAAAACCTCTTCCATCATTATATGATTAAAATCATTGTCCTTCATCACCTCAATCAGTTGAACATAGCATGGGAGACTTTCATAGAAGCAGATGTCTTCACCATAGAACCAAGTCAACCTATTAGACCTATTCCACCAACAACATCAGTTCCTCAAAGAAATACTAGGCTATCTAGCAGGTCTATAGTGAAAGAAAACAAAGAGTTAAACGAGCTAAAAGAGGTTAAAACCTACCATAGGGGACCTAGGAAAGTATTTTCTCCATAGATTGTGGAAGGGGCCTTGCCTTCTTCATCAACAAAATAGGGAAATCAAAGGCAAAAAGAGGCAGTTGTTCAAGAGGAGGAGGAACTTCATGAGGAAGAAAGAGAGTTTGACATGGTGGAATTGGATGTCCAAGATGATGCTAAAGCCTCAAATCTGATCATCAAAGAGAAATATCCCACAATTAGAGAGTTGTAGGACAATATGACCAAAGAAAAATTTTTCATATCCTTCCTTAAATAAGAAAACATGCAGCCAAAAGACAAACAAGTACTAATGGAATTGGAGTTGCTAAAGCCCAAGAGGAAAGACACCAAAGGTAAAGTAGTGATTGAACTTGATGATTCTGACCATGGTGAGACTCAAACCACCAAGACAAGACCAAAAACAAGAGGTCTTAAGAGAGTATTAGAGCAAGAGAAACATGAGGCAAAACAAATCAGTTTTGAGGAAATAATTGCAAAGGAAACCAATGATGACAGAGAATTGTGGCTTGAAAGAGTGAAAATTCACCTTGAGAAGCTCCTCCATAAGGCCAATAAGGACAATGACATGCTCAGGCACATGGAAAATAGATACAGTACTAAAAACAAGATTTTCAACATAAGAATCAAGTAGTTGAAGGATAAACTCAAGCAAACCCTAATCAAGCATAATAAGGAGGAAAAACTTGAGATAATTGTTGATGCCTCCTTGGTTGCTTGAGACACCTCATCAACACTTCATCTACCAATTTTGAATATTTTTTGCATAGTTGGGCTTGCAAAAAGCGCAACATGGGCCACACTGTGCTTTTTGTAGAGGCCTCCAAATGAGAAAATATCTACATATTTGGATTCAAAATATCTACATAAACTTTTGACTACTAGCTCATAAAAAGAAAAACTTTTGACAGGTGGAAATGGTTAGAAACCTCTCAAAAAATACCTTTCTACCTCCTTTTTGAGACTTTCACTGTGCTTTTGACCAGTATTGGTATATCACATTTTTGAGAAGATCCACTCAACCATTTTCAGAGCTTGAGAACATTTTTTACAACTAGAGTGGAATATGTTTTCAATGAGCCATATTGGGTCCAATTTGGACTTCAGGAAGTCACTCAAAGTGCCGTTTGAAGGCCCATGTTGCAATTTTTATAGTTGACTATTTTTTTTAAGAATTTTCCATTTTTCTCAGTTGATTGATGGATTCCAAGGAGATTTACTGATATAATTGTAAAATTTAAATGTAATTATGTCATTAGTAGTTACTAGAGGTAGATACATCAGGTAAATATGTAAATTTTGGTCAAAGTGAATTAGTTTGATGAAATATAGGGATGATGTTGGCTCGAGGGGTCGTGACCCAGGTTCAGAGGTTAAGGTTTTCCAACAAACCCCTATACTACTAGACCTTTTGGCAGTGACCTGCTTGCGCAGGCCAAAGTCTCACCCGAAGTAGTATGGGAAGGTTTGCGAACAAACCCCTATACTACTGGCCCTTTCAGTAGTTACCTGCTTGCGCAGGCCAAAGTCTCACCTGAAGCAATATGGGAGGGTGCTAGAACCAGGTTTCTGCACCCTAGGAGAGGGTAGGTAAGTTAGGTAGAGCTACGTTCGGCTTCGCAAATATCAGATCACATATTACAGAACCTAGATCTATTAGTCCCTTCGCATCCACGTGTGCAATACCACATATAATCATAATAATTAACAGATATAGGACAATAAAACAACTATCGTAGCTATTCTTGCATAAAGTCTAACAAGCAGATTCAGATCAATTGTCAATGCAGCATAAGTACTTAACACAGTTACTTGCGGAGCTCAACATAGAATCATGCATAACAAAACAGATATCATAGAGTTCAACAATATTCCACTTTCATTAATCCTTGAGATCCTTTTACAATACCCAAAACCCAACCTACACACACAGCAGCAGGGTCTGCACATAGTGGGACTGAGGATCTCCACGCACACATCCAACAGGATTCCTTTCCCCCAAAAACCCAAACAGATCTACTAATTCACAATTCACACCAATCTTAGTTCATTGTCTGCCTTACAACTCAAAAAAGGTTCAATTACTTATACTACTTTAGCCTACGCATCCAATGGTCCGCAAACCGTGGTTTGCGGACTCTTGGTCTACCCTTGACCCACTTACAATGCATTAGGGGCTTTGACCCACCCCAAAACCCCTGTGTTAGACTAAATATAATAAAAAATATATAAAAATGGACCAGATTCATAGCTTTTGTAGGAGACCCTGTTCCAACAGTCCCCCAACACAATCTTGTGATTTGTCCTGAGTCACTATGGTGGTGGGGCCTCCAACTATGCCTGTATGGCTACTCTGGTCATAGAGACATTTGATCCAATACGGTTTGAGCTGGCTACCATTGATGTAGCCTGGGAGCATATCTCTACGCAAGGTAGCAAGCCTAACCACTCTGCCATTTGTGATCTCCTTAACTATGTAGGGACCAAGCCAATGCTGCCGAAACTTCCCGAGATGCTTTGCAAACTAGCTATCGTATAAGAGGACCAATTTTCCTTCAGTGAATTTCTTCTAGCGAATATGTCAGTTGTACCAGGCTTTATCGCGGGCCTTCTGGACTTGCTAATGGAAATTCACAATAAACCAATCTTCCTCCAAAGCCATGAGCTACGCTAATCGCTCATCCATGATGTCTGGTTCTGCCATGTTTGTAGATGTTGCGATACGCAAACCAGGAACAATATACTCCATGGGCATAATAGCTTCTTTACCATAAACCATCCTGAATGGGGTTTTTCCTGTTAACTTCTTGAAAGTTGTTCGATAGGCCCAGAGGACCAAGGGGATGCGCACATCCCAATTGGTACAATTAGCATTGCATACCTTGGTCAGTGCTTGCTCCAAGTTTTTATTAAAAGCTTCAACCGTGTCGTTGGCCTGGGGGTGATATGGCGTGCTATTCGCATGATGGATCTGGAACTCCTCATTCAAAGCTCAGATTGTTTCATTAACAAAGTGCGTATCTCTGTCACTTATGAGAATCTTCGGACATCCAATTCTGGTCAGGATTTGTTCAAAGATGAAATGCGCAGTGGTATTCGCAGTGTAATCATTTACTGCTTGCACTTCCACCCACTTGGTTACATAATCGATGGCCGTAATCTTCTTTCCTGGTGGATTGATAGGCCCAATGAAATCGATAGCCCACTTATCAAATGATTGTAGAGCCATTTGTGGTTGAAGGGGCATTTCATCTCTATGGGATGGCCTCCTAGTTCGTTGGCACATATTGTAAGCTTTACAGTAGTCGTGGGCATCAGTATGCAGGGTTGGCCACCATAACCCAGCCCTCAAGATCTTTTGCATCGTTGCTTTCCCTGTGTAGTGACCTCCTGCTTCTCTGTCATGAGCTTCTTCCAAGATAGCATGCCTTTCGTGCTCCAAAACATGTCACCGCAATACTTCATCTACCCCCATCTTATATGATTGACCTACGATGATGGTAAAGTTTGCTACCTGGGTGACTAACTCTTTCTTCTGCTGTACAGAGTACCTTGGAGGTGCCATCCCGGTAGTCAAGAATTGAATGATATAAGCGAAGTGTGAATATACTACCTTCATAGCAAATAGTTGCGCATCAGGCAATCCAACTTCCAGGTCGGTTGGCTCCTTGCCACTCTCTATTCGGGACAAGTGGTCCGGATCAACATTCAACTTTCCTGTCTTGACTATGATTTCAGCCATCTCCAAATAGAGTATTACTCACATTCTCCCCCCTGCAACAATGTTATCTTACCACCAGTATTTAAATATTAATGAGATCCGCTGGAATACCTTGAGGTGTTTCATACAAATGCACGTCTGATATTTCAACACTGTCACAAACCATGGCCAATCCCTCTCGCTCTGTGGTGGAGTAGTTGCATACTACACCAGAGAGCTTCCTACTTGCAAAGGCAACCGGATGGTCAATATCTCCTTCTCCTGGCTGTGTAAGGACAACCCTAAGAGCAATGCCCGATGCATCGACGTGAACATGAAATACCTTCTCCCAATTTGGAAAAATGAGAATAGGTGCTGAGACCATCTTTTCTTTTAGTAGCTCGAAGCTCTTTTGACATTCGTCATTCCAAAAGAACGAAAAATACTTCTTGAGAAATTTTTCCATAGGGGTAGTAATCAGTACATAGCCTTGAATGAATTTCTTATTGTAGCCCGTGTGTCCAAGGATTGAGCGCAGCTGTTTCTCCATGGTTAGTACTGGAAAATTTATGATACCTGCAATTTTGGCAGGATCTACCATTAGTCCTTGCCGACAAACTATGTGGCCAAGCAAGATTCCGAAGGGTATGCAGAAGATACACTTATTGATATTTAGGGAAATTCGATGTTTTTGACAGCCATCCAACATCATGTGTAGGTTTGAGATGTATGCCTTGACCAGGCTGAAGATAGTCCAATCATCGAAATACACCTCGAGGAACTTGTGAATGAATTATTTGAACACTGCGACAATGACCCGTGAGAAGATAGCAGGGGAATTTTTTAGTCCAAACGGCATGAAAGTATACTAAAAATATCCCCACTCAGTGGCAAATGTGTTTTTGCTGCGGTCCTCAGGTGTGATTCTTATCTGATGGTATCCTGAGAGCCCGTCCGTGAAAGAGTATGCTTCCTGTCCCCCCACGCTGTCTAATATTTCGTCTGAGAACGGCCTTGGGAATGGATCATGAATGTAGGCATCATTTAACTTTCATAGGTCCACATAGATCTGAATCTCTCCCTTCGATGATATCTGTAGCAAGAATTTTCTCGAGCTCATCCTTGACCTTCTGCTTATACTAGTGTTTCAACCTATAAGGTCGCTGCTTTATGGGCTGCGCATAAGGTTTGAGAGTGATATGCATGACCCCCAAGTCCCTTCTGATCCCCTTTAGCTTGGAAAACTTTGTAGGGAAAAAGTCATGATATTTTGTAAGTAATTCGGCCACTTTACCTACTATATTCTCATCCTAGTAGTCCCTAATCTTAGCCAACTTAGGGTGCCCTTTCCTCCTAATGTTTACTTTGCGTAACTTGAGAGGCTTAGTGATATCCACTTCTTTTAGTGGAGGTCCTTCAACGACGCACTCCCCTTTCGACTCTGGGATAGAGACAGACCGCAGATCATCTTTACCTTCCTCTCTTGCCAAGCTGCAGCAGTTGACAATATCCTGCATCTGCGTTCCTCATGTCGGCATCCCGAATATAGCATAAGGGCTGGTCTTGCCAAACATGAATGTATCTATGTCCTGTAGAGTTTCATCAAGCACCTCGGAACCCCTTATCAGTCTGAATGTTCCTATAAAGTCATTCTTCAAATTTTTTCAGTGGTGGGTGTGCTGATGTAGCTCCGCATCTAGGTACCAGGTAGTAGGGATTGGACCCAACACGTGAGTGAATAATTGAACCAAATATTCTATATTTCAGTCACCTCATGCCTCCATCCACGCAAACACGTGTTCATGCAGATCCCCTAGGCCAAGGAACAACTTCATCCATACCTTCGCCAGAGTCTCAAATAATAGGAGCATCATGGCCCGACAATACTCCCACTCCAGGAACAATTCCTTATGGATCTCCCACCATCATGCAGGGGTTACACACATTGCTAGGTTAAGGGCCCATAACCTTCATTCCCTGGGAACCTCGGCTACAAATGCTCGTAAAAAATCCCTAATGTTACCAGAACCGTCGAAATAAGGTAGATATCCTACCTCTGACGGGATGAAGTAGAAGTTCTTCGTGATCCAAAGACACCACAGTGTAGACACATCATGTAGTCGGTTTTGCCAATTCTCTATCTCCCCATCAGAGTCGGGGAAAAATTCAGTGTCCTTTTCCCAGCAGAGTACCCCCCCCGCCATGGGGTTGATCCAATCTTCATCTCGTGTAGTCAACTTATAAATGTGATCCACATCTTCTTCGTCATGCACTGGTTCTGTGTATCATTCGCCTTCTGCAGGATCTAATGGTACTATTACCCTTGTATCGTTATTCTCGAATACCATGCTTCTCTTATTTAGGTTAATGATGCCCCCCATATTGATGGCCCAATCCAAGCCTAGGAGCACAGGGTAGGGGTCCGCATCTTCGACAATCTGAATTACTTCAAAATCAACCTGGACCTTAACCCCTGCGATATCCACCACAATCTTCGATAGTATTCCCAAGGGTATGATATTTTGTTGATTGGCCATACGTAGCTAGATAGTGGACCATTCCAACTTAGGTTCCCCCATTCATTGCCAAGTATGTTTAGGTAATACATTCGCATCTGACCCTAGGTCCAAAATAACCTGATCCATCTTGTAATGACTGATTTTCACAATCAACCGCATCTCCCTACCAGTGCGTTTCTTATATCTATAGATTTTTTGTACATCCTTGACTTCCAGAGAGAGGATAGGTCATGTTGTGTAGCTATCTATCAATACCTGAATATTTTCCACAGCCTTTGGGTTGCGCAGCAGCTTCATACATGCCCGTAAAAAGGGTTTGACCTCCTTATCACCCTTGAGGTCTTCAGGCGGCTGCAAAGTAGATGCCTCTTCCTCAGCAAAGCCTTTGCGAGCTGTGACAAATGTTTCTTTCTCCTTTTTTAGATCCAAACCTTCCTGTTTGATAACTGCTAGTCGGATCAGAGGCTCGGTTGCAATTTTCTCCCCAGGCCCCCTGGTGGCCATCCCACTGCATGTTACGACATTCACACTTGGATCTTTGTCTCGTAGTTTGGCCCTAACCCTCTGCACATTCTCTGTAGGTGTTGGCTGCTTTTCCTGCATCTTCGCTATCAAGACTGGACAATCTTCAATCACATGGTCCAGCTGCTTGCAAACCGGTAGGAATGTATTGTAGGGTTGGGATAGTCCCTAGAAAAGTGCCCTACCTCTCCACAGTTATAACAGATTAGTTGCCCCCATCCCCAACATGCGCTTCCACCTCTTCTGCCTCCCCTGCCCCTTGCTGGGGAGCCCCTTGCGCTCGAGAGGAATCTTGGTGAGGATGGATCCAACTGCACCCTATAGAGATTCCCTTGATTGATCATCAAATCATACATCTAACAGTTCTTTTCATCATGTCCTACCAATCTGTAGAACATGCACCATTGCTATTTTACTTCTAGGACATATGCAGCGAGGCGAGGCAGTGGTTTGTGTTGTGCAGCCCTCCAACATGGCAATCATCGCACCATAGTGCCGATCCACTTGGTCCTACAACTTCCCTAGGGCACAATGGACTAGGTCCCCCAGCCTGCATGTAGTCTGTTAACAGAGGGCATTTATCCTTAGTGTGACCATTCGTCCTGCATCGTATGCACCCTATTTTAGGGCTAGCCTCTGTTCCTCGCTCCTTTCGCAGATTCTGGATCTCCATGTGCATCGCCTCCAGTTGTCCTTGGATTTGCTGGATGCCTAGCTGCGTGTCATATTTGGGTGCAGCTTCTAACTTCATAGCAACCTACAGGGATTTTTCCAGTGATTTGAAAGTTTGGTGACCCATAGGTACGTGTAGGTGAGGCAAAAACATAGTAATGAACCATTCCATGTGCTATTGGTCATTGTACTGGAATCCTCCTTCTCTGATCACCTTCTTCAGTCATTGATCGGCCTCCCACACAGACTCAGAAGGCCCTTTCTTGAAATCCTTTAGGTCAACCACTATTTGAGAATAGGACTTAGGCTTCTTGAATTGTTGTTTCAAGGCATTCTTGATCTCCTCAATGGTTGAGTTTGCATGTCGTCCGATGTATTCCATGTACCAATCCAAATCTCTTCCTTCAAAGGAAAGGAACAATTGTGCCCTCTATTGGTGTCCCGTGTTTTGATAGTTTGGAAAATCAAAAGACAAGGCAACATCAGAACCAATATTTAGAGTTATAGGATCTAGTCCTCCTATTCTCAGAGAGGGATATCTCAAATGTTTGTTTGCAAAGGTTTATCTTGTGTGCTTAGAGTATGGATTTTAGACTAGTTATTGAGTGCTGGTTGTTTGTTTTTTTGTTTGGTTGAATTGATATAGTAGAATATGAAAGGAATAGGAAAGATATATAGAATGGAGAAACAGCAGGTTCATTGGGCAATGGAGTCAAGAAGAGGTCATAACATACTTATCAATGGATATGGGATATTAGAGGGAAAATCTAACTTGGCCATAGGATCCTTTGGTTTTTGGAATGAGATGGACATTAATGATTTGAAAAGAGAAGTTTAATTCTCAGCAAAGGGAATTTGAAAGCACAATTTGAACAATAAAGAGCTTTTTTATAGACAGGGCTAACCATGAATTCTACAAATCACACCTTTAAGAAAAAAATGATTTCAAAACAACTTTTAAAATGAAATCTAAGATTCGGGGAACACCCTATTTCCTCAAAGATTTTATTTCAAATGACTTAGAAAACATAAAAGATTCACTGACAACTATAGTCATAGAAGAGGGAACACCTAACACATCTATGATTACAACTATAAAAACCTTTGAGACGACTATTTAAGTAAGGACAAAGGGAAAGATCAGAACAGACCTCCTTGACTCACTGTAAACAAAAAACTACAAAGGGAGACTTCAATGACAGTTTTAAAGTGGCAGCAGACAAGCAGGGAGAACCATAAATCATGTTGAAACCAACTATTCGAACTATTAAGGAAATAAACAAGCATGAAGAATAAAGAGAGAGAATAAAGACTCTAAAATACTTCAGCAGAAGAAAACATGAAACAGTGAAGGATGAACAGGTCTAAGGTGCTTCCAGGAGTCATTTCTTAGCCTACAAATTTCAACCTACTATAGTAAGAAATCAGGGAACAAAATGAAAATAGGAGAACACATTAAACAGTTTAGAATATTTCACCAACAGCCAAGCTCATGGATCCAATGATAGAGCCTTCCTAGTAACAAGTATGCAACAATATCATCAGGGCTCCAAGACTTCAATTTCTTCTTCAACTTCAAGAGACTATGTATTATTTCAAAGAGTTCCAATATTACAACTAGTGATCAACCAACCAACACTTTCTCATCTTATCTAGTAGTATTTATAGCGAAAATGAGGAGGTGGAATGGGCTAAAATATCTTCTAAGTTCAATTAATACAGTGCACTGTCTCTCGACCTTTGAGGGGCTTAATAGAGAAGATTTTTGGTATTTCCCATGTATTAATTGGTTTACATTAACTATTAGGCTTGGTAGAAAGAATTGGTTGACTACAAGGCTCCTTGTTATCCTTGCAATAACTTCGGCTAACAGTTTGCAATAAGTTTCTGTGGTTGAATTCACTGTTCAGTTGTATTGATGCAAAATATGTATTGTCTGGTAATAAATTCGACCTTCCTTTATTTGATTTGAGGCTGTAGGTGGCCCTGTGGTAGCTGGGGGATTGAATTATCCCCTGATGTGGTAATGTAGGCTCTCTGTCTGAGAACACACTCATGACTTTCTTCAAACTATGTTTATTTGGGAGGATTAGGCTTTTAATAATCCATTGTTGGCCATAATCCTCTACAAATCTGTCTTCAAACTTTCGTGCTAGTGCATTTTTGTCTCTTGGCACTGATACTCTTTGATTTGTGTCTAATTCACTGTGCTTGCTGGTATGTAGGGTCACGCAGGGATGATATGGCATCAATGCCTCGTGAATCACTGATAAAACGTGAATTTTAAACCCTGCAAAGGATTTTCTTTGATGAATCGAAGGTGGGAGGATCGTCACCCTCTGCCTTCAAATTTTCTTTAGACATAGCGAAAAAACCATAAAACCCTACAAAAATACAAACAACTGTAATAAAATCTTGCATATATAGGTTAACTGCTTCAGAAGGCACGTGGAGGGAGCGTGGCCATTGGATGGCATCATCCAACGGTCAAGATTGATCAGAGGAATTCAAAGGGAAGGCAGAAAAGGAATATGAATTGGAGTCGTCGATCGCGCAGAGATCGACGGTCGAGAGCGGAGATGAAAAGTCAAAAAGAAGAAAATGGGTGATGAATTTTGGGCCGTCAATCGGCAGATCAGATCGATGGCGGAGATGTTGTTACCGCTATGCTAGAGCCTGGTTATCGCGTGGGCATCTTCGGTGAGCGATCACCGTCCGATGGGCGGCCTCAGATCGGACGATGGACGTCCATATCATGTCGGGTCCACCTCCAAAATTTAACGTGCGATGGACGGCGGTTTGGTGAACAATGCCCAGGCCACGTGTCAATCGGTGAGTGGAATCACTGCCGATCGAGAGAAAACTACCATGCGCTTGAAAGTGGTGCGATGGATATCGTCGATTTCTGCATAGTGACCATGGCGCGGGGACCACCGGGCGGATGAAAATGGGCCGTCGGATCTATGGGTTAAATGGATGGTTGTGATGCGATCGGGGGGTGAACAGGAGTGGGGACCATGGGTGCGATGGGATTGCGAAGATCGTCAGATGGACCGAGAAAATCAATGGTGAGAAATGCTCCTGATGACCAAATGTGCTAAGCGCTTTTTCGTGCTAGTGCCTGGTTTTGGCACCCGGGTCACGTGGGGAAAAGGTCGAGGGAGCTGGCCGAAGGGGGCTAAGACCCATATGTGTCCAAATATGGATTTTTCATGGATTTTAAATGGTTTTCAAAGGTTTAGAGGGGTTTCGATAAGGAAAAGAAGGATTCTTTAAACCTTATCAAAGGGTTTCGATGAAAAGGAAAAAATCATGAAAATGAGGGATTTTATGGGAGAAGGAAAGGAAAAGATGAGGTTAGTTTTGGAAGAAGGGGAAAGGGGAAAAAATAGTGCTTGCAATAGTTTTTCTTCATGTAATGACAGCAGAAATTCTGAGTTGAAAAGGAGAAAAGCAGTGACGATTATCCAAAGGATAGGATATTATCAAAAGACTTTAAGCATCAGCACTTTTTAGCAATGAAATTGTTTCTTGAAGGCTATCCAACATCATTTAGCCACCACCTGATATGACAGAATTTATGGGTGGCTAATAGTGGCTCCACTTGGGGATGGTGCCTTTTTTTGAAGGAATCAAGAATTTCAGACTTGCATTCTATGGGAGGCTGATCAGTTGCCTCATCCATTGGGTTGCCTTTCTTTCTGTGGATGATCTTGTTTGGTTCTGAAACATATTATCATTCATGGATCAACAATGGAACTTCATCAATACAACCTGTCTACCTACCCAATCCTACTGATCTAACATTTTTTCTTCTTTAGAGTGCACTTGGATTGGAAAACTCTTTCACAACATTTTATTCTTTTGAAAGAAGGAAAACTAATCTACTTCTACTCCTTATTTCTCCATGGACTTAGATTAAACAATTCAGTCCATATGATTATCTACCTAATCTACTGTCTGTTGGGATTAAACTGTCCAACATAATTTATTCTCTAATTTCCACAAAAGAAATTTAAAAAGCATTCAAGTCAAGATTAAGCTGTTTGACTTGATGCTGATCTATGGCATAAGAACAATTGCACATAGACATTATTTTGCACAAAATTAAAACAAAAATGAAGGCTTAAGATCTAATTTTCAAAGCACTTCCTTCCTCATCTTACAGCTCTGTTTTTGAATTTGTTTGAACTGTTTTTTTCTTGTCCCCTGGTTCAGATTTTGAGCTAATTAGAACCAAATTTACCTCTTCTTTGACTCAAGATTTGAAACAGATTTGAGTCACTCTCTTTGCTTGGAATATTTAGGTTCGGATTTTGAGCATATTTGAACCTTTGATTTCTATCCTAAACTATCTACTGATAAGCTAAGATTAAACAGTTAGGCAAATCAAATTCATTATCCTATCAGCAGAAAATTTAAATCTAATTAGTCAAGGTTAGGCTGTTTGACTAATTAGAAGTGTGTTTTCAGGAGTGGCATTTAAGCTTGCACACTTTCAGATTTGTTTCTCTTTTTTGGTATGGGGCTATACCTTTCTTGTTTTCGCAATCTACCCTCTTTTCTTTCTTTCTCTATTTTTGTACTTTTGATTTTTCATAACTTTGAATGCAATGTTAAGACTATGATATTTACAATGGTAGAATAAAATGATTTAAAACTTATGATTCTTGGCAGAAGTAATGCTTGAGCATTCTGCCATTGACAGGACCTCCATAAAGATCCTCTCCTTTCAAATCCTTCAGGAAAAATGCATGGTGACCCCTCTCAGCATGAATAATATAGGGCCCCTTCCACAAGTTCTCAAACTTTCCATGTTTTCCCTTCTCTTCTCTCCTTGAATCCCACTTAAGAACAATATTTCCAACTTGGAAATTGTTTGCCTTAGTCCTTTTTTCAAATAGTTTCTTCCTATTTTCTTGGACCAACTGTGTTCTCTCATAAACTTCTTCTCTGGTCTGCTGTAAATGGATTTTTTGGTTGATTCTTATTTGCATATCATTCTCTTCAATCTGCACTTCTTGAAGGAGTTTCATGACCGGAACTCCGAATGAGGCAGGAAAATTGCATCCATGCCATAGACTAACTGATAGGGGGACATATTTATTGATTTCTTTGTAGTTAACCTTTCAGCCCACAAGGCATGAACCAACTTACTGTGCCATAATTTTTTATTATGTTCCAACAGTTTCTTAATGATATTGATGAGGCTCTTGTTGGAAGATTTAGCTAGTCCATTTCCTTGGGGATAGTAAGTAGTGGAATGGCCCAAGGTTATGTGGTATTTGTAACAGAAATCAACCATATTCTTAGATTTAAAAGTAGTAGCATTGTCTGTTATGATTTTTCTAGGACAACCAAATCTGGATAGTATATTTTTTTCAAGGAACTTGATAATGACAGAGTCATTAGCATTTCTAGAAGGTATAGCTTCTATCCACTTGGTAAAGAATTCAGTGGCTGTGAGGATCCACTTATGTTGAGCTGAGGAGGATGGGTGAATTTCCTCAATGAAGTCTAAACCCCAGTGTTGAAAAGGTGCCTCAACTTTGATGGGATGTAAGGGTAAGGGAAGGAGTTTTCTTTTGTCATCAAATATTTGACACTTATGGCAAGACATGACCAAATTTTGAGCGTCTGGGAAAATGGTAGGCCAATAGTAACCAGATCTAAGAATTTTTTTTGTTGTGGCCTTCCAGTAGACGTGTCCTCCACATTCTCCATCATGCAATTCACGCATGATTTTTCCTGCATCATCTTCAAGTAAACATTTAAGAAAAATTCCAACAAAATTTTTCCAATATAATACTCCATCTAATATGAAAAAACTCAAAGCTTTTTTTTTCAAAAATCTAGCTTTAGTTTTAGACAGAGAAGGAGGGGCATTTAAATATAAAAGCACATAAACAATTTCAACATACCAAGGAGAATTTAGAAAATTTTCTTTAATAAAAGGAGCAGTGGATTCTTCTATTTCTTCCAACACATCTACCATATTTATGTCAAGTGCTTGGAAGTTAGACTCAGCCGTAAGCTTTTCTAATCCTTGCCCTTTAACCAGTTTGGTGGGCCTAATTTCTAAGTCATATTCAAGAATAGTTGCAATCCATTTGCCCCTTTTACCATCAAGGTCTTGACTTAGAATGTTCTTGACAACAGTATGTGGAACAAAAGCAATTATGTGAGTGTAAAATATAGACCCTAAATTCTTTTAATGCTTTCACTAATGCTAAGGCTTGCTTCTCCGTGATGTTATATTTGAGAGGAGCATCTCTTAAGGCCCTAATAAATAAAGATATTGGTTTTTCTTGACCCAAATCATTCTTTTGAAATAAAATTGCAGCTATTGTATGTTCAGTTGCAAAGGAAAAGATGTAAAAATATTTGATAAAATCTGGACTAATAAGGATTGGTGTTTGAGTAAGAGCTTGTTTGACCAGTTTGAATGATTGTTTAGCTGGTAAAGTCCATTTTACACCGACATTTTTCTTAAGCATGTTTGTAATTTTTTTTAATAACTCAACAAGATTAGGAATAAACCTCCTTAGAAAATTAATTTTTCCGATGAAAGATTGCAATTCCTTGAGGCTCCTTGGATGGCTGATCTGCAATATGCCATCTATCCTTGTAGGGTCTATTTTGATTCCCTCTTCCGAAATTATATGGCTAAGAAGTTTACTTTCTTTGAGACCAAAGATTTTCTTCTTGGGATTCAATGATAAGCCAAATTTCCTACACTTCTCAAAAACTTTTCTCTGGTGAATTAAATGTTCTTCATTTGTTTTTGAGAAAACGGTTATGTCATCAAGGTAGACGATTATGAAATAGCCAATGTCTTCAGAAAAGGCTATGTCCATGGCCCTTTGGAAGGTCGCCCCTGCATTCATTAATCCGAAAGGCATTTTGACATACATAAAGGTGCCCCAAGGTGTGGTAAAAGAAGTTTTGATTTGATCACTTGGGAGCACTAACACCTGGTTGTAACCTGAGAACCCATCTAAGAGGGATATCCTTCTAGACCCAACTACCCTTTAAAGTATATGGTCCATTTTGGGCAAGGGGTAGTTGTCCTTTAAAGAGGCTCTATTTAAATTTATGAAGTCAATACAGAGCCTGATTTCCCCTGTTTTCTTTCTAACAAAAACTAAGTTTGATACCCACTCTGAAAACCTAATGGGTACTATGATTCCAGCATCATGAATTTTTTCAATATTTGCCTTAACCAGAGGTAGTAAGAGAGGATTTATTCTCCTTACTTTCTATTTGAAAGGCTTTTGATTTTCCTTCAAAGGAATTTTATGTTGGATGATGCTGGTATCATATGATTTTAGGTCTTTGTATCCCCAAGCAAAAACATCTTTAAACTCTTTGAACAGCTCTATGTACTGCAATTTTATGGGAGCTGGGAGAGCGTTGGACAGTTTTATCATCTTGGGTTCTGCTAGATTGCCTATGTTATGCTCTTCTACATCTGTTTCCATAGGTTCCATTCTTGGTTCTTTGGCTACATCGTTAAAATAAAAAAGGTGTTCTAAAGGTGCTAAACCTCTTGGAATTTTATCATTTTTGCATTGTAAAACTTCCAAGTCTTCTTGGTATGCATTATCAGTTATCTCTGCTTCAAAAGGATTCTTACAATGATTTATATCAGCAGTATATGTCATTTCAAATTTTGGGATTTGTTCAATATACAAACAATTTTCTTTATGGCTGGTTTCTGATATTGGTATGCTGAAATCATTTTCTGATTTCAAGAAATCATCTATGTGTTTGTCAGAATCAAACACTTGCCAGTGAACTTCGTTATCAGGCACAATAGGCCTGTGTTTTACCTTCACACTGAGTTTTTCATTTATTTCAGGTATTTGGAAATTTCTGGCATTGAAAGTGAGTTCATTTGCTAGATGATTTAGTTCTCTTGGAATGAAAATAAGTTCATACTTTTCAAAGGTTTTCAATAGATCAAGGGCAGCATTTTGATATTCCCTAAGTTTTGGATTTCTAGCTGAGTATTCTCCTTTGATTTGTCTTATGATGAGTTCAGAATCTCCTAAGATTGATATCCTCTGGGCTTCTAACTGTTTAAGAAATTGTAAGCCTAGGAGAAGTGCTTCATACTCAGAAATAATATTAGTGCATGGGAAATCCAATTTATATGAAAAATTCTGATTTGTATTTTGAATCCACACACCTGCTCCTACACTTGTTTTATTACAAGATCCATCAAAGTTTATTGTCCAAAGTATGTCATTCCTATTTTCATTTTCTTGTTGCTGTTGATTGGTAATGTTTTGAATTTGATTGAGGGGAATATTGGATTGTTCTGGTGAACTGATTGGGTCCATGTTTTCTTTATCTTGTTGACTAATTTCATCTTCGTTACATAAGATAAAGGAATCTAAACTTGATTGAATATAATAGATTGGAGAGTTTTTTGGCTTGTCTATGTTGCTCACCATGTACTTCATGTGAGATTCCATGTATAGTCTTATGTTTTGGTTAAAAACAGGGATGGTGGCATAAGACATGTCCATTTGAAGGCTCCCCTGAAGTTTGGCTCCCCAAGATCTTGATAAGAGCATGCCATACTTAGGGGGAATTTTAGCTATAACTGTATCCATGACTAAACTCTTAGCAGGGATTTGAGATAAGTTAGCACACAAATATTTGATTAAACCCAAACATTTGACTCTGCTTGAGTCAAAGGAATACAAATCTTTGTATGGTTTAGTAATTTCTAAGCCTAAGCTTTCCATCACTACCTTGGGAATTAGATTGTGTGAAGCTCTAGAGTCTAACATGGCATTATGTAAGCTTTTCTCATGTATGTTCAAAATAACATAGAAGGGAGGGATGACCCCTTCTTGGTATTTTCCTTCAACTTCTGGACCAAAAAAAAACTCAGGTTTGTCATCTGTCAAGTTTAAGGTGTCACTATCACTTCCTAAGTTCAAAGCTTTCAAAACTTGGTTTTCATACACCTCTTGGGTTACTAGTTCAGATAGGGGGAGGGTAATTTTTATCTTGGCAATCTCTCCCTTAAGGCTGAAAGGAATAATTGACTTGTTGATATTTACATCTGTTTTTTCAATTGAATTCTTTTCAGCAACTTTGATTTGTTGAACCTTGTTTGGACTGGTAATTGGGACAGTTTTATTAGGACCACTAGGTGAAGTGCTAGGGGTGCTCTGTTCAACATTTGGTTGGACACTTTTGTCTTTGTTTAAGTCTAGTTTCTTGGCCAAAATGTTCATTTTCTTTGTTGTCTTTTTGGGTTGGTTTTCTGCGTTTTTCTTGACAGCAGTGCTAGTGTTTTTGTCCTTGGAATTATCTATGTTCCCCTTGCTCCTAAGATCATATTGTTTGTGTACCTCCATGATTGCATTTTCAAACCCCAATCTATAGTCACCAGAATCTTCATAGATGTTTATACTTTGGTCATAAAATAAACCTTGTTCTTCCTCAGTGAGGAAAACATCATCCCCACTGTCTGATCCAATCAAGTTTACATGAGACTCTTCCAACCTTTCCAACTCCCTATCTTCCTCATATTGATCTACATAGTTCTGTTGAAAGGGAGGTCTAATATGTTGGTCACTTTATTTCTGCTTATCTTGATTGTTGTATCTTCTATAATTCTGATTTCTATTTATGTTTTTGTTATTTTGAGGTTCTCTTGGTGGCACTCTATCATTTAAGTTTATCTTTTCAAGCATATTCTCCATCACCTTCACTAGGTTATCAATTTTTGTGTCAGAGGTTGAGGGTGCGATATCATATTTCTAAGTTACCCTCTTCTCTACTCTTAACCTATTTCTCTTCTCAATAATGTTTTCTTCAACACTAACAGTTCCTTTCTTCATGTCTTCTAAGGTTAAGTAATCTCTCCCTCTTAATTCATAAGTCATTTTAGCATCAAGGCCTTCGGGATACCTTACTAAGGCCATGCCTTGAGGAGGTTTCATGTGAGGTGGAAGAGCATTGTAAATGCTATTGAACCTAGTGGAGTAATCATGAACACTCTCCCCTTGATTTCTCTTAAGGCTGCTATATTCTGCTAATATTTGGAGAGGATTCTTTTTGAGTTCCCATTTGTTGATGAATGTTTGATGCAAAGCAGGGAGATCGTTTATGCTATTAGGAGGTAGGTTTTAAAACCATTTCGTTACATCTCCTCCTAAAATTTGAGTGAAGATCCTCATCTTCATAGTTTCTTCTTCTATCTCTATGTAATCAAATGCATCTTCCATCCTATATACATGATGTTGAGCTGTTGTAGATTCTTTTCCAGTGAAGTGAGTGATTTTGGACTGGTAATCATTTGGTAGGGGAAGCAGAGGTTGTGGTAAAACTAATGGGGCATACCATGTTGCCATAGTTAGAAATAAGGGTGGATTTACAAGAGGTGGATTTGCAACAGGGAAAGTGGGCTGCAATGAAATGATTTGAATAGTGGATGTTGGATGAATAGATTGTTGAGCTGATCTTGGATGAAAGACACCTAAATTTAGAAGGAAATGTAAATAAGGTGGTGTGGTTTCTCTACTACCAGGATGTTCACTTTGTTGTGGGGACGAAAGTGAAGACTCAGAGTCTATCTGAATTATATCATCAAGCGACCTATTTCTAAAAGGATTTCTTAAGTCAACTTGTGATTGGTGTAGAGCTGCAAGATTTTTAGGAATAGAATTAGCTCTCAAGGGTGATATGAAAACAGTTGAAAATTTAATCTTAGGAAACTCCCTAAGTATACTCTCAGGGTTGTCAACTATTTCCAGCGGGTTTGGGTCAGGGAAGGCTCTAGTATGAATCTTTCTAGGAGCCACTATGCTGTGTTTTTTGAAGCTAGCTAAAAGAAAAGTGTTGACCAAGTATGACAATCTTTTAAGAGGCTAACTGATCTTTTTAAAGGAAGAAAAATTTAATCCTAAAGCCTTCTAAATGAGTTTGTATGATGTTATAAAGATTATGGATCTTCCCAGTGGAGTCTAAAGGTCTGTTTTGTAGAGTCACCAGGTGGAAATCTTTAGCTCTTTTGGAGGTAAAAGGTTTTATGGTCCACCGCCAAGTTTATTACGAAGCCAAACTGAAATATTTTTGGGTTTTTATGAGTTACTTCAGTCTTACAGGTTAAGAGAGTGTCCTAAAACTGATTTAACACTTAGCTAAGGTGTTTAATCATGCAGAGTCCACTCCTATGGCTTGGTTACTGCTTCCTTCAAGGTTTGATAAGGTTTAACGAGAATCCTAAGGGTTACTTAGTTTGGCACTGATTCTAAAGGTCCTATCATGATTACCATTGATTGGTAGTGCTTGAGGGAGGTTACTTATGATATACTAGATAGTGAGTGTTTTGTTTTGAAGATTTTACTCAATGTCCCACCGTGATCGCCATTATGTTGGTGTCCCGTGTTTTGATAGTTTGGAAAATCAAAAGACAAGGCAACATTAGAACCAATCTTTAGAGTTATAGGATCTAGTCCTCCTGTTCTTAGAGAGGAATCTCTCAAATGTTTGTTTGCAAAGGTTTATCTTGTGTGCTTAGAGTATGGATTTTAGACTAGTTATTGAGTGCAGGTTGTTTGATTGTTTTTTTGGTTGAATTGATATAGTAGAATATGAAAGGACTAGGAAAGATATATAGAATGGAGAAACATTAGGTTCATTGGGCAATGGAGTCAAAAAGAGGTCATAACATACTTATCAATGGATATGGGATATCAGAGGGAAAATATAACTTGGCCACAGGATCCTTTGGTTTTTGGAATGAGATGGACATTAATGATTTGAAAAGAGAAGTTTAATTCTCAACAAAGGGAATTTGAAAGCACAATTTGAACAATAAAGAGCTTTTTGATAGACAAGGCTAACAATGAATTCTACAAATCACACCTTTAAGCAAACAATGATTTCAAAACAACTTTTAAAATGAAATCTAAGATTCGGGGAAAACCCTATTTCCTCAAATATTTTATTTCAAATGACTTAAAAAACATAAAAGATTCACTGATAACTGTAGTCATAGAAGAGGGAACACCTAACATATCTATGATTACAACTATAAAGACCTTTGAGACAACTGTTTAAGTAAGGACAAAGGGAAAGATCAGAATATACCTCCTTGACTCACTGTAAACATAAAACTACAACGGGAGACTTCAATGACAGTTTTAAAGTGGTAGAAGACAAGCATGGAGAACCATAAATCTGAAACCAACTATTCGAACTATTAAGGAAATAAACAAGCATGAAGAATAAAGAGAGAGATTAAAGACTCTAAAATACTTCAGTAGAAGGAAACATGAAACAATGAAGGATGAATAGGTCTAAGGTGCTTCCGGGAGTCATTTCTTAGCCTAAAACTTTCAACCTACTGTAGTAAGAAATCAGGGAACATAATGAAAACAGGAGAACACTTTAAAAAATTTAGAATACTTCACCAACATCCAAGCTCATGGATCCAATGATAGAGCCTTCACAGTAACAAGCATGCAACAATATCATCAGGGCTCCAAGAATTCAATTTCTTCTTCAACTTCAATAAAATATGTATTATTTTAGAGAGTTCCAATATGAAAACTAGTGATCAACCAACCAACACTTTCTCATCTTCTCCAATAGTATTTATAGAGAAAATGAGGAGGTGGAATGGGCTAAAATATCTTCTAAGTTCAATTAATACAGTGCACTATCTCTCAGCCTTTGAGGGGCCTAATAGAGAATATTTTTGGTATTTTCCCTGTATTAATTGGTTTACATTAACTATTAGGCTTGCTGGAAAGAATTTTTTGACTTCAAGGCTCCTTGTTATCCTTGCAATAACTTCGGCTGACAGTTCGCAATAAGTTTCTATGGTTGAATTCATTATTCAGTTGTATTCATGCAAAATATGTACTGTCTGGTAATAACTTCAGCCTTCCTTTATTTGATTTGAGGTTGTAGGTGGCCCTGTGGTAGCTGGGGGATTCAATTAGCCCCTGAAGTGGCAGTGTAGGCTCTCTGTCTGAGAACACACTCATGAATTTCTTCAAACTGTGTTTGGTTGGGAGGATTAGGCTTTTAATAATCCATTGTTTGCTGTAATCCTCCACAAATTTGTCTTCAAACTTCCATGTTAGTGCGTTTTTGTCTCTCGGGACTAATACTCTTTGATTTGTGTCTAATTCACTATGCTTGCTGGTATGTAGGGTCGCGCAGGGATGATATGGCATCAATGCCTCATGAATCAATGATAAAACGTGAATTTTAAAACCTGTGAACAATTTTCTTTGATGAATCAAAGGCGGGAGGATCGTCACCCTCTGCCCTCAAATTTTCTTCAGACATAGCGGAAAAACCATAAAACCCTACAAAAATACAAACAACTGTAATAAAATCCTGCATATATAGGTTAATTTCTTCAGAAGGCACGTGGAGGGAGTGTGGCCGTTGGATGGCATCATCCAACGGTCAGGATTGATTAGAGGAATTCAAAGGGAAGGCAGAAAAGGAATATGAATTGGAGACGTCGATCGCGCAGAGATTGACGGTCGGGAGTAGAGATGAAAAGTCAAAACAGAGAAAACGAGCAATTAATTCTGGGTCATCGATCAGCAGATCAGATTGACGGTGGAGATGTTATTACCGCTGTGCCAGAGCCTAGTTATCGCGTGGGCATCTTTAGTGAGCGATCGTCGTCCGATGGGCAACCTCAGATCGGACGATGGACGTCCATATCGTGCTGGGTCCACGTCCGAACTTTAACATGCGATGGATGGAGGTTTGGTGAACAGTGCCCAAGCCATGCGTCAATCGGTGAGTGGAATCACTGCCAATCAGGAGAAAACCGCCCTACGCTTGAAAGCGGTGCGATGGATACTGCCGATTCTGCATAGTGACCGTGGCGCAGGGACCAACGAGCGGATGAAAATGGGTCGTCGGATCTGTGGGTTAAATGGACGGCTGTGATGCGATTAGAGGGTGAATAGGAGTGGGGACCATGGGCGCGATGGGATTGTGAAGACCATCAGATGGACTAGGAAAATCAATGGTGAGAAATGCTTCCGATAACCAAACACGCTAAGTTCTTTTTCGTGCTAGCGCCTAGTTTCGGTGCCCGGGTCACATGGGGAACAGGTCGAGGGAGCTGGCCGAAGGGGGCTAAGACCCATATGTGTCCAAATATGGATTTTTCATGGATTTTAAATGGTTTTCAAAGGTTTAGAGGGGTTTCGATAAGGTAAAGAAGGATTCTTTAAAACTTATCAAAGGGTTTCGATGAAAAGGAAAAAATCATGAAAATGAGGGATTTTATGGGAGAAGGAAAGGCAAAGATGAGGTTAGTTTTGGAAGAAGGGGAAAGGGGAAAAAATGGTGCTTACAGCAGTTTTTATTCATGTAATGACAACATAAATTCTGAGTTGAAAAGGGGAAAAGCAGTGACGATTATCCAAAGGATAGGATATTATCAAAAGACTTTAAGCATCAGCAATTTTTAGCAATGAAATTGTTTCTTGAAGGCTATCCAACATCATTTAGCCACCACCTGATATGACATAATTTATGGGTGGCTAACACCCTCTTCACCGCATCACTAGCTACATTCTGCACAGTCCATATTGATTCTGCGACAAAGCAGAACTGATACATGTCTTCGTCCCCCACACCCTTAAAGGTAGGAAACTTCATGTGCGCAGCCATGTCATCTTCTAGTGGTGGAGGTTTAGATGAATTTTTACCCCTACACTGGTTCGAAAATGGTGTGGTTGGAGGACTCTTCACAGATGCTTCTCTTACCGGGATGTAGATAGATCTACCTCCTTCTTGGTTGGTCCAATAGTATTTGCCAGTTCGCGTCGTACTTTCGTCCAGATTAGAGGTCATTCATTCGGTGTGGCTACAAAGCATAATTTTTTTGCACAGTAATATCTTAATCAACAATGGTAAAGTCTTAAGAAACTTACCCCTAAATCATTTGAATAATCTTTTCTCTGCTTCAGAGTAGGAGACGAACTGTTCGATGGAAAATTCTGTTACAAATCCTCCTAGCATGTTGTCCACCCGGTGGTCTATTATGAGAGTGATGGTGTTATCAGCCTTCTCTAACTGCTGGATCAATTCTAGGGTCCACTGAGTGACCCACTCATCCTTCTAACAATTTTGAAATTCGACCAACCTTGCGAGCCACTCTCAGAGCTTGATCGCAATGGTTACAAAGAAGATCTCGTAGATATCCGTGAAAATATACTTATTTTTCCACTCTTCGGTGGTCAACCTCTTACTGCGGTTTTATTTTACTATGAATTCCTGAACTTTTTGTTTCAACCATTCATCAATTTCTTTTCTTTCAGGTTTCTAGTACAGCCTTGGCATTACCCGATCCCTCTCTCAAAATGCTCCGAGTCCCGGCAACGGAACCATTTGTTGGCTCGAGGGGTCCTGACCCAAGTTCAGAGGTTAAGTTTTTCCAACAAACCCCTATACCACTGGCCCTTTCAGCAGTGACCTACTTGTGCAGGCCAAAGTCTCACCTGAAGTAGTATGGGAGGGTGCTAGAACCAGGTTTCCGCACCCTAGGAGAGGGTAGGTAAGTCAGGCGAAGCTGTGTTCGGCTTAAAAAATATCAGATCACATATTATAGAACCCATATCTATCAGTCCCTTCACATCCACGTGCGCAATACCACATATAATCACAATAATTAACAGATACAAGACAATAAATAAACTATCACATCAATTATTGCATAAATTCTAACAAGAAGATTTAGATCAATTGTCAACACAACATAACTACTTAACATAGTTACTTGCGGAGCTCCACATAGAATCATGCAAAAGATAACATATATCATAGAGTTTAGCAATCTTCCTCTTTCATTAATCCTTCAGATCCTTTTACAATACCCAAAACCCAACATGCGCACATAGCAGTAGGGTCCGCACACAGCAGGACTGAGGATCTCCGCGCACACAGCCAGTAGGAGTCCTTTCCCCCAAAAACCCAAAAAGATATGCTAATTCACAATTCACACCAATCTTAGTTCATTGTCTGCCTTACAACTCAAAAAAGGTTTAATTACCTATACTACTTTAGCATACGCATCCAATGGTCTGAAAACTATGGTTTGCGGACTCTTGGTCTACACTTGACCCACTTACAATGCATTAGGGGCTTTGACCCACCCCAAAACCCCTGCATTAGTCTAAATATAATAAAAAATATACAAAAATGGACCAGATTGGTAGCTTTTATAGGAGACCCTGTTCCAATAGATGAGTTTGTTGACCTTCCTAGTCATTAGGATTCCAGTTGAGCACTTTGGGGATCAACTCCACAAGTCACGGATTCGATCCCTGAGATTTTGAGAAGTATTTTTTGGTTTATATATTTCATTTCCTTTGTCATTGCAATGGTTGTATGCTATAGAATTGATCATTGAACACTAGTTTATTCAAACTTTTGGCAAGAAATAATAGATTAAGTTGCAGCTCTTTTGGTGGGATTCTTGTGATAATGTGTTTTAATATTTGTTTTTCTTATGTTTAAAAATGTTTGAATGTATTGTGTAATTTATATTCATTCCATATTTGAATGTAATTGATTCCTAAGTCAGATAGACAAAATTCATTAGCTAATGCTCTTTTTTGGAGGAATAGTTACAGTTTCATGTTCAATTTATTTTAGTTGAAAAGAATTCATGTTTCCAATGCTCTTTTTCTGAAACCCTATCAGTCCAGACCATTCCATTAAGATAACTTAATGTATTAAAGTGCTTTCCTACCTTGCCCCATCAGATCTCTATAGTTTTGATCCTTGTTTTCCCTTACCTAGTTCTTCTCTCACCTATTCACCATCCAACACCTCAAATTCAATCAATCAAACCATAATGCCACTATACTTAGGCTAAAATCCTCTTTATCCAGTCATCTTGGCTATGATCTTCTGGAGAGAGCCCTCTCTTGCCTAGGAGAGCTAGCTACCTAGAAAAATATTGGTCTGTGGTCACCTTTGCTGGTCTCTTCTCAACCTTGGAGATCTGAAGGAGTGATAATAGGCGCGAGTGAGGAGGAAGCATTGGTCAAGGCTGAGGACAGATCAATTGTTACAACTATGGAAAACCTAGACACCTTTCTTGAGATTTCCAAAATGCTACTACTATGTCTTGTAATTATTGTCAGGAATTTGGTCATGAAATAGAATATTGTCCTGCTTTGTTAGCTAAAATTCATGAGAATTGCAACTAGCAACTAGCGCAGAACATACAGATGATGAGGCTGAATCGTGCCAAGGAGATCCAAGTGTTAACATAGTCACATGCAGTGGTATGAATACTAGAGGAAACCGCGCATATGCACAAAGCTCTGTACCAGAGAAATGGGTAAGGAAGGTTGAAGATAATATTGTTTGGTTTTATGTAAAACGTGAAAAAGAGACATTCATGGCAGTGAAAAAAATTTCTTATGACTACTAAGGCTGTAGCATCGACTGCATAAAGAGAGATGTTCCCAGTATAAAACAAGCCTAAAGAGAATGCTGAAGTAGAAGGAGTCGATCCATCGATCCTATCATGTTTCTTATAGACATGCATGAATATTTTAAGGGGTCTAAGGGTTGTAGAAGGATTGAAGGAGATGATTGATAATTGCACTGGTAAAGAATAGTTGTGGATGGAATAATTCACAGTAAAAAAAGTGTACAAGAATAAAAAGATAACTGTCCAGGAGATGTGATTAATTGTACAGATCAGAGACTATGATATGGATCAAGTCATTCTGGATCTAGGATTGGATGGTAATTTTATTCCAAAACAAACATTGGAGCGGATGCGAAAGTTGAAGTTGCAATGGTCGCCTATTCAGCTGAGGATGGAAAATCAACAAAATATCATACATATGGGACACTTTTAGGGAGTCAACGTAGATATTAATAGTGTAAGTGTGTTGGTTGACTTTGAGGTCATCAAGTTCATTGATGATAGTAATCTATACCCTACGATGTTATGATTTTACTGGACTTATGACATGGATGCCATAATAAGCCTGAAGAATAGGAAGATGGTATTTGAAAAGGATGGCACCCGAGTTGTTGTGCCTATCGATCCCTCTAAAGGTACACGATATACATAAATTTTCCAACATGAGTACAATTATTTTGCGATTGATCATATTTATCATCTTACTGCGCAAGACGAATACTAGATTAATTTCACCACAGATGGAAGAATGTTTTAGGAGCGCGATTGTTCGTGTGTGTCTGATTCCGATGAAGAGTTGGAGCACTTGCAGAATAGACTGCATGAAGTAACCATGAAGAATTGTAACAAGGTTACAAAACCTTTGGGCTGTGTCAAGTCACAGGTGTGTCACTTGCCCTTTTATGATGGAACAGGGAATGTTGTTTCGTTCTTGGAGGAATTTGAGAAGAAAGTGTTAGAGGAAAAAAACTATGAGGATCTAAACTTCGCATTAAGGTCCACTCCAGCTTGATGGTGGGGTGCGCACAAAGAAATTATAGGAGGTTGGTTGTATTTTTGCAAATTGATAAGGGCAAGGTTTGGTAAGTTTGACACAAGAACTATGAAGAAGTATAATGGCCAGAAGGATCCACTCGAGCATTTAGATTGCTAGACTGCAGCTTGGCAAGCATAACCTTAGCTAGAATGGGTGGACATGTTCTTTCATTCTTTGGAGATAATACCTTAGCAATGGTATCTTGAAACAGAATTTTTCCATGGAACGATGTATTGGGATGATATGGTAGAAGGGTTCTTGTTGACATATAGCTTCACAGATGGATGGGAATGCTTTAATGTGGCTCTTAAAGAAGTGAATGCAGGTGCATTCTAGATTACTAAGGAACCCAAGACTCTAATATAGCAGGACAGGGGTGCACGGTGGGAAAATACTCGAGAAACTTTTCCACAATTTTTTTGGAGAGATATGGTTCCCAAGGCTATGTTGGGGGAGGTGATCTACGGATCTCATGATGAATATGCACAGACCAATCACAGTGGAGGATGGATTCAGTGTAGTTGAATTATTGTGTGGAAGATTGATTGCAGGCGCAGTTGGAGGTTACTACACCGAGGGGGTAGGACTATGCTGAAGGGGACTGAAAATAAATAATTGATTGGAGAATGACTTGGGCATTAGAAGGAGTGGGAAAAATGAAATTAATGGGCATATATGGCCAAATTTTCAGCCAAATTGGCATTTATGCGGAGAGTTTAAGGGCGATGATGAGGTTGAAATTTTAACTTTGCTATAAATCAAGACTCCCACACCCACTTCGACCTATTTTCACGCCAAGTGTTAGAAGAGCAAATGGATGTCTGCAAGAGTGCCGAGAAAGCTATTTCATGTTGAAGTAAAGTTTGAAATTAGTTAGAGAAACCTTGATCAAGGTTGGGCTTAGGCACATATTCTTGCTAGGAGTCGATCGCACAATGAAAACTACAGCACCAGTAACAACGACAGGGCCGAGGTATTTAAGAGGACAGAAAACTGTGGGCACAATGCCATCTGGGAAGGCTAAGAAACCAATAGTGAGGTCTTCATCCCGGAAGAAACTCACGAAGGAACAACTATAATATCCGAAAATGGAATAATGCATTGATACATAAACACAATATTTGTAGCACAGAAAATGTACATGTAAATATTGAACAATAATAGAGTATATAGAGTAGGTGAGCCTTTTATTATCATTGGATATGGATAAACAATACAACAATGCTCAAATGGATGCACTCAATCCAAGTACATAGGCTAGAATGACCCTAAAAACATGCCAAAGCAAGCATTTCATAACTGGAGAGCTACTAGAAACAATACTGTGTTGTCCCTTCAGTAGATGATGTACATATGACTTCCAGTGGAAAATGGAAATTTAGATCTATAGAAATATGGAGCTTTGTTGATGCCAAGATTCTAGATCTTTGCACTATGATGGCAACCCAAGATAACCTAGAAAGGAAATTGCAGATCTATGAGATTGGAAATTTACCCTCTTAGAGTTTGATCCCTTGACTTCTGGGTTATGAAAATTTGAAGCTATATTTGAATTTAAGATGGCTGAACTAAAGTACAAATCATATCTATGCTTTGAGGACTGATCCCTCCTTCAGATCTCCATGCTAGAAGCTTGAGATCTTGCTTCTTCTTCCTCCTCCTTCAAAATGCAGCGGCTATGAACACAACAACTGGATAAACTATGTTGTATAGGAAGGAGTGGCTGCTTCCTACTGCAAAATGTGGCTATGAAGCTCAATACTGATGGATCCATTGATATACAAGAGAGGGAATGGCCCCTCTATGGATTTCTAGCTGAAATACTAGAAAATTCTCCTCTCCCTTGGATCTACAAGACTAGACTACAAAATCCTTGATGGGATTGCTGCTGCTGGGAGATGAATGATGGATGTCCTGATGCTTGATATAGATCTGAAGCACTGGAAGGCTGATCTTGAAGTACAAGGTGATAGGATAAATCCTTCACCGGTTTTCCAGTTGAAATACTGAAGACAACCTCATCCTCCCAAGATGATCTTCAGAAATGTGTAATTCCTAAACATATATGTTCTACAGAGAGTGGAAATAGTGTGGCACCAATGCCTGATAATGAATGGCAACTCATAATAACCTTCCTAGAGTAGGCACTCAAAGTACCCCGTGGGTAAGGGTGGGATTCCCGCTCGGAAACACCCTGTGCTAAACAACATTGTAGACTAAGATAAACACCATAAGAGTGCATGGAATTTGAAATCACAGATTTAGATCTAAATAGATCAAAATCCTTTCCTTCTATTGTGTGTTCATCTCCTTTATATAGATGTGGAGCCTTTCCATGCCTTTCCCACCTCATAACTGTGTTGTGCAAGTGGACATGTCTACCCATGTTGACTGCACTGTCTCTCCATGCTCTCCATCATGTATGCATGTGATGATCACCCTCTCCATCATGTGTGCATTAAATTCACTACTCCTCCATCATCACATCAGGAATTATCTATATCTTACATTTGATTCGCTCCATGATCTTAGTTGACTGCTTCAACCTCCATGATCTTTCTCATTAATGAGACATGATCTCCACTCCTTTTACATTAAGTAGCTTCTCCACTACTCCATTACGTAGATCTAGATATCAAAATATCTACATACACACATCAAAAGTGGATTTTATTTATCTTTGGGGTTTGTGGGTCCCTCCACCCTCTTATTTACTTAATTAATTATGAAAGTTAAAAACACTAATATTCCAATTATCTTGTGGAAAATTGGGAATATTACAGTCCTCCCCGGAAAAATGTTGCTTGTCCTCAAGCAATTGAAAAAGTGGATACTACAACAAAAATCCTCCCTCCAAATGGCATCCTCATATGGAAGGCCTTCCCATTGGTCACAATGTGTCATGCATGTCTAGCTCTAAAGCTGCCTCTCTAGAATGTCTAGAATGGCCTCCAACTGAAAAGTTAGATACCCATCCTCATCAATGAATCTCCAAGTGGAAACCATATGATGACCAAAGATCTCGTCTACACATGAGATACATAAAATGAAGTGGTTAATTCCCAAAGTGGAAAGTCCCAACTCATGGAATATCTTTCCAACCCATAATACATAGAGTAGATTTCATCTATCAATGCTCACATCATTAGCCCTGTTGGCCATGTAGCATCCAAACATAACATCAACATAGAAAAAAATAAGATTTAGAGACATATGGATAAACATGAACAATGTCAAACCATAATCTCCCAATAACAACCAACGTAACAAAGCCTTCTGCTGCCATGCTAGATCATCATGAAAACAAGTAAGAGAGCCATACTCGCTCAAATGAAGCCACCATAACAATGCTTCTTGTTTCCATGCCACATCAACATCAAACCAAGTATGATAGCCATACTCTCTTAATAGAAGCCATCACAGCAATGTCTTTTGTTGCCATACCACATCATCATTGTACCAAATATAGTGGCCATATTCTCTCAAGAGAAGCCACCGTAGTAAGGCATCTTGATGCCCCTTCACATAATCACCATACCATGTACAATGACCATAATCACCCAACAGAAACCAATGCTGTAAGGCCTCTTGTTTCCATCCTCCAATAATGTCATGCAATGTATGGGAAGAATTCAGTCCATACTCTCCAAAAAGTAATCAAAGCAACAAGGATTCTTGCTACCTCTTTACATCATCATGATGCAAGTCATGGAGCAACAATAAAGTAATGGACATGTGAAATGTCTCATCAACATAATACAAACAAGCTCCCTTATGCCACATCATGTGAGAGTTATTCTTTCTCCCAAATCCAAGTACATACATTAACATGAGATATATCCCAAATATAAATACATGTAAATACATGAGCCATATCCCAAACAGAAATAGATACAAGGACATAAGATATATCATGTGATGTCCAAACTCTCTCATCAACAACTAGCACAGCCATGCCTTCTGCTGCTGCATGTCATCAATGATATGTATGGCATGGATCCTGGAAATGTGAGATGTTGGGTAGTATCCATACTCACCCAAAAGTAACCAGCGCAACGATGCTTCTTGCTACCAGGTATCATAGATCTGCAGGAAGGTAGGAGACATCCTGCTTCTCATACAGATCCATTCATCCTAATGTGGATGATGAATCATACCAAGATCAAACTTCATATCCACCCATTATTGAATACCAACATCTTCCAACTGAAGAGCTTTTCACTCCATGAAATTGTTGAAGTGCACCTCCATTGAGGTCTCTCCAAGAGATCCTCTTCTCGTCAATGGCCCTATAAAACCAATAAGGTTATGGATCTGCTGCAGGTAGAAGTTTCTCTTTGAGCTGTGAGATGCTCATTGAGAAAGAGTCATCTTGAAAGGGGAAAATATTTCCCATCTCAAGATGTATACCATCTATCATCCTCTTCTCAATGGCTTCATGAGTGAAGCTTCCATTGGATTGCTCCCATAAAGAATGGGTCCTCTTCTGATATGAAATTGTGAGAACAAAGTATTTCTTATACAGAGATTGACAGTAAGGGGCTTTTACTGGTTATTTCACCTTTACTAGAAAGGATGAAACCAGAAGCTTCTGGCCCACAATCTGGCTCTGCCTAAAGAAATAAATGTAAAAACTGAAATAGATCCGATCAATGAAAGTATTTTTTTATGTGCAAAGTATTCATTAATCAAAATTTTATGTGTGAATAAGAAAGTTCAAGTATTCTACAAATGAAGTAATGTGGTTTGAAGTTGAACTAATGAGTTATGTTCACTGTATAAGCCTGATTGGGAAAAGTGTACTTATGAAAAGTTACTGTTTAATGTAGCAGAATCTGAAATATAACAGCAAAAATGCACAGCATAACAGTAAGCATTTGTTTAAGCAGTTCACCCCTCTCTTGGGCTACCTCTGCTGGGTCCAAAAGCCTCTAATTAGGCTTTTCCATTTTTCATTAATGCTCAAATTATGAATTACACTGTGTAGAAAGCCTCAAAAGGAAAAATAAGCTGCAAATTCAGAAACAGAAGGCTGAAATCAGTATAAATCGACTATTCATTCACCTCCAATGGATGAGTATAGTCCAACACATCTGATCTTTCATTAGGCCCTAGTGGCTCCACAAAAAAAATCAATGGTAAAATCACCGATAGAGCACCCTGATGGCTCTAAAACCTGTCCCAACAGCTCCAGAATGCTTCAATACCCCAAAATCTAAAAACAATTCGTCCCAAATGGACTTTCCTAGCCAAAGTTATGGCTAACTGAAGTTTGCCCAGTGTCACCTAGAAAAAATCCACCTAGAAAAATGGTGACAAATGCCATATTTGGTGAACGCGCTCCAAATTTAGCGGGCGGTTAACTTAAACATTAAATGTGTTTTTATATCCCGGTCACATATGCACGGTTTCCGTTGGAATATACGTGGGAACCAACCGTTGCATTTAATTTTTATTGTAACAGTCCCGCATAATGTGAACGACCACATTTTAAATGGTGACAATAAATGTAATGATAACCGTTTGTTTTGAACGTTGATTAAACTTAGCTCTGGGTTCCGATGCCAGGGTTCCATGAGAAGGGGGTTGGTCCTTAGGGGCTGGCCACCTTTCGGGCCCGCCCAAACGAATTTAAAACTTTAAATACATATGTGTTGCCATAGTTTAATAAGAAATAGCTGTGGCCCATTGGTCAAATTGTTCCGTTGTGTCCGCCCTGACCCGGGGTCGAACCCTGCCAAGCCATACAAAAAATTTTAAAATGCCATTTCGCTCCACCTTAGGGCCACATGGCGGCCTCCGGGTTGGCCACATGGCGCCCTGTAATTGGCCACCTGCAAAATATTCTACAGAACATTTTGTGGAATATTCCACGAAATATTCCCAAAATATTCTGTGGAATATTCTTTTTTTAATAAAAATAATATTATTATGAAGTCAAATTTGGCCATCCTTTTACTAAAATTGGCAAACTTCGAAGCTGAATATCTTCCTCATAAAGTGTCAGTTTTTAGTGTCGTTTGCGTCTATAGAATCATTTTTCTGAGCTCTTTCTAGTCGATCTGGTGAGGACCAATTCTAAGAAACTTAATTTTCGAGCATTTTTCTACAAGAGACTTGATCTCCTGATCACACCTCCCAAATGGGAAGATTTTGGACCCAAAAATCTCTTTGAATAGTGAAACTGATAATGTGGAGACTGATTCTCCACTCTTCCACCCTTGAAAAACTGAAATCTACCCGATTTCATCAAATGAAGCTTTTGAGAAAATGATAATTTGTCTCTGGAATCAACTGATCGACCATTGCTAAGATTGACGGAGTCATGATGAAAATTATTAAAATTTGTAGAACAAAAATTGTAATTTGTAGAAAATTTTTTTTTTTACACTGATCAAACTTCCTAGAAGACTTAAAATAACCTTCACCTTGCAAAGTGTTCCCATGGCGAATTCTAGCATTCTGAAACCAAATTTTTCCCATGCTGAATGGTGTGTCCTTCTTGCTTGCACTGCTTAGCTTTGACACTTCATTATCTGCATTGGCTGACCCAAAAGGTAATTTACGCAACATAACCTCATATTTTTTCAAATAAAAACTATTATCAAACTGAGACATGTTATTAGAAACATCATAAAAAGGCAAATGCTCAAAATCTGGTCGTTTCAACATCAACAAAGTTAGACTTTGACTTGCATTAACCAGTCTTTTCAACTGACTTGCATGGAGTAAAGAATATTCCATCTTCTTCTTGTGAGCTCTCACAATGTACTCTTTACCATCTTTGAACAAGTGATACTTGTTTTCATGGCGATGAAATATAGCCTTCCTGTCAAATAACTAAGGACTTCCCAAAACAATACCTGAGATATCAAGCGGCACCACATCAAGTTCCACTGTGTCAATAAAGTGTGCAGTTATTGCAAAGCGCAATATGCACTTCCTTGAGACTTGCAAATTGGCATCCTTACATATCCATCCAAGTGGATAAGGCTTCGGATGTGGAATGGTCTCAAGTTTACACTGCTTGACCAAGTCTTCAGATATAAGATTCGCTTGTGACCCACTATCAAATAGTGTGTCAATTTTGGTATGTTTTGAAATTACCCTCACATGGAAAAGCTCTATCCTCCTCTTTTCATCATGAGTATCTTTGTGACAATTCAAAGAGCTAGAATTGGGAATTGTGTCTTGCACCACTTCTTTCCCCTTAATGTTCTTTAAAACCATGGCTATGCTTTTTGTCTCATCTCCTGAGTCTGACCCTAAGTCTTGCTCAACTGTTGCTATAGTTTTCTCCTTTTCTTTGGTCTTGTTTTTGTTCTTGTATTTTTCTGGTTTCAGTTCAGGATGAAGCTTCCAACAATGATCTTCATCATGACTTGTCTTCGAACAGTTCTTGCAAAAGAACTTTCCTTTGTCCTTTCTTGAATTAGCAACTCTCTTCTTTCCTTTGTTTTGAAAATTACTATCCTCATCAAAAATATTCTTTCCTCTAGCTTCTAAATGTGTAGCCTGCACACAGACTTCATCTAAGCTAGTAGGATTGAACAATAGAATAGTATGTTGCAGATAATTGTGCAAACCTCCTATGTATTTCAACAAGGTGTATTGACTTTGTAAGTCTACTCCAAGTAGAAGTGCTCTCCTTCTAAACTCTTGGGTATAATCTTGCACATTTTGACCCTTAAGTTGCCTAAAATTTTTCCAATTCATGATTTCTTTTTGAATATGAGCAAGAGGATAAAACTGTTTCTTAATGGCTGTAACAAACTTAGTCCAAGTTAGAGTTATCTTACCATGCTTTTTAATTTCCTCCCTGGTCTTGGCTTCCCACCAAACCAAAGCTGCTCCATCCATTCTCAAAGAGGCTAATTGGATTTTTGTGTCATCATCATGCAAATTCTGAATTCTTAGATAGACTTCCAGTTGTCTAATCCAGCTATCCAATTTTTCTGCATTCACATCACCATTAAACATCGGCAACTCAAACTTCACATCAAGCTTTAACAAAGGATTTTTAAGAGATGTTTTTTTTTTGTGTGACTGATTAACAGAAGTTGAAGAGGATGATGTGGAGGAAGAGAATGATGATGGAGATGAAGGATCACCATTTCCTCCATTCCCTTTCTTAGACTCATCCTTGTCTTTCTTTCCTCCTAAAGAATATCCTTCTTCTTTTTTATTTCTAGACCCTTCTCCAGCAATCCTATCATTTCTTTCCTGGTATAGGATCCTAACCATCTCAGTCATGTCCAAGAAAGCTTTTATAAAGACTCTTTCTTCTTCCTTGGGATCCATTTCCTCATGTACTTCTCCTTCTCTGGAAGACATGTTTGTGGCTGATTCTAAGGCTAATGAGGATGAAATGGAAGGTGGATATAATGGCACTCTAGCCCTCCTTGGTTGAAGATTAACTTGTTCTCTAACCAATTGACCTTCCCCTCTTTTCAATTTCAGCCTAGTAAGCATCAAATTTTGTAGAATAACGCAATATTCTTGCACAGTTTTCACAAACTCTTAAGAAAAACCTAGAGATCTGATACCAATCTGATCTGAAATTGTGAGAACAAAGTATTTCCTATACAGAGATTGACAGTAAGGGGATTTTACTAGTTATTTCACCTTTACTAGAAAGGATGAAACCAGAAGCTTCTGGCCCACAAACTGGCTCTGCCTAAAGAAATAAAATGTAAACACTGAAATAGATCCGATCAATGAAAGTATTTGATTATGTGCAAAGTATTCATTAATCAAAATTTTATGTGTGAATAAGCAAGTTCAAGTATTCTGAAAATGAAGTAATGTGGTTTGAAGTTGAACTAATGAGTTATGTTCACTGTATAAGCCTGATTGGGAAAAGTGTACTTATGAAAAGTTACTGTTTAATGTAGCAGAATCTGAAATATAACAGCAAAAATGCACAACATAACATTAAGCATTTGTTTAAGAAGTTCACCCCTCTCTTGGGCTACCTCTACTGGGTCCAAAAGCCTCTAATTAGGCTTTTCCATTTTTCATTAATGCTCAAATTATGAATTAAATTGTGTATAAAGCCTCAAAAGGAAAAATAAGATGAAAATTCAGAAACAGAAGGCTGAAATCAGTATAAATCGACTATTCATTCACCTCCAATGGATGAGTATAGTCCAACACAACTGATCTTTCATTAGGCCCTGGTGGATCCACAACCAAAATCGCTGGTAAAATCACTAATAGAGCACCCTGATGGCTTTGCAACCTATCCCAACAGCTCCAGAATGCTTCAATACCCAAAAATAAAAAATAAAAATCGTCCCAAATGGACTTTCCTAGCCAAAGTTATGGCTAACTGAAGTTTGCCCAGTGTCACCTAGAAAAACTCCACTAAATGTGGAGAAATGGAGTTAACTCCAGTTAAAAATGGTGAAAAATTCCATATTTGGTGGACGCGCTCCAACTTTAGCTAGCGGTTAACTTAAACATTAAATGTGTTTTTATATCCCGGTCACATGCACGCAGTTTCCGTTGGAATATACGTTGGAACCAACCGTTGCATTTAATTTTTATTGTAACGGTCCCGCATAATGTGAATGGCCGCGTTTTAAATGGTGACAATAAATGTAACCATAAATGTTTGTTTTACGCGCTGATTAAACTTAGCTCCGGGTTTCGATGCCAAGGTTCCATGAGAAGGGGGCTGGCCCCCTTTTGGGCCCGCCCAAACGAATTTAAAACTTTAAATACATACGCGTTTCCATAGTTTAATAAGAAACAGTCATGGCCCATTGGTCAAATTGTTCCATTGTGTTTGCCTCGACCCAGGGTCAAACCCTGCCAGGCCATACAAAAAATTTTAAAATGCCATTTCGCTCCACCTTGGGGCCACGTGGTGGCCTTCGGGCTAGCCACGTGGCGCCCTGTAATTGGCCACCTGCGGAATATTTCGTAGAATATTTTGTGGAATATTCCATGGAATACTCCCAAAATATTCTATGGAATATTTTTTTTAATAAAAATCATTTTATTATAAAGTCAAATTTGGCCATCCTTTTACTGAAATTGGCAAACTTCAAAGTTGAATATCTTCCTCATACGGCGTCGGTTTTCAATGTCGTTCACGTCTACAGGATCATTTTTCCGAGCTCTTTCCAGTCGATCTAGTTCAGACCAATTCTGAGAAACTTCATTTTCGAGCATTTTTCTACAAGAGACTTGATCTCCTGATCATCTTCTTCTCACTGCTTCTCATTAACAACGTTGTAAATCTTCAAGATGATACATGTGTTGTCTCAAAGAAAGGCACAGTTTTGAACTCATAGCGAGCCATTTTACATAGGATCATACTCATCCCATTTTATGAAACTCCACATTTGAACTCAAAGCATTGAATATAATTCATAATTGAAGAACTAGGATGGTTCTTCCTCCCTTCCTTGATTAGATCAAGGGTCCTCAGTGCAGTGATATGATGCTGCTTAAAATCAACATGTTGTTCTAATCCTTGGTCATGCAATAGCCCTGATGGCATGTCCCCATAAGTTTCAATAAGATGTACTGAAGCAATAGGAGATGAAATTGGTTGCATACCTTGGATCAACTGATGTGTGGGAACCTCTTGCAAGACCACAAGAGTTCCTCCAATCAGAACAATAGTCTCTCCAACTACTTGTAAGAGTGATATTTTCTCTTCTAAAAGTGTACCAACATTAGTATCTATCTCATCCTCATCATGCATCTCATAAATCATGCACGGGGCTCAAAAATTCAAGAACTCAAGATCATCTTGCAAAGATGCAAGTGATCATCCTGTTGATGTAAGCACATATACAACTGATGGTGGTGGCAGAGGCTCCTCCTGCTGAGTGCTTAGGAGGACATATTCTCTTGAATCTTCATGCACTATCTCCTTGATGATGGGAGATTTCATTATGTGAGATGTCTTTGGTTTCTTTCTACCATATCTCTTCTTAAATCTTTGAATAAAATATGCATAAGCATACACCTTCATATGGGACAAGTGACTGAACCACCAATCTCTAGCTTCACCCTCTAGGTGTAGCACTGCAAACTCCACAACCTCTCTTTCTGATATAAGATATTTCAGAAAGAAGGTAGCCATTTTTTCCCTCCAAGCCCTCAATGTTCTTGTGAAAGATCCAGCAAATTTAGGCAAGAAGAATCTATGCCTCTTTACTCTATTGCTGCTTCTGGATCTCCCCTCTTCTTTGAGTTGCAAAAACTGTTGAAGAGAGAGATTCTCCTTCAATGCCGTTGCCTATGATTTGTACTCAGACATATATTTACTTAGGGTCTCATGCCCCAAGTCTTCTACATATTCATACTAGTCCTCTTTCTCATCAAAGAAAGTGGATCTAGTGGAATAATGTCAAGCCCTTTACTTCTCCAGTCTGCTCTGCTGCTAATAAGAAGTACTAGAACCTTATTCATATTGAAACCTTCTTGGGGTTTCTCTTTGCCTTTCTCTTTTCATTACATTGATCTCCATTGAGAGATACTTCATAGTTGTAAATAAATATGAGGCAAAACTTAATCCCTCCATAGTAGTAGATATATATTATCTTCTTTTTAGATGTTGTCAATAATGTCCACAAGTTGTGTAATATTCCAAAATTAGCATACAGCTAATTGGAATATTGATTTTTGTTGTTTGCACTTAGGAGATGAATAAATGGGTAAGGAGGCCCATACATTTCAGAAATAGGAACAAAATCCCTCTTGATGTGAAAAGGGATCATAAAAATAATCAGATCTAGCACTCTAATGTGTGAAAAGGGGCATTTTCATGTGGACAAAGTCAAGTTTGACCAAGTCAACAACATAAATGTAGGAGGAGTGGATCAGCAATAAAAATATCTCAATATGAATGAGGTTCACCATAGAAAACTATATGTGAGAAGATTGAAGACCCTTAGGTGTGAAAAGGGATGGAGCAGGTTGAAGAGGTCAACCTTGACCAAATCAAATAACGCAGTTTAGAGGAGTGGCTCTAGTGAAGGTACAACGCAGTTTTGGAGGGAGATTGTTTGTGTGATGGTGGAAACCATATTGAGTGGGACCCAACGTGAGAAATCTCACTTGGTTTATGAGGAAGAGGATGGAAGCCATTTGAGGTTAGCTTATGAATTATATTTTTATGTCTGCTTAGACTTTTTCTCTCTTTAGCTGTTTAGCTAAGATTTTCGGTGTTGTTTAGCACTAAGGTATTCTTGTTCAGGAATTCCTTCTCTTCAATTTTAGTAGCTCTTGGGAGAGACCTGATCTATCATTCCACACATCTGGAATTCGTGCCAAGCTTCAGTCTTCAGTTTCAGCGCAGTTTCTGCAGGAGGTTGTGTTGAGTTGCCGGGTGTTGCAGTGGAGGGTTGAGAAACTCACTTTCTGAGTTGGTTTTGCATAGCAAGGAGGTTTCCTTATATTGGTGGATCATATTGGAGGGTTCTTGGGATGATTTCAGATATTTGGTAGTAGGCCAACACATTTTCATCACCTACAATATTATTCCATTATGGAATTGTGTTATTTTTGGAGGGAAATTTCTGCAGTGGATCCGGTGGTTCTTTGTAGGAGTTTTCCTATGATTGAGAGGTTCATCCTTTCATGGGGGGAGACCTTTGATCAGATCTGCATCAGATTTACATTAATTCAGCCTTATATACTCCTGTGCTTCAGTTTTCAGTGTTTATTCAGTCATATTGCTGAAGATCACCATTTGTATTCATGGTGTATTCCTAGAAACCCTTCCGGGGTTCTCTAGATTTTGTAATAAGGAGACTAGATCTCTATTCTTGAGCCATATTATTTAATATAATCTCAGATATATTTGTATTTTCTATTTATGTGTACAAAACCTCATTATACTGTGCAATCTCTTTTATGCAGTAATTTCCATGTTGCAATGTTTGGGGTTTTAGCCCTTTTTAGCTATCCTAGGTGTGGGAGGTCTGTTTAACCCACCTAGTTTGATTTTTTTCAGCTCTATTCTTGTATTTAGCTTGTATATTGTCTGATATAAGGGATCCAAGACTTGATTTCATTATTTATAGAATATATTTCTGAAAAGCGTTTTTTATGCATGCATGGTTGAGCAGTCCCTATTTTGGGATATTACAAGTTGAACCAAAGATCATGCTCTGATACCACTGTAATATCTCAAAATGGAATAATGCATTGATACAAAAACACAATATTTGTAACATAGAAAATTTACATGTAAATATTGAACAATCATAGAATATACTGAATAGGTGAGCCTTTTATTATCATTGGAGATGGATAAAAAGTACAACAATGCTCAAATAGATGCACTCAATCCAAATAAAAAGGCTAGAATGACCCTGAAAACATGCCAAAGTAGGCACTGCGTAACTGGAGAGCTGCTAGAAGAAATACTACATTATCCCTTCAACAGATGATCTACATATGACTGCTGGATGAAAAGGGAAATGCATATCTATGGAAATCTGGATCTCTAATGATGCCAAAATTCTAGATTTGGGCACTATGATGGAAACCCAAGATAACCCAGAAAGGAAATTGAAGATCTATGAGGTTGGAAATTTACCCTTTTGGGGTTTGATCCCTTGACTATTGGGTTATGAAGATCTAAAGATAGATCTGAATTTAATATAGCCAAACTGAAGTACAAATCAGATCTATGCTTTGAGGGTTGATCCCTCCTTTATATCTCCAAGATAGAAGCTTGAGATCTTGCTTATTCTTCCTCCTCCTTCAAGATGCAGCTGCTATGAACACAATAGCTGAATAAAAACACTATATAGGAAGGAGAGGATTTTTCCTACTGAAAAATGTGGCTATGAATCTCAAGAATGATGGATCGAATGAAATATAAGTGAGGGAAAGGTCCCTCCAAGGATTTCTAGCTGAAATACTAGAAAATTCCCCTCTCCCTTGTATCTACAAGACTGGACTGCGCAATCCTTGATGGGACTGATGTTGCTAGGAGATGAATGATGGATAGAGTGATGCTTGATATAGATCTAAAGAAATTGAAGGTTGATCTTCAAGTACAAGTTGATAGGATAAATCCTTCACCAGTTCTCCAACTGAAATATTGAAGACAACCTCCTCCTCCCAAAATGATCTTCATAAATGTGTAATTCCTGAAGGTATATGTTCTATAGAGAGTGGAAATAGTGTGGCACCAATTCCTAATAATGAATGGTAGCTCAGAATAACCTTTCTAGAGTAGGAACTCAAAGTCCCCCATGGGTAAGGGTGGGATTCTCGCTCGGAAACACTCTGTGCTAAACAACACTGCAGACTTAGCTAAATAGGATAAGAGTGCATGGAATGTCAAATAACAAACCTAGATCTAAATAGATCAAAATCAATAATCAAAAGCCTTTCCTTCTATTGTGCCTTCATCTCCTTTATATAGATGTGGAGCCTTTCCATGCCTTGGCTCACATCATAACTACATTGTGCAAGTGGACATGTGTCCCCATGTTGAATGTGGTGTCCCTCCATGATCTCCATCATGTATTCATGTGATGATCACCCTCTCCATCATGTGTGCATTAAATTCACTACTCCTCCATCATCTCATCATGAAAGCTCTATGACCTTACATTTGTTTCCCTCCATGATCCTAGTTGACTGCTTCAACCTCCATGATATTTCTCATTAATGAGACATGATCTCCACTCCTTTTACATTAAGTAGCTTCTCCACTACTCCATTATGTAGATCTAGATATGAAATATCCACATACACACATCAAAAGTGGATTTTATTTACACACCGTAGAGGCATTTGTGGGCAAAAGACAAAACAAGCAGCTTACGGACAAGATGAAGAATGAGTATGATCTATCCAAGGGATCCTAGGGTTTTTTCATTAACTCCATTTCTAACAGAACTGTGTGCTTCATCACGCACATCCCTGCTGGCAACATCATGATGAAGAGCCATAGAGAGGAGGCTTTTGCACCTGTTATTTCTTTAGCTGCGGAGTGCACCAAGGGCGTGGTATACAATTGGGCTAGCTATTTATGTCAAGGTTTCTTTGAATATTCCAGGGTCACACATAAAGAAGGAAAGCAGTTCCACTATGCGTGGCTCCTGCTTCTGATTACCTTGATGAAATGGAGGGAACCTGACGGGTCATAGTTCAATGTTGCAGACTCTGATCTCTATGAAGAAACCCAGTATGATTCACTATGGAATTCAACAGAGCTATCAATAATTATGGCTATTAAATTTTCCAGGGTAGGGTTCGAAATGAGCCTACACATGGTGATTAACTAGAAGCCCTGGTTATCACCCAACATTTTGGAACAATATTGACAGGTTTCAGATTTCAAAGAATAATTCCACCATATCCACATTCAGGTGAATAAGGACTTCGCTAAGTTCTGGTACGAGCTCCCGTTCATGGTCTACATGGAAACAATAACTAGCCAATGGCCAAATGATTGGTTAATGCTGCTGTAGGAAGGCATGAAGAAGGCATGAACGAGTGCGTCACTACCCACTATGTCAACGGGGTGGAAGGATACTGAAGCAGAGATTCTGGTGATTGGGGGGGGATGATATTCTTGGTGGAGATATGGGAACATATCCATTTGGCCCCTCCTACCCATTTATCGCTAAGGGAAGGCAGTCATAGAAGGGTGGCACAAGGAAGAAGGTAAAATTTGACAAATCCATTTGCCTAAAATAAATGGTCCTCAGTGAGGGGGACATTGACGAGATTGGGGATGTTGTGCGACAGGTCAATGAGTAATTTTGGGGCAACATCGAAGAGCACTACAAGAAATTACTTGTAGATGTCCACAAAGTGTTGCAAGATTTTCATGTGCAGGTGAGCATGTTCCCAGCGAGTGCGGTTCCACCTAGCGAGGCACCAGCTGGACCAAGTACAACTGTGCAGGAATTGGCACTGACTACAGATACCCACACAGTGTCTATTCCTACAGGCATGCTATAATTTTACACAACTGAGTAGATGAAGTAGGTGGTGTAGTGGAAGCACGCAACATTGAATCTTGCAATGATGCATTTACAATCCTTGCATGAGTTTCACCAGGGAATCGCCAAGGAGCTGAAGATCAAAGAAAAATGCACCCTTCTGGTTATTTGGGATGCCCATGAGGAACGCCATAGAATGGATGCAGATAAGAAAGTTTCTATCCAAGAGCGCAAGTTTGAGGCAACACAATGAGAGAAGTTAGAAGAATCCATCTTGAAGGCATGTAGTGAGCTGCTAGAGCTCGAAATTTAGGCTGTAATTGTGCCTGAGGGAAAAGTGACTAGTTTGGCCACAACTATCAAAGAATCCAAGGCCAAAGTTGATGAAGTATGGATTGAGATGGAAATGAAAATCATCGAGCTAAAAATGTAGTTATAGCCTTCTACCACTCTAGAAGTCCGCGAGCAGTGCATAATGGAGTCGAGGCCACCACAACATAGATTGAGTCTCGCATACAGAAGTGTGTGAGCATATTTGGTGAAGATATGGGTGTCTGGTCCTAAATACAGGAGGAATTGCAAGTAAAAAATATTGAGACTGAGGTGTGCGAGAAATAAGAGGAGATGGATAAAATCAAGGTCGCTACAAAGAACTTGGTGCTGATTCAGAGGATTACCCGTCTACAAGAGGGTAGAATTTTACAGGAACAGATTGAGGATTTTCTCCGAAAAGAGTAGCTATTCATTGCCAGGATGAAGCCATAGGAAGCTACCGCCAGTCAAATTTCCCAAATTGTGGAGAATAATATTAAAGAGCCATTCACAATCCATGGGGGATTGGAACTAAAGTCAACCAATTCCATCACAAAACTGTTGCTCAAAGAAGTTCGGGATTTTTCAAAGCAGTGCACCGACACAGTTCTGCCATTGAAGGATTAATTGAGAAGGTTAAGAGCTAAGCTTTATGGGCCACCACCGTTGTGACTCGGGATGAGTCATAATTTTGTGTTGGGGGCCTATTGGGGTCAAGATCCCCCGTGAAGTAAAGACTCCGCAGATTGAGGCATGGAGCGTGAAGAGCGAAGTATATTTCTGGTCTTAGGGGCTTTGTGATGGTCAAATCCCCTTAATTGTGTAACGAGATGGGACTTTTTATGAGATTTTGACTCTGCCCATTGTTTGGGACCATGGTATTGTAAAAGCCAAATCTATATAAGGAGTCTAGATAGAATTCATAGGCATGTTATGATTGGTAATATGCAATGCAATTGGATGTAAGAGTGAGTTAGAGTTTTTGTTTTGGGTTAGAGGGAAAGGCTTCTACAGTTGTGTGCATGGAGTCCTTAGGAAATAATGCAGCTATGTCCACAAGTTCTTGCAGCTGTGTGCGTGGGGTGGAAAGTGGATTTATGAAATAGATGTGGATGTTAATGAATGAATTATTGAAAAAATTTGAGTATGATGTGTTTCATTTTTTATTAATGTTTATGAATGTCTATGATGAATAAGGATTATGTTCTATAACTGAATAAAATCATCTATTTTATGGTTATTTACTATGTTTAATACATGAATAAGTAAGATCGTGTAATGTGTGAGTAAGGTCAACAATTGTGTTGAACGACGCTGGAAATATTGATAGATCTTACCTGCGGAGCTCTGATAATAAAAAAAGGCCTAAAGCCAATGTCCTCTATCCTTCTAAATGAAAAAACCTAGTTCTAACATCCCCATATATTGCCTTGGGTGAGACTTCGATTTGCGCAAGCAGATTGTTGCCGAAAGGGCTGGTTATATTGGGATTTTTTGGACTATGAAGTTACTTCGAACCTAGTTATAGGCCCCATAAATCCAAGACAAATCCCCCGAACATGAATAAGAATAAGTGGAAACGTAATAGGAATAAAAAATCCCAATGTACTAAGGGTAACTAGGGTCCTCCACCTATTTCACCCTAGGGAAATAATCCTAATCTTGCAACCGAGAAATAGGGCGGACAACCCAAACTAAACAAGGCCCTTCGTACAAATAATCCATGTGAATTTTTTGGAATATATGGCCATTACACATGATTTTCCCCTTTTACTGTATATGCATCAAGTATGGGAAGCCCAAGAAACTGCCTCTAGATTACAATAGCCCATGGGTCAGCTTCATCAGGTCCCTACTTCATTTCAACCAGTAGTGCTTACCAACCCATTTCCTCACTAAGGATACATAGCTTCCCAACCCACATAAGGTTAGGCAGTGCCTCAACCTCCACAATATGGTCCCACCGATTATCAAATTCTCATGATGAATTCTAAGGTGGTCAACAATGAACATGTCAATCTTCAGACTTGTTCACGCCAGTATGACAAGGAACCCGCTAAGTCTATGATTGAGTCACAACCAAAAGTTTCCATAGAATTCATTCCATTATCAAATGGTACCTTACATATCCCTCAGCCTAAGGCATAATTTATTACCAATACCCCCAAAGGAAAATTACATTGTAATTATGCTTTAGCTAAAGCCGCTCACACATATAACATAGTGTATGACTTGGTGCAGTCTCCTACTGCCATGTAATTGCTAGAAGTTTCCTAGTCATTCCCATCCCAATGGAAAGCTACAATTAATGCCTTAGGTGTTGTGGATCCTTCAAAATATTTCATGATCATCTTTGACATTAACCACCTGATCACCTCAAACCTTACATAGCTTCGACCCTAGTGCAACCTATTGTACCTTCCCCATCTTTCGCTTCAGTTCCATATCAACCTCAGCATGCACCTGCATCTATTGTGAAATCATCTATTGAGGGGGGAAATGCCCCAAAAAGGGAACGAAATACAAAGCACAAAAAAAAACTCAAACTCCTCATAAGCCTCCAAATCCAACACCTCTGTGCACTTTCTATGATGTTGTTGGGCATGCCACCAATAATTGTCTTGAACTCCATCATCTCAAATAGGTGGTCACTGATACATTTCTTGACTCTAACATCCCTAAGGTCCATGTTAACTTACCTGACTCAGCCAAGAAAAACAAATCATTATGCACAAATCATCTTTGTGCTTTATGTGACAAAATTGGTCACTATTCTCACCACTTTCCTCATCTCGAAGATTTCCACGATACCCATCAGGCACTTCATGAAATAGTGGATGCTCATAATGAATCCACCACCTCTTTACCTGTGGATTTTGGCACCATTATTGAGCTAGAATAGTAACCACACATTATGATTACTCCTCCTGATGTCGAGATGAGAGGTAGAATTACTAATATTCTCTACTCTTTGTCATCAATGGGATCCTCGTCTGGAGACTCTTTTAGATATCTCCATACTGATTCGATTGAACCTTATTTGACAGATACCCAGGTATCAACATCTGTAGATATTCCATCTACTAGTCATTTGTCCCCTCCTATTGTCGATACTCATTTGAAACTTGTTTCTCATGATGATGTTGTAGGTAGTTCCTCCACATCAAGTGGTATCTCTTCCTCCAGTCCACCCATTTTACATTCAGATGAATACATCATGGAATCCTTGACCACCTTTGATTATCCTTGGGATGATATTCACTATTGTACATATTTCCTTCCACAAGAAACCCATGATCAATATGTTGTGGAGTCCAAAGATTTCATCCATGGTGAGGTCGATTGGTCAAATAACCCCTTATTTTGAACCCATGAATTTGAACCACATTATCCTTGTGGCCATTACATTTCTACCCAATGTTTGGGTAAGGGGGCATCCACTTTTGAGAGTCCAAGAGAAGTAATTATCCCCAACCTCATAGTGAATCTGGTAGCATTGAATCTAGTACCATTATTATTCCCCATTTAGAAGAAATTTTAAACTCTTATATCACTTCAGATCACTCTAGGGATGATCCACTTAATCATTCCTTCATCTTACATCAACAACCCATTCCCTTCAACATTGTTGTTGTTTAACTACCGTGTGTTCGAGATGAGCATCGATTCACTATATCTGAAGCCACTCTTTGGTATAGTGACACCATGTATGAAAACCAAGAATTTTAGTCCATTTGATTCATATATGAAGCATGAAACGAGATTGGAAATCCACTATTTCATTTATCTAACTATATATATCCGTTCTTCGCATAGGAAGACACCCGTAACATAAAAAAATGGTAAACCACATCATCAAAATGTGTTTAGATTCCACTATTATAGATACATTTGGCATGTCCATATCATGTTGGGGGTACCTATGCCCCTATGATCTCCTCATCATCCTCTGAATGATATTGTTCCATTTGGGCTAAATTCTTGAATCCTTTATTTGAGCACTTGGAACCGAATGGTGCTCCACAAAATCCTTTAGCTAGGGGCATCATTTCCACCTTTGCATACTAGATCAGCCCCCTCCATCACATATGCTGGGGGGAAATATCCCATGCTTGAGGGAATGATCTCCCTTGGCCACATTCTCACTTAATTAACACTAGTCTCAGCCTAGACCTCAAATATCTAGGTATGGTCAATTATCCTTCAATTCCTTGGATAGTTTGTCCTCCTGGTCTCTCCAGCAAGCCATCCACACATCACATATCATAGATGATCCATACCATACATTGAAAAATTATACTATAGGTGATGTAACACTTACAACTAGGTCCCCATGTTTGACTTGGTGGGTGGGATGATCCTATACCTTATATGGTAGTTCATTCCTGTATTCCTTCCTTACCTTGATTCTTCACAAGGAACCAACCTTCCAAGAAGCATTAAGGCCATTTTTAGACAGGTAATATCACCTACCTGAATGTCATAGATCCTAATTCTGATGGTTGGTTTTTCTACTATGATATCAACAAGATTTAGGGTCTTCTCCTCCTCTCCAATTCTCCACAACTCACTTAGAAAATAAATTGGATTTGGAGGGAAATCACCCTTTTATAGGATAAACCCTATTTTTTCTGTCGCCCATTGCGACCAAATCATAGCTCAGTTTGATGAATCATCAGCACCATTGGAAAGCTATCACCGAGTTATATAATGGGCCTTTATTTATTTTTGGTAATTTTACACTTCACCCATAAGCCATTTTTTCCACAAGGTTTCACTTTGCCGCCAATTCAAATAGAATTTCTTCATATGAGTCGCCTGCACTTCGATACCACTTTTCCTTGGCACTTTTCATCTCGTGTGTCAATTTTTTTCATGGGTAATCATTATTTAGTGATGTTTTTATGTTCCCCATGGGCCTATCCTATGTGGTAGCATCATTGAGTCACCCTTGTTCAGAGCATCTGAGACGAGTCACCCTTGCATTTATGGAGTCTATTCTAAGTCCCATTATTAACTGTTACATTATTTCATCCATTTTTGTGTCACATTCATCCCATGTCTCTATTATGTCCCTCCCACTATATCGTTTGTCATAAAAAAATTTATGTCTGAGTACTTGACCATCCCCCCTATAATTGAGTCAGACGCTCCAAGGTCAACCATGCATTTTATGCTATGAAAAGGGAATTTGTCAATCCGCATCTTAGTTTATCTCCCTCCATTATTATCGATGGTTTTAGCCCATCAGTCACTTTATTATGATCCCTCGTGCCTTAGTTGACAATTCCTTATTGCCTCAGCTCTGGCAGGCCCTCTTCTGTCGACTTCAACACATTCATTCCAGAAGAACAGTCTAGAGGGTAGTGTACCTTGGTTCCAAATTTCATTATTTTTTAGTGTCTCTTATCAAGCAAAGGGAAACATCATTTCCCTTTGAATTGGTTGTTTATCACATGCTCGACCCCAACTCATTATTGCACGATTGAGAATCACGTACTTGATGGTCCAATGATCCAACAGATTGTACTAGTGATTCTTTAGTGTGTGTGAGATTTTCATACCTTGTGAAGGGGTGGCCCTTCAAGTAGCCCCCCACATGCCAAATGAACTCAGCTTATGATGTGGCCTTAGATGTAGTTCCGTAGATTTGGTGGGTTTGATTCCATTGACTTGCAGTGTCCATAGCATGCATGTTTCATTCATATGATCAATTCAGATCTTCAGAGACCTTTCTTGTTTAGCATGGCTTCATTGGTTGCGGTCCACCCTCCCCATGTCAGCTTGAGGGGAATTGTGTCTCATGTACTCATATATTATTGTAATTAGTCCTGACCTATTTTTTTCTAGGCGCAATGTATATGTGATTCATTGTATTATGTCTCTTCACATTGAAGGCAATGGATCATGTATTATGTACTTTGTAGCTCAGTCCCACATTTCTAGGCTCGCCATTATACTTTGTACTCAATTATCTCAACGGGTATGGTTATGCCTCCATTGCCTCATTTTAGATCATGTATTCATACATAAAAGGAGAGTTTTATCAGTTTAGTAAGTCTCTCCCACAAAAATTTTTGTCATGCCTCACATTGCTTTAGTCATCTCTCTCTCTCTCTCTTTGACTCCCCTTTGGTGTCTTGTGGAAGTGTAACTTACAACGTATTTCGGTCATACCATTGCCTCCTAATGCTAGTACGTTGGGGGGAAATATGTTATCACCAAAAAATGATCACCTAATCATTTCTAACTAGGTGGATCAAAATACACCATGTGAGTTTAATTTTAATAGCGTAAAATCACTTTCACTGTAACAAATAATTTAATAAACAAAATTTATTGAGTTATTTTTTATTAAAACCCATGAGAATAATTAAATAAACCATTATTTATTTAATTTTCCCTAGGAATAATTATTAAATCACTGTTTCATAATTATTCCTTGTCACATTTGACCAAATCACCTAGGAATAATTAAATAAATCATAATTTATTTAATTTTCCTTAACTCCATCCTTCGAATAATTATTAAATCATTATTTCATAATTATTTCATTTTACACCTTTATTATTATTCACAAAATAATTAATAAATCTTTTTTTTTTAAATTATTTCTAAATAAATATATTTAACGATTTTAAATATCTTTTCCCTCTCCAATAATATAATCAAGTATTCCAAGTGGTTAGATCTTGATTTTGGTCAATAATATTTTATTATTCTAAATTTTCGAGATAAACCCAATACTTTGCTATAAATAAGATGCTTTTTCATTCATTTCTCACCATGATCATTATCATTATCACCATTATCGTCACATACCTTTCGGGCTACCATTTTTAAGTTCTAAATTGTTTGGGTTTCACACATTTGAGAGAGTAATACCTAAATATTGAAGCGAAGAGGAAATCAAAGGACCCATGCCACTGAAGGGGACTTACGACCCTTTGTAAATATCCTTTTCTAGGTGTCATTAATTAAATATTTTTCTTTCAAAGCTTTTCCAAGGTTAGGTTTTTACATTGGATTTATTTCTGTTGTCTGTTCTTTTAGATTCACATACATCTATATTTTTGCATGTTTTTCTCACATATTTGTTTTATATATGAAGTATAAGAAGCCACAATTTTTGTTAGGGTCACTAGTCACTCGTGACTTAAGTGAGATATTTTTGGTACACCTTCCAAGAAATTTCATACTAATAATCCATCCTTCATCCATCCCATTTATTCCACATTTCATGCCAAGTCCAACCACTGGGTGCCCCACATTAACACTTTTCATTCCCATTGATTCCCCTAGGGTGCTTCTTCCTAATAAAAAATTATGGGGTTGTATCACCCCAAAAACCTAGTGCATTTTCCTTTAAAAAATTATACCATGCCTACATCCATTCACCAAGCACCACTCCATCATGAGACTAATCCTCTACCTACATCCATTTTTGTAGTAGTTAATATTGCATCTACTATAGCTACACCAATAGTGATTACATCTACAATTTTTAAAACTACATACTTTTGTAATAACACCAGATTAAAAGTTAATGTAATAAAGTTAATAAAGGAAAAATAAAACCAAGGTCATGGGACAGGTATTCCAAGTTGATTGTTGGGAAAATCATCCTAGTGGGTTTTCATTTGGTTTATTATGGCGAAGGGAAGTTGGCAAAGGCTTTGAAAAGGAAAAGAGGAATTATTTTGCATTTATTTATGAAAATAATTGAAAATAAGAGAAATGTAAGGTGTAAGTTCAGGAGTTCCATGTGACAAAGAAATTGATAGAAAATAATGGAAACTAAAGAAAATAAAGGCCTCATTGATGAAAATTATCCTGAGGACTATTTCAGAGCTTTTTGTTAGTTTAATAATTTTTTCATATCAGTTTTAGAGGTGTAGCTCTGAAATAATGTGTTTAATAAAAAAAACCAAGGAGGGCATCCTCAGAATTTACTGTGCACCCCACCATTATTGGTTAAGGTATTCCTTGGCCTGAAACCCTCATTTTTACATCCTTTATTTATCGTGTATCCTTCCATTGTCGGTCGAGGGATTCCTAGGAAAAAAATAAGCATACACTATATGCTTTACTACAATCTCGCCATATACCGATCAAGGGATCACTAGGCCCTAAAAAAGAATGGATTACTCTAGATTTATCCACCTAAACTGTAAGAAATTTTTCATATCCACCCTCAGGCTTTACCGTGTATCCCTCTACTAGTCAAGGAATTCCTAGGCCTTGGGAATTTACCTGACACCACTCCACTTAGTTTCAGAACCATCCGAAAATCCATTTCAACCAAGTAAAATAACCCCATCATGCCATGGCTATTTGGAAATGGAAAGGAAAGTCTGAAACCACTATCACGCCTAGAAAACCCCATGCCAAAGGCAGCAAGATAACTAAATACACACATGCATATACCATGCATGCCAAAATTTGCAAGGAAATAATATATGCAACTCAATACCTGCAAGTAATCTCGTTGTAGAATCCTTATCCAATTGTTCCTTTTTTGATCTTTGCTTCCCTTTGCTTTATTTTCCTTCCTTTGCCTTCATTTCTCCAATGCTAGAGTGCTCCAAGAATACTCTAAGTGTGAAAGAGTATGTCCCTCCTTGGTTTTTTTATGATTCCCACATTCATGCTTGGAATATGGAACGTGGGTGATTGGATGGTAAAAATATTTGGTTCAACCCAATCTATGGTTGGGTGGTACATGGAAGTCCTTGGGTTGGTTTGATTTTTCATATGTTAATAAGAGATATTTCATCTTCTATTTTATGAGTAAATTTTCTTTTTGTTATGCTATTTTAATGGTTGTTCTATCATTGTTAATCTGTTGGTTATATGCTGACTATAAGCATGGTTTCATAACATGTCCTAGTTATGGCTTTCATCATGTTTTTATTAATAAATGAATGAATAATGAATGTATGGCCTAATAGGTTATATTGCAACTATTATGATAGGGCATCATACCTTCTTGACTATTCTCATATAAGTATGATATCCCTATGTTCAGATGTAACATAGTTACTAATAAAACAGGAACTATTACCTCAAAATGAGAACTCTAGACCAAAAAAACTAAAAAAAATGAAAAAGAACCCCAAAAATGAATTGGTTTTTTTAGGGTCAAATTTCAATTGTTTTTTAAAATTATGCTAAATTTTTTTTTTTTTCTTGAAAAAAGAATTGCAAAAACAACCTCAAAACAAAAAGTGTTGATAGTGGTACAACAAAAAAAAAAATTTGTCATGATTTTGACAATGTTTAACAATGGAATTTTTTTTTTCTAAGTAATACTGATCTATTAACAAGCTGAATAATTTACATCGAGACCGAAGTCAAAAGCTACTGCCTTGAAGGCAGAAGATTCAGGAAAAAACAAAGAAGTGGACTGTCGAAACCCACGCAGGGGTGCATAAAAAGATTTCTCCAAAAACTTCTTTGACCCATAACAGACAGAAAAGGGCCAGAAAACTTCATGGCAACCAAAACATAAAAAACCCCAGGATTTGGGTGACATAAACAGAGAAAAAGAGCAAGCAACGAACCCATTAGTCTTCCAGAATCTCCTCCACGATCCTGCATCCTCCGGTGACAAGCATATCAGGAGCAAGTTCTGCCTGAGAAGCCTGGGGACCAGGCTCAGCCGAGAGCATGTCTTCATCAGGAACAAAGTCAGCAGGGCGAGACGGAGGCTGCAAAGGAGTGCGGCCACTGCCCAGATTGAAATGTGAAAACTGGGAGGCAGGAGCAGAAGTCTCCATGGGAACTGCTGGCTGCACACTAGAAGCCTCAGGCAAGCAGTCTTCTATAAAAACCACCAAGAGAATGGCGGTAATCCTCGGGTGATTGAGGGAACTTTGGAAAGTAAACCGAGTAAAGCCTGTTGTATTAGCAGAGGCAGCGGACGAGCAATGGGAATGGGGACCCCAGTACGAGCAGAAATCCAGAGAGAGCCCCCTGCCACTGCGGGTTCTGGGGTAATGGTTGGAGCCATCATCGAAGGAAGAAGTGTCTGGGGAAGGACTGGAAGGCAGGCGAGTGGGATGGCTCCGAGAGCTGCCCCTCCTACTCTGCATACGATGTCGAAGCCTCAGCATTGTGTGAGGGAGCGGGAACCTGAAAGCTTTAACCAAAGTGCCAACCAGCCCAAGGAGGCCCGAACTCGAACAAGGACGCAGAGACAGCTGAAGATGCCCAGGAAAAGAGACCTCCCTTTGCGTGGAGCGCACCAGACTCCGTTGGTCGTTCACTCGTCTGTGCAGACAGTAACCAACGCCGCCCAAACGAAACTGTGGGAAAGCCAAGACCAGAGTCAATTTAACCTGTTGCATGTGAAATCCATCTGCCATGAGACCAGACTGAACATGCACCGAGTTCGTCCTTCCCAAACCAAACAAATCCATCTTCATAACTGCAATCTGAGTGAAAATTTCGCCAGAGCATGCGAAGGCAGGGCTCAACCTGATTGAAGGCGCGCGAGTGCATTGGGTTGCAGAGCTCATAGCATTGGAGTGAGAGGAGTGTAAATGTGACAAGCTGTGGAGCAGCTGTCCATTTAACTCTGCGTACCACTGGGGCAGGTGTCGGCATGTCATGCCGTCCCTCCGTCCCATTCCATTAATTAACCTTGGAAACACCCGCATCCGGGGGATCAGCATCTCTTTGGATAAGAGAGGAGCATTCATGTTTGTGAGCATCATTCTGAATAATATCCAGGCTGCCAGAGGTAAGAGCATGGTCATGAGTGACTCCTATGTTGGCGAGGAGGTCAGCTACTTTGTTGCCTTCACGTCTTACATGGTGGAAGGTGATGGCACGATTAGTATAAAGCCAATGTTCTATTGCTTCCAATCGAGCTTCCAATCTCCAGCTTTTAGCAGTTTTTTGCGCATGTGCTCCATTGAGAAGTTGGTTGGCCATGCCAATGAGGATTTGGGAATCCCCTTCAACTTCCAAAGGATGGAATCCATGATGCCGAGCAAGAAGAAGACCCTGCCAAAGACCTTCGAGTTCGGCGGATTTTTTTTTATCCCAACCAATATTTCCAAATAAAAGGAGCAAGGATTCTCCCTTATGATTCCTGATAATGCCTCCAAAACTAGTTGATCTGGGGTTGCCCTTGGAGGCACCATCGAAATTGAGTTTGAAGGAGTTTTGAATGGGGAGACTCCAAGTAGTCTTGCTAGCAGAATGGCCCTGGGAAGAACTACTGCTGTGAATTCGTTGAGGAAAATGAAAGTTCCAGTTATCTCAAATGGATTTTTCCTTTGCCAGAGTGGGGTAGTCCTCCTGTGTCCAGGTGTACAGGTCCAATGTATCTTGGAGATTAAGACATAAATTGTGCCAGATGATGTCCATCGGGGTAGTGAGGTTTTTGAAAATACGCCTGTTCCTTTCTTTCCAGATAGTCCATAGGATCAAGCCTGGGAGAAGCCTCCATAGTTGGTTGAGGATTTCACTTTGATAGGGGAGCTGGTCCCAGAGTCTTATGGTGCTGATGATATCTTTGGAGCCTCTGTAATTTTTTTGGCACCGGAAACTGGCTTTCTCCCATAAGTGGATAGCCAGAGGACAGGTATACATGAGGTGCTGAATCGATTCCTCATGAGAGCAGCAGTTAGGACATCTAGAGGGACCATGAAAAGAGTGCTTCTGGAGGTTATCCCATGTAAGGATCTTCCGGTGACCCAAGAGCCACAGGAAGAAGGAGACTTTGGGCCAAATTCCTTTCGCCCAAATTTTGCACCAAATGGGATCCAAAGGTCGTTGGTTATTGCCAATTATTTTATAAGCTTCTTTGGTGGAGAAGGTGCCTGATGGGGTGTACCCCCATCTTAAAATATCCGTGCCTTCGGAGAATCTTATGCGTCTTTTCTAGAGCTCCCTTTCCAAGGCCTCCTTGACCTGGTTGTCATCATTCCTGATCACTCTCTCTGTCTGTTTCCATTGCCTATATCCCTGATCTATCTCCTGCGTCCATTGTTGCTGTACTGTTTCCTGTTGTTGCTCTTCCAAATCATGTCTAGGAGGCCGATTGAAAGTACTTATGAGTTTGGGAAGTTGTTGCCAAGCGTCCGTCCAGAATCTTGCCAAGCAGCCATTCCGTATTTCCCAGAAGCTATGTTTTTGTATGAGGTGATAGTGCTGTCGGGCAGCATTCCAAATTAGGGAACCTTTTTCCGTGGGAGTGAATCTAATGAGCTCCGAAACAGGCCTATTGTTAGCATACTTTACAGTCCAGAGTGAAGCCCAAGGTTTTTTATGGGAGGAGAGCCAAAGCCACCAAATTTTTGCGCCCATAGTTTCATTGCAATGCTGGGGGTCCCTTAATCCGATGCCTCCATGTTCCTTTGGCTGACAGACCGTCGACCACTTAGCAAGTGCCCATTTACAATGAGTTCCAGTTGAACCCCATAAAAAATTACGTTGAAGAGCTCTGATCTTTTTTAAGACCCATTTGGGCGCTGCAAGAATGGAAAACAGGTAGAGAGGCATCGCTTGGAGCACTGCTTTGATGAGCACAGTTCTGCTGGCAATGTTTAAAGTTCTGTGAGTCTAGAGATTGAGACGGGACTCCAAATTTTCCAGGAGCAAACGCCATGACATGTGCTTGATAGCCGAGTCGATGAGGGGGGCCCCCAGGTACTTAGAAGGAAGAGAAGCAATGGAGAAGCCTAGGATGCGAGCAATGGCATTCTGAGTAACGGATGGGGTGTGGAAGAAAAAGAGTTGCGATTTGGCATTATTTATACTTAAACCCGAGGCCTCAGAGAAGTCAGATAGGATGGACTTGAAGACCTTGGCTTCTTGAACAGAGGGATACCCAAACAACATGTTATCATCTACAAATTGTTGATGGGTGATGGCAGGGGAATTGTGGACAGAGAGGCCTTTGAGACGCTGGGAAGAGAGTGCATGTTTGAGGAGGCGACCCAGCCCTTCAGCCATGAGGACAAAGAGGAAGGGGGAGAGCGGATCTCCTTGACCAATGCCTCTGGAAGGTTTAAAAGGTTGGGAGGGGAGACCATTAATAAGAATCGAGAAGAATGAAGAGGATATTAAGCTTGCAATCCATCTGATCCACATGGGTGAGAAACCAAAGGCTAAAAGCATTTTATCTATATAGAGCCAACTCAACTTATTAAAGGCCTTGGAGAGGTCGATCTTTAGGAGCATACCTGCCTGCTTGGAGTGCTTGAGGGATTGAATGACTTCGTGAGTGAGGATGATGCCATCCAAAATCTGCCGACCTTCTACATATCCGGATTGTTCCTGAGAAATGAGAATGGGCAGGAGCGACTTCAATCTATTTGCGATGACCTTGGATATCACTTTGTAAATGACATTGCAAAGAGCTATGGGTCTAAAATTGTTCAGAGTTCTGATGTTCACTTCTTTAGGTATTAGAGAAATGAAGGTAGAGTTTAGAGCTGGCAGAAGCCAGTGCATTGTACGGGATTCCTCAACCACCTGCCATACCTCCTCTTTGATGAGATCCCAAAAGGAGTGGAAGAAAGTCGTGGTAAATCCGTCAGGGCCAGGTGCTTTGCCCTCCTTTAGCTAGTGCATTGCTTGGTCCACCTCCAGAAGTAGTACAGGTCAGAGAAGGATTTGATTGTGTTCCTCTGTTATGAGCTTTGGAACATGTTGAGTGATCTTCTCGATTGCAGGCCTTCTGTCCAGAGGGGGTTCCTGGTGGACCTCCTTGAAGTGGTTGATGAACTCCTGTTCAATTTCTACATGAGTTTCCAAGCGCTCTCCTTCGCGATTCTGAATGAAAGAGATGGTGTTGTGCATTCTTCTCTGGACTGTGGTTCTGTGAAAGAACTTAGTGTTCCGTTCACCTTCCTTTAACCATCTGATGTGAGACTTTTGCTTCCATAGAATTTCCTCTTGGGCCCTGCATTCCTCTAGTTGACTGTGCAGAAAATTTTCTTTTTCCAAGGTCTCTGCTGAGTGACCCTCATCAATGATCTTTTGCTGGAGTTCTTTCATTTCCTTGTCAAGATCTTGCTGAGACTGAAATATGTTACCGAAGGTCTCATGATTCCATTTTTTGATTTGGACTTTCAGAAATTTGAGTTTCTGCTAGAATCTAAACATATTTGATCCCTCTGACAAAGGGGAGTTTGTCCAGGTGGAATTGATGAGGTCTTTGAATGCAGGATGAGAAAGCCAGAAACCTTCGAACCTGAACGGGTGCCTAGAAGCATTTCCAGGCCTGAGCCATTGGAGAGAGATCGGCCAGTGATCCGACCCTGATAAGGGAAGGATGGAGGCCGTGAGGTCACCTCCAAGATGGATCGCATTATCCGAAATCAAGAACCTGTCGAGTTTGGATGCGATTTTCCGTCTACTAGCCCTTCGATTGCTCCAGGTGTGCGTACCATTACAGAACGGTAGATTGATAAGCGAGTTGTTGTGAATGAAATCATTGAAATGGAGATTCTCCTAATCCAACCTGGTTCGGCCTCCTTGCTTCTCCTCTAGTTTAGTGATCATATTGAAATCGCCTCCTGCGATCCAAAGAGGATGGACTCTGTTAAGATTTATAAGTTCAATTGTGTCAAGTAGAGCTATTTTGTTGCCTGCCTCCTGCGGGAAGTAGACATTAGTTAAATGCCCATGTATATTGGTACCAATAATGTGGAAAGTGGCTTGAATGATGTGGTGGGAAGCATGAAACTCTGAGAGTGTGATGGTCTGCTCGTTCCAAGCTATGGGAAGACCTCCTGAAGTGCCAGATGCATCGACAGCGACTGAGCGACTACCTGGCCAAGCTTTAGAGAGGATCTGACCAAGATTAGAGCTATTACATTTCGTTTCTTGCAGAAAGAAGATTTGGGGTTGCTCCTGCTTTATCATATTTCTAATCATACGGACCTTGCTGGGGCCATTAAGCCCTCTTAAATTCCATGAAGTGAGCTTCATGATCCACTGGGGGGGGTTGGCTTGTAGTATTTAGTCAGCTTTGCATATCTGCCTGAGTCTACTAGGATTTTTCCTATTGAAATGGTGCGTTGAAGGTCAGTTTTCCGTCCCCTCTTTTTGGAATCCTTGGGGAAGTAGTTTCCATCCCATTGAATTCCCGGTTGTATGCCAAGTTGCTGCTGCTGATAAGCCCTGGAGATGACCACTTCAAGGGCATTTAGTTGGAACTCTGGAATCTTATCATAATCTTTTCTCTTGCATGCTTGTTCCATTCCAAAGATGTCTAGACCTTTAAGATAAATACTTTTCGGCTCTTCCTCCATATGCTGAGGGAGATTGCTTTCTGTGGGAAGAAGCAATGAAAGTAGAGAATGACTTGGTATACAGTTAACATCCATACCATTTGGCTTCCAATCTGGATCTTTGGGCGGCTCCGAGGAGGTGGCAGGACAATTTTCCAGGGAAGGGGGAATGGAGGACGAATGATCTGAAGGTGGAGAGGGTGGGGTAGAAGAGTTCTTCTGAGTGATAGGCTCTGAGTTCGGTGGGGGTTCGGTCATATTAGTTCCCAGGATGTCAAAGCTATTACTTGTGGAGGGGGCAGAGGCTCCAGGTTGCATGGGTTTTTTCCCATTGGAGGTCTTTTTGTTAGCTCTTCTTCGATTGGTAACTTTAGTGAATCCTTCCTGATCTGAGGGATTCGAGGGGCCAGAGGGGGTAGGGTGAGATTTCAGTGGGCAGTCCCTGAACAGGTGTCCTATAGCGTGGCATTTGCGACAACGAAAAGGAACATGTTCAAAATCTAAGGGCTGCACCCATTCAAAGTCATCATGATAGAGACTTACTGAGTCCGGAAGAGGCTTGTCCAGTCGCATGCAGACGCAAATACGAGCGTAAGAGGTGTATCTGTGCATTTTTGTTTCTTCTGCTATTTTGACGAATTCCCCAAGGCCCTTGCCTATGTCTTTCAACGAATCTTCATCCCAATATTCTAGAGGGAGCGAATATAATCTGATCCATACCGGGGCCCAGCTTAGGTCCTCCTTGTCGGGGTTTAATCTTTCAATCCAATCCCTTAAATACAAGCCTGCGGAGTTGAAGAAGTAAGGACCTTCGTCCATTACTCTGTTCATGTCTTCTAAGCATATAAAGGTTGCAGTGAAGAACCCTTTTGGGCCTAGCTGTAGGGTAACGTGCCCCTTGGGTTTCCACTTTGCCGCGATCCATCCTTGTAGGGCCTTTTCGGTCGGCCAGAAGCCAACAAACTTACCAATGAGGGCATGGTCCCTCATATATTAGATTCTTTCGTTGATCCTATGGCTAGGAAGCTCCACCTTGGGTCTTTCCGCGGCAATAGGTTTGCAAGTCGAGGAAGTGGCCTTGGGGATGCCCTCGTGACCAAGCACAGCCTCCTGCTTATCATCGCTTTTGTCAGGAAGGGCATCATAAACATTTGTCGTATCCTGCTGAGGAGAAGTCATATTGACCTCGTGATCATGAGCAGGGGCGTCAGGACCTGTCGAAATCTGCGAGGTGCTCACAAAGTTCGAAGTGGGGGAAGATGCTGTGGTCCCCCCCTTAGGGGCGTCCATGAACGAGACAACAGCACCAGTCGGTATCGGGCAAGCAGAAGGCCTGCAAGAGGTAGCAGAGGCCGAGAGAAGCTAGTCAGTGCCGTTGTAGAGGTCGAAGGAAACCCTATGTTGCAGAGCGCGCCTTCTCCACTTTTCGTTTAACAATGGAATTAAGGATAACATATTAGAGCATTGGAAAATCATAAAATTATAAAAAAATTGATACATGATGTTAAAGATAAAAATATCATGTCCGAAAGGCTTAGAATTTTGAACAATTTTCATCCATATTGTTAAAGATAAAACATCTTGACTATAAAAAACCCTAAAATTGTAATTGTTTTCAACCATAACATTAAAGATAAAATATCATAGTGCATAAAAACCTTAATATTTTGACAAGTTTTAAATATTAAGTTTTAAACATATTTGAACCATGAAATTATGGACAAATTATATGACTTAAACAAATTTTAAAAATGAACAAGTAAATGAAATATTTATTATTCCAAGAGTAATTTTTATTTTAAAGGCGAAAAATATATCTCTTTTCAAATCTTAGCCTAAGACAACTTATCTAATTGAAACCAAACCTAAAAATCAACCATGAAAATGAAGTGTCCCTTTTAATGAGGCATAAATTTTTAAAATTTTTTAAAAGTATCGTATACCAAATGTTAAAAATAACTAATATCATGGTAATAACACTGCCTAATCTAAAAATTCAACATTAATTTCTAATATATATATATATATATATATATATATATATATATATCTTTTTTCAATCAAAATATCAACTTTGGTATATTGAATATAACATAATTATTTTTCTAATTCATTCTTGCAATTTGGATATTCTAAAGAGATGAATTCTTCATAGTTAAAACATATAATCCAACAAACATATAATTTCCTCATAACTTAATGTAAGATCATATGGAAGTCAAAATATTTATTTAAAGTTACCATGCAAACATCAATTACATAAAATTGTTTTAGAGACTTATTCAAAATCAATCATGGGTTTTGACACACCATCAGAACCTACATCTTCAGATGAATGATTAGATGCAGATGAAGATGATCCATATTATTCTCTTTCATCAACTAGTGTTCCATTTGAGTCAACATGCATGCCCACCATTTCAGATTTGAAAAGTCTTCTAGATATATGACTATAACAAAGTCCCATCTCAGCACTATTTGTTCTGGTAGCAATTTATTCAAACTATTTATTGTCTTCAAGCGAAGAGCTCCTCTCTTTGTCAAATTGAAGTCATACATAAGTATGTAAACATCCTCGAATTTTAAGACATCAGTGTGGTGGCGATTTATATTTTTTCCCTTTCTTTTTCTCTTTATTCCATTTTTTTTTCAATTACCATCTATGGCTTGTACACACCATTGAATGGGTGGGTGCTTGTGGCATGCCAATGTACATCAACAGATGTAATATCTTGATTTTCTTTACTAACCTTTATAACCTTGGAAACCTAGAATGGGTAGGAAAGTGGATCTTCATTTGCTAACACTACTATCATGCAACCCGCCTTAACATCCTCCACATAACCCCTATAAAGATCTTCTATGGCTTCACATTGTGCATGTGATCTTCTAGAACCAATATATATTTATCTTTCCTCTACCTATGGAGAATTAAGAATACCTTGATACTGTTTTTGTTCAACAATGTGTGTTTCCTCATTTTCATTTGGCATATTCTATGGCAAAAATAATGGAGTCTTCAAAAGCATATCCTCATTTATTGATCTTGAAATCATATCACTTTGATTACTGAAAAAATACTCCCACCAAAATGAAACAAAAAAATCAAAGTACTCATATGTATCTCTAATAAATATTTTGATTTCCTCCAGACATTCATAATAATTTATATCTCTCTTATGCCTTCGTGCATTATGGAGTTCAGCAACTCACTGTAATAACAATAAATGTGATGAAAATATTGGATGCTCTGGTATGAATTTCAAAAATGCTAAACTTGATGGTGGCCCCCATTCTACAGTAGTTGGATACTTCTTACCCCATATAAGTGTTATTCCATCGATTTTTTTGATACGAAATTGATGCTAGAAACCAATTTCATTAAGTTGTTCAATGCATTTCTCCTCACCATGCGATCCTAGAATAATCCTTCGCATGTCAATAGTTTCTTCCAACACATGAAAAATAGGCTCTAGAATGTATGATTTATTAATACATTCAATTAATGATGGTAGGCTCCCAACACCTTTCCTCCTCAATGTTACTAAAAATGGCTGAACATTTGATCAATATGGTCATGAGTATGCCCAACAAGAAGGAAACAAAGCTATATTTTTTAAAAAATTCCCAATTCAATGAGCACGCTTAGATACCCTAAAAGAACTTGATTTTTTTTTTCATGGCTTGTGTTGTCTAATTGTACATATAGAACTTTAGGAAGAATACCATACCAATGAGTAACCACATCATGGATTATAGTTATGGTCAGATTTGCATCATTATGAATATTTGGATCTGTGAAGTAGACCCATGGAAACATCTTCTCATTAAAGACCATACCATCAACCAAGTGAAACTGAATGAAATTTTCCTCTCGTAAATATTTTGGTGTGTAGACAAAATGTGGCAGAAGTGTTTTGTTTTGGTCCATACCATCAATTATCAAACCGAAATATTTATTTGGATTATCATAACACTTATCTGGATGTTTATAATTTTTTGTCTTTCACTTGTTTGCTGATTGTGATTCTCGTGAAGCTATTTGACAACTGAATCTGTACATAAAGTAAAAGAAACATATGGATAAATATATTTTTCATAGTTGATAACTATCCATATTTAAAATTAATGTTATGAACACATACCTGTTTCCGCCCCATGACATTTATCTCTTTTTTCTTTAAGAGCATCCCATGTACTACAAACCCCCATCCTTGTCATTTTAGGAATACGAACATTGTTGAATTTTTTCTTCCATACCCTTGTAAAATATGAATATGTAATAAAATTACCAACTCCTTCAGCACCTTCTGCATAATATTTGTATAAGTTGTAGATTTGTGTCTCGATAAATTATCTAGAATATGTATTGTGTCTTTATTTGGCATACACTCTCCATTTTTTGAAAATAATTCTTTCATCCATTACATAACATTTTTTGTTAATGGCCCAACCTCCTCTTTATAACGTAATTCTGAATAATATGTGGGATCCTTTTCTAGTGTTTCTTGGATTCTTAACAAACGACAATTACCAATTGAATGCAACATTTTGAAAGCCTTTCTGTAGAGCAATACATTCCCAATATGATAATGATAACCTACTAGTGTAGATTTCATGCAACCCACTAAATATGACTTTTGTATGCTTTTATTCATTGACAAATATATTTTCCTTTTCTCCAAAGCAAAGTTGAAATCCATATGTTTCAAGCAATCCTTTCGACAACATTCACTTGAAATAAAATGAATAAAAAACTTATGTTTGTGAGATATCTTGTCGCAACCCTTGTATAACTAGAATATTTTGGATTGATGTGAAAAGGTCTACTCCTACTCCTAGTTACAATATTTTCTTGCAACAAATTCATCATTCCATTATCCTTTGTAGAAGGAGTTTCATCACCATTAAGAGGAATATTATACCCACTATCATCATTCTCAACATAGTTAAGAAATTCTTCAGCATCATTTCCTAGAAAATATTCATTACCATCCTCACTTGAAGAAAAAATTTCACAAGAATCATCTGCATTTTTAAGACCCCGACTCAGACGAAATCCTTCACCATCTCCATCCATGATTTCACAATCTTCCCTTGGAGGATTCAATTCTTCATCACCATGACTGCCTTTGAAACACTCACTTAGATAAAATGAATTATTCATATATGTTCCTCTAAAGTTATCATTTTCAAGAAAATCTTCATCCTACCCTTCCTAAGTGGTGATCTCATAATCCTTGATATTAGGCCTAAGTGGAAGCTTTAAATCTCTATTCACTAGAAATTCTTCATCCCACCCCTCCCCTTCCTCACTGGTGCTCTCATAATCCTTAGGATTAGGAATAAGTGGACACCTTGAATCTCTATTTATTGAAAATCCTTGATCCCCCCCTTCATCAATGGTGATCTTATAATTCTTAGCATTAGGATGAATTGGAAATTTTGAGTCTGGAAATTCATCCCCCCCTTCATCGGTGGTTCTCGTATAATCCTTAGGATTAGGAGTAAGTGGATATTTTGATTCTGGAAATTCCTCATTCCCCTCTTCATCAGTGTTGCTGACATCATCTTTAAGATTAGGATGAAGTTTGACTCTAGAAATTATTCATTCCCCACTTCATCAGTGGTGCTCGCATAATCCTTAGGAAAAGGACAAAGTGGATATTTTGACTTTGGAAATTCTTCATTCCCCTCTTCATTAGTGGTGCTCGCATAATCCTTAGGATTAGGATGAAGTGGATATTTTAACTATGGAATTTCTTCATTCCCCCTTCATTAGTGGTGCTCGCATAATACTTAGGATTAGGATGAAGTGGATACTTTGACTCTGGAAATTCTTCATTCTCGCCTTCATCAATGGTGCCCTCATAATCCTTAGGATTAAGACGAAGTGAAAATTTTGACTCTGGAAATTTTTCATCATGCCCTTCATCACTAGTGCTCTCATAATCATTATGATTAATACTAAGTGGAATAATTGACTCTCGATTTATATAAATTTATTTTTTCCGCCCTTCATCAATTATGTTCTCATCATCCTTAGGATTACGACCAAGTCGAAAATTTGACACTCTATTCATGGTGAACGAACTCTTGTTATATTCATCAATCTGAATAGAGTTGTTCCGTGATGAAGATGTTGAAGTTTAATATGAGAAGAACCCATGACTTTCAACAAGAAGATTTCGAATGCTACAAATGCACTATTTTTTATAGCGAAGAAAACCCTATTTTCTTATATTTTTATAATGAAGAAATGGAAGAAAACTCAAATTTCCAGGGGTTTTAGGACAAAAAATTAGAAAAATTTTCTTTTTGAGGGTTTTTGGGTTCCTCCACGAAACAAAAAAGCAAAAAACAACCATGGAAATAAAAAAAACTTAAGTTTATTTTATTTTATTTTTTTCTAAAATTGCAAAAAACAAAAAAAAACAAAAAATTCTTTTGAAACATTAATTTTTGTTATTTTTTGTAAATCGCATTATATATATATATAATTTTTTAATTAGTTTTTATCAAAAATAGATTTTAATTTATTTTGTTTAATTGTTTAAAAAAAATTAAAGAAAATAAAATTTTCAAGGCCAACTCGGTGGCCGTAGGCCGGCCTGGGCTACGCCGCATCGCTCTACCTCGACCTTCCGCCCTCGTGTAGCGCAAAAAAAATTGTTTTATTTTTATTTTTAAAACAAATAATAATAAAAAAAACGTTTAAAATTAAATTTTATTTTTTAAAAACAAGTTAATATTAATTTTTTTTTTAAAATTAAAAAAATAACTTAATATTAAAACCTTTTAAATTTATATAGTTTTTATTTTATTTTATTTTATTTTTTTGTTAAATTTAAAAAAGAAAACTTAAAATTAGAAAATGTTTCAAATTAATTTCTTAAAAAAAAATAAATTAATGGTTTTAAAAAAAAACCTTAATTTTAAAAAATAATTAAAAATAATTATTTTTTTTTAATAAAAGTATTAAGAAAAAATGCTATATATATATATATATATATATATATATATATATATATATATATATATATATATATATATATACATGCTTTACAAATTTTTTTTTTTAAATGTAAAAATATATATATGTTTTTATACTTTTAAAAATATATAGTTATATTTGGAAAATTTATATAGTTAATTTTTTATTTTTTTTTTAATTTAAATTTATATAGTTTTACAAATATTTATTTATTTTGTAGACATTAATTTTTGATTAATTTTAAATTTACATTGGAAAACTTTCAAATAAAATTGATTAATTAAGGATATGTGTTTTCTCATTAACTAATATATATATATATATATATATATATATATATATATATATATATATATATATCTATATATATATATTTCTTTTTATCAGGAAGATGGGATAAAAAACAATTTCTTTGAATGTTTCTGGACCAAGGGTAGGGACACACTATGGATACTGTTGGATGCACTATGGATATTTCTAGGCGCACTATGGATACTGCTGGACGCAATAAGGATATTGATGGAGACACTCTGAATACTGTTGAACACGCAAAAAAGGAAAACATAATAAAAGTCAAGCAAGTGGCCTGTTGTGGTGTATTCGACACATTGGCAGATGAAATACACTGTGCTTAATAGGGAGGTTGCTTTCCTACAAGAAAGTGACATGTCAATTGGTTTTTTAGATTTTTAGTTGAACAAAATAACATGTAGTAAACTAAGTAAGAAATATAGCATGCTACATTAATGAACAAAAAAATAATAATCATGTACAATAAAAATCTCAATCTAGTCAAACACACTAATAATCAAAATGAAGAACTCTCTCCCTTTATTAGACACTCTTGGTATAAGAGAATAGGATGCTAAATCAGATGCAATGGATCCTTAGAGCTATGGAGCTCTAATATCCAAGACAAGGGGGTCTCTTCCCCTCAAGCTTCTTGTAAGCCTCTCTCTCCCCTCGATAGATGGTAGAATGACAGACACTTGGTGAACTTATTATCCTGGATTGAGGTGTTGTGTGGCCAAAAACTGAATCCTTCATGTTAGCCATCAGTAAATTTTTTCATAAGAAAATGATGGTTAAAACAGTTCTTGAGCCTTCAAGAGATCATTTTCATAGAAAATCATTCACTCTAGAAGGTTAGTGTTCCCTAATTGTTGTTCCTTAATGACTGCGCCTTAAAAGTCTATTGTTTCTTAACTACTGTGCCTTAAAAACAGTGTTGTTCCCTCCAAAAATCCAACAAGAAATTTGTTGTTCCCTTCAAAACTGTTTCCTAAACAGCCCCTTTTCATCATTTCATTCACTCATTGTGGCCCTTTTTACCCTCTATTTTCCTTTGAAAAAACTCCTTTTCTCTCTTTCATTTTCCCTTCATCCCCCTCAAAAAACCTTTTTAAACCTATAAATCCTTTTAATGGTTTAAAACCCTTCCTTTTTCACTCTATCGGAACTGGAAAAACCCCAAAAAATCCATTGAAAACACAAAAAACCCACTTATTTTGCTTTTTGTTAAAAACACAGGCCTTAAGCCCCTCAGAGCTTAAAAATCCAACCCCCTATCCATCATATGGCCAAGACCCGTAACCAAGCGCTAGCCCCATCGCATTGGGCATTCTCATCACATCGACATTTCCACAAAAAAGCACGCATTTTATTTATAAACCTTCCCCCACCGATGCGATAAGTCGTCCCCTCCTCTGCCCCTGGTCACCTTTCCCCTCCACATGACCATTGCCTAGCGCTAAGTCCTTAACCCCCTAGCCCTTCTTTTCTCTGCCCCCGGTTCTGTGTTCTCACATAAAACCGTGCCTCTTCTCCCATCCTTTGATCACCCTCCCACTACCTATTCCCTCATCCTCCACATCAAATCCACACCATAGATCTTATAGATCTAACGGTTCTCATCAAACCCGAAAACCCAACTCTGTCGGTGCCTACCATCCATTGCATAAAGCGCCCATCCAATCACACACTGCCACCTGTCTCCCACCAGAGCTCCCGCCCGCGCAGCTTTCCTATCGCGCCTGATCCACACTGTTAGTTATTTTCCCCCTAATCCGATGATCGTCATCACATATCGCGCAATTTCGCTGTCCGGGGTTTAACACTCCAAAATCATGCGATATCGGCAGTATTGAAAAGGCCACGCTGTGTGATAAAAATGGATTGTGTTCCCTCCGTGAAAAAAAATTTACTGCCCGAGGGTTGCGTGAAAACCATCCATGGTATTCTGAAAACCACTTTTATCCATTTCGCGCCAAAGTCATTTTTAAACTGGGTTTTTGTGTGTTTTCTCCATAGAACCTCCTCCGCTTGCATTTTTTCTCCTCACTACCCTTTCCGCTTCTGCTCTACCTCTATAAAGCAACCTGGCCAGTGCAAGTAGGGTTTTATTAACATTTTGTTTGTCTTATGCAGGTTTGATGGTGTTTTAAAGGTAAAAACCCTTCCCACTGTCTATGAAGGGGCAGGGTCAAAGATCACCACCTGTTGAAGACCAAAACACGAAGAAAAATAGTTGCAAGGCTTCGTTTCATGGTTAATCATTTCTTTATGAGCTCTGTTTATACTATCAAACCCTCAGCGCACCCAAAAGAAACCCTGAACACAACAAAACAAAGAAGAATTAGTGAAGTAAGGTTAAGAGCCAAAGGAACAGAGGGTAAAGGTTAAAGAACGAAAGTGTCCAAGATGAAGAGTTAAAGGATTAAAGGTTTAATCTTATAGTTTGGGGGCTTATACACAGTATAAGGGGTTAAATATCAAAAGCCAAAGATCAAGAGCTTAACCCTACAACGAAGACTGAAAGCCAACAAAAAGGGATATATGATAGTGAACACAGTCAGCAAAAGAACAATTGAAGACTGGAGTAGGATGAAAAGGCATAATTAGCCTTAAAACGTAAAATCACTGTTAAATCAGTGTTTTAAGGTATTAAGACAGATGTATCAATAAAGGGAGCCTTCGAATGCCATATCATTGAGGCTATAACTCCTCAAACTACCACCTGTGAGCTTATTTCATTAAAAGAGTGCATATTAATTACATAGTTAGGGATATTTTTAAAGGTAGCTCAAAATTAACTACCAACCTACCTAAAACCCTCAAAGTCAACAAAAGAAACTAAAGGTGATGAAATTTAATGTAAAGTTGATTAAAACAGATATGAGCATTCGAAAACTTCTCCCTTAGGCCTCCCAAAGGTCGAGAAACCATTACTATGTATTAATTGCACAAATGAACCCTTCTTACACTCTACTTGCTCATTCTTCGATAAATACTTATGTAGAAGACAATATAGAGGTTGGTCTTTGAATACTCTTTAATTGTAAATAGTTTTTGAGGCTGCTGAAGCTTTGTATTGTAATATAAGAAAGATAGGCTAAGATGAGAAGTTTGAAGCTATAAAGACCCACTGGACTTGAAGATTGTAATTGGTTTGAACATCAAATACACAAGCTGATTCATGGGATCCTGGTCTATGTCAATGGTGATGTGTTTCTCACTGTAATTTTTATTTTTCTTTATTTTTTCATTCTGTCCACTATTCTCTGATAAATAACAACAAATATAGATTAGGATTTACTTCTGAAGTACCCTAAATCTCACTGATAAATCTTTATCCTTTATGTTTTCTGCTGATTGTTAATTTAAAGGTAATTCAATAAAGTATAACCAGTGAAGTGTTGGTAAGCCCATATTTCCTGAGTACAACTTGAGATTTTGTCCTTAAGTGTTCTTGAGAAGTCTGCTAATTAAAGTTGAGCTAGAGAAGTTTATGGTTAGCCCTGTCCTCTAGTTTATCTCCAACAATTTCTTTGAAAAGTTCCCTTAAGAGTATGTTGAAAGCAGGCTAGTTTAAAAGTACTTACCTAATCTTAGACTACTTTTTATGTTCATCATAAATGTTTTCCTTTGAGAATATGCTGAAAGTAGGCTAAGTTAAAAGTCTTTACTTGATCTTAAGCTATTATTTGTTTTTTTTTTCTCTTGAAAGTATATCAAAAGCAGGCTAGTTTAAAAGTACTTACCTGATCTTAGGTTTCTTCGTGTCTTTCTATTAAGTGCATGCCAAAAGCAGGCTAGTTTAGAAGTACTTACTTGATCTTAGGTTGTCCTTTGTTTTTCTTGTGTGTTTTCTTCTTTCACAACACTTTTTATGTTTCCATATCATAAAATCAATCTAAATAATCCTTTGACATAGATGACATGCCCCATGGACCACCTTTGAAACTTTTTGTGCAATTAAATCCTTAATGACTCCATAGCCCAATGGATTGAAGCTATTTCTTGCTTATCTTATCAGCTGAACCATTTTCAACCTACTTACACATTTACCCCTCATAAGACTTCCTTCATTTTTATGAGGTTCATCCCAACCAAAACAAAACAACCTTGTTCTTAATAACTAGCCTAATATCATACTTGAAGCCTTAAAGATCATATCTTTGAAAATATATATAGAGAGATCCCTCTTTGAACCTAGGATGGCTGGATCCTCAGATTCCAAAGTGGTTTTGATGTAGGCTCTGCAACGTTTGTACTTTCCAATCTTGCAAACTACGGAGACCTAACACTTCCAATACTTCTTGCTGCTTGGATAGCATAAGCTAGTTGCTCTCAAGCAATTTGGCCAACATAGCAATGTGTTCTCATGTTTCTTTTCCCATGGAAGTATTTTATAGAAAAATTTCAAATTTTTCCTCCCTTTCTTGGTACAAGATGGATGTTGACATAAGAATGGGAGGATGACTCCTTTGTGTGTTGCACTAAGGCCTCAAGGTGACTCCAAGGTGACTGTACTTGGTTGGCTTGAGTGAGAATCTTCTTCTTCAAGTGTGCCAAGTGGTCACGGATGGTGAATTTCCACATACTCAGGACTAGATGTCTATTTCAGGGATAGCCGCTGTTAGTATGAATCTTAATGTCAAGCGTACGAAAAAATACCACTTTAGCTGCGCATAACAAATAGCCCTAACTGTAGAAATGACTGTTAATATCTTCAGATCTATAGTTAGGTGATCAAGATAAATGTTGCAAAAATATAGATCTATGCATTAGAAGACATTAAACAGTAGAAAAAACATGATTTACTCCATGCATCCAATAGAAAAGACAAGGATATATCAAAAGAATTTTTTATTAATGGTACCTAGGAGGAAAACACAAGAGGGTGTTCCCGATTCTCCTCAATGGGATGGGTTCTTGTAAGTCCTCAGCACTTCAGATCTAGAATTCCTCTCTCTTGATGGTGTACAAAACCCAGAAAAAAATGGAAAAATATGGCTATGATAGTGGATCAATAGCCAGACAAAATTTTAGATCGAAAGTGATCTTTAGGTAACAGAAGATGATAAATGAATGGAAAAAGCCATCTATTTATAACAAAATATTGAGTTAGTCTAGATATTAGTGCATAGTTAAAATATTATTAACCAAATCAAGATCCAACTTTTTGTGGAATATTTTATTATATTTGTTGGAGGGAAAAGGAATTTGACTTGGGTTAAATCCCTTTATTTATAAATAATAATAAATAAATGATTTATTTATCATTTTAAGGATGTGGTTGAGTAATAATAAATAAATAAATGATTTATTTATCATTTTAAGGATATGGTTGAGTAATAATCAAATAAATAATGACTTATTTAATTATTTAAAGGAGATTTAGTCATATTTAACAAAGAATATTATTTAAGTAATGTTTAAATAATTATTCTTAGAAAATAATAAGATAAATAGTGATTTATCTAATTAATTTCATTTTTTTGGGTTAAATATAACCATGAATGTTAATTAAACTATTTTTTAACTAATTATTCCTTCAGGAAAATCGAACAAATATAGATTTATTTAATTTTTCCCCATCGGGTTTCCTGTTTAGACCATAAACAACTTAATAAAGGTGGTTTTACTAAATTATTTTCATAGTGAATGCAATTATACATAGGGTAAAATTGGTCTTACATGGTGTACTTGGGTCCATCTAATACCAATGGGTTAGATGACCAAAAAATGGTGTAATAGATTTGATCTGAAAATGACCTGAGTTACTTAGCTCTATTTCAGAGAATGACTGTAGGGGAAATTACTGGATATGTCACCCTTAAAGAAAGGATGAGATCTAGAGGCTACCTGGCCCTGTACAGACTCTGTCTATAGAACTTTATAGAGATTAACACTCAGGTTCTTAAAATGCGGAATTTACCTAGATCTTTCTTAGTTCTTGTACAAAATGTGAATGGAAGTATTACCGAACATCTATTATATGCATTAATTGTTTAGACATGAAATAATATATGTATGTTTAGATTTAATAATTTCACATCAATCACATAAGAAATACCATAAGACAAGAAGTTTGTGACGGAGTTCGTCCCTCCTGGATTACGTCTCCGGGTCTGCCTCAGAATTGTGCATCCGTTGCATTCTTTAAGCCAAGAGAAATATGCTACAATGAATCATCCGTTAAAATAATGATGTTGCAGATATGGATCATCCCTTGAAAAGGCTAACTGATACAAACTCTTTTCTTTAAACAATTGAGAAAAGACATGGATGATTTGCACACTAAAAAAACTAAGGAACTGAAGCTTTATGGACCGTTGACTGGATGGTGGTTGAAAAAGTTTTAAAAAGTCGAAGTTGATCTCGTCAATCATCAATGTACTTCGATATTGACTTTATGCAAGTAGGATGGCCTTTGCTCCTTCAATAAACCTGCAACAAGAAACTCTCCACCAATTATATCTTCTTCCTTCTTAAGAGTGCCTAATTTTTCTTGAAGTAGGGAAAACTCTCCTCAACACTCCTCTCTTCAGGTCTCTCCCCTTTTTTACAAAGAAACATACTTTCCTTTATATATTAGGAGTACATACTTTCATGGCTTCACAAAGCTACCTCGAACCTCTGCTTTTCCCATTTTAGAAGTTGATTAAGCAATCATTTATGAAAAGGGGTCGATCCCTATCTTAAACAATCCTAGGGATTAACATTTCCAACCTTAGCACTGACATTAAATTGGAAAACCCATATTTGAACCATATATTAAAATGTTTATCCATAGAGTTATCTAACCGGGTGGAGGAGAAGCTTGGGGCATGTGATCAGGCAGCGGGCATGACAGTTTTTACTCTTGCGGTCATGGTTTCTAACCTCGACGGTTCCGATATACCTGTCATATGGCATATCCATCACAGGTTCTAACATCTGGCAGTCTCTGGAACTTTGACACCAGGTTCCGCTCCTGGTGCAGTATTTGACACGTGGCTTGAAACCTGTTCATATGTTTATCCGATGTAGTTTAGAGTTATCACATCATACAACTTCGTCGGTTATGGTAACAGTTTACAAACCTGACAGCTCATAACCCAGATCTGTTGCGGTCTTTACAGCTTCGGTCACGAGACTCCGACGCGATTTACCTTTGTGGTTTGGACAACTGTTACATTAAATCCTGTGGTCATCCAACTTTCCGCTGCGGTCAGGAGCTAACACTGTGGTGTTTTAACATAACCCGAACCATTGAAATATGTTTATGCCTGACATCCGAACCCTTTTTACAAAGGTTTATGGCAATGTTTAAATTTGAATAAAGGTTTTACGTCATCTTTCGAACCTTATATTAAGGTTTATGAAAAGGTTTAAAGATAGCACTAGGACTTTTAGACTTAGACATGGTATTAAACCCAACCTCTGAACCTTTTTACAAAGGTTTATGAAATTTGTGCTATCATTTAGTTTACATCTAGGTATTTTCATTTGACACCTTATACTCTAGGACTTTGATTGATATTTAGTCCTAGAAATAGACTTAGGTCTTTACAAAGTGTGTTTTCATTTGACACTAATGTCTTAGCACTAGTCCTTAGGACTTAAACCTAGGACTTAATATTTAAACTTAGTCCTTTTTACCTTAGGATTTTTTTTATCCAATAAGGTTTACAAAGCGGACTACAAAAATTTTCGACCTTTATAGTTAATACTTAGGATAAATTTGATTACATAAGTCTTTTGACAAACTTGTTGTTTTTGTCGCAGGTCGACTTGAAGATGTCTTGATTGGCTCTTTTGAAACATATTTTCTAGAGTAGAATTTGAATTCGATGTCGATCGATGTCGAACATTTGAACTCACAAATTTGATGACCATCTTGATCAATACCTGAATTATTACATAATCGATAATTACCAAATTCCAAATAACCATATTATTCATTTGGGTAATTTTGATACAATTTTAATAATCTAAAATTGGATCACACCTCCCAACTTAAAGAACTTTTGGTTCTCCAAAAATTTTATTACAATGCTTTTGAAAAACAAATTCAATTCTAGAATAATCTTTACAAGAAAACATTTCAAGCATAAGGCATAAAATCTGCCCAATTCCATTCAACATTGGATTTTTCTCTAGTAGGTAACTTGGATTCTTCTTGGGCTGCTGGTGTCGGTACTGTTTCCTTTGGAAGCATTGGAAAATTTTCTTTGACATGCCCTGACAATTTGCAGTTTTGACAAGTTTTCTCCCTCTTACTTGATGATGAGTTTTTGGAGTTACTTGCTGATTGAAACAAAATTTATTTTGAACGTTTCTTTACTTGCAGTGCCTTATCATTCTTTGAAGGTTGACTTTTTGTTGCTCCCATTTGTTTGTTGTAAGCCTTTTGCTTCCCACATTGTTCCACACAATGCCAAGGACTCTTTCAAAAAGTACATGGATAGATCCTCTAAACTGTTTCAATTATCCAATTTTGATAAAATAAATCACTATCAGAATCATTACTGTTAGAGGATTGAAGTTTCTTACCTTTTCTATCGTGAAGCTTTTCTGGTAAAAGTTCTGGATGTTTTGACCAACATCGGTCAGAGATGTGACCAAGCTTTCTGCAATAGTCACATTTTATCACATCAAATCCTAGACCCATATTCTTAGGTCTCTCTTGTACCGTGATAGGTAGAAGTCTCCCTTGTTCATTTCTACCCAAGCCTTTACGTTCTTGGTATCCCATGGCTTTCATCATGGATAAGGCTGTTCTTTCAGGAACCACACTTGGTTTCTGACAGGAAACTTCTTCAGATTCTGAATCACTTTCTGGTGATATCAACGAATCAACATCATCTTCTACTTTCCATTTAGAAAAGGATCTTATGGCCTCCCTTTCTAACTTTGGCAAGGAAAAAATAGAAGAACTACTTTGAGGAGAAAGTGTAGGATTTTTTCCATTGAAAGCTACATCTTTCATAAGAGGACTTCTTCCTCTTTTATTTCTCTTTAAGTCTTCTAATTTTGATTGTAGACTTTTCTTGTCACTCTCAAGTGCTTCCACCATTATGCACAATGCATCATTCTCCTGTCGAATTTGCAAATTGGACTCTTTGATTTCCCTTAGCTTTGACAACTGTCGAGTGTTCTTGCCCATCTTGTACCTACAAAGAAATAGCTACTCTGATACGACTTGATCTAAAAATGACCTAAGTTACTTAGTTCTATTTCAGAGATTGACTGTAGGGGCATTTACTGGATATGTCACCCTTAAAGAAAGGATGAGATCCAGAGGCTACTTGGCCCTCTACAGACTCTGTCTATAGAAATTTATAGAGATTAACACTCAGGTTCTTAAAATGCAGAAATGATCAAGATCTATCCTAGTTCTTATACAAAATGTGAATGGCAGTATTACCGAACAATTATTATATGCATTAACTGTTTAGACATGAAATAATATATGTATGTTTAGATTTAATAATTTCACATCAATCACATAAGAAATACCATAAGCCAAGAAGTTTGTGACAGAGTTCGTCCCTCCTGGACTACATCTCCGGGTCCGCCTCAGAATTGTGCGTTCGTTGTATTCTTTAAGAAAAGAGAAATATTCTACAATGAATCATCAGTTACACTACTGATGTTGCAGATAGGGATCATCCCTTCAAAAGGCTAACTGATACAAACTCTTTTCTTTCAACAATTGAGAAAATACATGGATGATTTGCACAATAAAAAAACTGAGGAACTAAAGCTTTATGGACCTTTGACTGGATGGTGGCTAAAAGAGTTTTAGAAAGTCAAAGTTGATCTCGTCAATCATCAACGTACTTCAATACTGAATTTATGCAAGTAGGATGGCCTTTGCTCCTTCAATAAACCTGCAACAAGAAACTCTCCACCAATTATATCTTCTACCTTCTTAAGAGTGCCTACTTTTTCTTGAAGTAGGGAAAACTCTCCTCAACAGTCCTCTCTTGAGGTCTCTCTCCTTTTTTACAAAGAAACATATTTTCCTTTATATATTAGGAGTACATACATTCATGGCTTCAAAAAGCTGCCTCGAACCTCTATTTTTCCCATTTTAGAAGTTGGTTGAGAAATCATTTATGAAAAGGGGTTGAATCCCTATCTTACACAATCCTAGGGATTAACATTTCCAACCTTAGCACTGATATTAAATTGGAAAACCCATATTTGAACCATATATTAAAATTTTTATCCACAGAGTTATCTAACCGTGCGGAGGAGAAGGCTATGGCATGTGATCAGGTAGTGGGTGCGACAGTCTTTACTCTGGCGGTCATGGTCTCTAACCCCGATAGTTTCGATACACCTATCATATGGCATATCCATCACAGGTTCTAACATCTGGCAGTCTCTTGAACTTTGACACCAGGTTCCGCTCTCGATATAATCTTTTGATACATGGCTTGAAACCTATTCATATGTTTATGTGATGCAGTTCAGAGTTATCACATCATACAACTCCATCGGTTATGGTAACAGTTTACAAACCCGACAGCTCATAACCTAGATCCGTTGCGGTCTTTACAACTCTGGTCACAAGACTCTGATGTGGTTTACCTCTGTGGTTTGGACAACTGTTACATTAAATCCTATGGTCATCCAACTTTATGTTGTGGTCAGGAGCTAACACTGTGGTGTTTTAACATAACCCGAACCATTGAAATATGTTTATGCCCGACATCCGAACCCTGTTTACAAAGGTTTATGACAATGTTTAAAAACCAGAACCTTTGAATAAAGGTGTTACATCATCTTTCAAACCTTATATTAAGGTTTATGAAAATGTTTAAATATAGCGCTAGGACTTTTAGACTTAGACATGGTATTAAACCCAACCTCCGAACCTTTTTACAAAGGTTTATGAACTTTGCGCTATCATTTAGTTTAAGTCTAGGTATTTTCATTTGACACCTTAGACTTTAGGACTTTGATTGATATTTAGTCCTAGGAATAGACTTAGGTCTTTACAAAGTGTGTTTTCATTTGACACTAATGTCTTAACGCTAGTCCTTAGGACTTAAACCTAGGACTTAAGATTTAAAATTAGTCCTTTTTACCTTAGGATTTTTTTTATCCAATAAGGTTTACAAAGCTGACTACAAACATTTTCGACCTTTACAGTTAAGACTTAGGATAAATTTGATAACCTAAGTCTTTTGACAAACTTGTTGTTTTTTTCACAGGTCGACTTGAAGATGTCTTGATTGGCGCTTTTGAAACATATTTGCTAGAGTAGAATTTGAAGTCGATGTCGATCGATGTCGAACATTTGAACTCACAAATTTGATGACCATCTTGATCAATACCTGAATTATTACATAATCGATAATTACCAAATTCCAAATAACGATCTTGGTCATTTGGGTAATTTTGATACAATTTTAATAATCTAAAATTGGCTCACACCTCCCAACTAAAAGAACTTTTTGTTCTCCAAAATTTATATTACAATGCTTTTGAAAAACAAATTCAATTATAGAATAATCTTTACAAGAAAACATTTCAAGCATAAGGCATAAAATCTGCCCAATTCCATTCAGCATTAAATTGTTCTCCAGTAGGTGACTTGGATTCTTTCTGGGCTGCTGGTGTCAGTATTGTTTCCTTTGTAAGCATTGGACAGTTTTCTTTGACATGCCCTAACAATTTGCAGTTTTGACAAGTTTTCTCCCTCTTACTTGATGATGAGTTTCTGGAGTTACTTGCTGATTGAAACAAAATTTATTTTGAATGTTTCTTTACCTGAAATGCCTTATCATTCTCTGAAGGCTGACTTTTTGTCGCTCCCATTTTTTTGCTGTAAGCCTTTTGCTTCCCACATTGTTCCACACAATGCCAAGGAATCTTGAAAAAAGTACATGGATAGATCCTCTTGACTGTTTCAATTATCCAATTTTGATAAAATAAATCACTATCAGAATCATTATTGTTAGAGGATTCAGGTTTCTTACATTTTATATCTTGAAGCTTTTCTGGTAAAAGTTCTGGATGTTTTGACCAACATAGGTCAGAGATGTGACCAAGATTTCTGCAATAGTCACATTTTATCACATCAAATCCTAGACCCATATTCTTAGGTCTCTCTTATATCGTGATAGGTAGAAGTCTCCCTTGTTCATTTATTCCCAAGCCTTTACCTTCTTGGTATCCCATGGATTTCATCATGGATAAGCCTTTTCTTTCAGGAACCACACTTGGTTTCTGACTGGAAAATTCTTCAGATTCTGAATCACTTTCTAGTGATATTTACGAATCAAAATCCTCTTCTGCTTGTGATTTAGAAAAGGAGCCTATGGCCTACCTTGCTGACTTTAGCAAGGAAGAAAGAGAAGAACTACTTGGAGGAGAAACTGTAGGCTTTTTTCCTTTGAAAGCTGCATCTTTCATAAGAGGACTACTTCCTCTTTTATTTCTCTTTAATTCTTCTAATTCCAATCGCATACTTTTCTTGTCGCTTTCAAGTGCTTCCACCATTCTGCGCAATGCAGCATTCTCCTGCCGAATTTGCAAATTGGACTCTTCGAGTTCCCTTAGATTTGACAGCTGTCGAGTGTTCTTACCCATCTTGTACCTACAAAGAACTAGCTACTCTGATACCACTTGATCTGAAAATGACATGAATTACTTAGTTCTATTTCAAAGATTTACTGTAGGGGCATTTACTGGATATGTCACCCTTAAAGAAAGGATGAGATCTAGAGGCTACCTGGCCTTGTACAGACTCTGTCTATAGAACTTTATAGAGATTAACACTCAGGTTCTTAAAATGCGGAATTTACCTAGATCTTTCTTAGTTCTTGTACAAAATGTGAATGGCAGTATTACCGAACATATATTATATGCATTAATTGTTTAGACATGAAATAATATATGTATGTTTAGATTTAATAATTTCACATCAATCACATAAGAAATACCATAAGACAAGAAGTTTGTGACGGAGTTCGTCCCTCCTGGATTACGTCTCCGGGTCTGCCTCCGAATTGTGCATCCGTTGTATTCTTTAAGCCAAGAGAAATATGCTACAATGAATCATCCGTTAAAATAATGATGTTGCAGATATGGATCATCCCTTGAAAAGGCTAATTGATACAAACCCTTTTCTTTCAATAATTGAGAAAAGACATGGATGATTTGCACACTAAAAAAACTAAGGAACTGAAGCTTTATGGACCTTTGACTGGATGGTGGCTGAAAGAGTTTTAGAAAGTTGAAGTTGATCTCGTCAATCATCAACATACTTCGATACTGACTTTATGCAATTAGGATGGCCTTTGCTCCTTCAATAACCCTGCAACAATAAACTCTCCACCAATTATATCTTCTTCCTTCTTAAGAGTGCCTAATTTTTCTTGAAGTAGGGAAAACTCACCTCAACACTCCTCTCTTGAGGTCTCTCCCTTTTTTTACAAAGAACCATACTTTCCTTTATATATTAGGAGTACATACTTTCATGGATTCACAAATCTGCCTCGAACCTCTATTTTTCCCATTTTAGAAGTTGGTTGAGAAATCATCTATGAAAAGGGGTCAAATCCCTATCTTACACAATCCTAGGGATTAACATTTCCAACCTTAGCACTAACATTAAATTTAAAAACCCATATTTGAACCATATATTAAAATTTTTATCCACAGAGTTATCTAACTGAGTGGAGGAGAAGCCTGTGGCATGTGATCAGGTGGCGGGCGCGATGGTCTTTACTCCGGCGGTCATGGTCTCTAACCCCGACGGTTCCGATGCACCTGTCATATGGCATATCCATCACGGGTTCTAACATCTGGCAGTATCTGGAACTTTGACACCAGGTTCCATCCCCAATAAAGTATTTTAACAAACGTCTTGAAACTTGTTCATATGTTTATCCGATGCGGTTTAGAGTTATCACATCATACAACTCCATCGGTTATGGTAACATTTTACAAACCCGATAGCTCATAACCCAGATCTGTTGTGGTCTTTACAACTCTGGTCACAATACTCTGACGTAGTTTACCTCTGTGGTTTGGACAACTATTACATTAAATCCTGCAGTCATCCAACTTTCCGCTGCGGTCAGGAGCTAACACTGTGGTGTTTTAACATAACCCGAACCATTGAAATATGTTTATGCCCGACATCCGAACCCTGTTTACAAAGGTTTATGGCAATGTTTAAAAAATTGAACCTTTGAATAAAGGTTTTACATCATCTTTCGAACCTTATATTAAGGTTTATGAAAAGGCTTAAATATAGCGCTAGGACTTTTAGACTTAGACATGGTATTAAACCCAACCTCCGAACCTTTTTACAAAGGTTTATGAAATTTGCGCTATCATTTAGTTTAAGTCTAGGTATTTTCATTTGACACCTTAGAATTTAGGACTTTGATTTATATTTAGTCCTAGGAATAGACTTAGGTCTTTACAAAGTGTGTTTTTATTTAACACTAATTTCTTAGCGCTAGTCCTTAGGACTTAAACCTAGGCCTTAAGATTTAAACTTAGTCCTTTTTACCTTAGGATTTTTTTTTATCCAATAAGGTTTACAAAGCAGACTACAAACATTTTTGACCTTTACAGTTAAGACTTAGGATAAATTTGATTACTTAAGTCTTTTTACAAACTTGTTGTTTTTGTCGTAGGTCGACTTGAAGATGTCTTGATTGGCGCTTTTGAAACATATTTGCTGGAGTAGAATCTGAAGATGATGTTGATCGATGTCCAACATTTGAAATAAAAAATTTGATGACCATATTGATCAATACCTGAATTATTACATAATCAATAATTACCAAATTCCAAATAACCATCTTGGTTGTTTGGGTAATTTCGATACAATTTTAATAATCTAAAATTGGATCAATATTTCCCCCCAGCATGTGAGCATTAGGAGCTAATCGTATGACCGAAGTACGTTGTAATAACTCAATCACTAGAATTCGAAGGGGAAGTCAAAGAGAGAGAAGTATGAGGTAGACCAAAGTGCTGAAAGAACTAGACCCTGAGGAGGCGAGACTTACAGGTGAGACAAGTCTCTTTGATGAGTGAGTACCTATGCTATAGGTGGTCCGGGAGGCATACCTATGCCTGCTGAGGTAAAGTACAAACAATTAGGCATCCAGAAAACCACGGGACAAAATAATAAAGCATATGCTGGCATAAACATGAGTTATATGAATAACATGATAATGAATCCCACATACATATTGTGCCTGGGATAACAGCCAAAAATTTGTACAATAATATCTGAGTACATGAGATATGAATATAGCCCAGATGCCCCTGCAAACAGGAAAGGGCTCTGAAAATCTGATTGATATATGAAATCAAGAAGGCGCTGCAAGCGACTGAGGCTGGTATCATCAAATCTATGGAGCTGCATCGAAGGATGAAGTGAAGAAGTCATCTAGGTATGTGGGGGGCTACCTGTAGGGCCACCCCCTCATGAGGGTGGATACATCTCACAAACACCTGGGAATCATCAATATCAGCTGCTAAATCACTGAACCATCAAGTATATGGATCTCGATCATGTTGAAAGGAGCTAGAGTTGAGAAACAATAAATTCAGAGGGAAATAAGGAGTCCCTTTTCCTGATCCGGGGCACCGAACAATAGTGGAAGCTAGAACCAAGGTACATCACCCTCTAGACCTGTCTTCTGGAATGAATGAGCTGATGTCAATAGAAGGAGGTCTGCCATAGGTGAGGCAATAAGGGATCCTCGACTAGGGCATGAGAGATAATAGTAGAGCGATTGAGAGGCTAACACGAATGATGATGACGAAATCGGGGGTACTGAGTAGCGAACAAATGACTTCCCTTGTTAGAGCATAAAGGGCATGAATGACCTTGCAGCGACTGACACAACATCATGAGGGATAGGGGGATAGTGGGACTGAAGGCCATAATGTGCGATACGAGAGAGGGACCAAGCAATGAAGGATGGAGGACTATAGCGGGATGTAAAGGGGACATGGGATAGAATCCATGAATTCAATGATGACTCAACTTGGATGCTCTAAACAAGGGTGACTCGATGGTGCTGCCACATAGAAAAGGTCCAATGGAGACCATAAAAACATGAGTATAAGATGGTAACTCATGACAAAATTCGACACGAGCGTGGACAAGTATCGAGGCAAAGTGATGCCCTCAATACGAGTGTTGCAAGTGAAGAAATTTTATTTTGAGGAGGAGTGAGGTGATGCTTCTTGGAAAAAATGTGTCCTGGTGAATTATCAAATCACTAAAAACTAATAGATACCCATTTGAGGGCTTTCCAATGGTACATACGGTTCATCAAATTGAGCTACGGTTTCGCCACAGCAAGCGAAAGAAAAATCGGGGGTTTTATTTTAATAAGGCATTTCCCCTCCCAATTCACTCATTCGCAGGTGGAGCTATGGTGAATGTAGTGAGGATAGAAGGCCCTAAATCTTGTGGTGATTGTAGCAGACAAACCGACCATTGGAATTTAGAGCAGTTAGTTGCATGTAAGAGACCTAATCCTACTCTTTCATTTCAGTGGATTAAAATTTCATTTTAGGTACCTAGAGCTCATGATCAAGCTAGGTCACACTTTTTGGGGTCTTCTTTGCGACTTGGGTAGCAGGTCCTGGGTAGAAAACTGCGACCTGTCCCAGGAGATGACCTGAACAGTGCGACCTGTCAGAGAAAGTGGTTTTCAGTGTTGTTTTTGGCTGAGATCTGGGATTTTATGGTTGAGGGGCATAGGTGTCCCCAAGAATGTTTTGGTCATGCCAAAATGTATTTAAAAAAAAAGGGAATCTAAACACATTCTAATGATGTGGTGCGCCATTCGTTTTTGTTATGGTTATGCAGTTTGAGAAAGGGAATGGAGGATTACCAATCTCTTTTGGTACTGCATATATGAATCAAATTGACATTATGTTTCCAGGTTGGCATACATGGTGGCACTATCTCAAAGAGAGGATTTGGAGATTAGAAGATGGTGCTCTCCCAGAAAACTCACATGTTGGTCAACAATAATGTCGAAAGGGCTAGGTTGTTTATGTAAGATGAAGGAATGATGAGGCGTATCATCCCTAGAGTGATCTGAAGTGATATGGGACTCTAGAGGTTCTTCTAAATGTGGAAGAATAATGGTACAAGATTCGACACGACTAGATACACTAGGAGAGTTGTGGAGAATTTCCTCTCCTGGTCTCTCAAATATGGGTGCCCCATTACCCAAACATTGGGTGTCAATGTAATGGCCACAAGGTGCATGTGGTTCAAATGCATGAGATTGATGTAAGGGGGGATAGATAAATTTAGGGGTGGTGACTAATTCCATAATTTCATCATTGTAATAGAAGATGGGGTGACTAATGGAAGAAAGACCACCTGACGCGGCGAAGCTACCTTACTCATCACCATGAGAAGAGAGGTTCACATGCGAAACATCAGGGGGAGTCTCTAAGGGGACTTCCATCAAGGCTCTCATGGATGTTGATAGATAACATATGGAGGACCAAGGCTCCGTTATCTCAACATCATAAGGGGGAATGTCAATGGGAGCATTCGTGTCCTCTGGTGTTGCCGAAGCAAGATGCAAAAATAAGGGAGTGGTGGACTCATTGTGCTTGGCCTTGAATTGGTGTAAGGCTTCTAAAGAGGAACAATACTCTTCGAGGTGAGGACAGAGGTCAGTGTAGTGGCCATGGAAATCACACAAAGCACAAGGGTGATTTGTGCGCAATGGTTTGAGTTTCAGGATTGAATCGGGTATAGTGACATATACCTCTGGGATATAAGATTTCGGAAACGTCTCATTGACCATGGACTTGAGGTGAGGAAATTATGGACAAGTATGGGTGGCATGGCTGATAACATCACGCAAAGCACACTGGATGGTATGCTTTGGAGGCCGAGAAGGGGCAAGGTTTTTCGGGGTAGCCTTGTCCTTTGATGCCCCCTTATGATCTTTTCCCTTCTTACCCGAAGCGGTCGCAATGAGAGGTGGTTCCTGTTGAGGTGAATGAGGCATTGTTGCAGTAGGAGAAGTCATAGGGACCAGTTGGATCGGGGTCAAAGCAAGATAAGGTTTGGGTTGACCTGGCGGGGTAGCGGCTGGAGGATCAAGGTACCAGACGGGAATCCAAAGGGTTAGGTTAGGAAGAGAGAGGGTGGCCATAACAGGTATTGTGTACACTCCTGGTGGGGGAGCTAGGAATGGTATCTAACCATGGGTGTAATGACCAGGAAAGATGACTCCAAGATGGTTAAGGCCTGGAGGAACCATTCCAGGAGGGCAAAGGGGGTCATGAGTACCAGTTGAAGGTGAAGGGCCAGGAGAAGAAGGTTTAGAAGGCTGATCAGAGGACATCATGATAATTTGGTAATCGGGGGAACCAGATGGAAGAGGTTGAGTGGCCACCTAACCTTCAGGTGGTTGGGTAGCCACAAATCCTTGCTGAGGGAAAGGATCAAACAACACAGCTGGTTGACTAGGTGCAGGACTGGGAGGAATGGAAGGGATGGCTTGTTGTCCTCTCGATGTTGTTTGAGACTCCCATAGCTGTCACATATGTGGTAGAAGAGGAAAATCATGAATATAATGACCATAAAACCACAACAAGAATAGGGCTTTTTCGTACGAATAGGCCTATCCTGCTTGGGCTGAGTGCCTTGTTGTTGGTTTGTAGTGTTAGGAGCATTACCTTGATTAGGTCCAGGATTACCAGGGGAAGCTTGATTTTGAGTGCATTCCCTCTTCCCTTTTGAGGGAGGAGTATTAGTTGCACCCTGCTATGCATACACTTGTCCCTTAGGGGGTGGTGGTTGTTGTTGCGGGGGTTGAGAAGGCAAGGGAGGAAGAGGTACTAATGCTGGAGGAGATGGAGCACCAGACTGTGGATACGGGTGATAAGGAGGTTGGGTAACAGTGTGTAAATAGGAGGTTGGGAAAAAAGAGGGGGCATTCTGTATCCTGGATACGTGCTATCGGGAGGGGGAAAAGTGCAGGAGGTGCTGCCCCCCCCCCCCCCCAAAAGCCATAGCCCATGGGAGGTTGAGCATACGGATTAGAGAGAGATCCAATGATACTGTCATCAGCGTGAGATGCCCCCGGTGTGTTGGCACCACCGGGTCTGGGAAGGTCAGGTAAAATGGTATAAACATAACCTAACTGAGTGTAGATCAAGTCATATTTTAATGCAATTATGAGAGCGACTTCTTCTATTTGAGGAAAATGCGATGCAACATCTTTTCCAGTAGGTGCAAAAGAGATCTAAGGAACCAGTCCATGTAGACACAGTATTCGAAGGTAGGAGCTCAACATAGGCTCTTTCTTCTCCGCCATTCCTGGACATGATTATAAAGGCGGTTCGTAGCCGATTGATGGAAAGAAGTCAAGATTTTGGTACCAGTGTTGTAACGAAGGGGCAGCTAGAGGTAAGACAAGGAAGCCCCGACAATAGTCACAAAGGTGGTATGAGAGGAAGGGGCTTGATCAACATACCACTTAGAAGCTTCACCTATAAGTGTACGTTGGAACAACCAAAGATGGACAGAGTCATCGGTAATGGAGTTAGATGAACACCACATGTGGAAAGATCTTACACGGTTTGTAGGATCTTCTCCAGCAAGGCCTTCAAAATTTTGGATGTTGAAAGGGAGCTTCATCGACATATTAGGCCAACTAGCATCATGGTGTATAGGGTCATTTATCAACTGGTCGAAATCGGGGAGGCTGAGGCTTGCCATGAAGGGTAGCAAGGGCGCAGCCGGGGTAGTGTCTATTGCGGTCCCACTACTAGTGTTCCCAGCATGAGGGTCGGGGTTACCACCAGCATTAGGTCCTGCACCAGACATGGTGAAGGCAGAACGAGAGGGAGAACCCAAAGGACCAGAAGAAGAGTCGGTGTGCGGACTCGGTGGAGGACTAACTCGAATCCTATGTGGAGGAGTAAGTCTTCCTACTTGAGGATGAAGGCAAATAAGTCTCCGAGATGAACGCCTTGGTGGTGCAATGATGATGACACAAACACAACACAAAGGAAAAAGAGACCAACAAGGGTAGGGAGGTGCAAGATCAACCGATTACAATGTTGAAACAAGGGCAGAAAGGTGCAGGATCAATTGATTTCAATGTTTTAGATTCTTTTCTTGGTGGTGTTAACTAAGCCCTTTTCCTCTTAGGGTGTGTGTGTGAAGTGTGTAAATTTTAATTTTTAAACCCAGACATTTGTAGAGAAAAAGAAAAAGTGTGCTATATAGCTATAAATAAGTTGCAAATGACAGTATATAAGCCTGCAAAACAGAAAATAAACAGCTAATAATGAAATAATATAAACCCAAGGAGGCAGGCCTCTCAACAAATAGTCTATAGGTGAGTGAAAAAACTAATAAAAACACACTAAAACAGCCAATAGATCTAAGGCCAGTAGGGACAAGGATCTAAAGGACAAAATCTGCTGGAAAGTGGTGCAGAAACAACAATAGATCTGAGGAAAAATTGCTGCAAAAAGAGGTGGAGAAAGGCTATCAATAGGAGGGAAGCGGAGTGAACCCTAAAGGAAATCCCAAACAAAGCTAAATGAGGTGATTTGGATGGATAACAAGCCGATATGAAGGAGATCTGAAGGTGAGGTATCAAATCTAAAAAAATAGCTGAAGACTCTGAAATTTCAGACAACCTGCAACAGAAAAAAATCTTCCACAAAAAGTGGAGGGTACTGAAGCCCTAGGGGGATAGGTTCCCACTTATTTGAGAAAAACAGAACAAGTACAGGTCCAAAACAGGTGGAGACGGAGGTCATACAACCCTGAACAGAGGCTTAGACAAACCCAGAAAACTTTCAGAAAAATTCCCACAAAAATTCCAGGTCGCAGTTTTTGACCTATTTTCAATAGAGGTCGCACTTTTTGGGCTGTAATGTGTGCCCTAAGGGTCCAAGTTGCAGGTTTTGGGCTGAAAAGTGCGACGTGCACCTCCGGCACTCTCGGTGGCAGGTTTTAGAAAAAAATTTCATCTCAGTTGTGGCTGATGTCTATCACCTGTGCAATAGGTCCGAAAACATGCGGAAGTTATAATTTTTATCATTTTAGGGTTTTATAGGTTAAAAAAAACATCAAGAAAAGAAAAAACAAGGGGCTGAAGAGAAATCTGAGAGTTTCAAGCAGCTGGATATGCAAGGATAAAAAAAATGACAGCAGTTGTAATCGTAAACCCGTGTGGAGTCGCCAGTTGTTAGTATGAATTTTAATTCCAAGCGTACGAAAAAAGACCTCTTTAGTTGCGCATAACAAACAACCCTAATAATAGAAATGACTGCTAATATATTTAGATATGCAGTTAGGTGATCAAGACAATTGCTGCAAAAATCTAGATCTATGCATTAGAAGACATTAAACAGTAGAAAAAACAATATTTACTCCATGCATCCAATAAACAAGACAATCATATATCAAATGAAATTTGTATTAATGGCACCTGGGAGGAAAACAAAAGGGGGTGTTCCTTGTTCTCCTCAATGGGATGGGTTCTTGTAAGTCTTCAACACTTCATATCTAGAATTCCTCTCTCTTGATGGTGTAGAAAACCCAAAAAAAATGGAAAAATATGGCTATGATGGTGGATCAATAGCCAGACCAAAAGTTTAGATCCAGAGTGATCTTTAGGCAAAAAAAGGTGATAAATGAATGGAAAAACCCTTCTACTTATAACAAAATATTGTGTTAGTCTAGATATTGGTGCATAGTTAAAATATTATTAACCAAATCAAGATCCAACTTTTTGTGGAATATTTTATTATATTTGTTGGAGGGAAAAGGAATTTGACTTGGGTTAAATCCCTTTATTTATAAATAATAAATAAATAAATGATTTATTTATCATTTTAAGGATGTGGTTGAGTAATAATAATTAAATAAATGATTTATTTATCATTTTAAGGATATGGTTGAGCAATAATCGAATAAATAATTATTTATTTAATTATTTAAGGGAGATTTAGTCATATTTAACAAAGAATATTATTTAAGTAATTTTTAAATAATTATTCTTAGAAAATAATAAGATAAATAATGATTTCTCTAATTAATTTCCTTGTTTTGGGTTAAATATAACCATGAATATTAATTAAAATGTTGTTTAACTAATTATTCCTTGAGGAAATCAAACAAATATAGATTTATTTAATGTTTCCCCATGGGGTTTCCTGTTTAGACCATAAACAACTTAATAAAGGTGGTTTTACTAAGTTATTTTCATAGTGAATGCAATTATACTTAGGGTAAAATTGGTCTTACATGGTGTACTTGGGTCCATCTAATACCAATGGGTTATATGACCAAAAAATAGTGTAGCAGCCACGATGATCTTCGTGGCTACCGAATAAAAACCTGGGGTCAGTGTTTCCTGTGTGCAGTTTAATGAATTTTCCTTCTTGACCTTAGGAAAAGTTAAAATTTTCATCTCCTGTAATTTATTCCTTCCCTGCAAATCCTTATTTGTACGTTCTTCTTGACATTCTATAATGTATTTTGCTTCTACAATTCTCCAGTGTTAACTATTGCCCCCTAATGTATGAGGTCTAGGACAAACTGTATAGCCTAAATACATTATAGTTCCTTTTTCTGTGTAATCCATTTGAGAGAGAGAGAGAGAGAGAGAGAGAGAGAGAGAGAGAGAGTAACTTGCATGAAAATAGTGGTTGGAGATCCCTTTCCATGAGTAAAATAGGTACTGTGATATGTTGGAAACTTGCAAGAGATAAAACAAATACAATATTTCTATGAGGCGAGCTGTCCCACGCTCATGATGTTTTGACTATTTAAGCTTATCTGACAAGTAGAGGTTTTGTCTGTGTCACTTTTGTGGTAGTGACCTACAATTGGTTGATGAAGATGGTTGCTGACGCACTCAGGGGAGTTTTTATTTGAAATTAGGTTGAATGTGGTGCTCATATGCATAATCTCGGTATGGTATGTTTAGAACAAATTATCATTGTATGCATGGGTCTCTGACAGGGGACCTTCCTGTGTAAGCATTGTTAAAAGAGATGCTTATGATGGAACGGGTCTTCAACGAATTCTGACAGAGTGCAACAGTTGTGAAGTACGATACCATCTTGACATGAAAGCTTATCTTGTAGTTTAATTTCAAGAGGATCAATGGCATCAATGGGCAATGATGACTCCCATAGTGCCATCCGAGAATGCCCCTAATGAGGTGAGGAGCCATCCAAGGTACTGCCTCTTTCTTGGAAGATGGTTGTTGGAGTCGACAAGACGGAAGCGTCACTCAGCTGAGAGGATTACTCATGCAAGGGACCATAATCTCTATTGTATTAGGGTGGGGTGTGATAGGTTAACTTAGGCATGATGATGAGAAATGGGTGTAACTTCTAATGGAATATTAGTGACACAAGGTCAAATATTGTAAATGTAAGCAACAACAGTCATAACAATTTTCGGTGAGGAAATCCCTAGAGTCAATAGGACATCCAGGGTGGGTATGTCGTTGTGATGAGTGTCATGGTGGGGTTTGGTAAAGAATGTGAAGCTCCAACCAAGGGTGATTAGGGTCTACTGCCAAGTGAGAAATGTGGATGAATGGGTGGGAGTGATCTCCTAAGAAAATATTTGTACACTTGCCAAAAAAATATATAATGGGCTTGGATATACAAGCACAGAGACGGGTGTCCCATGTTATAGGTAAATTTTGGCATCATCCCCCATGACCTAGTCAAACTGGACATCATCCCGAGGGCCATTGAAATAGGGTCTATCACCCCCTTATATTTCAGTTGCTATATGCCCTAAGAGAATAAAATTTCATTCATGGCTTCTATTGTGAGATTTCCAACATTTGAAGTATATTTTATATCACTTATTGACTCACCAACGTAGCCTCTAAATGGATTAATTGCATTGTAGTGCCAAATCCTCCATTCAAGGGTGCACTACAGTGCACTTCCTGACATTCAAGAGTGCGTTGGTCACCTGGGAGTGGAATTATCATTGTTCTAGGAATATCCACATGGCTAGTGCCTTATAGGAAAGTCCATATATGTTAAACTTTGAATCCAAGTGTCCATCTAACACCTCTGAACTTGGGAACATGTCTTTCCTATTATTAGAAAGTAATTCATTGTGAAACTACAATAATTTTCCCTATAAATTAATCACTCATTCTAGTGTTAGGGAAGGAATAATTTCGGTAAAGTCATAATGTTGGATTCTCATGTGATAATAGAGTGAAAATACTTATATGTTGTTGGTATGATGTTGGATGTGATGAGGCTGCAATGAAGCTAGAGCAGATTGGTAACAAATCGATCCATTGGTTGTAACCTCCCCTTTCTACTATTTAATAAAGATTGATGTTCATTTTCCCATACGTATGTCTCTATTTATTGTGCAAATGTATTCTTTAATGATGTATGTATTTCATATCTAATAAATTTGATTGAGTAATATAAGTAGATATTTTTATATTGCATGTTTTTTGTTGTTTTCTATTTGTGTTTGCAGGAATCGGTCTAGCATTTTGAGTCAGATTGAGAGCGACAACAATAATGACGTAAGGAAAAGGAGAAGTGATTTAATCACAAGTAGGCTCCTTTACCATTATGTATATCTGTTCTTTTTAGAGAAAGTGATAGTAATTATTTCCTTTTTTTTTCTAAGTGACTCGCACCACACAGGGAATTTGGTTTAATCAGTAGATCACAATTTCGATAAAAAAATTGGCGACTTTGATGGGGATCATCCTATCATTCCTGGTGTTTTTTCCTCTGTTTATCCTCATTAGTAGCATCTAATTTTAGTAATTATTCATTTGAATCAAAAAATCGCATTAGAAGTGTGTTCTTCTGCTTGTTTTTTCAATCCCTGTTGTGCCCAACGCATTGTTGGTCAAGACACAATGCACTACAGTGCACTGTCTCCCACTCATTTGTTCTTTACAATGCATTGTATTCCCTTAGAGACTATGTTGGCCCCTCAACCAACCAAATTCCATCCAAATTTTTCATTTCTATCATTCTCAGCCATTTTTTTTTGTATTCTCAGATGTCTGATACCTCTTAGAGACCAGTAAAATTTCTTGATTCTTCCTCCTTTGAAAAGTAAATTTGTTCAATGTCTCTTTAGTGTTTTTGTTTATCATTGGAAAATCAAATTCAAAGTATTTTATTTCAACATCAGAAATTTTTTTTTTCAAAAAGGAAATTTTTGTTTCATTCCTTATTTCCTGTAGGAAAATTTGTAGTTCCATTCTTCATTTTTCCTAAAAGATAAATTGTTGTTTTATTCCTCATTTTTGAAAGAAGAAAACAATTGTTTCATTCACTGAAGCATATATTTTCCTTTCTTGCATTCACATTAAAGGCTATGAAAATAAAAACATGCATGTGCATATAGTAAATTTTGTGTGCTGCATAGGAACAAGTTAGGAAAGTTGCATTCTAGTTTGTGCTCTTTATTGTTTTCTCAAAAATTGATTGCTCTTTCCATTAGTAGCTAGGATTTTCATTGAGAAAGCTAAATTGAAAAGTTTTCTTATCATTTAGTTTGCATCTTTAGGAATTTCCATTAAATCAAGTGGTAAACCTTAAAGACAAACTTTTAAACAAGATCAACATAAAATTTACATCAATTTACCTAAGAAAGCATTGGAACATTAACGATAACATTTAGAAGGTCTAGGCTAGAGACATGTTCCAGCATCGTTAAATATAGCAATTTCTCTTAACTTGTCTGCAATAAATTCCAAGTGTGATACCTCACTCCATGTACGTAATTATATCAGAGCTCGTCCACATACCTTCAGGTATATAGGGCAGTGTTCTAGTACGAAAAGTATAATGGGGTGATATCACTATGCGGTTTCCCATTAGACAGCGCTAATACAAACTTGGGCCTCCACATACCTTCGGGTATATTTGGGAGGAAACATTTAGGTTGTTATCCATCCATAGGTAATCGAGTCAGCCACCTTGTAACTTGTGATACACCGAAAATAACATTCATGGATATTTCCTACCCGTACTTCTTGGTTCCCTAGGAGGTATTCTGCAGTTCACAATTACTTGGTAAATCTTTGCCTATAATTACCCTTTTATTTGTTTATTTTCTTTTGGTCATAAAATAAATCAGTCATTGTGGAAGTAGAACATTCCTTTCCCCGTCGTTCATGTAAAATAGCACTTAAACCACCTTTACCACTGGAAGCCATTTCTGGTCGGCAAAGGTAACATCGTTGTACTGAAACTAGTACTATCAGTACCTCTCGTGCGACATCATCCTCACATTTACCAGAGTCATCTCGAGTTGTTTCTACAAATCTTGGTTCATCCACTGTTGTCGAGAGGAAGTCCTCACAGCTATATATGGTCATGATCCATCCAATCAGTGAGACCACACCTCTTGAACTCGACATTGTTCAACTGGAAGTTGATCCAGATCCTGTCTTTTTTTTACTAGAACATTTGAATCCAGAAGTAAAACAACCAGAAGTTGTTCCTGTATCGATCACCCCACAATTTATTGTAGCCATTGAGTCTCCCATATCGTAAATTCAACCACCTTAAATATACTTTGGGCCTGGTTTGATTTTGATTGAAGAAGTAACACAAGAAGAAATGTCTTCGACTCCAACTCATTTTGGATCTGAGCTTTATCTTTACGAGAATTTTCCTCAATCACCTCACACTGCTTTCTTTGATCCTGTGTCTATTCAAGTTCTCGTATATCCTGTAGGGTATACATTATGTTGTATAACCATTCCTGAGACAAAATATTTGGCTGTACCATCTATTCCAGTAGTGACAACACCTACTCTTGCTACCATTTCGATGTTCACAACTTCACTAGAGACACATTTATATGGTGGCCCTTCCATCCCACCTGGTTACCAATATTTATCTGGAACCTTCTCTGGTGCATCCTCAAACCCATGGACTTCACCAACGCCATCATCTGGTATTCCATCTAGTACATATATAATGAGTACTGAATGGCTTGATCCTTTATATACATCATCAGGGAAATATCAAGTTGGTCCATCTGGGTATATTCCATCTAGTACAATTTCAACTAGAATTCCATATTATTATACTCCTCATCTTGGGGGGGAACCTATGGTCACCTATTTTGATATTACTTCATCGTTATTTGGTCAGCCTAATGTCAGAATGATTGTTTGTCAGTGGCGGCCCACTCTACATATCCAACCACAAACGGTTGTGCAATCATATCAACCAGTTCAACCTGTTGCACCCACATCTATTTCACTTGTTAATACATCCTTACCCCTATTACAGGCTCAAAGTGTTGTACCTCAACCGTCTTAGGTAGGTCCTTCCACCCAATACCCTCAAGTATTAGGCCCGTAGACTCCATCTCCTTCAGCTAGTTTACAACAACCTCCTGTATCCGAACTTATTTATTCACAAGCAGGATTACCATATTATGGGATATCGCAGCCACAACCGGGTTATACCTATTCACAACCGAATCCAAGCTATTCTAGTTTGGGTTATAATATTGGTGGACAAACACGTTGGTAGCCACAAGTGCAAATGCAACAACCCTCATTTAAACAAGTAGCGTACCCAGGTTTTGGTATACATAATCCTTAATCATTTTCTTATCAAAACAACCCTTATTTGGGTTACCAACAAAAAATTACCTATGATGGTGCTCAAAGGCCTGTTTCTCAAGAAATTCCATCACACCCTAGCTATGCTCAACCTGACTTAAATCGACAGTTGACCTTTCTTGCAACTTTAGAGATACCTGATTTAAATTGGCTTACAAACGATCCGATCATCTATGCTCCTTGGTGGCCCGCGATACCTCATAAATTTCCCTCAGATATTTCTAAGTTCAATGGAAACCATAGAGAGGACCCATCGACGCAGATTATGACTTATCATTTGCGGTATTCATCTAACTCCTTAAATGATGACTCTGTTTGACTACGTCTTTTACAGAGTATGCTCACTGGTTCGATCGCGAAATGGTACATTGAGCTACCAAGAGCTTCATTTGATTATTTAACTACCCTAGCTACTATATTTTTACCCAATTCTAGTTTCCCATACGATATGAAACTGGAATGGAACTCTTGAAAAATTTTAATCAGAATAATGTTGCTCACATTTCTGATCATATTCATGAGTGGTGTCGTCACTGTAGAATGGTCAAGAAATTTGTTCCTGATCAAATCCTTGTTGAGTGGTTCATTAAGTCCCTGTTACCATCTATAACTAAGGATGTGGCTAAGGGTGGTGTCATCACTGAATATTAGGTCATTTCTCGTGCCCAATACTTAGATTCTATTTATAATCAGTTTAGCATGTTGTATGAGAAAATTCCCAACGCGTCGTGATCTAATTTTACTGTTACTACTTTTAAGGACTCTCATGTCGGCGATGGTATGATTGGTACTGCAAGAACACATCACTCTACTGCATCTAATCCTATACCTTCTTCCAAAATTCATGTCGTGTCATTTGACAAAGGAAAAAGTGACAAGAAACCTAGAAGTAAGAAAAAGGGGAAATCAAAGAAAAAGAAAACTTCTACCATGCAGGAACAATCATCTGATCAACAAACAGGAAATCGCAAACCTCATTACCCTTGCATAATTAGTAATGAGGAGCACTTTGGTCGAGACTATCCTCACCGCACCGAATTATAAAAATTGGTTAAGACCTCGCATGCATCCATTGTGTTGACAGATCCATTTCTGAATCCAGACAAAAATTCGATTGCTACGGATCTAGCTTCTATTTCCGAAGTGCTTATGCTACCTATCACGAATCAAAAAAATGATGTTTTGGTGTCAACACGAAATAAAAACTATGGTAGTCAGGCTACTGATCAACCTACTACCTCCACCACGAATATGTCTACAGAATCTGTTCCACCATATGCTATTACTGAGTTAAAAATAAAGCCATCGAAGGGAGTCATCCATAAATTGACATACAATCCTCAAGCTAGAGCTACTCAAAATTAAAATATAGTTGAATATTTGGCTAAATCCCCTTTAGCTATTTCGACGCTCTAGGTGCTTCAAAATTTTCCCTCCCATAAGCAGGCTTTGTTGTTGGCAATTGGTGGAATCGATCCGACAGATTCCAATATTGTAGTCTTTAATCATACGGGCTATGTGCCGAAATTACCAGAAGAATTGGCATTCTCCATCCAAGTAAATTTTCTCAATCACCTCGTTCATCATACTATTATTGATGAGGGATAATCTATCCACATTATGTCTCTAAACTGTTGGAAATCAGTTGGCTCGTCACTCTTATCTCAATCACCTACGATGTTGAAAGATTTTGATGGTTGTACATATAAGCCTTGCGATATCATAAATAACCTGCATGTCGAACTAGGGGGGAAAACATCAACTATTGAAGTTGAGGTCATTGATGGATCCCTTGAATACAATATTTTACTCGAAAGGCCATAGGTATATGCTATGACTACGATTGTCTCTACATATTTTAGAATTATTGCCTTTCCACATAAAGGTGTTATCACAGTCATAAATAAACTCCAGTTCCCAGGTAGATGGAAGCGTTTCGTTAGTTCACGCACCCCAACTAGCACTTCAAAAAATTGGTGTAGGAATATTAAAGGATTCTTCCCTAATGGGTACCTTTTCATTAACGCCGCCTGCGACGTCAACAAAAATTGCAAACATAGAGAGCTGCTACATGATATCTTCCACTCCATCTGGGTTAAGGAAGATTACGGGTGATTCTAAAGTTGTTATGTTGGATGAATTCCTACCGCCCAACCTAATTGAGCTGGCATAGCAATAAATATACATGGCTTGGGCGGTGAATCTGAAATCATTTTCACCAGTCGTTCGGGTTGATCGTTCATTAGATTTTTGTACTCCATCTAATCCTTTTTCATCCACATTCTTGACATATGAGAATATTGTGGAATCCATGATGCCATAAGGAGAGCCATGGGAAGATATTCATCTTCGTTCCCATTTTTAGGATCACGAAGAAGATAATCTTATTGAATTATATCACGCATAAATCAAAACATTATTTTCAAATTCTTTTCCCATTAATGCAATCGAATCCAAGAAAAAATTATCAAATATTGAAGAAACAATTTCTATCGATATTTCAACCAAACCTAGCATTGTAGAAAACATTAATGTCAGCGTGCCTTGTTCTCCATCAGAACTCGAAACTTATCTCTCTCTCTTTCATGAATTCTGTGATGTATTTTCTTGGGCTTATAAGGAAATTCCAGACATAGATACTAGAATCGTTGAACACACCATTAAAATGTACCTTTATGTCAAACTGGTATGTCAACACCTTCGTCCTGTTCATCCGAAGAAGGCTGCTACCATTAAATCATAAGTTGAAATTTTTGTGTGCTCGTTTCATTTACCCTGTTCCACTTACTAATTGGGTTTCCAACATTGTACCTCTTATGAAAAAACAAGGGACAGTCAGAGTGTGCATCGATTATCGAGATGTCAATCTTGCTTGTCCAAAAGACAACTATCCTACTCCCATTCTTGACCAGATTATTGACGATTGTGATGGATGTGAAATATTTTCGTTTATGGATGGATTTTCTAGCTACAATAAAATCAATATCCACCCAGAGGACCAATATAAGACAACATTCATCTATCCCTAGGGCACATTTGCTTATTGGAAACTCCCATTTGGTTTAAAGAAAACTGGGGAAACATTTCAGAGAGCAATGGATTATGCTTTCAATGACATCAAGCACATTGTTCAACCCTATCTAAATGATTTACCTGTGCATTCACGAAACCTGACTGATCATTCGATGCATTTGAGAGCTATATTTATATGCTTCCGACACTACAAAATATGCCTCAATCCACATAAATGTGTGTTTTGTGTTGGTTTTGGTCGTTTTCTAGGATTCTTCGTCTCAGAAGAAGGAATTCGAATCGACCCACCGAAGGTCTAGACTATTCTTGATTTTCCTTAGCCATCAAATTTGCTTCAGTTACTGAAACTTGAAGGAAAGGCTAACTTCCTAAGGAGGTTCATACCCAACTACACCGAAATGGCTAAAGGATTTACTCGGCTCTTGAAAAAGGGGATTCCCTTCCATTGGGATAAGGTTGCACAAGCTTCTTTTGATGTTGTCAAGGATACACTTGTCTGGGTGTCATTAATGTATCTCCCCAATTATCCGAGTGATTATTTCTTATATATCGATGCGACTGATATGACCATTGCTATGGTATTGGTCCAAGAAGAAGATGGGATAGAATATCTGATATATTATTTGAGTCATAATCTCAGTGATAGGAAGTGAAGTATTCATACGTCGAAAATATTTCCTTGGCAGTCATTCAAGCTATCCAAATATTTTGCCATTATATCCTCTTCTAGAAGACCATTTTCATTTCGGATTGAAACCCCATGACTTACATTCTTCCACGTCAATTAATGGTGGGTAAATATTCAAAATGGTTTGCCATTTTACAAGAGTTTGATTTGGAATTCAACAAATCCAAGTCAAAGAAGTATTTAGTTTTGGCTGAGCTTCTCTGTGACCCTCCCTCTGATAGTACTACTACTACATCGGAACCATAAATTCCTGATGAGTCTCTATTTCTGATCGGATCATATGATCCTTGGTATGGAGATTTTTTAATTTATCTCCAAACCCATAATTTCGGCTAGATACCTCTCACTCTGAACGACGACGTATTCGATACCAAGCCAAAGATTATCTAATCGTTGGTGATACGCTTTATCGTCATGGTGTCGATACGATTTTAAGGAGGTGCCTCACTCATGAGGAGGCCGAAAAGGTTTTAAATTATTATCATGCTGGCGATTATGGTGGACACTTGTATGAATATGCTACCGCGTAGAAGTTACTATGCATCGGTTACTTTTGGTCCACCATATTTCGTGACTACATCCTCGCAGTTAGAAGTTGTCGTGTATGACAAATATTTGATCGTAAATTACGTAAACCGCCAGCACTGATGCATCCTGTTATCGTTGTGGGACCATTTTTGAAATGGGGCATTAACTTCATGACTTGTAACCCTTGTTTGTCTGGGGAGAATGGTTATATTATTGTCGGAGTAGACTACTTTACCAAGTGGGCCGAAACAATGTCTACATTCAACAACATAGGTGAAGCAACTGGATTATTCTTTTTCAATAATGTCATCTCACAGTTTGGTGTTCTAGAGGATATAGTCACAGATCATGGTAAGAATTTTCACAATCACATGATGAATGAGTTGATCGCCAAATTAGGACTGTCACATGATAGTTCTACTCATTATCCACAATACAATGGATAAGTTGAGGCTATTAAAAATATTCTCAAACGAATGCTTCAACAATTGATAGGAGTTCATAAATGAAATTGAAATTTTATCTTTTACTCATCTTTGTGGGCATACTGAACTTTGGTGAGAAATGAAACCGGATTTACCCCCTTTCAATTGGTGTATGGTCTGGAAGCTATCTTGCCTATCCAATGTGAAATACCGTCATTAAAACTCATCATTGACTTGTTACCTGAAACCTCTTCTAAAGAAGCATGTATTTTTAATCTCATCCATCTTGATGAAATGCGTCATGAAGCCACATTGGCCAACGAAGCACATAAGAGACATATAAAGGCGCAATACGACAAGCATGTCCAACCTCGCATCTTCTTAGAGGGTGACCTGGTCCTTCTTTATGATAAGGAAGCTGATGTAATAGGTACAAGGAAATTGTTATGGAATGGCCCTATATTGTCAAAAGAGTTCTTGCTAAGGGTGCCTACGAGTTGGTATATTATGATGGAATTCCATTGGCGCAACCCCGAAATGGGTTGTATATGAAACGTTACTATGCTTAAACATGAGCGTAGTGAACTATTGTATGATATTGTATATATGTTGTTTATTTTCATTTACTGTCTTTGTTTTTTTTTAGAGTTTTCTTGAAGTTAGTAATCCACTTTAAATTTCATCTCAGATGTCTGAATCTTTGGAACCATTCGTTAGGTATGCTGATGGTGCTAGTCGTAGTACGTAAAATCTATCCTTTGCAGCGTGGGCCATTTTCACTCCAAATGATGAGTTAGAGAGTTTTTAATGGATTTGTATTAGTTGATCTACAAAAAATATTGATGAGTATAGCATGTTGATCGAACTTCTCTCTGATGCCATTTCATTTGGTATTAACCGCATCATCATTAGGTTAGACTCACAACTTGTGGTAATGCAACTTACTAGTGTTTATACTGTCAGAAATCCAACACTGCATCATATGTTCCTAAGAGTTAGACTTTTGGAAAGACATTTTGATTTCATTCAATGTTAACACATTTCCAAAAACTTGAATACATTAATCGATTCCTTAACGAATTATGTTATAAACAGACATTTGCAACACATGTAAAGACATATTTTCAATTCACATCACATAATTGAATAGGATTGTGCAATAAACATAGGAAAACACTAAAAAGAAAATTAGATAAATATTTATAGGTTTTTAAAATATTTGTGCCCAAGACACGTTGGTCATCTGACCTCAAATTGTAAAAAATAAACTAGTGATGCTCGTGATAACAAGCTACTAAACTAGCTATCCTACGCAATAACCACATCCAACGGTAAGAAATGCCAATAGTGTGGCACTGTAATCTCATAGGTAACTCTTCGGTTCGGCAATCTAGAATCCTAAGAGTCAATCTCTCTATGTGTTGTTGTAGCTTAGCAAGAGTCTCGGTCATATCCAAATCCTGAAGGATTGCTCTATCGATAGCCCTCTCTGCCGGCTCATCTTCTCTTTGCTCTGGCTGACCCACTTGTCGAACTTGACCTACATATGCATACATGAAAACTTTAGTTTAGTCTTGGGAAACATCAAAATACAAAAACATGTATAAACCTTAGGAAAATAAAAAAACATGGTCAAAACATTCTTACCAATTGCACCCAATTGAGTGTCGTCTAGTAAAGGAAAATCTGGATCTCCTTGGAAGTATACACCTGCATATGCATAATCATCGATGGCGACCATATTTCATATGAACCAGGTGAAGAATGAAGTCTATATTACGATATTCGATTGACCAGCATGTCTAGCCATCACTTTTACCCATCTTTGCATCCTTGGGTCTCTAGGGCCAAATATACCTAGTGTAACATGCTGGGGTTGCATTAATGGAATCCGCTCTAAGGAAAAATAAATTAGGATCAAACCATAGTTGAAATGATTCTTCCTTTCTCCCTTTTACTTGGTCAGTTGTTCTTTCATTTGAAACATGAAAACTTTAACCCAGTTAAAAACTGTTTATTCCAAGCACTCTAGTGCATACTACATGTAAGATTTGTTTTCCACATGTAGTGTAGCGGTACCAGCAAGCTTTGCGATAGTGAATAGGATGGTCCTCAAAGGCAAGTCACGTACATCGCAGATGTTTATTTTTCCATCCTTACTAGGTTCATTCTTTGGATTGAAATATTGCAATATATAAAATCTCACTGTCTCTCCTCCAAGAGAATACCCTAAAAGAGAAATGGAACTCCAATAGTTCCCTTTGTTTCCTCATACCTAAAAATCTGAAGTACTTTAACAACCCGTAGTATCTCAAGGCTCTTACCATACCTGGATCGTTTAGGGCAATCATGTTCTGTGTTGGAAATACTGAGAGGGGGGGTGAATCAGTATCCTTTCAATTAGTATTATTATTAATCTTTCAGAGAATTATTTAATATTTAATTATTATCAGTGTTTGTACAATGATAGAAGTAAACAAAAGGAACACAACTGCACACAAATTTTAAGGTGGAAACCCTCTCTAGGAAAAAAACCACCTGAATGTTTTTCTAATAATTCTTTAATATTCAACTCCAATTGAAAATAAAGCTCCAACTTCCTAGAATCTAGAAAAGCATTCTTCTCTAGCTCCCACTGGATGGACGCTCCAATGCCCGAGATTCTTCAGTAGTCAACTAAATAGATGCCCCAACATCTAATGAGCTACAACTCACCCTAGCACCACCCTACCACCCTATAGAAGAATAAAAGAAGAATGGAGTCCCGTACCAGGGAAAATGGTCCACTTTATAATGATATAGAATGATGTAGAAGAAGAAGACACACTATACCATAACCCCAACTATGACACAACCACCAAGTGATGATCCTAGACCTCTCGAAACTGCCTCTTCAACTCTTGGCAACTAGACACTTGTACAAATTTTACAATGATGCATTTACAACGACTTAGTACAATGATACCTTTGTAATGACTGTATGCAGTGCTGCCCAATTGAAGACTTCATGTGGTGAAATTCTTGCTGCTGTTATACACCTTGATTGCTGCTCTTGTCATGCTACCCTCTGTTGCACCTTTCTATGCTTTGTTGCCCTAGAAATTTTGGTCCTTTGCATCCTTTTGACAACACATGATCTAGCTTTTTCTTGCCTTCTAGGAGCTCGATATTGAATCTGGTGTATCTATGTTATTTCAGATCACCAATATGTGATTTTTGGTCATGTAGTATTCCTCTGAGTCTTCCTTCCAATGCCACAGGTATTATCCAATTTGGATTCCTCAAGGCAGAGTTATGCCCAATCTCTCACAATGCCCTACTTATGGGCTGATTCAGGAGAGAGAACTTGTATGGTGTGCCACGCATCACTGTTTTTTCATTTAGCTCTAAAATTGATAAAAATAAAACCACATCCCATGCACTATCCACCATGTTTTACATAATTCCAATACGATACTCAAAGAGAGAGTTATGATGATTTTTCCAAGGTCACTTCTTTGAGATGAAGTTCAGGAGCCTACAAAAACACTAACTTCCACAGATCATATCTCTGATAATATTGCGTACCTTGAACTAAAATTTTTACAGGAGCTTCCTCTAGATTTTGGCTTTGATTCATAAAATTTTTAGCTTCTGAACTTTCATAGAAAAAAAGTTATAGTGAAAATTCCATGATGACCTGTTTTAGGTAGCGAAATCCTTGCATGAGGAGGATATGAGGATCACAATTTATATTAATGCTTAGGTTGAGAGGTTCTTCAACAAGTGAAAATGGGAGGAATTTTAGGAGATTAAAAATTATTAATTATTGACTGTTCAATGACCCATGCCACAACCCCATGGGGTTTAGCCCACTAGCTGGGGTTACAAACTTCAAACATGAATATCTCTCAAACCGTGAAGAATTACATGGCATGCCATATATCACCGAAATCACCTTGACAAGTAGAAACCATAAAAGGTATTCTTGACCCAGAATATAGTAATTTGGTAGGTAAAAATAACCATGTAATATCAGGGTATCCCCTGGTGCTACTTGGGTTGACATCATTGATAACCATTGATAAAAAATCTCCCCCTTTGGCATTGATGCCAACACAAGTACTCTCCATGTGATCATGACACCTATTCCTACAATATTCTCTCCCCCTTTGAAATCAATTGAAAAGGGTAACTCCCCTTGACACACAACCATCCTGCGGACCTGTACACACTTCCACTCCCCTTTTATATTCTGAATAAGGAAAATATAATGAGAACTTGGGAGAATCCCAAGATTGTGGTGAAGATATTCAAATGAATCACGAGTACTCTTATGATCATCAACGCTTCCTGCCTAATCTGCATATGTAAAGGCTCTAATAATGAGATTGTTACCCTTGGGATACCACAAGCCATATTATGTTGTTCCCTTTAGATATCAAAGAATTCTTTTCACAACAACAATATATGATTCTTTTGGTGATTCTCAGAATCTTGTTACTTGTCCAACTTCTTGCATAGAATCTGGTCGGGAGGTTGTTACATATAGAAGACTACCAATCATATATTTGTACAACCTTTGATCAACATCCTTAGATGAGTCTTCTATGCTCAATTTGCAACATGTTACCATCGGAGTAAGGATGGGTTTGAAATCATCCATTTTGAAGTTCTTGAGCATTTCCTTGATGTACTTCGCTTGACATATAAATATTCCTTTTTCTTGCTGAGATATTTGAAGCCCTAAGAAGTATGTCAGCTCACCAAGTAAAGACATCTCGAACTCACTTTGCATCTTTGTAGCAAATTTCTTACTTAGTCGATCATAATTTCTACCAAATATTATATCATCCAGTTTATCTAGTAGACATGCTTTAGTTTCTTCATCCAAAACATACATGTCGTTTGGAGCATGACTTGCTGTAGCCACAATCTCACCATACCTGCCTTTCCTGATTTAACATTTTGTGGAGTTGAATAGTATTGTCTGTCCTTGATGACACATTTTTCCAACAGTGAGTAGATTGTGATTCATGTTTTCAACCAATAGAACATTCTTGGCAAGAGCATCTTTTCTTCCAAGAGTGACGGTTCCTGATCCTATAACATTTGAAGATTCATCATTTCCAAAGGACACGGTTCCATCCTTCTCTTTCAGAGATACAAATTTATTTCTATCTCTAGTTATATGCGTTCAGAAACCGCTCTCAACATACCACACATATTCGTTGTTTTGAGTTTTGAGAGCGAGAGAACAATTATCAGTCTTCTTCTTCTTCCATGTTCGTTTGTTCTGTGGCTTCGAAGATTATTCTGGAGGATTTTCAAATCTGCAATCTTTGGCTATCTGTCCAAAGTTTTGACATTTGTAACATCAATATTATTTATTAAATGTTCAAATATATTGATGTTTCGTTAAGCCCTGGGAGGTTCATATTTGACAGATCTCTTGGAATTGTATTGGTTCCTAGGGTATGTGTGACATTCTATAGCTTTATGAACAAATTTTCCACATGAATAACAATAGCCATAAAAAATATGTTGTTACCTGGATGGAAATCTTCATCGAGGAATTATCTTCCAAGGTTCTTGCGAATCTTGTCCAATGAAGTCTACATGCATGTCAAATATCATAGGTTCATTATATTTTGTTGTAGAAGGTCCTGCTTCTTCTTCTTTGTAACCGAGGCTAGTTCTGTCGTTGTAAGATCATTTATTGTTGATGAGTTCTTCCAATTCCCTTGAGCTGTTGGCGTAGTTTTGGATAGTTTTTCCCTTCTTCACTTCCTTATGCAACGAGACTACTTCAGCTTCTAATGCTTCCCTTTCTTGGTTGATTTCTTCCAACTTCTTTTGAAGTGACTCTTCAATACATTTGTGTTCTTCAACTTCAATTTTGAGACCTTGAACTTGTTCTTCAAGAGTATTGGAATGGATCTTCTCAGCCTTGAGCTCTTTTATAAGCTTGATTGCCTCCTTAGAAAATTATTCTATGGTAAAACCTTCTTCTTCATTGTTTGATACTTCTTCTTTAATATGCTTGGCCATAAACAATACTCTCTCATTGGCTTCTTCTTCAATGTCATTGTCTTCATCGGATGATGAGATATCTTCTTCAGAGAGAAAGTTCCTTTTGAATCCTTTTCTTTTTCTTTTCTTGTTGAATTTCTTAGATCGTTTCTTTACTTTTGAGTTTCCATTACTTTTGTTTGGACATTTTTCTGCAAAATTCCCAAGATCACCATAGCCAAAACATATCAATGGAAGTTTACCCTTGAATTTTCCCTTACCAATTTTTAGTTTTCTCGTAAAGTAAGCATATTCTCCATCTGAAAGACCTTCTTCATCATCTTCCTTTTCTTCACACTTCCAGGTGTAGGTCTATGGCTTTGAAGGTTGTTTCTCCTTATTGGTTTTCTTAGATTCAGCGAACGCAGTTTCTAGATGCGAAGTACCCTCTTCTTCATCAATTCTCATTTCATATGCTATGAGAAATCCATGTAATTCCTCTTTTCTGAGTTTGTCCAAATTTGCACTATATTCTAAGACCGATAAATTTGAGTTGAATATCCCTGGTAATGTTCTAAGAATCTTTCGTATAATAGTATTCTCGTCAACAGCCTCTCCCAATCCTTCCAGAGTGTTGGTTATTTCATCAATGTGTTGGAAGTATGCAAAAATGTTGTTATCTTCTTTCATTTTGAGTTGCTCAAATTTTTCTATGTAGATTTGAAGCTTTGATTATTTGACATTTGAGTCACCTGAATATATATTCTCAAGCTTGTCCCATACATTTTTGGTGGTTTTACAACCAAACACCTTATGAAAAGAAGATTCAATAAGTCCACTGATAATAATATTCTTTGCTTCTGCATCATTTACTAAATTATTCTTACCTTATTCATCTGTAGTTGATGTAAATCCATTTTGAATAGTGTCCCATACTTCTTAATTTTGTGCCAAGAGATAGACCTTCATTCCTCCTTTCCAAAATGCATAATTATTTTCATTGAACAGAGGTGCACCATTCTTGGTATGCTCCATGACTTCCTTCCATCTGTTAAACTGCTATTGAAGGAACCAAGCTCTGGTACCAATTGTTGGAAATACTGAGGGGGGGGGAGGGTGAATCAATATTCCTTTCAATTAGTACTATTATTAATATTTTAGAGAATTAGTTAATCTTCAATTATTATCAGTGTTTGTACAATGATAGCAGTAAAAAAAAGGAACACAACTGCACACAATTTTTAAGGTGGAAACCCTCTCTGGGAAAAAAAACACCTCAATGTTTTTCTAATAATTCTTTAATATTCAACTCCAGTAGAAAATAAAGCTCCAACTTCCTAGAATCTAGAAAACCATTCATCTCCATCTCCCACTAGATGGACGCTCCAATTCCCGAGATTCTTCAATAGTAAACTGAATGGATGCCCCAACACCCAATGAGCTACAACTCACCCTAGCACCAACCTACCACCCTGAATTTTTCACATAATTGAACCTGTTGGTGACTTCATGCACCAGCCTAGCACCACCCTACCACCCTATAGAAGAATAAAAGAAGAATGGACTCTCGTACAAGGGAAAATGGTCCACTTTAAAATGATATATAATAATGTAGAAGAAGAAGATACACTAAACCATAACCCCAACTATGACACAGCCACGTAATGATGATCCTAGACCTCCCAACCTTGAATCTTCAACTCTTGGCAGATAGAAACTTGTACAATTTTTACAATGATGCATTTACAATGACTTAGTACAATGATACCTTTATAATGATTGTATGCAGTGCTACCCAATTGAAGAATTCATGTGGTGAACTTCTTGCTGTTGTTCTACACCTTGATTTTTTCTCTTGTCATGCCACCCTCTATTTCACCTTGCTTTGCTTTGCTTCCCTAGAAAGTCTGGTCCTTTGCAACCCTTTGACAACACATGATCTAGCTTTTTCTTGCCTTCTAAGAGCTCGATATTGAATCTAGTGTATCTTTGTTATTTCAAATCCCCAATATGTGATTTTTGGTCTTGTAGTATTCCTTTGAGTCTTCTTTCAAATGCTATAGGTTTTATCCAATTTGGATTCTTCAATAGAGAGTTACGCCCAATCTCTCACAATGCCCTAATTATGGACTAGTTCAGTATAGAAAACTTGTATGGTGTGTCACATATCACTATTTCTTCTTCGACTCTAAAATTGATACAAAGAAAACTACAGCCCATTCACTATCCACCACTTTTTACAGAATTCCAATATGATACTCAGAGAGAGAGTTATTATGCTTGTCCCAAGGTCACTTCTTTGAGATGAAGTTCAGGAGCCTACAAAAACACTAACTTCCACAGATCATATATCCGAAAATATTGTGAACCTTGATTTGAAATTTGTACAGGAGCTTCCCTAGGATTTAGGCTTCACCACATAAATATTTTAGCTTCTGAACCTTGTATAAAAAAAAATATAGCGCAAATTCCGCGATGACCTGTTTCATGTAGTGAAATCCTTACATGAGGAGGATATGAGGATCACGATTTATATAAATGCTTAGGTTGAGAGGTTCTTCAACAAGTGAATGTGGGAGGGATTTTAGGAGCTTAAAAATTATTAATTATTTACTTTTCAATGACCCATGCCAGAACCCCATGGGGTTACAAACTTCAAACATGAATATCTCTCAAACCGTGAAGAATTACATGGCATGCCATATATCAACAGAAACATCTCAACAAGTAGAAACCATAAAAAATATTCTTGGCCCAGAATATAGTAATTTGGTAGGTCAAAATTACCATGCAATATCGGGATAGCCCCTGGTGTTGCTTGGGTTGACATCAATGACAACCACTGATCAACATTATGCTCTTCATGTTCTCTTTCCCTCCATGTAATCGTCATTTTGGTTCGATGAATATCTAAAACACAATCATAAAACTCATAAGGATGCATTTCATGCAAAAAAATAGGGAAAATTTGGGCACACACCAAGAAAAAAAAATGGAAATTGCACCCAACGCACCCCAGGTCAAGAGATAGTGCATTGCATATGCACTTGGCCTTCAATTCCAGTGAACTGCAATGCACCTTTTGACATTCAATGCTGCATTTCCCTCTGAGTAAAAGAAATTTACCTTAAGGGGCTCAAAAATTTGCAATGAAATGAAACATAAATTCTACTAAAGAAAAGAGAAGGTTCATAGCTCCAACCTAGATCAAATGGTGAGGAAAATCGCCCACAAAATCTGTCACAATTAACTACTGAAGTTCGGGGCAAAAACTAGTTCACAACTCCAAATTTCAAATGGTAAAAATGAATGGTAAAAACTCTTTTAATTAGTCATTTGATTATTTCAATTCATGTTTAATGTTGTGGCTATGGTTTCTGTTCATTGAAATAGGTATTTTTAATCTATTTGATGTTGTTCTGAACAGGTTTTACAGCTGATACAATAGATTAGTCGTGCACTCTTATTCAAGAATGATTTGACCACAAAGCATACTTTTATCCTTATTTTTTGAGATTTGATAAAAATGAAAAATGACTTGAAGCACACTTTTATCTCTTATTCGAGCTGCGATAAATGTGAAAAATGAACCCTTGGAGTCTTCTTTTAGCTTGATTCGGACTCCGATAATTTGAAAATATTGCTGAGCACTTGTCTTTCCGAGCTTCTAAAAGTAAATGAAATGAAATTTACTTAGTATAAGTTTAACCCTTTTCTGGACTAAGATAGATTATTTACAAAAAATGAATACCTTAGTTAAATATGGCTAGGAGGTTCTCTCAGGTATCATTTTACACCTTTTTGGGCCTGACCGAAAAATTTATGAAAAAGAACTCATGGAGCTTTCTTTTGTCCTCTTTCTCAAACTCTCTAAATATGAAAAAGGACCGGGTTGTCACTGTCGTTAGGCTTGTTAAAACATAAAATAGTGACGGGCTTGTCAATCATGTCAAGAATCTAATTTCATTTATCACTTGACTCGTTAAATTATTAAATAGTGATTCATTTACATGAAGGGTTGAATTATAGATCAAGACTATGCTATCCTCCTCAATATTGTTAAAAAATAAAGATGTATTAGTCGACAAATGACCGGGGACAATTTGGAAAAGTGAAAAAAACACTTTATGGTAGGAGGTCGCTCTTGAACATGACACTTTCACTCCATCGTGAATTTTGGGTTGCGTAATATTATTGACAGTTCATTCATACCTATGTTTCATCATACCTTCACTTCAGTTTTGGTTCAATTCCGCAAGCTCATCCCATTATCGCCGATATGTTCAAGAGAAGTCATCCAATGAATACTCATCATTCTGCAATAATCATAAACCTTCATTTTCATGATAGTCATCCCTGAACATTTCTATATCAAGTCACATTTTGTCTCTAAAATCAGTAATTCCTGTTTTACGATAAAGTGACTTCTTGTCGACATTAGCTCATCATCTAGGAAGTTTACTTAGAAACATTATCTTTAAGTACGATGAGGCTTGTTACATCATCGACAAGATCCTTGCTTTCAGACCTTTGACCGAAATATTTTGTTTGGCGTTTGACATAAAATCATCTATTCATGCCTTACAAACTGTACTGTAGTACCTTAAGGGCCATTAACATTAATGGTAGTTCTCTCTCGTTTGTTAATGGTTCACATCATTCCCTGGAAATCAAACAATGTCTTTCCATGTTCGAAAACTAATCATATATTCGCATGGTTAGACTTGTACCCAAACTATCGAGTGAATGAGATAAGAAGACCTCGGATCTATTTTCATCCATTTGGGCTGCGATTTCAGGATTGTTTTACACGTCATCAGTAAAATGAATTTACATACATATCGTCATCCGAACATGGGCCTATATCTATAGGCATGTCTATATTATGCAACATTACAACGTAAAATACTTTCTAAACTATTTACATGTTATTAGATAGTTTATGTGCTAAGCATGGGAATTCCTCCCTCAACAATTCCTAATCAAGATGAAAATATCATGATGTAATGTATTGTAAGATTGATGAAAGTCACCGCCCACTTCAGTTCCAGCTCATCACATCGTAAATAATTTCATTCAAATACTATTATTATTATTATTTTGACTTAATGCTTTAGGGGGCAACTATTATAGGTCAATTTGGACATCATTCCCCATGACCTGGTCAAAACGAACATCATCCCCAGGACCAATGAAATAGGGTCTATCACTCCCTTATATTTTAGCTGCTATATGCCCTAAGAGAAGAACATTTCATTCATGGCTTCTATTGTGAGATTTCCAAGGTTTGAAGTATATGTTATATCACTTATGGACTCACCAACACAGCCTCTAAAGGGACTAACTACATTGCAGTGCCAAATTCTCAATTCAACGGTGCACTGCAATGCACTTCCCATCATTCAAGAGTGTGTTGGTCACTTGGGAGAGGAATTTTCATTATTCAGGGAATCTCCACATGGCTAGTGCCTTCTAGAAGAGTCCATCTGTGTCAAAATTTGAATGAAAGTGTCTATCTAACACCTCTGAAAATGGGAACATGTATTGTATATTATTAGAAATTCATTCATTGAGAAACTACCATCAGTTTCCCTATAAATTGAGCACTCATTCTGTTGGCAATATCATATGTGTTGTCCTTGATGGCAACCTACTTGATGAAGATGATGGCAACCTACTTGATGAAGTTGTAGTTGAAGGAAACTGACTTGATATACTAATTAATGATGTAAATCTGATGGTCTACAAGTAGTACAGAAGTTGCAGAAGTAAGAAATATCAGTATGTGCAAGAGTAATGATGAAAAGTGTATGTCACAAGGCATACGCGGGTTTGCTTAATAGAAGTAGCGTATGCACGTGGGAAATAACGTGCCAAGTCACGTATGGTAAAATGTGCTCTAAATATGTAAAACCAGGGGTTACTACCATGGTATTGACCCATTGTATTGAGCGTTGGGTTGTCTATTTGATCCCGTCTAGGAATACCATCGGAAGTGATGTGTTCTTGGCTCATGGTATTGAAAAAGGGTAAACCTATATAAGGAGAAGAAAATCATTGTGCAAGGTGTGCATGAGTCTGGGTTTGAATGGATACTTCACTCTGAAGTATGTCTGTATGGAAAGGGTAACAGTTTGATGATAGATCTGAATCTGTGATGCACCTATGAAGAAAATGATGAAGAAGGGAATCTAGATCTAAAAAGTATTTGTATCTTCTAGATCTGTTTATGGAATTGTTAGATCTGAGATGAGGCGAACATCTGTCTGAAGTAAAGGGTTAAATCTGAATTGAATATCTGATCTGAAGAAGTATGCTGCTCTATAATGTCTAAATATATATACGCTAGTTTGGAACAGTGGAAGCGCGTATATACACGGGTTGGATAAAGCGAAAGCGCGTATGGGTTGTGAAATCAGTTCTGAAGTATGTACAGAAGTATACGCGAGTTTATATTCATGGAAGCACGTATATATGAGGTATCAGTGAAAGGAAAGCGCATATGAAAACTAGGGTTTTGCTGAAGTATGAAAGATGAAATGTCTGATCTGTTTTGCTATGTTACTGATATCTGTATTCTACATATCTGGGTTTTCTGAATTGATAAGTATCAATTTTGATGTATGATTGATCTTAAATGTGTGGAGTGGGTCTAGTCTGAAAATATGATGAAAAGTTGCCTGCAAGTTGTCCTCTAAAGAAAGCTTTTGGAACCAGTGTGGAAATTGATTAAACATGGTCCATGGTGGTGCTTGGGGTTGTAGCTCCCTTCGGGAGAGGCTCGTAAGTAAGGAAGCGGTAGTCGTAGCTCCCTTCGAGGAGAAGGCTGAGAGTAAATGAGCGTAGTGGAATTATAACGTGCTGGTATGAAATGCTGCGCCCGATTTTATAGTTGTAAAATGTTTTCCTTATAATAAAATATTGAAAGTGGTTTCAAGCTATTGTGATGGTTTCTCCCGACTTGGTTTCCACCTAAAATCCACAGGTGTTCTTGTGTGATGCTTATGTGTGATGGTTTATTTGTTATTACGCACATGATTACTTTATCTAATCATCGGAAAAGGAATGAATGTTGCATAGATCTAAGTAAAGGAATTAATGGTATAAAAAGATTTATATAATACGCAATTCAAGTTTGAAAGGTTATCCAATATCCACATATATCATTGGTAAGTTGGATTACGTAAAGTAGCATATAGGTTTTAGAAGGCATGAAAAAAGTAAAAATATTTGAGTAAGTCCTAAATACTGATTCACCCCCCCCTCTCAGTATTTTTCCCAACAATTGGTATCAGAGCAGGTTCTTCTGCAGAAGCTTGATCGCTTGAAGGAGATCCGTCGCAATGGGAAGTCATGAAAGGGTAATGTCTATAAGGCTACCTCTATTCAATGGAGATAATCTATTATTCTGGAAGATACGAACAAAAGCATATCTGCAAATTCTTGGTGCAGAAGTATGGGCTATCGTGGAAGAAGGTTATCAATATCCAGCAAGTATTCCCACTGATGTAGCAGAAAGGAAGAAATATGAAATCAATGCCAAAGCAGTCAATGTCTTATTAGGAAGCATGTCTGAACCAGAATTTGCTAAAGTGATGCAGCTAAATTCAGCAAAAGAAATATGGGACAAAATCATTAAAGTATATGAAGGGTACAAAAGGTAAAAAATTCTGGAAAACTCCAAACCACCAAGAGAATTGAGATCTAATTTGAAGATGCATAAGTGAGAGTATTGTTTGATTTCTTTTCACGTCTAGATGATGTGTAAATCATTATGAGAAGTTTGGAGGTGAAACCCTAGCACCCGATGCTACTTTGTTGGAAAAAGTCTTAAGATCTTTGACTTCAAAATTTGAGTCAAAGTATGGTATTGAAGAAAGGCAAGATCTGCAAACTCTTACTATTGTTCAACTACATGGTATTCTGACTGCTTATGAAATGAGACAAGGAGGTCCCTCTCAAACCAAAGAAGTTGCTTTTAAGGCATGTGCAAAAAGAAAAGACAAGGAATATGTCAAGGAATCAGATTATATATCAGAAGAAGAAGAAGCAAATTTTGTGAGAAAACTCCAACTACGAACTGGAAGATTCAAAGGTAAGCTCCCCTTCAAATTTTTTGGTTGTAGAAGAGTTGGTCATTATGCTGCTAAATTTCCTTATAAAGAAAATCATGATAATTCCTCTTGGGAAGAATATGTTGATGCTGCAAAGAGTTTGAAGGCTTGGTTACTCATGTACTTATGCTACAACCATTGGATAACACTTGAAGACACAACTACATTGTCCTATCTATCTGTTCTCATATATTCCAAGGAAGCATTCAAATATCTCAGAAAGAAGCTGAAAACTGTCTCTGCCTCACAGAGGATCAGATCTGAGTAAAATGCAGAAGATGGAATTGGATACGCGGATTTTCTTAAACACAGTCGCGTATATACGTGAGTTCATACACAGAAAACCGCGTATGTATGGTTGCTGACAATTTCTCTGTGTCAGCATTTCTTCAGCACAAACTGTGGTGCTGTTTGGTATCTCTGATGCTATTTGGAGTTTCTGGTGGTATTTCAGCTCTTATATTTCTGTTTCATTCTCTATTGGGTGAAGATGCCTTGATGATTTTCTGTTGAAAGTGTTCAGGATGCACAAGCAAAGGGGCAGCTTGGGTCATTTGGAAAGGATGCATTGGATGCACATCTTCAGGGGGAGCATTAGTCTTGCTGAGTATAATGCATTGTTGGCATTATGATGGTTCTAAAATATGATCTCTCTTGAGGTCCTTCTGGTGTTGGTCAGGAAAAGTCATATTTGTAATTTGATGAAAAGGTCATGTTGAGACCTATGATGTAAAAATTGTAATATTCAGTCATGTAAGGACTTGTTCAAATTTGTAAACCCACTTGTGGTTCAGGTAGTTGAGTAAAAATATATGGCCACTTGGTTGGGTATTTGAGTCTCATATGTAAATCCACTTGGTTGGATCTTTGATGTAAATATGATTCCTTGGTGATAGGAAGGTCATAGAGTCATGTACATCATTGAAAAATATGTTTGAATATTTAGCATGAACTCAGGGGGAGCATGGTAACTTCAGTGCACATCAGATCTACAGCGCTCTTCTATCTACATGAGGAGAAAACAACCTTGTGTTGGTTTTGATCCACCCTTTGCCCTTCATGTCAAAGGGGGGGAGTGACATGGTGTTTGAATAAGGGAGAATATCATTATGCTTAATGTATATATCTGTTGTGGTGATCAAACACCATCGTGGTTGCCATCAAGTCCAAAGGGGGAGATTGTTGGCAATATGATGCAGAGTGTTGTCCTTGATGGCATCCCACTTGATGAAGATGATGGCAACCTACTTGATGAAGTTGTACTTGATGGAAAATGACTTGATATACTAATTAATGATGTAAATCTGATGGTCTACAAGTAGTACAGAAGTTGCAGAAGTAAGAAATATCAGTATGTGCAAGAGTAATATTGAAAAGTGTATGTCACAAGGCATATGCAGGTTTTCTTAATAGAAGTAATGTATGCACGCGGGAAATAACGTGCCAAGTCGTGTATGGTAAAATGCGCTCTAAATATGTAAAAACAGGGGTTACTACCATGGTATTGACCCATTGTATTGAGCGCTGGGATGTCTATTTGATCCCATCTAGGAATACCATCGGAAGTGATGTGGTTTTGGCTCATGGTATTGAAAAAGGGTAAACCTATATAAGGAGAAGAAAATCATTAGGCAAGGAGTGTGCATGAGTCTGGGTTTGAATGGATACTTCACTCTGAAGTATGTCTGTAAGGAAAGGGTAACCGTTTGATGATAGATCTGAATCTGTGATGCACCTATGAAGAAAATGATGAAGGGAATATAGATCTGAAAAGTATTTGTATCTTCTAGATCTGTTTATGGAATGCTTAGATCTGAGATGAGGCGGACATCTTTCTAAAGTAAAGGGTTAAATCTGAATTGAATATCTCATCTGAAGAAGTATGCTGCTCTATAATGTCTGAATATATATACGCTAGTTTGGACCAGTGGAAGCGCGTATATACGCGGGTTGGATAAAGCGAAAGCGCGTATGGGTTGTGAAATCAGTTCTAAAGTATGTACAGAATTATACGTGAGTTTATATGCATGGAAGCGCGTATATACGCGGGATCAGTAAAAGGAAAGCACGTATGAAAACTAGGGTTTTGCTGAAGTATGAAAGGTGAAATGTTTGATCTGTTCTGCTGTGTTACTGCTATCTGTATTCTATAATTATGGGTTGTCTGAATTTATAAGTATCAGTTTTGATGTATGATTGAGCTTAAATATGTGGAGTGGGTCCAATCTGAAAATATGATGAAAAGTGGCCTGCAAATTGTGCTCTGAAGAAAGCTTTTGCATCCAGTATGAAAATTGATGAAACGTGGTCCATGGTGGTGCCGAGGGTTGTAGCCTTTAGTCAGGGGGTTGTAGCTCCCTTCTAGGTGAGGCTGGTAATTGAGAGCAGGGGGTCGTAGCTCCCTTCGAGGTGAGGCTGGTAAGCGGCGGTGGGTGCTGTGTGCTGGTATGAGTCTGCTGACAGCACATAGTTGTAAGATGTTTTCTTTATAATAAAATATTGAAGGCTGAGACAACGACAGCGGTGGTTTTCTCCCGACTTGGGTTTCCACCTAAAATTCTGGTGTTCTTGTGTGATGCTTATGTGTGATGGTTTATTCTGTTATTACTGCACATGCTTACTGATTATCTAATCATCAGAAGAATGAATGTTGCATAGATCTAAGTAAAGAATTAATGGCATAATAAGATTTCAGTATATACATGAGTTTTGTGAAGGGTATACGCGTATATACGCGAGTCTGGTTCTATAAAGTAGCGTATGGGTTTTAGAGCATGAAAAAGTAAAAATTTTTGAGTATGCCCTAAATACTGATTCACCCCCCCCCTCTCAGTATTTTTCCCAACACATTCTAATGCTAGGGAAGGAATAAATTTGGTAAATTTATGTTGCTGGATTATCATGTGATAAGAGATTGAAAGTACTGATATGCTACTGGTATGATTTTGGATGTGAGGAGGTTGGAATGAAGTTGGAGCAAGTTGGAAACAATGACAGAAGGAGAAGGAGAAGCGATTTAATGACAAGTAGGCTCCTTTACCATTCTATATATTTGCTTGTTTTAGAGAAAGTGATAGTAATTATTTCCTTTGTTGTTCTAAGTGACTAGAACCACACTTAGGGAATTTGATTTATCCATAGATCACAATTTTACGTCACAGCCCAATAAGCATGAAAATAATCCATCACTACGACAACCTGCTAATAATCAGTGTAGGTGAAGAGTGGAGAAACCTGCACTGAACACAGTCTCCTAAGGAAATGTGGTGCGTTGGGACTTAAAATCATGGAAATGAAGAAATTATCGCAGAAAATATGGGATTAGGGATATGTATGCCTAGGGCTTTGTGCAATGATGTTGAAAAAGTGTTCATGGATGTTGATTTATCCAGTTAACAGGACAATTGAATAGATGGGAAAAAATGGCCTATAATAGATGGTGAATGGGATGTATTTGTATCACAATATTGACATATGAATAAGAGTTGATGGAGAGGAATACAGGCTCAAGAAAAATTTTATTTCCATCAGTGGGTCTGATATGGGGACATTCATTCTTTCATTAAAGCTTTGAATGTCACATGGTTTCATTAAGTGTGGTTACTAGAGAATATTTTTATTGCAATATATAGTTATTAAAATCAATACTATCACCAATGGGCACATTCAAAGAAGATAATGCTAATTTGTCAGGAAGAGAAGAGTGTTAACCTCCTAATATTCCTTATGAAGATTTCTACTTGATTAATTCGTTGAAACTATATTGGATGTGGATTAATAATATGCAAAATTATAATTAGATGAAATGCTTAAAGCCCAAGTTTGAAAATAGGTGTCATAAACCTACAAGAGGGAAGAGAATTTTAAATATATAATCCCTAAACTATTCTAAATTTCTTTACTCTTACACAACTGGATTTTTCAGGCTTATATCTCAAAATCCCTTACCATTGATGTCAAAAGGGCAGGTAAGGAGAGGTTATGATAATTAAGGAAAAATATTTTTCAGGACAATACGGGGAGAAAGAATGTGTTTCTATCAATTCCAAACGGGGAGATTGATGGAATTGATGTCATTGCAAAGGAGCAAGGACAATAGAACAAAGACATGGCATGTTGAATTTTTTAAGCATGTGATTCTTGGGTATATTGATGAGCTAGTGATGTTGGCTTATGTATGATGGGTTCATTGATTGTTGTATGCATATGATGAGTGAGATGTTGTGATGCAAGGCAAAGGCAAGACTTCGTGAAAACTAAGGCAAGATTCCATGTAAGACAAGGCAATACTCAAGGATGTTGAGGCAATGAAAATTTTTGACTCATATGTTGCGTGCTTATAGCTTGCGTTGGAAATTTCTTGCATTGTGTGCATGTGTTATGATCTTATATTGTGTTTCATGCATACATTATAATCATTTTGATATTCGTGTACTTAATAATTATATATGGCTGAAAATAATATTTAAGCACTTATTTGTGTTCTTATATTCAAAATATGAAGAGTTTGGGAACGAATGAGTGGAAGGAAAAGAGTCAAACATTTATACTCCACATTATTATGTGGAATACAAACACTCATCAAAATATATTTATAAAGGATGCCATCTTTGGAAGGAAAGAGAGGTTACAGAGTTAGAGAATGTCTAAGAGTTGATTTAGGTGTTATTAATTAATTACTTGACACATAGAAGAGTTGATGTGAAGCATATTTGAGGAGGAGGAGAAATAAAGGAAAATATGGAGGTATGTAGAGATAATAACAAAACTATGATATATGAAAAGATACAGGGAATCAAGTTTGAGTTTAATTGGTAAGATGACCATAGGTTGTGTATTTAGTTTCATTTTCATTATGAACTAATAATTGAATATGTGTGGTAGCACATGGGAAGGTTCACTATCTGAGACAAGGTAAACAGAACCAATGGTACATGGAATAAATAAAATAGAGAAATATAATCTAGAAGAGTATAAGAATTAAAGTATGAACTTAAGGAATTAGTAATTAAGCTCAAGATCTACAAGGTAAAGATAAAAAAATTTACCAGGAAATAATGAGAGTTGACATATTGGAACTATGAACTACAAGAACACTTATAGGAATTGGCATATCAGGTTCAACCCTTGGAAATGGAAAGTGATGATGGTAGGAAAAGGCCTACTGATACTGAAATGGGAAGGAAACCCATCTTATATTGGTATTTCGGGGAAGAGCACTTAAAACGAGAATGTCCCCACAAGTCAAAAAATAAGGGAAACTAATTTTTGTTACACATGTTTATGCATGGTATGATGGTTGAGATTTCCATGAATGTTGGACTTAGAAAATTGATTTAATTTTGGACTACTTATTTGATATTGATAGTCTATGCATTTAAACTTTGAGTTTGTGATTGGTTGTTAAATTATTTCCTAATATGCATGGTCATGTTGTTTTATTTGCAATTTTCTGTTATGATTGTGGTTATGGATTTTGTTTCGTATTGTGATGTTTCTCTTATTTTTTCCTCTTCAATTTCCTATTGATTTTATAATTTTCCTTTAATTTACATACTTGGGGCCTTGGATAAAGTTGGTTGATGTGGTGGGAAAGCCACATATTCTTGAGAAAGGGGAGAAATATGAATAACATACTAAGTACTATTGGGAAAACTGGGATAGACATGATAACAAGCACAATGAAAATGTAATTGGTTTGAAAAATTTTCACATAACAACAATGTGCTAGCCAAGTAGGTTGGTTGAATCCATGGAAATGATGGAAAATAAAATGGCAAAAGGGAGGTCTCTTAACCCTAAATTTATTGCACATGTACTTAAGTATTGTGTACATGAGTGTATATATATGTATGACAAAGCCATTATGTCTAACAAGGTTTTCAGGGATCATTTGAATGGAAATATGACTGCTTACGTATGGCCTAAAAAGAAAAAAACTATTGGAAAAAAGGAACCCCTATTAAACATGACTCGTGCATTGTGAACATTGAAAAAAAAACAAAAGGGCCAGTATGGCTTGGTTCACATGAATAGAGATGGTGTGGTGTTTGGGATCTATGTGATAATGTGTCATGTAAAATTAAGCCATGTGTATATGTGCATGTGTTGTACATGTGTAAATGTATACACATTGTATTGTGGCATATGTATGTGATATTGTGCTTTGTATATGTTGTATTGTGCCACATGTATATGTGTATTCACTCTATAATGTGTTAGGATGGGCCTATATAGATGTAGGAAAAATAAGTATGGGAATATTTGGGCTTCCTTTTAAGACAAAAAGATATGGTACTATCTGGGCATCTGAGGTGTGGAATGCACATGTTTCCTATTGACATAAGACTACCTTTTTTTTTAGTCCCCGTATTCATGGGATAGTGAATGGGATTGTGTGTGTGTGTGTGTGTGTGTGTGTGTGTGTGTACTTGTGTGCGTGCATGTGTTTTCATGTATGTATGTATCCGCCACTGAGAATATAGTTGAAGAGAAGAGAAGGAATTGGGTGTTTTCCAGGTTAGGAAATTGGCCTCGTGTGTGTATGAGGTCAAAGAGAAAGAAGGAACTGGGTGATTTCCAGGATAGGAAATTGACCCTCTGTGTGTATGAGAAAACAAAAAGTCACCAAACCAAAATAAGTGTCATTAATTTATTGATTTCTGAACTTTTAAATTATTAATATGATGTAGTATTATTATTTCTGATAGTTTTAGTCTTTGAGCTAACCTAATATGACATTTCAATTTATGATGGGTTGGTTTATGAACTAACCTAGTTTTTTTGTGACAGGAATCAAACTAAAATTATAATTCCATTGCACAAATAAAATACTAATGAGGTATGACTTACATTCATTAATTTTATTTATTATAATTCTCATAGAATTTTTTATGTCTATGATGCAGGAATAGACACGAGACTTCTCAGTTCAAATGAACAAAGTTGGCCCTGAGATGGAATAACAACAGCATGAACAAGCGAAAGATTTCAGGAAAAATGCCATTGTGGGACACTAGCACCAATGGTGCAAATTTATTTCCATAAAGAATGTTATTATCATCATGATAATGTGAAGGAATTTATATGCCTTATTTTGAGACCCTTCTAATGCAAGGAAACCTTACCAATGAATGGATCACCAAAGGGACTCAAAAGCTAAAAATGGGATACCTTTACCTATAAGGTGAGTGAGTGAACGAAATGGGTTACCAAATTTCCGGAGGGACTAGGAAACAAAGAAGGGAGGCCAAAAAATAATTTTTTTTGGAAGGTCATGATCATGTCTTATTGGAATCAAAATCACATTGGTGGTGTGGTTGGAAACAATTCATTGAAAGAGTGAGGGGTGCAAGGATAACAATGCTATACATTAGAGGTAGGAAACACTCGAGAGAAAAGAAATGGATCCAATATTGGATTGAATAAATCAAGCACCAAAATAATTCAAAATGGGTCATTGGTAGATGGATAAATTTATGAAGAGATGACTACCAAGTGGCTAGGTGAGCCATTGTTCATATAAATTATATTGAAAAATCTAAAATGAGTTGTATATATAAATCTCCATATCAATTGTGTTATGTATTTCAAGCATTTATTTTTATATTGTATATGGTCATTTAACATCAAGGAGGGTGTTCCCTCAAGGGGAAGGAGTTTTTGATAGCCCAAGTCACTTTTCACTATTGTAGATGTTGTAAATATTTTGAAAGAGAATATAAGCACATGGGCGAAGTGAAAAAGACAATTGATCTTAGGGTCGAGGAGGATTTTTTGTTGGGGAATATTTTTGGTTTTTATTATAGTCATAAATACTGATAGATGGCAGGAAATGGTCAATTGGAATAGTGTTTGTTGGAATACAATAATTGGAAAACATACAAAAAGGAAACTTAGGATGATAAGGCTAACAAGTAGAAAAATTAGGGGACTAAAGAAAACTATAGTTATGTTGATTGGTCAAAAATTAATTAGGCCAGACTCGAAAATAAGTACCCAGAAAAAATTTGGGGAGGAGAGGATAGGAGGAGAATACAAATTCGGAAAGGTGATACAAAGGATGTGAAGATACAATATTATGAAAATTCAAGAGGGAGGCAGTCGAGGAGAAATATTTTAGGTAGTTTGATATAGGTAGTGTGACAGACAGTGGGAATAACATGAATAAGAAGGATACCAATCAAATGTAGAAAAACATCCAGAGTATAAGACACATGATCATTAGTAAAGTATAAAGGAGAAAATTCAATTACACATTTACTTGTCCATGCTTATGAATTTTCAAAAATTTCTCCTCTATATCCTGAGTTAGCACTGTGCTACAAAAAATCAAGGTAGAAAATTCGGACAACAGGGTGAAAAATAGTTGTAAGGAAAAGTTTTGTAGACAAACTAGATATTTGGAAGCAGCAGCACTAAAGGAATACATAGCTACAAGAGGCTTGTGAATTGCAAGGAGATGTGCATAGACTGAGTTAAGGAGTTGTAGTATCAGTGTAGTTCTAATAATATTCCACAAGAAATATAGTATTTGTAAGGGATACATTAACCAAGTGGAATTTTTCATGGAACTCCTACTAATAGAAATTTATCATGAAGAATAAGGGAAATAAATTTTAGTTAGTCTATAGTAAACTACTGGACCTCTCTTGGTTTTCTTCTTCAGTTATGGTGGATTGTGGACTCCCTCCATTGGTTAGAGCTACTTTGATAAACTAATTCAAGGTGGATGTGAAGTCTCTATAATCCCTTGTGTATATTGATCATTTCCTTTGAGCAACCTTCTCGATCCCCAAAATATAGATTAGGGGAGACAACTTCACAAGAGTCTTGGTTGCAACCCATATATGGTTGAGAGGTAGGTCACTATCCATAACTTAGATTCCATATTAATTTGAGGTATGTACCTCTCATATTAGTGTATAGTGAATTTATTGCCTCCCATGGTATTTGTACAATGAATCTCTTACTTACCCAATGGAATTACTATTTCTTGACCCAAGGTGTATCATGGGTACTTATGTATGTTTAAATGTGGTTATGCAATGACCCATGTGCGTATGGAGTGCATATAATGTTTATAATGTGTTTGGTATAGTTTATGTCATGTAACTAACTATGAATACATATTTTTCCTAGTTATCAATACCAGTGTACATAAAATCCTAATCTAAAATATTGGTAGGAATGAGGCTCTTAATGAGTGACTTAAGGTTACATAAATATTGATATGATACAATTTTTTGTCTAGATGGAGGAGGACAAGACCAAATGTCTGATATATTAAAAAATGGAATACAATATATATAATATTGAGCGTAGAAACTCTAAGGTGGATAACAAAACTGGGTTTAGATGCGCTTGTGCTTGCTTTTAGCTAGATGAAGTAGTGTTTTCATTCTTGGCCTAAATGTTTATCTTCACACAAGTCATGGATTTGAACTAAAATAGATGATGGGTCAGATGTATCTCTATGCATTAGGTGTAAAATTTCTCATAATGGCTTGGCATATCCATGTCTCCTACTTAAATGTAATTCTTCGTTTACTCACAATGGCATTTGAAGTCATCATGGTTTAGTTGTTTATAAATTTAGCAGCACAAAAACTAAATAGCAATGAAACTTATCAGAAGAAGATCTAACCTAAATGGCAGAAGCATAACTAGCTAAATGACAGAAAGGAAAAGACAGTAACAGCAGAGAAGATGAGGCACATGGATTGGGCCGTAACCCATGAGCCTATCCCTATAAACTTAAATCAATAAAATGAAATCACTATGCTCATTTCATAAAAGAAATAACTGCATACATCTCTGAAATTTTCAATCCCTGAATAAAACAAAAAGCTTCAATAGTTCATAACAATAATTCTGAATGGAATCGAGACTAGGATAGAGTAAATCCCCCTAGCTCTAGCTCTTCTCTATTTATTTTATGGGGAAGCTACCAATAGCTCCCTATAAAATGGTTATTGAGTCCACTCAACTCCAAGTAAACCAAGACTGAGTGCTCTCCTCTTTTATTTACTCGGTAGCCTCTAGAATTCGAATTGCTGGAGAGAATCCTTGGGGATCCTTTGGCCAACTATGGAATTTGAATTGCTAGAGAGAATCTTTGGGATCCTTTGACTACCTTTGAGGGTGAAAAATCCTCCTATATTTTCTCCTTGCTATCTCCTCCAAGTATTTGTGACAAAATATTTATAAAAGTGCTTAATAAATCAAGATTTTTTTCACTCAAACTCATAGTGGGTACTCAGAGTACATTAGCCTTAATCACCACCTATACTAGCATTATAAAACCAAGTAATGATAAAAATGAAAGAAAAAGAGATCTAAGAAGGCAAAAAGGTGACTATTAACCCCTCCAAATATGTCTACTGATGGAGTTCATCATTAAGCTTCTTGAGCTCATTATTTTCAAGCACATAGGTCCTACCCCTAAATCTAACCAAACCATCTGTTGTGATATGATACTCCACATCCTGATCACATGTACCATACTGTAACTTGTACCTAATATACTTGTATCTATCATCCTTTTGTCCTTCATAAAATATATGATCTTGTAAAACTATCTGAGAAGAACTCATAACTGCTATATTATTTACATGTACTCTTCTCCTAAGAGCATCTACAACCATGTTTTACTTTCCCTTAATGTATCTGATGTAGAATTCAACTCACTAATCGTGTCCAACCATCTAGCTTGCATGGCATTCAAATTCAGCTGATCAAATAAGTATTTGAATGCACTTGGTCGCTCGTCAATAGAAATCTCCTACCAAGAAGATAGTGTCTCCACCTATTAAAAGAATGGATGATCGTTGCCAACTCAAGATCATGTGTAACATAGTTCTTCTCATGCTCATTCATTTTAATTGATTTTTAACATAACACTTGTCCCTCATGTAAAAGGAATCCACAAAGCCCTATCTTGAAAGAATATGTACACACCAAAAACTCTTTATCTCAAGCTGCAACATTGAGAACTAGAGAATTTGTCAACAACTACTTCAACTGCTTAAAACTTGTTGTAGATTCCTCTATTCATTCAAATTTCCCTCCTTTCCTCTGCAATGATGTGATAGTATATGCAATCCATGACAAGTTTATAATAAAATTCCTGTAGTAACCTAATAACCCCATAAATGACCTTACCTCATCAACATTCGTAGGAGTGGCCCATTCCATGATAGAACTTATGTTTTATGGATCTAATGCAATACCTTCCTTAGAAATCACATGCCCCAAATAATGTACATTTATCTCAAAGAAAATACATTTTCTAAGCTTTGCATACAACTGATGTTCTCTTAGCAACATCAACACTATTTATAAGCGTTCCACATGCTCTTCCTCATTATTATAATATGTCAATATACCATCAATGAAACAATACAAAAACATTCCAAATAAGGACATAACACACTATTCATCAAGCACATGAAATTAGTTGGAGCATTACCCATACCAAATGGAACTACAAAAAACTCATAATGCCCATAAATTGTTCGGGAATAAGTCTTGTAAATATCCTCTTCTTTGATGTGTACCTGATGTTATCCTAATTTGAGATCAATATTCAAGAACATTATCTCTCCCTTCAACTAGTCAAACAAGTCATCGATCCTTGAAAACATATACTTTTTCTTGATGGTTTCCTTGTTCAACATATTGTAGTCAATACCCAACTTGAGAGTATTATCCTTCTTCTTCACAAACAACACTTTTGCACCCCATGGAGACACACTTAGCCTAATGTAGCCATGTCAAGCATTTCCTTCAACTGCACCTTCAATTCCCTTAACTCTGGAGTGCTCATCCTATATGGTGCTTCGATGTTCGTGTTTCCTCTGGTACCAATTCAACCGAAAAATCCATTTCTCTATGAGGTAGAAATCCTAATATATATGCTGGAAATACATCCTTAAAATTCTATAAAATTGAGTACCTGTTCAAGACTTCCACATCCTAAACATCCTTACCTTTATCACTAAAAATGTGCACTACAAACAACACACACCCTTTCATACGTTTGTGCTTTGTTTGCATAGTTGTAACCATTATAGCTGATGTTTCCTTCTCCTCACCCTGTAATATTCTATGTTCCCCATTGTCATTCAAGCACTCAATAGCCTTGTCATAACAATCCACCTTTGTTTTGTGAAGATACAATGAAACCAAACCCAAAAGTATATTATACGATCCCAATGGAAGCACATTCAAAGGCGTTGATGTAGGCATACCATTCAACTAAAAATCATAAGATCTTACACAGTCATAAACTATTTTATTTATACATGTATCCAACTGCACTAGCCAAGATTTTTCATGCACTTATTTTCTCAAGCCATACTTATCCACCAGGTTAAGTTTAACATAACTATAATTAGATCCAATGTCAATCAAAATAGAAACAACTTAATCAAAAATCTTACTTTCCATCCTAATAATAGATATCTAATGATCCTCCTGCCTGTTATCCAATGTTCCATAAATTCAAGGAATGCTTTGTCCAACATCCCCAACTAATTGCACTTCATTTTCACTATATATTTGAGGTCTACTAGCCTGATATGATGGAAAACCCTTATTGAGCTACTCCTTGCCACATATCTAACACTAAAACTATCCTTTAACCCCACTTTTATTCCTCTACCATCCAAGTTGTGACCCATGTCCCTTTCCATCTACATTGAAATTCTTGTAAGGAACCACATTATCCTTCTCATCTGCATCTTGTAATCTTGTTCGCTTTGGGTGGCATTTACCTTTAGTATTTTCTTTCCCTTTACAACCTTTTTGAGACTCTATCTTACACTCGATTTCTCATAACAATGTTTGAAATTTTTGATGCCTTCCTCCAATGATATAGGCTCATCAAACTTGATCCTATCTTTAGATGCTACTAGAAACCCACTGATGAATCTTTGAATCTTAGCGTTTTCCTCTTTAAGATAACATACATACCTCAACATCTCCAAGAATATGCTAGTATATTCCTCATCGGTCATATAACCCATCTTCAGCTAATAGAACACCTTTTACCTGTCATGATAGTATCTCTTTGATAGATATTTATTCTTGAAAATACTTTCAAATTCCCTCCAAGTCAACTCCTCTTCCCTAATGCCTCTGAAATTCTTCACATCTTCCCACAAAATATTTACTTTACCTTTAAGACTGAAATTAGCTATTATGACCTTCATGTTATCTAAGTAATCATGCAAGTGAAACAAATTATTCATCTGAAGTAACCATGCTTTTGCATCATGTGACTTCTTTATTTTTCCATAAAATGTAGGCGGTTTGGATTTCATGAACTCATATGGAAAATATCCCCTATCACTACTCCTGTAAGGATGATAGTGATGATGACCATGATAACTGAACCATAAATAGAATAATTCCCATCTCCACTATCTCTCCTATCATATGTTTCCAATAATCTTCCATCCCTGACGATATCATCCATGCCTGACCTATGTCCATCATGAGATTTTCTACCATATGCTCCATTAGTCTTGTCCGCATGTCCATGACTGATCCTAAGCGGTACCTATCTCTACAAGTATGACAATTTCTAAAGGATTAATGCATTAACCTCATATTGTTTCTCCTATGCCCTAACAAGTCTCTCTATTGATTTAATGTTTGTGTCATTATCTACTTTATAACTTCTTATCTCTGCCTTCAAACTTATCAATTTCTATTCTATGTGAGGGGAGTACTCATATGGTGGTTTTTCATCTGACCTGTAGGGAGAGTATTGAGAGCTGCAATCCACCATTCTATTATTCATCTTTTCGTTCTACCTCTTACAAGCACACGATGTCAGATAAACAAAATATAAACAAAATCACGGACCTTAGTATAGTTCAGGGGAGGATATCCCGTTTGCAAGATCAACCATATTTACGCGATACATGTATAATCATAATCATAATAAATATATCAACATCATCTCATTCATAATCTATTTAACATGGATGACCATACCAATATGAATTCCATGACCTTGTGCATGAAAACCATGGCCATAACAATACACACACAATAACATATAGACATCGACATGCATAACAAGTACACATACAAATGACATGCATTCATGACAACCACATCATCAAAATATACATGAAAATATAATGGAAACAATGACCACCATCCTACATACATAAAAATGACACATAAAATCTCCATTCATGCACAAAAAACACATTCCTCCCATCCATTCTAAGAGTTGAATCATGCTCTGATACCACTCTGTAACACGCTCCTCTGACACTTACCCAAGATAACCAGTCCACTGGGGTAAATATGGGATGACAAGTTATTATGATATGATTCAACATCCCAAGTACAATTAAGGAAATGTAATCAACAAAACAAAACCAAAATGACCTTCCTCGGGATCCACAAGACCCCTAGGGAGTAATCAACCACTCCAAGTGCCCCAACCCTTGAGTTAAATTTATTATTAACTAGACTAGACCCCTGGTCTCTCCAATGACAAACCCTACATGTGACTCCAACCCTCTAGCCACTCCCACAATAAGGCATCCATGTGACTGTAGTATTTTTTAGGAATTTCTGTGACAGCGAACCCAAAATATGAGCTACTTTTTCAGGGGTAGGACTCAGGCCTCTACCCATAACTTGCTGAAATTCCCAGAAATGATAAATAATAAGAAGACATGGGATCTAATGCAAAACTTTAATAATAACATGACCTGAGAAATCCTAACCATGACATACAGTTCGTCAAACCCATCATGGACATGTAATGTATAGGTCATAAAAACACATAACATAGTTACTGATCAAACAGGAAAATCACCTAGTACCTATTTTTTTGAGGTAGTAAAAAAAGCACCCAATTTTGAAAAGTGGTGATGCAAAATCACCCTTTTTTTCAGAGCATATTTTTGGCACTTTAAACTTTTTTTTTAATGTCATTATTTTCATGTCGATTTTGAAAAGTGATGGTGCATAATCACCCATTTTTTTTAGAGGGTTGATTTTGACACTATACATTTTCTAATGTCTTCTTCTTCCCTGAGATGTTTATTTTTAAGTTTATGTATGTATTTTTTTAAACTTAAAAAAAAAAACATTTTGTAATCAAATCTTCACTTTTTCACATATTTAAAATTTAAAAAGGGTCAATATTTTAAAGTTATGATTTTCTATAAGTGTATGTATTGTTAATTAATATTTCAATGCACATCAAATAATTGTCACTAAAAACCAATATTTTTAACCATATGACAAAAAAATACACATTTTCAATACAAATACAATTAAAAAAATACACAGTTGGAGAATTTTTATTAAAAAAACATGTTAAATAAACTATTTTTTTGGGAAAATATTAACAAAAAACATTAAAAAATAGCATTTTTTAATGAATTTTTTGTCAATAGTTACTAGTAATCACAGGTTTTTGGCAAAAATAAGGATTCTTCTCATAAAATATCAAATTCTAAACATTACAGGTAAAACTGATTAGTAGCTCTCAAAATTGAGCTTTATTTGCAATCATAAATTAAATCAAATCAATAATATCAATTAGTCTATGTTCAACATCTTCTAGAACATCATTAATGTCTTCCTCTGCAACATTTTCTACTTCCTTTTGGTCATTGTCATCTTCTAATGGATCTTTCATGTCTGAAAATCTTCCAAAGTGTCCTTTTCCAATCATTGCACATAATGTTGGTTGAGGTTCCTTTGCCTTATTTTATGCACGTGATTCACTAAATCCCCCTTTCCTCAAACCAAATTCTTTCATTGCATCTGGAAAAAATTGAAGAGCATTAATTCTTTGTTGAATAAATTTGCATTGCACTCGGTCTTTCTCAATGGCAATGCAATTTCTTCCTTTTTTAGGCAACATGCTAGTGTTGTACCTAATAATCAAGCACAAAAGAAATAACTAAGAAAATTGTTATAAAAACATAAAAACTAGAAAATAAATATCTAAATTTAATTTTATATAATAAAACTTACCTGAACCTGAGAATAAATAAAAAACCCAATCTCCTTCATTTGAACATAGATCTATAAGATATTTAATCAATGCTTGTAGTTTTTAATAAATGTTAACTGTATCTCTTGTTGCATCTTTATCATCATATGTTAGATGTCTTACAACAACATCATGAACCAATATTGGACTACAACTCTTCCCATCCACTCGATTAAGAAGAATAGGCTTATAGCTATCCTCTTTTGTCCAACATTCAACATGTATGAACTCAAAATCATTTATAATAGGTTGATCTTAGGAAGAAACAATATTTGTCTTATGACTGTAACATAACATAGTAAAAGTTCAATTAAATTGTACATAAATAGAAAAATTTAACATTAATCGAACATACAATTTCGATGTCTTACCATATAAGTTTCATCCTTGAGTTTTATTTTCCCTTGAAGTTTGTTAATAATGTTGCAAATTTTATGTTTGAATGAAATGTCACAAATCTCCAAAGTGGTGATGCTGTGACTTCTTGAAAACCTGTAACAACTTTAACAAAAGCTTTATAAGTATATGGTTCACTATCATATTCAATGTCTAGGAAATTTAAACCATGAGGAATATCTACAATAACTAGGGCATATTCCCTTTTAGATATGAGTTTTGCAATGTATTCAAAATCACTTGGTATTATTTGATATTGGATATTGTCGAGCTGACCCCAAATGAAATGATTAAGAGTAGGATCAAGTTCAACATTCATAAGACTCTACTTTCTCATATTTTCCAACTTAATTTTTTCAATAAAGATTTTTAAAGTATATGGTACTCCATTTCCATCCTTCTTTGACATATTTAATGATGTAAAGAACATATCTTTATAAGTAATAAAAAAAACTAGTTTACATATGAATAAAATGAATCTATAAATCAACATACCTTATTGAATGGAATATAAAATTCTTTAAGTGTTGTTGTAGAAATTGATTTTGGGTAGTGACGCACAAAATCACCCCACCTGTCTTCATTTAACATTTTAACCATATGTTCTTGTATTTTCATATAAATCTTATGACTAAATAAATAAAGTTAAAACTATTAATATAGTAATATGTATAACAAATTCTACCAACAACATTATGTAATATTACAAAAGGGAGAATGCAGTAATACAAAAACACAATATAAGAAATGTAGCAATGTAAACAAATAATCTAAATACACCATAAAAATTTATAGAATAGCTGAGCCATTTTATTGTATGGAGGTGGATAAACAAGTACAACAATGCTCAAAATATGAGACACTCAAGCCAAACAAGTGGCCTAGAATGACACTGAAATGATCCCACAAGAGGGACTATGTAACTTTTGGAATGCTAGGAGGAATGTTGTGTTGTCCCTGCTACAAATGTCGAGACTGCAACTACCGGAAAAATATGAAACTATAGATCTGGAAATTCCGAAGCTTAGATGATGTCGAGATTTCAGATCTGGGTTCTATGATGAAACCAAATATAACTTAGAAAGGATTTCTAGATCTAACAATATTGGAAAATCACCCTCTTAGGCCTTGCAACATATAACTACTTAGTATGCAGATATGAAGCATGAACTAAAGAATATATGGCTGCAATGTCATACAATTAGCTCAATGCTTGAAGGGATGATCCCTTCACTAGATCCTGAAGCCTAGAAGCTCAAGATCTAGCTCCTCCTTCCTCCTCCACTGAATGCAGCTATAAAATACACAACATCTGAAGAAAATTGCGATGTCAAGGATGGAGACTCTATAGAATGGTGCTATATTCTACAATATAGCTGAATAATGATGGAAATAGTATGCCCAAAGTGAAGGAATGGTCCCTCGCAGGATTTCCAGCTGAAATACTTGAAACTTCCTTCCTCCTTCCTGTAAGACTGAACTGCGCAATCCCTTGGGGAATTGCTACTGCATTGAGGTATAAAATGATGGCCTCAATGCTGCATATGAATATGCTAATCGTGAAAGGAAGATATTGAAGCACAAGATGAAAGAATGAATCCTCCACTGGTTTCCTAGCTGAAATGCTAGAAACAGCCTCCTCCTCTCAAACCCTCAAGTAGGTATGCATAATTTCCTGAGATTGAATGTGCATATGAGAGTGGATGAATGTGGAACCAATGCCTAAGGATGTATGATAGCTCAAATAAACCTTCCCAGAGTAGGCACTTGAGTTCCCCCATGGGTAAGGGTGGAATTTCTTCTCGAAAACACCCATGTACTAAACAACACTGCAAACTTAGCTAAACAACTGAAGCATGCATAGAAATGTCAAATGAAAAATCTAGATCTAAATAGATCAGAAATAATAATCAAAATCATGCCTAAGTTTAAGGAGAATCTAACTCTCCCATAGTTCATTCAGCTCAAAGAGGAAAGAATACCTTGCAGCAATAGATTCCTATTGCCTACATTTGAGGGGTCATCCACATGTACAACAAGAGCTTGGGGAAAGAAGTTGGATGCATTCTTCCTACTACATCCAGTGGTAGAAAGAGAAGTTGTTGAGATTGTAGCACTACACATTGAAGGTGAAGAAAAAAATTGGTGGTTTAGCCTTTTGAGTCCTGCAAGAGTGACTGCATATGCAGATTTTACTCAAAGGTTGGTCAAAACGTTTGACAAGAAGAAATAAGAGGGGAAGAGGCCTTCACCACCACTTTCTACAAGATTACTTGCATTAGGAGAAATAACACTCACCTTTCCAAAGTGGTCTTGATCTCTTGATGTTTAGAGTCCCATGCACTATTTTGGAGATGCATGAGGAGGAGGAGACTTGTACCATCACTGATGCAACCATAGAAGAGAAACCATCATCATCAGTAGTTGTATAAGTCATCATACCAGAGGAAGGAACCCTTGTAGCAATAAAATATGTTCCCAAGAAAAACCAAGGTATGCAAATGTTTCCACTTTATATCATTTTAACACATCTTATGGAAAAATGTGGGAGTATTCCCTTGCATGACCTAGGGTTCAGATACACTGCTGATTTAGAGCAGCAAACTATCACTGCACTGAGGAGCCTTGATTGGTTCAAAGAGGAGATATACAGTCATCCTAGTATATCATTTTTGAGCTGCACACAACTCTTGGGGTTGAAGTGTAGATTCTTGGAGGATAGGATGAGTATTGACCTGAACAATGCAATGCATAACTATGTGTTTAGCATTGAGCATGATTTTGAGACAACAGATGCACCATCATGGAGATCAACAGTGATGTCATTGAGTAGCAGTGATGAGTTGGGGGCCCAAATATTATTGGGACATTCTGATGACCATTATACTTGTGTGACATTGGATAGAGAGATGATTGATGGAGGACATTTTATGATGGATGACATCTCCCATTATTACGATGGACACTTCTTAATGAGCACTTCACATTTTGATGAAAATTTTCTACCTACATCTTATTTGGATCCTTATGGGGTAAACTTGGTCATTGATGAGTGGTCTTCATTTGGAGATCTCTGGGAGATTGCATTTCAACATCCCATGTAATGAAAAAATAGAAATTTCATTTGGGAGGATGGTATTCTCCATTGGAGGAGTACCAAAGTGGAGTATGGTAGGAGAAACCTACATTTGGATGAATGGGTGTGGGTGGTGAATAGGAGGTTGGTGAGCCACTTGCATATCTATGGCACAGGGCAACAAGAGGCATGGCTACATTGGCTACTCTTGAAAGAGTTTGGTCATCATGTACCACATTCTATTTCAAAGAGTATGTTGGTGGGTGTCACTTGGCATGGAACTTGCATCATATGGAAGCAAGGAGTTTGGGTGTATTGGGGTGATATGATATATTTCATGTCAACCCTCATGTTGTTGCTCTATAATATATATGGTGATGGTGTGAGAATGCAACAATAGTTATTTTTTCTTTGGATACTCTTGGTAGAGTATGGGTTGATTTTCTCCCATAATTTGCATGATGTTGTAGGAGTAGATGGTGGTGGCACAATCATGGTGCCAAGGGGCTACTCCTTAGCTTTGGAGGATCAGGAGGTACTTCCACCTAGGAAGGAATCTCCCATATATATAGCAGCATTATTGAAGATGAATTTGACATTTGGCATGTCAAAGAATGGAGCTATGAGATGACAGGAGCCTTATTGCAAAGGCCAACAATGTTGTCACTTGGGAGCTTGGGGTTGTTGATGGAATGTTCCCAGGATCACTTCACATATGATGCACTTGGTGAACAAGTAGGAGATGAGAGTGATGGAGTAGTGGATGGAGACATATATTACCATGATATGATCTTCTTGACTTGGATTTCCAAGCATAAGAAGAAAAGTTTTCATGCAACACATGGTTCATTCCTCTTCATGGGAGTATGTCATACCACTATGGAGGGCTCATTCACAGACCTTATTATCAACTTACTCTTATTACATGGTGAGAATTATGTTTTTTCATTTATTGATCATCTAACACAGTAATTTCATTCTCTTACCATCTCTATACAGTGCATTGCTCCACAAGAGGGCAAGCTCCTATTTGGGCTTCATGGTCATTTTAGGACCAATGTCTATGATGAATATGGCCATTTCTTGTATGGATTGGGGAAATTTTTGCACTATTATTTTTATGCTCAGTTGAGAAAAAAAGCCATCTACTATTTACTAGTGGATGAGATGACATGCACAACTAGCAATTTGTTGGTAAACAACTTGTCACATCATGTTCTGAAACTGCAGTTGGTAAAACTGCACTGTGACTACTTGGGAGACTATTGGTACCTTCCAAAACTATGTAAAACCTTTAGTACATCTCTCATTTGGATTCCATATGATGACAATGTCATATTCACTTTATATGGGATAGTCTGGGCAAGAACCAAAGAGTGGGTCTTTGAGGATCCAATTTCCTTTTTGCTTCATGAAGGCAACATTATGGTAGCCCAAATTCAGCAGCAGCTCTACACTTATCATAAGTGGAGAGAGAGACAGCATGGGGTAGGCCATTTGGTCTGTCAATTTCATTAATGCATCCCACATTCTTTGTAGGAGCCTAAGGTGGAGGAGATATTTCATGATTTTCCATGTTGGAGGGTGACTCATTTAGTATGGGTGATAGCTTTGGGATGGAGGCTTCACATGGGAATAATATTTCCAAATCTATTTCCGATTCCATGCCTCAAGAAGGCCTCTAGACAACACATTATTGCCTCCATGGGTATTTTACTTCTTCATGATGATAGCTATTTGGGATGGTCACCAAAAGCTAACGTGCATACTTGGGAGGAGCAACTTGGGAATTTATTGATGAGACAAAATCTTGTTCCTTGGAGGAGTTTATCATATGAGGATGCTACAGGAGGAGGAGAGGAGGCTCTTCATTTCTATCCTTGCAGCTTCTTGAGGAAAAACAACATTTGGGATGGGAGGACTGTAATATTCCTAAATTAGCATGCAGCTAATTGGGGTATTAATTTTTCTCTTGTCACTTAGTTAGATGAATAAATGGGTAGGGAGGTCGATAAATCTCTTTAGTAGGCATAAAATCCCTCTTAATGTGAAAAAGGATCATATTCATAGCTATATTAAGCACCCTCATGTGTGAACAGGGGCTAACTCATGTGGACAAGATCAAGTTTGACCAAGTCAACAATGTTGGTATGGAGGGAGTGGATCATCAATAGAGATAGTGCAGTGTGAATGAAAGGAAGACTCCATGATAGTGGAAACCCTAATGAGTGGGACCCAAGGTGAGAAGGCTCACATTTTTTATAAGGAGGGAAAGGCAGCTATAGTGGGTTATGTTATTGATTATTGATTTTTTGGTCTGTATGATTTATTGCATCCTTCAGCTGTTTAGTTGAGCTTGCAGTGCTGTTTAGCACAGGGTGTTCCCGAGTGGGGATACCACCTCTTCCCTTGAGGTAGCCTCTTGGAAGAGTATTTTACTATCATTTCCACACATATGTCATTCTGGACAAGCTTAAGTCTTCAACTATAGTGTAGTTTCTGTTCAGATTTGTGTTGTGTTGCAAGGTGTTGCAGTGGAGGGTTGAGAAACCCACTTTCTGAGCTAGTTTTTCAAGGGAGAAAGCATTCATCTCATTGGGAGATCATCAAGGGAGTTTCTTGAGCTTTCTTTCACATCTTGGCACTAGGCCAACCTATTCCCATCATCTACAATGTAGATTTTCTCCTTCACTGTGGGGGTTTCAGTGCTTGATTTGGAGGGTGAGATCTTCAGTGTTAGGATCAGCCTTTCACTTGAAGGATCTATTGGAGGAGATCTATTAATTATATATATAATCTTCAGCCATCTCCACCCATATATTCAGTAGTAGTTGTTATTCAGCCCTAGGGCTCCATTCCAGCATTTTGTACTTTGGGGTATTTCCGGAAACCCTTCCCGGGTTCTCTTTGAAAGGTGTTTAGGAGTCTAGATCTTCACTTCTAGCATTAATTGAGCTATATAACAACATATCTACATTGTTATATTATTTTTGTAGTATTTTCTGCCCTAAAAATGAATTTTCATGGCTCATGGCACTTGTATGGTAGTATTTCTCATGTATTAGCATATTTTCCTATTGGAGGCTTGTTTCCCATTGCTTGAGTGACCAAATCCTTAAGATCTTGTGCCTATTATTTGATGATATATTTAATAAGATGGATGTAAATTTACTCATGTAATGGTTTATTGATGTATTCACTTCTAATTTCCATGTTTATGTGATATATTGTTTCTTTCCCCATTTGGGAATACTACACATGCCCAACTCCAAAGCTGCCTCTCTAGAATGTGTAGATGGCCTCCAACTGAAACGTTATATGCCTCTCCTCATCAATAAGTGTCCAAGTGGAAACCATATGTTGTCCAAGTTCCTCCTTTATGCATGAGATACATAAAGTGAAGTTTTTTCTTCCCAAAGTGGAAAGTACCCCATCATAAATTACCTCTCCATCCCATGCTACATGAAGTAGATTGCATCTTCCCATGCTTCCATCCATGGCCCTTTTGGCCTTGTTGGATCCAAGCATCATCCCAACAATGTAAAAAATAAGAAATCGAGACATATGGATGAACATGTACAATGTCAAACCATACTCTCCCAATAACAACCACTGTAAAAAAGTCTTCTGCTGCCATGCCAAATCATCATTAAGCCAATTAAGAGAGCCATACCCTCTCAATAGAAGCCACCGCAACAATGCCTTTTGCTGCCATGCCAAATCATTAACAATGCAAGTATAAGATCCATACTCTCTCAAAAGAAGCCACCGCAACAATGCCTCTTGGTTCTACATCACATCATCGTCATACCAAGTATAGTGACCATAATCTCCCAAAAGAAGCCAATGTAGTGAGGCCTCATGTTTCATCCTCCATCAATATCATGCAATGTATGGGGAGAAATCAACCCATGCTCTCCCAAGAGTAACCAAAGAAACAAGGATTCTTGTTGCACCTTACATCATCATGATGCAAGTCATGGAGCAACAACATACTGATTGAAATGTAGAATGTCACATGAGAACAATAAAAACTAGATCCCTTCTGCCACATCATGTGAGAGTAATGCCATATCCCAAACCCAAGTACGTACATGAACATAATATATATCCAAAAAAAAAGTGTAGTCATGGACATGAGACATATCCCAAACAAAAGTGAATATAAGGAAATAAGATACATCATGTGATGGCCAGACTCTCTCAACAATAACTAGTGCAACCATGCTTCCTACTGCTGCATAACATCGGTGACATCCATGGCATGGACCACACAAATGTGAGATGTTGGGTAGTACCCATACTCACCCAAAATAAACCAACGCATCCATGATTCTTGCTTTCATGTATCATATATCTGCAAGAAGGTTGGAAACCTCTTGCTCCTCATCCGGATCCATTCATCCAAATGTGGATGATGAATGATGCCAAGCTCAATCTTGGTATTTGTTAGTGTCCCGTGATTTGGCAAATTGGTAGACCAAATGACAAGGTAACATGAAACCAGTCTTTGGAGTCCTAGGACCTAGTCTTCCTAGACTCAGAGAGGGCTCTCTCTATTAGATGCAAAGGATGTGTTCTTGTTTTCTTTAGATGGTTTATTTTAGGCTAGTTGTTAAGTGTAGTGTTTGTTGATTTTTTTGGTTGGGTAATATGAACAGATAGAATAGGTGGAGTGAGAGGTCTTCAAATCATTGGGCTATGGAGTCAATAAAAGTCATGGGTATCTCAATAATGAATCAGAGTGTAATACAGGGCCAATCTAGCAAGGTTAATGGATCCTTAAGGTAATGTGTGAAGTGAGGTGGAAATCAATTTGGGGAAAAACAAGGTAGGGCAAAGGGCAGTGAAGTATCCTTTGTCATTTACCCATAAAAAATAAGTTCTTAAATATGATAAGAAAAAGATACTAATCATGAGATAGGGAAAACCATTTACTCAATGACAATACTTAAACAAATAAATATCCAAGATAAACATTCCAATGAAACAAAGAAAGCAAGAAAAGCTTATCTTACTTTAGTAATTTCAACTTCAGAATTGGGAAACATATAAGATGACACAATAAATTTAATCAATCAAAGAGGGAACTCCTAAACATTGTTGATCAAGCTACAAAGAACTTTGAGGCAGACTGATAGGCATCGACAAAGGGCAAGATCAAAACAAGACCTATTGGGCTTAACCTAGCAAGCAGTACTTCAAATAAAGGTTCCAAGACAAAGTTTAGATAGCATCAAATAAGCAGGGCTTGCCACGAATCATATTTTTAAACCAGCATATTAATCCATAGATGAAACAAACAAGCATAAAGAAGATTAAGGAGCAGCTAAGAATTCCTCAAACACACACAACAGAAGAAAACATTAAGGCAATAGAAGGTAGGAGGACTAAGGTGCTTCAAAAAGAATTTATCAACCTATACTTTTCTATTCTACTGCAACAAAAAAGGATGAAAAATAATAATAACAAGAAAAAATTAAAAAATTAAGAATACATCACCATTAATCAAGCTAAGGAATCTTGCAAACAAGCTTCTCCATCATCAATCTAAGCAAGGCATTCATAACCTCACAACACCAATTTCTTCTCCAAGCTCATAAAATCCATGTATTTCTCTCAAAGCTCATCAAATTCCAACATTTACAATGAAGCCCTTATGTTCTATTTAACTCAGAAAAGGAGGGAAAATATCCTACATAGGGTTGGAAAATGTCAAAATCACCCATAAATGTCATTTATGCCTAAGAGACCATGCAAGGCCTAAGGCACAAAATATCTCATGAAATAAATGCTAAAATAACTTCTTGCACCTAATTATAGAGTGATTTTCTTCAAAAAACACAAAAAAATTATTTTGCAATAAATGAGTGTGTTTTGTTGACTTTTGGTCCAAAACACACTAAACAGTCCATTTGCGCAGCACCACTTTTAGCAAAAAATAAGGTCTTTTGCAACTAAGTTTTGGACCCCTTCCCGATGTTGGATTTCACTCCATGATGGCTCGTTGGAAAGCCTGATGAGTCTAATTTCAAAAAATTCTTGTAGCTTCCTGATACAACTCTTTTATCCTAGTAAAAAATTCAAAAATATCAAGACTGTCATTAGCGTAGCACCAGGCCTAAAACAGTGGCAGAAAGGTGAAAAAAGAGGGGTTTTTTGACCTTTTGAGGGGTCAAACCTACTCCAAATAAACTGAAAATTGGTGAGAAAAGTGTGCTAGGTGTGATAATTCAACAAACGTTGGTTTATCCTGCTGAAGATGCTCCATGTATTAGTGTATCACTAGTGGCATTGCGCTAATGTGCCTTAAAAATCTCAAAAAAAGAAAAATTCCTCCAAATTTGCCCAAAATTGGTGGAGACCTTCCTTAAGGGGTCTTGGAAAAATTTTGAGAAGCCTCAGCAAAAAATCCAAGGCTGTCATGCTCTTTTTCCTCCTTTATGGTTTGGGCTTCAAGGAGGGCTTCCTTTAGTTTAGCACAAACAAGCTCGTGCTTCTTTGCATAATACTTTGTCATCTTTCTTTGTAGCTCTAAGCCTTCATTTTCCTTCTTCAGCTTGGCCTCTAGGTGTATGTTTTCCATCTCAAGCCATGACTCTTGATCATGTTCAATTTCCATGGTAAGTTGTTCAATGAGGGAAATTTTCTCTGCTAGGGTTGATTCCTCTTCCTTCTGTTTTACCAATGCTTTCCTTAACCCATGGTTTTTGGCCTCTTCCTAGGTTGTTCTTCTTCACCTCCACTTTCTTCATATGGGCCCATGTATTCTTCTAGTTTGAATTGTGCTCTTTGGGCTTCTTTCTGGGCTTTGAGTGCTCTAGCCTCATAGATGGCTTGCTGGGCACTCATTTTCTTGTCTTGCATTTGATAGAAGTGAATGGAATCCTTTGCACTCTCCAACTCAATTTCTAGGTCTTCTATTTGTGCATTATTATATTGGAGGAGCGAGTTTGAAATTATTGTTCCATTTTATTGATCACTGTCTATGTGGGTAAGTTAAAACTCCCTTTCTATTTCATGATCCTCCTCTTCTACCTTTACCTGCTGCTTACCCTTTTCCATCTTTTCTTTTCCTTTTTCAAGCCTTGACTTGATGCAGATGGCAAGGCTCCTTGCCTTTTGGAGGCATAAAACACTTGCCTTGGCCCTCTGTGTTATGTACATGCAAGAGGAGTGTTGGTGGTTTTGGAAGTGTCTTCATCATGGTTGTGACCCTTGGTGTTGTCACCAGCTCCTTCACCTTCACTATGATCCCCATCAGTCATCTCATGCCCTATTTGATCATTTCTTTCTTGACCTTCAACACCATCATCATCATTACCTTCCTTATTTCCTTTTGTGTTGTAGCTTTGGTCTTCATTGAGATTATCATCCCCTGCACTTTCTTCAGTTTGGTTTTGTTTATCATTAGGAATCATCTCCTCTTCATCATCCCCTGCACTATTATCACTTTCATTTTCACTAAGAGGTTGATTGGTGTCACACTGTCATGAAAACTGTCATGACTGTCATGACTATCTCCCTTGTTGTCTTGTTCTTCACTGCCTGCACTATCAGAGTCATCCTCTCTGTCACTTTATTCCTCTTCAAATTTTGTTTTTGCCTCATCATTTCCCTCTTCCTGTTCTTCTATTTCCTCTTCATGATCTGTTGTTTCTTCATGTTCATCATTCTCATCCATATTGTCACTATCTTCACCATGACTTTGCTCACTGTCATGCTCATGTACATTTTCTTCAACATCATATCCTTCTTGCTCTTATTCATTGGTTTCTATCTCTGCATCACTGATTTCATCCTATTTACTGTAAGCACTATGTTCCTCATTTCCATGTCCACTACCCCTGTCTTCATCATTATTCCCTTCATTTGTTTACATGTACTCTGCCTCATCATGACCCTCTTAGTTTTCAACATAATCATCAAAATCACCTTCATTTTGGGCTGAATTATCATCACTTTCACCCTTATCTTCATGTGATTCTTCATTCCCACTTCATGCTTCACCTGATGCACCAAGAGAAGGAGAGGAAGGGAGGTTTTCCTGTGGTGAGGGTACTTGTGTAGATGAGGAAGGTAGATTTGGTTGATGAGGAGGTTGTGGTTTTGTAAAGACTTCATGGGTTATGAAAACATCCCAAGGTATACCTTGCTTCTCCAACTGATGTAATACCACCATCTTGATCAAGGAATGGTGGAACAAGATATGCATTTGTTGAGAATGACTCCTCCTTCGGACAACAAAAGACATCTTTACAATGCTCCAATACAGATATTAGGGAAATTTTAGCACCTTAACCCTTGTGAAATGCATGAGGAGTCTGACATGATAATAATAGAGCCTGGAGTACCTCCCCTCATAGGTGAATTACTTCATGATATCCAACATCAAGGATTCCTGTGGCCTTAGAGATGGCACCTGCTGAGATCTCAAAATTCACTACTGCAAGGCTTGATTTCTTGTTGTGTATGTTGAGAATGAGGAGCCTTGGAAGCTCAGGGTGGCTCTTCACTTGTTTGACCTTCTCACAAAATTGAAAACAACGTGTATTCTGAAAACATGACAATATCCTAGGAGAGGAGGTGATGGCCACTGTGCTTTGAGGTTCCAATCTATCTACTTTCCCTCCCTTATGTTTTGGTCTCAAAGGCCTTTGAACTTTATCACCACCACTGTTGTTTTCAGCTACTGAAATACTGAGGGGAGATGTTGGTTTACAAATGAAGGCTTCATGAAACAAGGTGAAGATGATGATGGAGTCAACTTTGGAGAAAAAGTGGTGTGGAGGCTACGATTCTTAGGGTTTAGTTGCCTTGTAGCTTTAGGAGGCCTTCTGAAAAGTGGATTGCAGTCACTCTAACTAACTCACCCTCACAGGACAACAAACTGATTTCCAGGAGCAAAAACAAAGTCTTGTTTTGTATGAAGGCCTATGTTTTACCCTCTTAGGGTTTTAACATTCAAAGCCATAAAAATAACAAAACTTATTGAAAATTGCTTTGGGATAAGTGCAGAATGCCACTTACTAAGTCTTACCTCTTCTAAAGATCTTGGAGGTGAATGGAAGATGAAAATTTGAATTAGGGCAAGATATTTTTCCTTTTGAAGGTTCTCTTCGTTTGTACAGCGCCCTGCCCAAGCTATCGGGTCGGCCTGCATGATGGTTAGCACAACACCGAGCGGGGGCAGTGTCTGCCAGTCTCTGGGCGAGTCGGGCCTGCATTTGCGCAACGCCCGAGAATTTCATAGCACTAGGGCTGATTAGCACAACGTAGTGAAATTTTGAATGTGTGGAGGGATGGTTAGCATAGTGTCAGCCTGTATTTGCGTAGCGCCAGTGGTTTGTGCAGCACTAGAAATACTTGCACAGAAAACGATCAAAAACAGTATTTTTTTTTTCTGCTGAAGCTTTCTTGTCTCCACCAAGTGCAAATGAGTTTGAAATGAATATTAAGACACCTTTATATTATTTGAGAGAAATAAATTAAACTCATAAACCCACTTTTACTATGTTTTCTTTGGGTCACTTTATAACTTTCACTAATGTCTCCTTGACCCTTTTTGTAAGTGCCCACAACTTTTCCCAAATAGTTCTTTGGGTAATGGCATACTGAAATATGAAGAGACCCCCTTTTTTTGATTTTAAATTTTAGGGGACTGTCCAAAATGTCTTTGGCATGATTTTGACAAACTGAGAACACCATTTTTATCCTTTTTGGCCTTCTTAAGTGTAATTTACCTAAGCATGAGTTTCTCATATTTCACTGATACTTTTGATAGTGATGTGTCTTTGGTGGGAAAGGTTAGAAATTTATACCATTTTATGTCTTCCCTTAGCCACTTTTGATTTCTGCAGGTGCCTATAGTACACTTGCCTTTGATCCCTTAGTCCCTTTTTTGGAGTTTGACACCTCATTTTTTGAATAGTGAACCCATGCTTAGCATGATTTTCTCCTTTGGCACTTTACCTCATGTTTTCTTCCTTTGATCATTTTTAAGACATTGAATGTATTGGGAGACCTAGGTTCCATCACATTAATACTCCCTGCCATTTCTCCCTTTGACAGAGGTGAAGCAGTGATGTTTTTTGACAAACCTCAAAAGCCACCTTGAAAACCCTTTGAATGCCTTTTGTTATTATGAATGAGGACTCATCATCTTCTTTTGACCTATTCTGTCCATCTTTCCAAACTCTTACATTTTAGGGCTATTAGAGAAAAATAAGCAATGTTGTCTTCTAAGTTATTTATAGCCCTTTCAAATTCATTCATTTATGTTCAGTTTACCTCACCTTTTTCCCTTATTCATTCATGATTTCTGAAGAACTTCAATGTGTTCTTGATTGTGTTGAGGTGTATTCTGTCCTTGTGGTCCTTGTGTTGTTTCTTTGCTTGGCAACACTATCTTGTCAATTAATCACAAAAACCCTGATTCTCTTTAAACACAGGCTTGCTAACTTTCTCTTTGTTGTGGATGTCTTCTTGTGATGATTCATCTTATTACCTTACCTCTTTTATGCTGATGACCAACTTGATCATTTTTGCAGAAATGTGAACAAGGGCAGTTGTCCCTTGTAGAATTTGTGTTTTGGCTAAGGAGGCCTTCCTTGAAGGGTTTTTTATCAGTTTTGGACCAAGTCACTTGACCTCTTCTTCTTTGAATGCAGCCTCTTTACACAGGAAAAACATAGATTTTTAGAACACCAAATCAACCCTATGGGTTATGAAACCCTAGGTGACCTAGTGGAAGGTTCCTTGGACCTAGCCTTTTCTTGAAAACTTGATTTGGGATTCATAGGTGTAAAACAGAGTTTTGTACAAACTGATGTATGGAAGATCCAAAATCCAATGTACTTGATTTATCTAAAAAGCCTACAAATATAGTTTTGATACCATCAATGCTTGAGGTATTTCTGGAGATATAGGAGAGATGGTTGATTGGTGGCCCTAGGTAGCAGTAGAGGGGTTTAGGAAAAAAAAAAAAAAGAGGATTGAGGCCAAAGGTGACAAAATGAGTGACATGAGCCCATGATGGGTCTTCTGGAATTGGTGATTTGGGTTTGACATGATGGGATGATGAAATAGTGAAAAATTTATCCTAAGGATAATGAAGGCAGTGAGATTTCTAGAACTCACAATGTTCTTGAACTTTGTTTCTAGAAATCTAGGATAAGCATTTAGTCATCTACAAAAGAAAAAATTACTGATTACTAACAGTGGCTCCACTTGGGGAGGGCAGCTCCTTTTCAGGAGGTGTCCAAAACTTTCAGATCTTTGGCTTTTATGGAGACCAGTGCCTCATCCATTGGGCAGATTTTTACCTCTTTTCACTTGTTGATGCTTGCTTTGAAGTTGTGATCTCAATAATCTGAAAGGCATGATTATATCAACTTCATCTTTACCTACCCAACCTACTCTCCTAACATTTTTTCTTCCTTGGGTGCACTTGAACTAGAAAACCCTTGACATTCTTTTCTTTTGAAAGAAAAACAAACTATATACTCCTATCTTATTTCTTCTAAGAGTTCAAATTATGCTAATGAAATCTTTTTATTCTCTACCTAGACTAATTGATTGTCAATATTAGGTTGTATGAAAGACTTCATTCTCTAAGTTATAAACATGAAATTGAAAGCATGGTCAAATCAGGATTAGGAAATCTGACTTACCATGGGTTTGTGGCATAAGAAAAAGCTGCACACAAATATTATTTTTGTACAAGATAAGACTGAAAAATAAGTTTTTTGATATATCATTTGCTATTCATCCCCATTTTTCTCCTTGGTCCTCTTTTAAGCATGCAGAACCAATATATTTCTTTCCTAATTTATCCTTTTTGACAACTCAAGTTTGAATTATTTGACAATCTCTCTTTAACTAACTTATTGGCAATAAATTGAAAACATGTTTAGCCATGATTAGGCTAGATGACTGAATGTCGGAACAAGGTCTCCTGCAAGCTGAGAAACTGGTCCGATTTTGTATATTTTTTATTATATTTAGTCTAGCGCAGGGGTTTTGGGGTGGGGAAAAGCCCCGAAAGCATTGTAATGGGTCAAAGGGTAGACCTAGAGTCCGCAAACCACGGTTTGCGGACCATAGGAAAGATTAGGCTAGATTGTTATAAATATAGGGACGTTGTGAATTATAAGCCAAGAAGATGATGAGATCTTGATGCGAATTGTGGCTTAATAGATCTGTTTGGGTTTTTGGGGAAAGGAATCCTGCTGGCTGTGTGTGCGGAGATCCCACATCCTACTGTGTGTGGACCGTGCTACTGTGTGCATAGGTCGGGTTTGGGTATTGTAAGAAGGAACTGAAGGATTAATGAATGAGAATGATTGTTGAGTAACTGAATCTATGTGTATTGTTGCTGCGAAAGTACTGTGTTAAGTGTTTCTACTGCATCTGGGTTTGTTCTGTTATGCTTTATGTAATGCTGCACTACTATTTTAAGCATATGATTTGTTGAGCACAGTAAGTATAGTTGATCTTATGCACGTAGATGCGAAGGAGATCTACAGATCCAGTTATGAGATACGCGATTTGGTCATTGTACAGTTGAACGCATCTCTGCTTGCCTTACCTATCCTCTCTCCGAGTGTGGAAACCTAGTTCCAGCACCCACCCATACTACTTCGGGTGAGACTTTGACCCGCGCAAGCAGGCCACTGCCAAAAGGGCCAGTAGTATAGGGGTTTGTTGGTAAACCTCTCCAAACCTAGGTCATGACCCCTCGAGCCAAAAAATGGTTCCGTTGCTGGGACCGGGAGAATTTTGAGAAGGGGATCGGGTAATGCCAAGAGAAGTATGGAAGGCCTGAGAAGGAAGAAGAGCAAGTACGATTGAATGACCTCCACTCTAAATGAAAGTACAACGTGGAGCAGTAAGTACTATCGAGCCAATCCAGAAGGGGATAAATCTGTCTATAGCCTGTTAGAAGGAACAGTTGTGCAAAGCCCTCCAGATACACCACCTTCAGAACCACGTAAGGTTAAAACCTTGCCCAAAACCTCGCCATAAGAAGATATGGAATTTCAATTGAAATTACCTATCTTCAAAGGTGCAGGAGATAAGGACAAGGACCGATTTTGGTTTGTTTCAGACTTGGTATGGACTGTGCAAAATGTGGCAAGCGATACTGTGAAAAGGGCATAGTTATCCCTGGCCTTTGAAGAGAGAGATCTGGACTGGTATAGGCGATACATATCTCAAAATATAAGCGCATCCATTCAAGATATTAAGGACGATCTGAAACAACAGTTCTGAAAACCTAATTCCTACTCTCAGATTGTAGCAGATGTGAAATATTTCAAGCAAGGAACAACTAAGTTTGTATGGGAATCTGATCAAAGAATAAAGAAAGCAATCAGGGAAGGAGGATTTAAGTATGACGATAGATAGCATACGGAATGGTTCATCACTATGCTGCTACCTACCTGCATATACCTATGGGCCACCAAACCTTTGAGTCACAGGAAAAAGCTTTGGAGGTCGCCACGAAAATGGAAGTTGCGCCCAGAGAAGATACTTTGGTAGTAGTACAAAAAATTCAGGAGCAGCTCGGAGATATTCACATGGAGATTCAGAACCTATGGAAGGAATAGGGAAATGGAGATAGCACAGACCTATGTTGCATATGATGTCATGCATCTTGACATATGAAGGATCAATGCCCACTACTGGTAGATTACATGCAGGTAGGAGCACCTAGTCTAGTGCGTCCAAGTGGAGAACCCAACCTATTGTGTCCAGGCTCAAGCAGATTTGTGTTGTGGTGTGATGACTGCCGTGTAGTAGGGTTGCATGATACGAACCATTGCCCCTGGCTAGGTGCGTACGTCTCGAAAATGAAGCGACAATGGTGCAGATTCTTCTGGTCGGTAGGACATGATGAGAAAAAATGTCAAAATTATGATCTGATGATAGATCGAGGAAACTTGTATAGGGTGAAATCAGACCCTGCATCACCTAGATCTCCCGCAAACTTTGGTGGCTCCCTAGCTAGGGGCAAGGAAGGTTGGGGAGGAAGCGCAGGATGAGGAAACGAACAGCTAATATGTTATAATTGCGGGAAATTAGGACACTTTGCAAGGGACTGCCCAAATCAATTGAAGATTGTCCAATATTGATAGAAAAAATGAAAGAAAAGCAGCCAAAACCAACACAGAATGTATAAAGAGTTAAGGCTGAACTACGGGATAGAAAGCCGAGTGTGAATGTTGTAACACGTAGTGGGATGGCCACCAGGGGACCTAAGAAGGAGGCGATGAGGGGTCCTCTAATCCGACAGGCACCTATCGACCAAGAAGGATTGGACTAAAAAACGGGACAAGAAACAATTTTCGTAGTCCACTAGGACCTTGCTCAGACAAGGGATGCTACTATGCAGACACCTGTGCACCTCAAGGTGGTTGATGAGATGAGACCATTCCTGCAAGCGTGAATGAAGCTATTACGCAACCAACGAACCCGAAGAAAACCTTCAGGCATTGATAGATAGTTGTGTAGTGCAGTCCCACCTATCTCTAGAAGTCCAAGACGTGCACAAGCTAGGAAGATATAGGAAACACATTGATAGGGAGATGAGATTAACTACCCAAATTGGTAACTATGAAATGGATCAGGTTGTCTTAGACTTGGGGTTAGCTGCAAACATGCTGCCTAAGCAAACTTGGCAACAAATGGGAGAACCCAAATTGGAGTGGTGCAATATCCAGCTACGTATGGCCAACCAACAGAAGATTATACCTCTCGGGAGACTATAAAGAATCATGGTAGATATCACTGGGGTCAAGGTCCAGGTTTACTTCGATGTAATTCAGATTGTAGAAGATGTAGGCCCATACCCTGCGCTCTTAGGACTGGATTGGGCCATAGATATGGGTGGTATCATCAACCTCAAAAATAGAAGCATGATGTTTGAAAATAACGGAACAAGGGTGATAGTATCATTAGATCCTAAGGAAGGTGAGCGCTACATAGAACCAGTACACAGTGAAGATGGGGTGGATCACATTTACAAATTGACTGTGCAGAACGAATATTGGATCAATCCCACAGTGGATAGGGTACTCTATTGGGAGGTAGACAGTGAATGCTTCTCTGACTCTAATGAGGTGATGGAGAATTGGAAAAATCGTTTGCACGATGTCTCGACACAATGATGTCTTCGAGTCACAAGGGACTTCTGCTGCATTTTCTCAGAGGTAAGAGATCTAACCCATTTTTATGAGTCCGATAGCATAAAGGAGTTCATGAGGACATTGGAAGTTATGGTTCCACGAGACCGAAGGCTATGGGACCTTAATCTAGCTATGTGAGGAACACTTGCGCAATGGTGGGACACCCACAAGGAAGCATTCCAGGATTGGGAGGAATGTCAGGATATGATGATCTTGCAGTTCACACCCCCGGCTGATGTACGCACCAAGACGTTCCTTGGACTAGAAGATCCCCACGAGCACCTGCTCACCTAGATGAAAAAATGGTCTGACCAGAATACAGAAGAGTGGGTTCATCTATTTATTCATTCTTTGGGGCCTATCCTTATCGATTGGTATTTAGATGCAGAGCTACATCAGTGAACCCGCCACTGGGAAACACTAAAATATAACTTTCTAGGAACATTCGGGCTAATTGGGGGGACAGAGGCACTCGATGAAGCTCTGCAGGACATCAATGCTTTTGTATTTAATGACTCATGCCATCATGTTGCACCAAAATTCCTGACATGGGAAGAACAAATGCAATACATAGTTGATTTCCAGAGCTTGGAAATGGAAGAAGAGGAAGATAATCCTCGGAACATCTCTGTCCCATAATTCGAGGGAGAACGTATAGTTACTAGACCCTCGCTGCAAAATATTGATGTTACCTAGCCTCTCAAGCTATGCGAAATTAATATCGGGACAGAGGAACATCCTAAGTTGGCCAAAATTGGGGACTATTGGGACGAAGGAACCACAGGTAAAATTGTCGAGCTACTTACAGAATATCAGGACTTATTCCCAACAAAGTTTACTGAGCTCAAAGAAATCACGAGGGACCTAGGCATTATGCACATCACTCTGAAACTAGCGGCACACCCCGTCAATAAGCGGCCTTACCAGCTGAACCCTAAGTATAAGCAAAAGGTAAAAGAAGAACTAGACAAAATGCTTATTGCTGGTACCATTGAACCGATTGAACAGTCGGATTGGGTAAGTCTGATGGTCGTCCAGGAGAAGAAAACAAAGGGGGAGATACGAATCCGTGTGGACCTCTGCAAGTTAAATGACGCTTGTGTACATGAACCCTACCCTACACCTTTCTTAGACAAAATCCTTGATAGCGTGGGTAGACAGGAAGCGTATTCCTTCACCGATGGGTTCTCCAGGTACCACCAGATCCGAATCGCACCTGAATATCGCAGTAAGACTACGTCTGCAATAGAATGGGGATATTTTCAGTATACGGTCATGCCCTTTGGTCTCAAGAATGCACCAGTTATCTTCTCAAGAGTAGTAGCTGTTGTATTCAAGGAGATCATCCATAATTTTATGGAAGTTTATTTTGATGTCTGGATGGTATTCAGCTTGGTAAAGGAGCATGTCTCCAACCTAGGCATGATGTTGAATTCCTATCGAAAGCACTAGATTTCCTTGAATATAAATAAGTGTATCTTCTGTGTGCCTTTTGGAATCTTTCTTGGACACATAGTATGCCGACAAGGGCTGATGGTTGATCCTGCGAAGGTAGCAGTAATTATAAACCTTGCAGTCCTAACAATGGAGAAACAACTGCATTCGATTCTCGAACACATGGGCTATTATAGAAAATTCATTCAGGGGTACGCACTAATCATAGTACCCATGGAAAAACTGCTTAAAAAGGATGTTTCATTTTTTTGGAATGATGAATGTCAGAAGAGTTTTGAGCTACTCAAAGAGAAGATGGTATCTACACCCATACTAATATTTCCTGATTGGTCGAAGGAATTTCATGTACATGTGGATGCATTAGTAATTTCCTTGGGTGTTGTCCTAACTCAGCCTAGGGAGGGAGATATTGATCACCCGGTTGCCTTTTCTAGTCAAAAAATCTCTGGTGTAGAGTGCAACTACTCCACCACTGAATGAGAAGGTCTAGCTATGGTATACGCATTACAGAAATATTGACACTATCTGTTGGGAGGAAACTTTAAGATGTTTATCGATCATTCGGCTTTAAAATACCTTGTGAACAAGCTTGTGTTGGGGGGGAAGATTTGCAAATGGCTATTGCTATTTCAGGAATATGATTTTGAAATCACAGTTAATCCAGGAAGGTTGAATGTGGGTCCAGATCATCTGTCCCTCATTGATATGGGTGAAGAACCTACTTACTTGGAGGAAGGATTACCAGATGCGTAGCTATTCGCATTTAAGGTCGTTGATGCACACTTCACTGATATCATTCAATTCTTGACTACAGGTGTGGCCCCCACAGAATATTCGTTACAATAGAAGAAGGAGTTGGTTACTCGGGCGGCGGACTTTACTATCATCGCCGGCAAATTATACAAACTAGGCGCTGATGAAGTACTGCATAGGTACGTCCTGGAACATGAAAAATACACCGTCTTGGTCGAGGCATATGAAGGTGTCGCAAGAGGCCACTATGCAGGAAAGGCAATGACATAAAAGATCTTGAGAGTTGGGTTATGGTGGCCTACCCTACACCATGATTCTCACAACTATTATAAATCGTGCGATATGTGCCAGTGCACAGGACGACCCTCACGAAGAGATGAAATTCCATTGCAACCTAAAATAGCTTACAGTTCTTTGACAAATGGGCCATTGATTTTGTAGGACCAATCAATCCTCTAGGAAAGAAGAAAGGTGCATGCTACATTATTACTGTCGCTGACTATGTCACTCGATGGGCTGAAGCACAAGCAGTAAAGGATTGTACTACAGATACCGTTACGCACTTCATCTTTGAGAAAATTTTGACCAGATTTGGATGCCCAAATGTCCTGATGAGAGACAGAAGCACGCGCTTCGTTAATGAAATGATACAAGCGCTGAATGAGGAATTCTAGATCCATCATGAAAAAAGTACACCGTATCATCCACAGGAAAACGAGGTGGTTGAGGCTTTCAACAAAATCTTAAAGCAAGCATTGACCAAGGTCTGCAATGCCGATCATAGTGATTGGGATGTATGCATCCCATATTTTCAGTGGGCCTATCGGACGACCTGCAAGAAGCTAACGGGAAGGATCCCCTTTCGGATGGTCTACGGTAAAGAGGCCATTATGCCAATAGAATACATTGTTCCTAGTCTACGTATCGCAACATTTACAAATATGGCAGAACATGACATCATGGAAGAATGCCTTGCGTAGCTTTTGGCATTGGAAGAAGATCAGTTCATTGCTAACTTTCTTCAGCAGGTTCAGAAGGCTCACGGTAAAGCTTGGCATGATCGGCATATTCGCTAAAAGACCTTCATATAAGGTGATATAGTCCTCTTATACGATAGCCAATTTGCGAAACACCCAGGGAAATTTGGACAACACTGGCTTGGTCCCTACACTGTTAAGGAAATCACGGATGGTGGAGAAGTCAGGTTAGCTACCCTGTGCAGTGACGTGTTCCCAGGATATGTCAATGGCAATCGCCTCAAACCATACAGGGTTAAATGACTATATGGCTGAAATAATTGTCTCAGGAAAAATCAGTTCACCAGGGATGGGGCGCTGAGGCATGAATGGGATACACATGTTGGTCAGGATAATCAAGTAGCTCAAGGGACAATTGGTGGACCCGCGGTCACAGTGACTCGGGACGAGTCACAAGATTTTGTTTGGGGATTGTTGGAATAGGGTCTTCTGCAAGCTGCAAAACTAGTCTAATTTTGTATATTTTTTATTATATTTAGTCTAGTGCAGGGGTTTTTGGGTGGGGTAAAGCCCCAAAAGCATTGTAATGGGTCAGAGGGTAGACCTAGAGTCAGAAAACCACGGTTTGCAGACCATAGGAAATATTAGGCTATATTGTTATAAATAGAGGGACGTTGTGAATTATAAGCCAAGAAGATGATGAGGTCTTGATGCGAATTGTGGCTTAGTAGATCTGTTTGGGTTTTTGGGCAAAGGAATCTTGTTGGCTGTGTGTGTGAAGATCCCAAATCCTGCTGTGTGCGAACCCTGCTGCTGTGTGTGCAGGTCGGGTTTGGGTATTGTAAGAAGGGACTGAATGATTAATGAATGAGAAAAATTGTTGAGTAACTGAATCTATGTGTACTGTTGATGTGAATCTTTGATAGCTACTGCATTATGCATATTATGTGTTAAGCTATGAAAGTACTGTGTTAAGTGTTTCTACTGAATCTGGGTCTATTATGTTATGTTTTATGTAATGCTGCACTACTGTTTTAAGTATATGATTTGTTGAGCATAGTAAGTATAGTTGATCTTGCGCACGTAGATGTGAAGGAGATCTATAGATCCAGTTCTGAGATAGGCGATCCAGTCATTGTACAATCGGATGTAGCTCTGCTTGGCTTACCTATCCTCTCTCAGGGTGCAGAAGCCTGGTTCCAGCACCCACCCATACTGCTTCTGGTGAGACTTTGACTTTCGCAAGCAGGTCACTACCGAAAGGGCCAGTAGTATAGGGGTTTGTTGGCAAACCTTAACCTCTGAACTTGGTTCAGGACCCCTCGAGCCAATAGTGAACAAGACTTTTTTCAAACAAGTAGTGGCATTTAGGCTTGTACATTTTCACTAGTACTCTTTTTTGGGTATGGGGCTATACCTCTTTTTCAAATCTGCCCTCTTTTTTTATCTTTTCTCTGTTCTTGTATTTTTAAAACAATATATAACTAAAATATGCTCAAAGGATGAGCTTATTTGCATGCCTATCTATCCTAATCTAATTTATACATGACATACGTTCAGCTGGTGAACTCTCTTTTCCAGTACAATCAATCAAGCAGATCATTCCATGAGGGATCTTGGTTCAGCTCTTTGACGGTTTTGAAAAAATCAAAAGGCCACTCCCACCTCACTTGTGTTTGAACAGTAGTTCCTAAAATTTTCTTGAAATTCTATATCAAACTTCTCTTGACATGTTTTACTCCCTCTTCAAATGTCTCTAACAAATTAGCAAAGGGATCTTGAAACAATACTTGAATGTGAAGATTTGGAAAATAATCTTGATCTAGGACTGCTTCTTCCTCCACTTGGATGAGCTTAGGATTATTTTGGGAAAGAAACTCTTCCTCTTCCTCATGATCATCTGAACTGGTAGATTCATCATAGATTGCAATGTTTCCCTCTAGCACATTTGATATGTTATGATATAGTGGGCTGAAATATATGTGAAGGTCATCATATTGATGAGTAGGAGCACTCCTTGACAATAAATCTTCCCAAGAAGGTAGTGTAAAAACTCTCATGTGATTATCAAATTCTAAGACTTCATGTTCAATTTGTAATTCAATGGAACTTGGTGGGTGTAGATATAGAGCTAAGGAGGATTCCATGTTCCAAATGATCTCCTCAACCATTTCAGAAGAAGGATTCTTATTGACAGTTTTCTCAAGAAGTTCATCATCCTCCTCAACCTCAACATCAAAGCTGAAAGACTAATGATTTCCAATTATGTGAAAGTTATTTCTGATGAAGTGAAGTAGAGAAAAGAGTCAGAGACTCTTCACTTACTTCTAAACTTTCAAGGCTTTCCTCATCAATGTCATAGGTGACCTGTCTTGTTTGATTACAACTTTTAATCTGATGATAGTGAACTTAATCCCACAAATCAACTACTGATGGCTCTGCAAGATTAGCTTCTATTTGGAGCACATGATTGTCATCATACTGATCAAACTTTGGAAAGTCATCAAAATAAGTAGTGTTACCAATCAAGAAAATTGGATTATCAGATTTTTTTTCATTGAATTGATCTACAAGTTCACTTTATGACTTATGGTATATAGGATTAGCAGGAGAATGAATAGAAATGTTTTGGTCATATGAAGTCCTAGAGGCTGTCCGCATGTTTAGAAGTTGATTTATTTCTTCTTCTAAAAAAGGAGGCATTTTTCTTTTTCTTTGGAAATAACTACAATAGTTATCTTTCTCTTGTGAAATCTGATTGAGAGGCTGAATGTCTTCTTGAGCCTCACCTAGAAGAGATGATGAATCATCAGTCGTGTTTTTAGAGAGAGCCTGTGGGTGTTCTTTCATTTCTTGATTGGTTTCATCCTCTATCAACTCTTCTTGATTTTCGTGATAGTTACTTTGAGCATGAGATTCATAAGTTACCTTTGATAGGTTCTCAGGGTGCCAATTTCCTTTTAAAATCTAAAATGAATTAAAGAATAAGGGTGTAGACTCTAAATGTGTTGACTCCTCCTTTATTCCAGATTTTTTGATTTCAAGATGGCTGATTGATTATTTAGGGCACTCCTCTCTATTTTTATTTGCAACTTTCTTGTAATGCTCTCTTAATAGTGAATCACGAGATGTATGAAACTAACTAGTACCTACTTGGAAACCTTCTTCATTTTCTTCTTTGCAATCTTGCTCATTATGCATATTTTGTTTGTTGTTCTTGTTTTGTAGTGATTGAGTTTTTTCTTCCTAAGGAAAAAGTATAGGTTGTTTTTAATAAGAAAAACCAACCTTAACCTTGTATTTTTCTCCTTTCCTGTCAAGTAGATGCATCAGTTCGCTGAATGTATCTATCAACATCTTTAGATTTTCCTCTCTGTTCATACTTGGATCCATCTTTGTTTATTAGAAAGAGGTCATTTCATCTTTTCAACCAGTCTAGATTTCTCTACTAGTGGAGTCATTAGGTCTATTGAGGGTTGTGGAGTCGCCGGGTGGAAGATTTCAACTTTTCTTTCCACCATCAGCATGATTTGGATTGCTTAATGCATTCCCATGGGAGTTTATGAGGACTAGTGGGGTCAACAGGGCTACTGAAGACCAGTGGATTCGCCAAGTGGATGATGTTTATTGTTTTAAGGATGTTCTTGTTGTCCACCATCAACAACTAAATGCCAATATAAGGAATTTTTTGGTTTTCTGAGGTCTTTAAGGATGTCTAAGATATATTTTACTCAGATGGTCCCACCGTGATTTCCAGAATGTTAGTGTCCCGTGATTTGGTAGATTGGTAGACCAAATGACAGGGTAACATGAAACCAGTATTTGGAGTCCTACGACCTAGCCTTCCTAGACTCAGAGAGAGCTCTCTCTATTAGATGCAAAGGATGTGTTCTTGTTTTCTTTAGATGGTTGATTTTAGGTTAGTTGTTAAGTGTAGTGTTTGTTGATTGTTTTGGTTGGGTAAGATGAACAGGAAGAATAGGTGGAGTGAGAGGTCTTCAAATCATTGGGATATGGAGTCAATAAAAGTCATGGGTATCTCAATAATGAATTAGATTTTAATACTGGGCCAATCTAGCGGGGTTAATGGATCCTTAAGGTAATGTGTGAAGTGGGGTGGACATCAAGTTGGGTAAAAACAAGGGAGGGCAAAGGGAAGTGAAGTATCCTTTGTAATTTACGCATAAACAAGAAGGTCTTAAATATGATAAGAAAAAGATACTAATCATGAGATAGGGAAAACCATTTACTCAATGAAAATACTTAAACAAATAAATATCCAAGATAAACATTCCAATGAAACAAAGAAAGCAAGAAAATATTATATTACTTTAGTAATTTCAACTTCAGAATTGGAAAACATATAAGATGACAAAATAAATTTAATCAATCAAAGAGGGAACTCCTAAACATTTTTGATCAAGCTACAAAGAACTCTAAGGCAAACTGATAGGCATGGACAAAGGGCAAGATCAGAACAAGACCTCTTTGACTTAACCTAGCAAGCAATACTTCAAAGAAAGGTTCTAAGACAGAGTTTAGATAGCATCAAATAAGAAGGGCTTGCCATGAATCATATTTTTAAACTAGCATATTAATCCATAGATGAAACAAACAAGCATAAAGAGGCTTAAGGAGCAGCTAAGAATTCCTCAAACACACCCAACAGAAGAAAACATTAAGGCAATAGAAGGCAGGCAGACTAAGGTGCTTCAAAAAGCATTTCTCAACCCATGCATTTCTGTTATATTGCAAAAAATAAGGATGAAACATAATGATAACAAGAAAACATGAAAAAATTAAGAATACATCACCATTGATCAAGCTAAGGAATCCTGCAAACAAGATTCTCCATCATCAATCCAAGCAAGGCATTCATAAACCTCACAACACCAATTTCTTCTCCAAGCTCATAAAAACCATGTATTGCTCTCAAAGCTCATCAAATTCCAACATTTAAAATGAAGTTGTCATGCTCTATTTAATTCATCAAAGGAGGGAAAAAACCCTAGATAGGGTTGGAAAATGTCAAAATCACCCATAAATGTCATTTACGCCTAAGAGACCATGCAAGGCCCAAGGCACAAAATATCTCATGAAATAAACGATAAAATAACTTCTTTCACCTAATTATAGAGTGATTTACTTCAAAAGAACACTAAAAAATGATTTTTGAATAAATGAGTGTGTCTTGTTGACTTTTGGTCCAAAACACACTAAATAGTCCATTTGCGCAGCGCCAATTTTAGCAGAAAATAAGGTCTTTTGCAACTAAGTTTTGGACCCCTTCCTGATGTCGGATTTGACTCCGTGATGGCTCACTGAAAAGCCTAATGAGTCTAATTTCCAAAATTCTTGTAGCTTCCTGATCCAGCTCCCGTAGCCTAGTAAAAATGTCAAAAATATCCAGACTATCATTAGCGCACTGCCAAGCCTAAAACAGTGGCAGAAAGGTGAAAAAAGAGGGGTTTTTTGACCTTTTGAGGGGTCAAACCTGCTCCAAATCATTTGAAACTTGGTGAGAAAAATGTGCTAGGGGTGAGAAGTCCAAAAATTTTGAGTTCTCCTATTGAAGATGCTCCATGTATTAGAGTAGTGGCAGTGGTGCTACGCAAATGTGCCTTAAAAATTTCAAAAAAAAAAAAATTGCTCCAAATTGGCTCAAAATTGGTGGACCTTAAGGGGTCTTGGACAACTATTGAGAAGCCTCAGCCAAAAATCCAAGGTTTTCATGCTCTTTTGAATCCTTTAGGGTTTGGGCTTAAAGGAGGGTTTCCTTCAATTTGGCACAATCAATCTTGTGCTTCTTTGCATAATACTTTGTCATCTTTCTTTGCAGCTGTAAGCCTTCATTTGCCTTCTTCAGCTTGGCCTCTAGGTGTATTTTTTCCCCCTCAAGCCAGGACTCCTGATCATGTTCAATTTCCATGGGAAGGAGTTCAGTGAGGGAAAGATTCTCTGCTAAGGTTGATTCCTCTCCCTTATGTTTTACCAATGCTTTCCTTAACCCCATGGTTTTTGGCCTCTTCCTAGGTTGTTCTTCTGCACCTTCACTTTCTTCATATGGGCCCATGTATTCTTATAGTTTGACTTGTGAAATTTTGGGCTTCTTTTCAGGTTTTTAGTGCTCTAGCCTCATAGATGGCTTGCTGGGCACTCATTTTCTTGTTTTGCATTTGATAGAAGTGAATGGCATCCTTTTCACTCTCCAACTCAGCTTCTAGGTCTTCTATTTGTGCATTTTGTTTTGGAGGAAGGAGTTTAAAATTCTTGTTTCATTTTCTTCATCACTATCTATGTGGATAAGTTCAAAATCCATTTCTATTTCAGGATCCTCCTCTTGTACCTTTACTTGTTTCTTACCCTTTTCCATCTTTTCTTTGCCTTTTTCAAGCCTTGGAGTTGATGCAGATGGCAAGGCCCCTTGCCTTTTGGAGGCAGCAAACACTTTCCTTGGCCCTTTGTGGTATGTGCATGCAAGAGGAGTGATGGTGGTTTTGGAAGTGTCTTCATCATGGCTATGACCCTTGGTGTTGTCACTGGCTCCTTCACCTTCACTATGGTCTCCATCAGTCATCTCATGCCCTGCTTGATCACTGCTTTCTTGACCTTCAACACCATCATCATCATTACCTTCCTTACTGCCTTTTGTGTTGTAGCTTTGGTCATCATTGGGATTATCAGCCCCTATAATTTCTTCAGTTTGGATTTTTTATCATTGGGACTCATCTCCTCTTCATCATCCCCTAGACTGTTATCACTTTCATTGTCACTAAGAGGCTTATTGGTGTCATGACTGTCATGAATATCTCCCTTGTTGTCTTGTTCTTCACTGCCTACACTATCAGAGTCATCCTCTCTGTCGCTCTCTTCCTCTTCAAATTATATTTATGCCTCATCATTTCCCTCTTCCTATTCTTCTATTTCCTCTTCATCATATGTTGTTTCTTCATGTTCATCATTCTCATCCATATTTTCATTGTCTTCACCATGAATTTGCTCACTGTCATGCTCATATAAATTTTCTTCAGTATCATCTCCTTCTTGCTCTTCTTCATTGATTTCTGTCTCTGCCTCAGTGATTTCATCCTCTTTACTATCAGCACTTTGTTCATCATTTCCATGTCCACTACCCTTGTCTTCATCATTATTCCCTTCATCTGTTTCCATGTACTCTGCCTCATCGTGACCCTCTTGGTTTTCAACATAATCATGAAAATCACCTTCATTTTGGGCTGACTTATCATCACTTTCACCCTAATATTCATTGTGATTCTTCATTGCCACTTCCTCCTTCACCTGACGCACTAATATAAGGAGAGGAAGGAAGGTTTTCCTGTGGTGAGGGTACTTGTGCAGATGAGGAAGGTAGATTTTGTTGATGAGGAGGTTGTGGGTTTGTAAAGACTTCATGGGTTATGAAAACATCCCAAGGTATACCCTGCTGCTCCAATTGATGTAATACCACCATCTTGATCAAGGAATGGTGGAACAAGCTATGCATTTGTTGAGAATGGCTCCTCATCCGGACAACAAAAGACATCTTCACAATGCTCCTATAGAGATAGTAGGGCAATTTTAGCACCTTAACCCCTGTGAAATGCATGAGGAGTCTAAAATGATAAGAATAGAGCCTGGAGTACCTCCCCTCACAGGTGAAGTACTTCATGATAACCAACATCAAGGATGCAAATATGTGTTTGAGGTGTGAGAAGGGGAAAATTGTTTTGCTACCTCCTCTATACGTTGTTTCCATAAAGGGCTCCAAAAATTCTTTGTCCAATTTGCCCTTCTTAAATCACTTCTCACCCACAGAAGGGATTTCGGTGACCGCAGAGATGGCACCTGCTGAGATCTCAAAATTCACTCCTGCAAGGCTTGAGTGCTTTTTGTGTAGGTTGAGAATAAGGAGCCTTGTAAGCTCAAGGTGGCTCTTCACTTGTTTGACCTTCTCACAAAATTTAAAACATCTTGTATTATGAAAACATGACAAGATCCTAGGAGAGGAGGTGATGGCCACTGTTCTTTGAGGTTCCAATCTATTTACTTTCCCTCCCTTATGTCTTGGTCTCAAAGGCCTTTGACCTTTATCACCACCACTATTGTTTTTAGCTCCTGACATACTGAGGGGAGATGTTGGTTTACAAATTAGGGCTTGATGAAACAAGGTGAAGATGATGATGGAGTCAAATTTGGAGAATAAGTGGTGTGGAGGCTAGGGTTCTTAGGGTTTAGTTGCCTTGTAGCTTTAGGAGTCCTTCTCAAAATTGGATTGCAGTCACTCTAACTCACTCATCCTCACATGACAACAAAATGATTTTCAGGAGAAAAAAAAAAGTCTTGTTTTGTATGAAGGCCTGGGTTTTACCCTCTTAGGGTTTTAACATTCAAAGCCATTAAAATAACAAAATTATTGAAATTTTTTGTGGGATAAGTGGAGAATGCCACTTACAAAGTCTTGGCTCTTCTATAGATCTTCGAGGTGAATGGAAGACGAAAATTTGAATTAGGGCAAGAGATTTTTCCTTTTGAATATTCTCTGTGTTTGCGCAGCACCCTACCCAAGCTATCGGGTTAGCCCCTTTGCGCAACGATGACATTCCTGCACGATGGTTAGCGCAGCGCTGGGCGGGGGCAGTGTTTGTTGGTCTCCGGGCGATTCAGACCCACATTTGCGCAGCACCCGAGATTTGTGTAGCACTGGGGCTGATTAGCACAATGCAGTGCAATTTTGAACTGGTGGAGGGCCAGTTAGCACAGCGCCTACCTGTATTTTCATAGCGGCTACCTGTATTTGCATAGCGCCATCGGTTTGCACAATGCTAGAAATACTTGGACAGAAAATGGTCAAAAGCACTCTCTTTTTTCTGCTGAAGCTTTCTTGTCTCCACCAGCTAAAAATGAGTTTGAAATGAAGATTAGGACACCTTTATATTCTTTGAGAGAAATAAATTACACTCATCAACCCACTTTTACTATGTTTTATTTGAGTCACTTTATAACTTTCACTAATGTCTCCTTGACCCTTTTTGCAGGTGCCTGCAACTTTTCCCAAATAATTCTCTAGGTATGTTGGGTTTGTGTTATATTATTTTCGGTGGGTGGACCCACCCATGGTTTTGTGCATGGTTTTGCACATGGTTTTGGGGCATGATGGTTTTTATCCCCTGGTATTTTGTAGATCCAGTCAAGGGAACTACGGTGATGTTCTAATCCAGGGTTAATGGATTTGGGTTTAGGTATGCTTCGACATGTATATATATGTGTTGTAACACTAAAAGGAATATAATGAAAAATCAAGTTGGTCGTCTCGATTTGGGATCCAGGGGAAAATCTCTATGTTTATCTGTTTTATGTTTTATGCTCTCGCTATTGTTTATTTTGTATTTTAAAGATTCGTTCATAGATAATTTTTGTACAGGGTTAAAACCTACATTTGGTATCAAAACAGTTTCGGCTTCAAGGGGATGCCTTTGATGCTGAGGGGTTTTTTCCTCGGGCCTGAGGTAGACCCTATTCAGTGGGAGATCTGCGGGATCAATTATTGCAGTGAAAGAAGATGGCGAGCAGTGGGAAGATAGAGATCGAGAAATTTAATGGTCATAGTTTTGAGTTGTGGAAGTTCAATATGGAGGATCTACTGGTGGATAAGGACTAGTTGATCACGGTAGATCCGGGTACTAAACCAACGACAATGTCAGATGAAGGCTGGAAGAAACTGGATCAGAAGGCAAAGGGAACAATACGGTTCTGTGTCTCGGATTCAATATTGTTGAATGTATCTAGGGAAGCTACGATGAAGACCTTGTGGGAGAAACTTGGGACTTTGTACCAATCTAAGTCTCTCGTGAATAAATTGTTCCTGTGGAAAAAGCTATATAACCTGAGGATGAAGGATGGAGACTCGGCGACAGAGCATCTAAATGCCTTCAATACTGTGGTAATTTAGCTCTCATCTGTTGATATTAAAATCTCATATGAAAATAAGTGCATTAGTCTGTTGTGTTCTCTACCAGACTCGTGGGACAGTCTGGTTATTGCAATAGGTAGCAATACAACTACCTTGAATTTTGATGATATTGTCTCAGCCTTGCTGTCGGAGGAAATGAGATGGAGAAATATGGAGGGCCAGAATGGAGATGCCTAATCTATACGAGGAAGGTCCCAAAATATAAATAATAATAAGGTTTCGAGTGGTAGATATAAATCTCCTGGAAATTTTGTAAAGGTGTGCTGGAAATGTGGAAAGGAAGGGCACTACAAAAAGGATTGCAGATATAAAGCTCCTGGGAAAGGAAATGGATCTGATGATGCTCCTTCTGTAGAGGCAAAAACCAGCTCGGATGAAGGTGGGGATGTGTATTTGGCTTCTTCTTCAAATACACATGTAGATCATGAGTCATGGTTGATTGACTCGGGTGCATCCTTTAACTTCACTCCTCATAGGGCGTGATTCTGCGAGTATGAGAAATATGATGGCGGTGATGTCTTCTTAGGTGATGATAGGAAGGCTAGAATCGTCGAATGTGGAAAATTCAAGATGAAGTTGCAAGGTGGAAGGATTATAACACTTCCTAGTGTTCTGCACATTCCTGCATTGGCCAGAAATCTGATTTCTGTAAGCAATATGGATGATGCAGGTGTAAAAAAAGTGTTCCAGAAATATGCCTGTAAGATGGTTCGGGGAGCACTGGTATTAATGCGAGGAGTTTGGATTCAAACTCTGTACAAGCTTTAGGGTAGCACTATTATTGATGGGTACAACAGTTCAGTGGTTCCCGAAAGTGGAGTAGAAAGCCTAGCGGTCTCTAGAGAAAACAAAATGATATGGCAGCAAAGGCTTCGACATATTGGAGAGAAGGGCCTTTAGATACTGCATGGAAATGGTATGGTAGAAGGTATGTCTAATAGCTCTCTAGATTTCGATTTATGTGAACATTGTGTATATGGGAAGTAGAATCGGGTGAGTTTTCCTTTTGGTGCTAAGAGGGCAAAAAATATATTAGAGCTTGTGCATAGTGATGTGTTTAGACCTGTGTCGGTTCCATCACTGGGTAAGTCAGTGTACTATGTTTCATTCATAGATGACTTCTCAAGGAATACATGGATATATTTCTTGAGGAAGAAATCTGAAGACTTTGACAAATTTAAAGAATTTAAGGCTCTGGTAGAAAACTAGACAGAGAAGAAGATAAAGGTGTCGAGGACAGATAATGGTGGGGAGTTCTGCAAGAAGGAATTTGAAGAGTTTTGTAAGAAGTGTGGTATAGCATGACAAAAGACTACTCCATACACACCTTAGCAAAATGGAGTTGCAGAAAGAATGAATAGAATGTTGATGGAAAAGGCAAGAAGCATGCTCAATGGTACCGGGTTAGGACAAGAATTATGGGCAGAGGTAGTGGAGACTGCATGTTACTTGGTTAACAGTTCACCTTCATTAGCATTGGAGGATAAGACTCCACATGAGGTATGGACTGGTAAGAAACCCTCTCTTTCACATTTGAGGGTATTTGGATGTGATGCATATGTACATGTTCCAAATGAGAAAAGGAGCAAGTTGGATAATAAATCTGAAAGGTGCATCTTTATTGGGTATAACGATGGTTTAAAGGGTTACAAGCTTTGGAACCCAGAAACAAGGAAGGTTGTGTACAGCCGAGATGTGGTGTTTAGAGAGGTGAAAGATATTGTTAAACATGAAGTCCTAACAAAGGAACCTGGGAAGATAGATTTTGAGCTAAAGGAGGATGAATCAGACTCTACAATAGAAGAAGACTCAGAAGAGGAAGAGCCTCAAACTCCAGCTGTGAGAAAATCAGTTTGGGAAAGAAGACAACCAGAAAGGTATAGTCCATCTGCTTTCTGTTCAAAATTTTCTTTAACTATAACTGATGATGATCCCAGAATCGTTAGGGAGGCAATAGATTTAGAGGATGGGAAACTATGGAAGGAGGCCATGGTTGATGAAATGGCATCCTTGCATAAAAATAAGGCATGGGATCTGGTGGAGTTGCTGGCTGGAAGGAAGCCCATTAGGAGAAAATGGGTGTTTAAGAAGAAGATGAATGTAGAAGGCAAGGTGGAGAAATACAAAGCTCGGTTGGTAGCAAAAGGTTATTCGAAGGTGCCAGGAATTGATTTTGGTGATATTTTTTCTCCTGTTGCCAAAGTTACTTCTATTAGATTACTTTTATCTGTTGCTGCTGCATTTGATTTTGAGGTAGAATAGATGGATGTGAAGACAACATTTCTTCACGGGGATATGGAAGAGGAGATCTACATGAAACAACCTGAAGGATTTATGGTGAAGGGGAAGAAAGAGATGGTATGTAGGTTAAATAAGTCTCTGTATGGGTTAAAACAGTAACCAAGAATGTGGTATCAGAAATTTGATACCTATATACGGGGACTTCGCTTCACCAGAAGTAAGGAGGATCACTGTGTTTATTTTAAATTAATTGGCGACCGTGTTATTTATTTGTTCTTGTATGTGGATAATATGTTGTTGATTGGAAATGACAAAGAAATTATCCAAGATTTTGATGCAGGAGCATCAAGGCCATTTTTCATTAGTAAATATGTGATAAAAGGGGGGTGTGACATTTTTATTATTTTATTAATTAATTTGTCATTTTTAAATAAAATAGGAGATAAAGTGAGGATTTTGTAAAAATTATTTTATTAATTAAAAGGATATGAGAGAAATAGATTAGGAGCAAATTTTGGGATTAGGAATTCTTTGTATGGGACTTTGTTGAGTCCACACCTAAAATGTAGATTTAGTTGAGGATTAGGTGGAGAGATTTTTGGAGTGAATTAAATGCATTATTTATGTATAAATATGAGTGGTTTTTGTGAGGAAAATACACTTGAATAGTTGAAGAGAGAGTGAGAGGGTGAGTAGAGAGCAGGTTTCTACTTGGAAGCCTTCGGGCAATTGTAAAGGGCCAAATGATTGGAAATCAGGCCAAGGAAGGAAATTGTATTGTAAGTGTTTTGTGTGTTAATACAACATTGATTTTTTGACTGTATGTCCATTATTGAGTTTGCATAAGATTGAATTTGTGTGTTCAATGAATGAAAGGAAATTCGTTCCTCTTTGAATTTTGGAATTATTATGTGCAAAGGAATAGCGTTTAGTCCTTGTGAAAGAAGTTCAATTTCTGCAGAAGCCCATTTAGTATTGTTCGATAAAGTCGATTGTATCAATTGGAATATTCTTTGATTTCACAAGTCACTGTCAAGTTTTATATTACAGATCCAATTGAAGAAAGAGAGGAATGTTGAATGCGTTAATGAAAAGCCAAATGTTGTTATTAACTGTGCCAGTAATAGTCGATGTGTTTAGAGAAATGTGTAATACCAGATCTAAATCAGGAGTCGATCCTCATTTCTGTTATGAGTTGTGTTGGGCACTAGTGTAAATAGAGAATAAATGTGTTTTGATTCTGCTGCATGAAGGATCGATTAAAATTATTAATGGTGTGAGTCGTGTTGAAAATTGTTGGTATGGACAGCTTTGAATTGAATTAATTGCGCAGTGGAGAAGTTAGTGAAGCAATGGAACATTTTTTTCTGGATGTTGAAGAGTGTATTGATTTGATTGAATGCGTAAATGATTTCTGGGTGAATGAGGTTTTAATGTTTTGAATTCCATTTGCTATTAACACTATTCTAAATCTAGAATCATGGAATGCTGAAGGCGTTGGTAACATGTGCAAAAGAGTTCAGTTTGCATTTAAGAAATTGGTAAGGGAACACTAAACATTAATCTGTTGGGTGAATTACAACAATCTATACTGAAGTGACAATTTCAATAATTCGATTTCTTCCTACGAGCCATTAGACAGTGAATTAAAATTTGAAATTGCAGAGAAAGAGCACAAGTCAGCGATCCGGCAAAGTCGAAATTGCAGCGTTGGGGAAATTGCATGAAGTCGTTGTATTTAAGTCGACTAAAATATATCACTGTATGAAGAGGCGCAGAGTGTTGTTTAAACTTTGTCTATTATGAACAAATTAAACAGTGATATCGATTTATGTTAAACACAATGAAATCGTTGGGTTTTATGTGAAAATGAAAATGGAGAAGTCTGGCAGTGAAAGGTTAAATGGAGAAGTCAAGCCTTACTGGGTTATGGTTCAATTCTGATATGTGACCATTTAATTGCCCACATTATTTTACATATGTTGTTTTGGTAAATTAAAGGCGCAGTTCATCGTTTGAGTCACATTGCAAGCAGGTGAACTTCATTTGGTCGATATGTCGTGCGGTGGTAGTAATGTTGTTTTAGAACTATTGTGGGCGATCCTTTGAGAAATGAGTTCAAACACTCACAATGGCTGATATATAAAGTTGAAACAGAGTCAAACATTCAAGCAATAGAATTCTGGCAAGAACGTGAAGAGGTATGAAATGGTAAGCATGGGCGCATCCTTTGCTTTTAAATTCCAGTATTAAAATCATATGTGAATGATTGTGATTTAAATGGAAATAATGTATGAGAAGTAATGGGTCTGAATTATGAAAGCATTGAATGTTAATTGGATTGGAAGTCTTATAAGGCGCATGTATAATTGGAAGTCTTAAAATATGAATGAATTCTTTTGGAATGGGATTTAACAATAGGTTGAAGTTAAATTGAAAGAGAGCTTCCACATTGAGAGTTTGGAATTTCCATACTTGAAGCCTTAGTTTGGGTGTAATTGTCGAAATTTATTCTTATATGCATGGCAGACGAAGATTCTGGGTATTGCAGGCTAGCCCTGCAACATTTTTGGTATCAGAGCTTGGCTCTGTTGAAATGGAAGATGTTTGTTTTTTTCTGAATAAGGACAGGAAAGTTCTGTTGAGAACTGAAGTGTTTTATTTGAATGTTTTTTAATCTGATATGAAAGCTACACAATTGAAGTGAACAGGATTGCAGAAATAAATGGGGGACAAGATCATGCAGGATCTTAAAGGTGCGATAATTTTCTGATTTGAAATTTGTGATTAAAGTTTATGGTTGCAGAGAAGATGATGGCAGTGAACTTTACATTCAGCTAAAGGATGGATAGGGAAGACAATTGCAGTGTCCTGAAGAGAAAGTGAGTTGAAGAGATAGCCTAGAGAAAGAGCAGAGGAGAATGCTCAAAGGGTTCCAGAGGCAGTGAACCAGTACTTACCAAAATACTGAGTGAGGAGAGCTTGGTGAGGTAAGAGGAAGCAGGAGAGATTTTTGTTGCAGAGGCTAGTGCAACTCATGGTGAGTGAGAAATTCATGGAGAAGATGATCATGGAGGATCATAGAAGAGGTTTAGAAGAATTCCATAGAGGTGAGATGACTGAGGAGGTCAGAGAAAGAGAAATTGTAGTAATGAAGGTACAATTGCAGGTATTAGAGGAATGGCTGCAAGAGTAGGAAAATCAGAAAAGGGGATGGATCTTTCCACTGAAAGGAAAGAGAGTGATTTGGAAACCATTGCAGATGAAGTTGAGGCAAAGTGTGATTGCCTTATTGAAGGAGGAACTTAGAGTTCTTGAGCCAAATATGGAATTTGAAGATTCCACACGCCGATATGTTCAAAGGGAAGTATTGGAGGAGGTACTCAAGACTGAAAAGTCTTGTGGTTTTAAAACTAATGAGTTGTGTATGTTTGCAGGTATAGTACAGGGAGATGAGCAAGCTTTAGAGTTTGTTCAGGAGAGAGAAGAGTTGAATCTGAAGGCTGTTCAGATCGATGCTGAGATAGCAAGATCTCAGGAGGAAATGAAGACAAAGGAGTCTAATCAGGATGTTGGTGCAGAGAGAGAAGGACCAGCTGATGATTGGTCAAGAGCTGGTGAAGGTATGGAAAATTGGGTAAAGTTTTCGAGTTCTACTCCTAATGAAATTATTGAATTGTATAGGAAGCTATATCTTCAGAGAAGAGAATTGGAGAGATAGAGGACTTATGTACAGGATAATTTGCTGACGAAGCAAGGCAAGAAAGTTTTCATGAATGACAGTTATGAAGCAGAGAATGGAAGGAAGGAGAGACTAGCTGATAGTCACATGGTGAATGAAAATCAGCATAATGATGTGCTGACAGAGGATTCAGAAAGGAACTCAGAGCAGTATACTGAAGTGTTGCCAGAAAAAGCTGAGGAGAAAGCCAGTGAAGATTTTCTGAGTCCTGAAGAAGACTTGGAACTGTAGAGTGTTAGGTCTCTGTAATAAGCAATATTGGCAAAGTCCGATCACAGAGTTAACATCATTTCAACCAACTTTGGGATTCTATGATCTAGCCCTCCTGAATCCGGAGAGGGATCTCTCCAATATGTACAAAGATGGATATTGTCTTTGAAAGCTTAGGGTAATGATATTAGGCTAGTTATGAGGTCCAAGGGTTTTGTTTGGTCTTTTCGTATGATTGAACATAATTGTTGTCTGAGGCAGAAAGATCTATATGCAAATAGGTTCAAAGGTGAGAACTTGCAAGCAAAAGAGTGAGCTTCGATCAAGAAGAAAGATGATGGCAAGTTTTCAATCCATTGGGCTATGGAGTCATAAGAGGATTTAATTGAAACATTCAGGTTCAAGAGTGATCTATGGGGAAAGTCATCTATGCCTAAGGATCTCTTTAAAGTTTGATTTATGGAATGGAATGATACAATAAGAAAGGGAAATGACAGATGCAGAAAAAAGAGCAGCCCAGGATCTGGTAAGTACTTTCAAACTAGCCAGCCTTTGACCAAGCACTTAAGAGAAACATAGAAGCAAACTAGGATTTGGTAAGTACTTTGAAACTATCCAGCCTTTGATACACTTCCAATACAATACATATAAAAACAAAGGGAAACTTGAAGGCAACTTTTGGAGTAGAAACTAGCGGGCTGGGCTCACCATAATCCTCTCCTAGCTCTTCTTTACTTAGTTACTTCCAAGACGATCACAGAGATAACACAGAATGGCCTAAGATCTGATAAGTACTTCGAAACTAGTCAGCTTTTAACACATCCTAAGGGAAACAATCAAATAGTTGAGCAAACAAGAAAGGGACTCAGGGCTAACCTTTGATTTCCTCAATTCATCCTCACACAACATATATTGAAAGTAACATTTAAAAATAACATTCAGCAGTGACAAAAGGATGAGGGAACGCCAGCATCCGTGTACTTAGACTGAATTAAATCATTTTCAAATAACATAGTTGAAAGAAAACATTTAGATAAAGATTTCTCAGCCAGAGAAGGTTACTGATATACAGTAGGTCCTAACCCTGTTTAAACTGTTCTTTACAGTGGAAAATGAAACAAATTGAAAACAGAAACAAAATACAAGTTACAATGAGAATAACATCACCATCAGCATAGACCAGGATCCCATAAATCAGCTTGTATTGATGCTTCAAACCGGTTACAATCTTCAGATCCAATGTTTTAATCCATCTCTCTTCACAACCTAACCTATCTGCTACAAGCAGAGCTCCAAGAGTCGATGAAACCACTATTTACAGTCAAGAGTTTTCAGCTCAGTTACATAGAATGCTTCAGCAATTACATTGACAACCAACTAATCCAACCCCTCACTCATCCTCTACTGAAGTATTTATAGAAGGATGAGGAGGTGAGATCTGATAAAAATATCTCAAGTACAATTAATGCAGAATGAAGACTTCTCGGCCCTTTGAGAGGCTCGAGGGAGAAATTTACAGGTGGATCACTACATTAACTTTGTTTACACTTATGAAGTAAGCTTGGAGGGAGCTTTTTTTGACATTTGAGGCTCTGCGTACTGTTAGGGTTACTCTGCACACATTCTGTCATTAATTTTGAGGCAGAAATAACTTCTTTGGCTGCTTCGAGGAAAAATATCTAATTTAGTTCAATAAATTCAGCCTCTGATTGAGAATTTTGAAGCAATAGGTGGCACTGCGGTGGTTGAGGAATCAATTTGCCTCAAAGTATGGTGGTGGAGGCAATATGTCTGATGAACACTTTAGGTTTTCTTTTAAACTGTGTTTTAGATTGGGGATTAGGCTTTTGATAACTGTCTTAGCCGTAATCCCCGTAAAAATTGTCTTCGATCTTCATCTGCTGTGCTTTGTCTTCAAAAACGGATACTCTTTAACTGCTCTCTTGAATAAAACAGTGTCTTGTCGATGTGCAGGGCAGCGCAGGGCTCTTTAGGTTATCAATGCTCATGAAACATCGATAAATCATTTGATACAGAGCCCGTGAATGGTTCTTTTATATAGCTCGAAGGCACAGGAAACGTCTTTCCCAACCCTCGGCTCTCCTTCATTCTATAATGGAAAACCATAAAAACACCTACAAAACACAAAAACAGTTAAGAAATCCTGCGGAAATAGGTTTAAACTACTTCAGATGGCGGGGGAGGAGCGTAGCCGTCGGATAAAAATATCTAACGGTGGAGATCGGCACAGAACAGGAAAAGGAGAGCGGGGAGAAGAAATAAGGCGGGGTGGTTTTGGACCGTCCGATCTGGACACGTGGACGGTCCAGATCTAATCGGAGGAGCGCAATCGGGGGTAAAACAAAAATGCATGCGATTGGCACCCGGGGTCCTTAACACTTGGTCTCGGGGGAAGTCATATGAGACAGGGGCGAGGGAAACTTTTAACATACGAGACCCAATCGCATCGGAACCTTGATGCGGGTCTTTTTGATCTACCCATTTGATTTCTTCGATTGCGATTGCGCGATCGATCTTTCAATCAACCCATTAAAATATTAAACACGTGACTTCAAGTTTTTAAGTTGAAAGTTTGGATAAGCGGGTTTTGGGTTTTATAAAGAAAAATGGGTTTGGGAATGAAATATTCATAAGGTCTAAGCGCCGAGGGTGGGCTCCGGGTTACATGAAAATAATATGATCGGGGGTTTTTAGGCAGCAAGGCTAATCGCAATCGGAGTTCTTCGGAGTATGGCGAAGACTTGTACATTTGATTCTTTCCGATGCGATTAGCGCCTTAACCCAAGGCAAATGGCTCCAGCTCCAAAGCGTATGGTGGGAAATTGGTTTAGGACTTAGCCCAAAGGGGCTTAAATCCATAGTCATAATACTTGTATTTTTATGAATTTTTCATAATTTTCAATGGAATTTGATGGTTTCGGGATAGTAAAAAAAAATGGGTTTTTAACTATGGGAAAGTGATTTTCATAAATGGAAGAAGAGGATTTATGAAAACAAGGAATTTTGTGGAGAAAAAGGGGAGCAGATGAAGGTTTAAGAAGGGGGAAAATGAAGGTCTTTCAGCAGTCTTCTACTTGGAATCAACAGAATTAAGAGGAACAGTAATGAGGATTTTGGACAGAGGCATGAGGCCTACAAGGAGTCTTCAAGAGCCAACAATTTTTAGTGATAAAATTTGTTCCTTGGAGGCTCAAAAAGATTTAGCCACCTTTTGGTTTAACAAAATATTACAGGTGGCTAACAGTGGCTCCACTTGGGGATGGTGCCTTCTTGAAGGCATCAAGAATTTCAGACTTGCATCTTCTGGGAGGCTGATTAGTTGCCTCATCCATTGGGCTGCTCTTCTCTGATTGAATGATCTTCTTTTTCACTGGAAATGCTAACAGCCATGAAAAAAAATGGATATTTCATCAACAAGCTTTCTACCTACCCAATCCTACAGATCTAACATTTTTTCTTCATAAGAGTGCACTTGGATTGGAAAACTCTATTCACAAAATTTTATTCTTTTGAAAGCAGGAAACCTAATCTATTTCTACTCCTTATTTCTCCCTAAACTCAGATTAAACAGTTGAGCTCAGATATTTCTCTACCTAATCTACTGTCTGTTGGGATTAAACTGTCCAACAGACTTTCATTCTCTAAATTCTACAACAAAAATTTAAGAACAGTCAAGTCAATATTAAGCTGTTTGACTTGCTGTGATCTATGGCATAAAAACAAGCTACACATAGATTATCATTTGCAGAAATTTAACATCAAAAATTGAAGGCTTAAGATTTGAAAGCTTCTTATTATGGCCTTCTCTCTTCTTTTCATAGCTCTAATTTTTCTTTTTTCTGTGAGCTATCTCTTCCTTGATATCTGATTCAGATTTTGGGCAATTTAGAACCATTTTTTCTCTTTTATGACTCAGAAAATAAAACAGTTTTGAGTCATCTCTCTTTGGAAACTTTGGTTCAGATTTTAAGTTTGTTTGAACCTTAATTTCTATCCTAATCTATCTACTAATGAGCCAAGATTAAATAGTTTGGCAAATCAAATTCGCTACCCTATCAGCAGAAAATTGAAAGCTAATTAGTCAAGATTAAACAGTTTGACAAATTAGAAGTGTGTTTTGAGGAGTGGCATTTGAGCTTGCACACTTTCAGATTTATTTCTCTTTTTGGCATGGGGCTGTGCCTTTCTTGTTTTCATTTCTGCCCTCTTTTCATTTTTTCTTTGTTTTTGTATTTTTTGATTTTTCACAACTTTGAATGCAATGGTGGATGAAATATTCACAATGGAAAAAGAAAAATAAAAAGGCAGCAGAACACAAAATGGTTTTAAGAAAGGTAATGCTTAAGCATCCTGCCATTGACAGGACCCCTAAACAAATCTGTTCCATTCAGCTCTTGTAAGAAGAATGCATTGTTTCTAGCAACTGAATGAATAGAGTAAGGGTCAAGCCATAGATTGTCAAATTTACCATGCTTTCCCTTGTCTTCCCTCTTTGAGTCCCACTTTAAAACTTTGTCTCCAACCTTGAAACTGCTGGCCTTTGTTCTTCTATCAAATATCTTCTTGATATTGTCTTGTTTCTGCAATGCTTTATTATACACTTCCTCTCTGGTTTGTTGAAGATGAATGGTCTAATTTATCCTTCTGATTATGTCATTTTCTTCAGTCTGCAACTCTTGAATTAACTTCATAACTGGTACACCGAGGCTGTTAGGAAAAATTGCATCTGTACCATACACAAGCTGGAAGGGTGACATACCAATGGATTTCTTCAATGTTAATCTGTCAGCCCAAAGTGCATGGATGAGCTTTGTGTGTCAAGACTTCTTGTTGTCCTCTAACAGTTTCTTTATTATATTCACTAAGCTTTTGTTGGAAGATTCTGCAAGTCCATTACCTTGAGGGTAATAGGCTGTGGAGTGTCCCAATGTTATCCGGTACTTGTGACAGAATTCCAACATTTTCTTTGATCCAAATGCTGCTGCATTATCTGTGATGATCTTGGTAGGACAGCCAAATCTGGAAAGAATATTGGTTTCTATGAATTTTATGATAACCGAATCATTGGCCTGCCTACTAGGAACGGCTTCTATCCACTTAGTGAAATAGTCTGTGGTGGTAAGAATCCACCTGTGCTGGGTAGAGGAAGGTGGATGGATTTCTCCTATGAAGTCAAGTCCCCATTGTTGAAAAGGAGCTTCAACAGTAATTGGATGCAGAGGAAGGGGTAATAATTTTCTCTTGCCCTCAAACAATTGGAATTTATGGCAAGTAGTGGTCATCTTATGAACATCAGGAAAAAGAGTGGGCCAATAGAAACCAGCCCTCAAAATTTTGTTAGCTGTTGACTTCCAGTACAAATGGCCTCCACACTCTCCTTCATGGAATTCCTGCTTAATTTTTTCTGCATCAAACTCAGGCAAACATTTAAGCAATATAGCACTCTCATTTTTCCAATAAAGACATTTATCAATAATGCAATAGTTTACAGCTTTTAACTTTAGGAATCTTGCCTTTGTTTTGGATAAACCAGGAGGTGTATTCAGATTAAGAAAAACATAAACAATATCAATATACCAAGGAGAATTCACAAAATGATATTCAACAACGAGAGTTGAGAGTTCTTCTTGGTTATCCAAATCATCGATCATATTAATATCAAGAAGATCACAATTTGATTCTGCCATTAACTTAGCTAGACCTTGGCCTTTGATGAGCTTAGTGGGTTTAATCTCTAAATCATATTCAAGAATAACAACAATCCACTTACCTCTTTTACCATCTGGGTCCTGTGTTAGAATGTCCTTAACAACTGAATTTGGGACAAAGGCACTGATGTGTGAGTGGAGGATGTATACTCTGAAGTCCTTTAAAGCCTTAACTAAAGCAAAAGCTTGCTTTTCCATGATGTTATACTTCAAAGGGGCATCCCTTAATGCCTTGCTAAAGAATGCAATGGGCTGCTCTTGTCCTTGTGGATTTTTCTGTAAAAGGATAGCAGCTATGGTATGTTCTGATGCAAATGAGAAGATATAAAAATCTTTTGAAAAATCAGGACTTATGAGAACCGTTGTTTTGGTTAACGCTTGTTTCACCAGCTCAAAGGATGTCTTTGTTTCCAAGGTCCATTTTATCCCTTGCTCCTTCTTCAACATGTTTGTGATATTTCTAAGGAGCTCTTCCAAGTTAGGGATGAACCTTCTCAAAAAGTTAATCTTTCCAATGAAAGACTGCAACTCCTTGATATTTCGAGGATGAGAGATTTGCAATATAGCCTCAATCCTCTTTGGATCTATCTTTATACCCTCCTCGGAAATAATGTGTCCAAGAAGCTTACCTTCTTGGAGACCAAATAGTGTCTTCTTAGGGTTTAAAGATATCCCAAACTTTCTGCACTTCTCGAAAAATTTTCTCAAATTTTCTAAGTGTTCTTCATCTATTTTTGAAAACACAGTTACATCATCAAGATAGATAATGATGAAGAAGCCCAATTCTTTCGAGAATTCTATGTCCATGGCTCTCTGAAAGGTTGCTCCAGCATTCATTAGACCAAAAGGCATTTTCACATACATGAAAGTGCCCCATGGTGTAGTAAACGTTGTCTTTAATTGATCATTAGGGTGGACTAAGACTTGGTTATACCCTGAATAGCCATCTAGCAAAGAAATTCTTTTAGACCCCACCACCCTTTGCAAAATATGATCCATCTTGGGTAAAGGGTAGTTGTCTTTCAATGAAGCTTTGTTTAAATTTCTGAAGTCTATACAAAGCCTGATTTCTCCAGTCTTCTTCCTAACCGACACCAGATTAGATACCCACTCAGAATATCTAATAGGGACAATAATACCAGCATCGTGCATCTTCATGATTTCCTTCTTAACCAATGGAAACTGGACAGGGTTTATTCTGCGCAGTTTCTGTTTGAATGGTTTTTGGTTCTCTTTAAGAGGAATTTTGTGTTGTATTATTTCAGTGTCATAGGATTTAAGATCTTCATAACTCCACGCAAAAACATCAGAAAACTCTTTGAATAGCTCTATGTATTTGAGTTTAATGTGAGTTGGCAAAGTTTTGGACAGTTTGATCATTTTTGGTTTTTCCTCACTGCCTATATTGCACTCCTCTACTTCAGTCTCTACAGGTTCCAGTTTTGGTTTATTGGCCACATCGTTAAAATCAAACAATTCTTCTAGAGGGGCCAAACCCTTGGGCAAACTATCATCCTTAGAATGCAGAGTTTCCAATTCCTCTGTTTCAGATTTTGCACTCCATTTTGTTTGGTTTGTAAGTTTGCTAGTTTGAAGGTTAATGTCTATAAGCTCAGGAGACGGTTCTTCTTCACCAAGAAAATTTTCTTCACTGCAATCTGTATCATAATCTGAATCTGAACTATGGAGTTCAAATTCATTTCTGAATTGCATGAAGTCTTCTATTTTTTTTATCTCCGTCAAACACCTGCCAATATTTCTTATTATCCGGGACAGCTGGTCTGAATTTTATCTGAGACGTGTCATCATATAGTATTGGGCAGGTTCTAGCAGCAAAGGCTAAATTGTGGGCTGCAATATTTCTTTTCCTCGGGACAAAAGTCAGGTTGGACTCCTCAAATGTTTTCAAAATATCCATGACATCATTTTGGTAGGCCCTAAGTCTGGGGTGATTTGCATTATACTCCCCATTAACTTGCCTAATTATTAATTCGGAATCGCCATATACATTGATTATCTTGGCACCTAACTTTTTCAGTAAATGTAAGCCTAAGAGCAGGGATTCATACTCTGCTATGTTTTTGGAACACTGAAAGTTTAATTTACATGAAATACATTCTGTATGATTTTTTTCAGTGTTAGTGATCCAGACACCTGCACCAGCATTCATTCTGGTGCATGACCCATCAAAATACATAGTCCAGAGAGGAAAATTTTCAGTTTTATTATTTTGGTGTATCTCCTTTATATAATTTGATTCCTCAAGTTTTTCATCGGGTTGAGGATCTTCTTCTTGACTGTCAAGTTTTAAGTTTAATGGATTGATGACTTGCAGTTCAAGACCTGTGTTTAGTTTGCTAGATTTTTAGACACAATAGACTGTTTCGGCAGTTCAGCGTTGTGTTCCTCTTCCTCCGTTTCAGCCATTGATTCTGTTGAAATGATTTTTTCTGTAAGTGTTTCATCATTAAACATGATAAAAGAATCAAGGCTCGTGCTTATAGCGTACAAAGGAGAGTTTTGAGGCTGGTCTTGACTTGTCACTGTGCACTGCATGTGGGTTTCCCTGTAAAGTCTTCTAGTCTGATTAAAAACAAGGATAGTCGCATAGGTCATGTCCATTTGCATAGTTCCTTGTAACTTAGCCCCCCAAGATCTTGATAAAAGCATTCCATACTTTGGGGGTACATCAGCCACGACAACATCCATGACCAAACATTTGGCTGGAATCTGGGCTAAGTTAACACATAGATCTTTTATCAATCCTAGAAATTTAACTCTGCTTGAGTCAAAGGAGTACAAGTATTTGTAAGGTCTGGTAATTTCAAGACCCAGGCTTTCCATTACAGCTTTTGGCATTAAATTATGGGAAGCGCATGAGTCATGCATAGCATTGTGCAGAATTTTATCATGAATGTTTAAGCTTACATAAAAGGGAGGGACAGGACCTTCTTGAAACTTTCCTTCAATCTTTGGACCAAAAATAAGCTCTGGTTGGTCATCATTAAGATTGAGTGAATATTCATTATCTTCTAAGTTCAAAGCTTTCAAAATTTTGGACCTATATACATGTTGGGCAGCTAACTCAGTCAAAGGAACATAAATTTTGATCTTTGAAATTTCTTGTTCCAGGCTAAAAAGGTTTTGACTCTTTAAAGCATTGATTTCAGCCTTGTTTACTGCCACTTTATCAGCAATAAAAGCTTGCTGATTTGTTTTATCTACAGTTGGAAAAGTTGTTTTACCAGGAGTACTAGCCGGGGTGTTAGTACTGCTAATGTTTGCACTCCGCTTTTCAATATTCTGAGTGTCTTTCTCTTTACCACTACCAGAATTAACAGCCATTGTTTTGTATTTTTGTTTGATTTTCTTCGACTGGGTTGCAGTGTTGTTTTGAGAAGGTTTGTCAGAGGTTTTATTGTTGGGGATTTGTTGATTAGATTTTCTTCTGAGTTCATATTCCTTTGAAGGTTCTATGACAGCGTTTTCCATGTTCTGATAATAATTTTCATTATCATCTCTTTTGTCATCGTAAGGTGTGTAAAGGCCTTGTTTTTTATCATAATGAATTTCGAAGCTATCATCATCTACCCCAAATAAGTTTATATCATCCTCCTCTGTTATTTTTTCTATTTTCTCAACCTCACTTAAAAAGTTTTGATGAAAGGGAGGAGTGATGTGTTGATCATATTCCCGGGGTCTATTTGGAGGCTGATTTCTTCTAATATTCTGATTCTGGCTTTGGTTTCTGTTTTGAGGAGTGTTTTGATTTAGACTTGCTTGTGCTCTCTCTAGGATGCTCATTTTCTTCATCATTTCTTCCATCATTCTTTCCATCTTCGAGCTTGAAGTAGAAGGGGTGGATTCCTCTCTAAAGGATACTCTCTTTTCAACTTTCATCCTTGCTCTCTTCTCCATTAAGTTTACTTCCACAGAAAGGGCACCTCTTTGCATATCTTCCAGGGTTGCAAAGACTCTTTCTCTGAGTGAATATGTCATGTCAGGATCAAACCCTTTAGGAAATTTGTTTAAAGTTGAGCCCTGAGGAGGTTTGAGTTCAGGGGAGAGTGCATTATACACACTGTTAAATCTGGTACAATAAGCTTGTACACTTTCCCTAGGGTTCCTATGGAGATTGTTATAGTCGGCAAGGACTTGGAGAGGATTCTTCCTTACTTCCCATTTGTTTAAGAATGTTTGATGGAAGCCTTGGAGATCATTAATACTGTGGGGGGCTAAACCTTTGAACCATTTTCTTGCTTCTCCCCCCAAACTTTGAGCAAATAGTCTAAGTTTGACAAAATCATCATCAATTTCATTTCTGTCAAAGTAGTCATTCATCTTGTCCACATGTTGAGATGCTGTTATAGTATTGCTAGCATCATATAAAGGAATTTTGGACTGATAGTCCTGTGGAAGATTGACTAATGGTACAGGAAGGACTAAGGGAGCATACCATGCTGCCATGATACGTGGTGGATTTACAAGAGGAGGTGTGGGTTGAAGTGTAGTGGTTTGAACAGTGGATGACGGGTGAACGGAAGTGGATGGAACATCAGTAGATTTCTGAGCTGATCTTGGATGAGAGGCACCTAAATTGTGAAGGAAATGTAAATTAGGAGGTGTTGTTTCTCTGCCACCAGGATGTTCACTTGTTTCAGGAGATGAAAGTGAAGACTCAGAGTCTAACTGGATTATATCATCAAATGACCTAGTCCTAAATGGATTCACTAAGTCAACTTGTGATTGTTGCAGAGCTGAAAGATTTTCAGGGACTGAATTAGCTCTCAAGGGTGATCTGAAAACAGTTAATAATTTAACCTTAGGAGACTTGCAAAGGATACTTTCTAGATTATCAACTATCTCAGGTGGGTTAGGGTCTGGATGGGCTCTAGTGTGAATCTTTTTAGAAGCCACTATGCTATGTTGTTTAGACCCAAATAAACAAGAAAAGTTCAACCAGATATGACAATCTTGGAGAGGTTAACTAATCTGTTTTCACAATTTTAATCCTACAGTCCTCTAACTGAATTTGAATGATACTATAATGATAAGGGTTCTTCCCAGTGGAGTCTTCAGGTCTGCTTAAGGATTGTGGAGTCGCCAAGTGGAAATTTTTAGCTCCTTTCAGAGGTAAAAGGTCTTATGGTCCACCACCATGTTTATTTAATTCCAATCTGAAATATTTTTAGGTTTTTCTAAGTCATTTTTCAGTTTTGTGGTTGTTAAGAATATCCTAACTTTGTTTCAAAACTTAGCTAATGTTGCGAGACAAAGGCAGTCTACTCTTATGGCTAATCCAACTGATTTTTCAAGGTTAGACGAAGTCTTAAGAGAAACCTAGGGTTTACCTAGTTTGTCACTGATTCAAACAAGTTTCATCATAATTACCTATCTTAGGTAGTGCTTGAAAAGGCTGCTTTTTACTCTCAAAGTGTTCTTGAATAAAGGGTTTTCTGAGGTATTAAAACACTCGTCCCCAGTGGAGTCGCCAGAAATGTTAGGCCTCTGTAATAAGCAAGATTGGCAAAGTCCGATCACAGAGTTAACATCATTTCAACCAACTTTGGGATTCTAGGATCTAGCCCTCCTGAATCCGGAGAGGGATCTCTCCAATATGTACAAAGATGGATATTGTCTTTGAAAGCTTAGGGTAATGATATTAGGCTAGTTATGAGGTCCAAGGGTTTTTTTTGGTCTTTTCGGATGATTGAACATAATTGTTGTCCGAGGCAGAAAGATATATATGCAAATAGGTTCAAAGGTGAGAAGTTGCAAGCAAAAGAGTAAGGTTCGATCAAGAACAAAGATGATGGAAAGTTTTTAATCCATTGGGCTATGGAGTCATAAGAGGATTTAATTGAAACATTCAGGTTCAAGAGTGATCTATGGGGCAAGTCATCTATGCCTAAGGATCTCTTTAAAGTTTGATTTATGGAATGGAATGATACAATAAGAAAGGGAAATGACAGATGCAGAACAAAGAGCAGCCCAGGATCTGGTAAGTACTTTCAAACTAGCCAGCCTTTGACCAAGCACTTAAGAGAAACATAGAAGCAAACTAGGATCCAGTAAGTACTTTGAAACTATCCAGCCTTTGATACACTTCCAATAGAATACATATAAAAACAAAGGGAAACTTGAAGGAAACTTTTGGAGTAGAAACTAGCGGGCTGGGCTCACCATAATCCTCTCCTAGCTCTTCTTTACTTAGTTACTTCCAAGACGATCACAGAGATAACACAGAATGGCCTAAGATCTGATAAGTACTTCGAAACTAGTCAACTTTTAACACATCCTAAGGGAAACAATCAAATAGTTGAGCAAACAGGAAAGGGACTCAGGGCTAACCTTGATTTCCTCAATTCATCCTCACACAACATATATTGAAAGTAACATTTAAAAATAACATTCAACAGTGACAAAAGGATGAGGGAACGCCAGCATCCTTGTACTTAGACCGAATTAAATCATTTTCAAATAACACAGTTGAAAGAAAACATTTAGATAAAGATTTATCAACCAGAGAAGGTTACTGATATACAGTAGGTCCTAACCCTGTTTAAACTGTTCTTTACAGTGGAAAATGAAACAAATTGAAAACAGAAACAAAATACAAGTTACAGTGAGAATAACATCACCATCAACATAGACCAGGATCCCATAAATCAGCTTGTTTTGATGCTTCAAACCGGTTACAATCTTCAGATCCAATGTTTTAATCCATCTCTCTTCACAACCTAACCTATCTGCTACAAGCAGAGCTCCAAGAGCCGATGAAACCACTATTTACAGTCAAGAGTTTTAAGCTCAGTTACATAGAATGCTTCAGCAATTACATTGACAACCAACTAATCCAACCCCTCACTCATCTTCTACTGAAGTATTTATAGAAGGATGAGGAGGTGAGATCTGATAAAAATATCTCAAGTACAATTAATGCAGAATGAAGACTTCTTGGCCCTTTGAGAGGTTCGAGGGAGAAATTTACAGGTGGATCACTACATTAACTGTGTTTACACTTATGAAGTAAGCTCGGAGGGAGATTTGTTTGACATTTGAGGCTCTGCGTACTGTTAGGGTTACTCTGCACACATTTTGTCATTAATTTTGAGGTAGAAATAACTTCTTTGGCTGCTTCGAGGCAAAATATCTAATTTAGTTCAATAAATTCAGCCTCTGATTGAGCATTTTGAAGCAATAGGTGGCACTGCGGTGGTTGAGGAATAAATTTGCCTCAAAGCATGGCGGTGGAGGCAATATGTCTGATGAAAACTTTAGGTTTTCTTTTAAACTGTGTTTTAGATTGGGGATTAGGCTTTTGATAACTGTCTTAGCCGTAATCCCCGTAAAAACCGTCTTCGATCTTCATCTGCTGTGCTTTGTCTTCAAAAAATGATACTCTTTAACTGCTCTCTTGAATAAAACAGTGTCTTGTCGATGTGCAGGGCAGCGCAGGGCTCTTTAGGTTATCAATGCTCATGAAACATCGATAAATCATTTGATACAGAGCCCGTGAATGGTTCTTTTAGATAGCTCGAAGGCACAGGAAACGTCTTTCCCAACCCTCGTCTCTCCTTCATTCTATAATGGAAAACCATAAAAACACCTGCAAAACACAAAAAAAGTTAAGAAATCCTGCGGAAATAGGTTTAAACTACTTCAGATGGCAAGGGAGGAGCGTAGCCGTCGGATAAAAATATCTAACAGTGGAGATCGACGCAGAACAGGAAAAGGAGAGCGGGGAGAAGAAATAAGGCGGGGTGGTTTTGGACCATCCGATCTGGACACGTGGACGGTCCAGATCTAATCGGAGGAGCGCAATCGGGGGTAAAACAAAAATGCATGCGATTGAAACATTGCGATGCGATTGGCACCCGGGGTTCTTAACACTTGGTCTCAGGGGAAGTCATATGAGACAGGGGCGGGGGAAACTTTTAGCATATGAGACCCAATCGCATCGGAACCTTGATGCGGGTCTTTTTGATCTACCCATTTGATTTCTTCGATTGCGATTGCGCGATCGGTCTTTCAATCAACCCATTAAAATATTAAACACGTGACTTCAAGTTTTTAAGTTGAAAGTTTGGATAAGTGGGTTTTGGGTTTTATAAAGAAAAATGGGTTTGGGAATGAAATATTCACAAGGTCTAAGCGCCGAGGGCGGGCTCAGGGTTACATGAAAATAATATGATCGGGGGTTTTAGGCAGCAAGGCTAATCGCAATCGGAGTTCTTCGGAGTATGGCGAAGACTTGTACATTTGATTCTTTCCGATGCGATTAGCGCCTTAACCCAAGGCAAATGGCTCCAGCTCCAAAGCGTATGGTGGGGAAGTGGTTTAGGACTTAGCCCAAAGGGGCTTAAATCCATAGTCATAATACTTGTATTTTTATGAATTTTTCATAATTTTCAATGGAATTTGATGGTTTCGGGATAGTAAAAAAAAAAATGGGGTTTTAACTATGGGAAAGTGATTTTCATAAATGGAAGAAGAGGATTTATGAAAACAAGGAAGTTTGTGGAGAAAAAGGGGAGCATATGAAGGTTTAAGAAGGGGGAAAATGAAGGTCTTTCAGCAGTCTTCTACTTGGAATCAGCAGAATTAAGAGGAACAGTAATGAGGATTTTGGACAGAGGCATGAGGCCTACAAGGAGTCTTCAAGAGCCAACAATTTTTAGTGATAAAATTTGTTCCTTGGAGGCTCAAAAAGATTTAGCCACCTTTTGGTATAACAAAGCGTTGTGTGGCTAACACAAGAGGGACTGAATCAACAAGTGAGACCATTGGGTCTTGTGATTTTGAAGCTGAAAATTCGATTGTGTTTACAGGTGATACAGGAGACACTCCATCATTTGGAAATGTCTTGGAAGAAGAAGAACTGTTGCTGGTAGAAGATGAGACAATCGTGTCTCATAAGCAGAAGCTTGTCACCATGGGTGACAAGGAAAAGTTGGGTTGTCTGTATAGCCAAGAGAAGATTGGTGGACAAAATTTTGGAACTGCTACAGTGATAGAAGATGAGGCTACAGTGTTTGAAGAACTTGATTTGATTGCTAAAATCAATCAAGATGATGATGGACAATTACTAAAGATTGTCGAAGGGGAAGATGAAGGTTATGCTGGAACTAATTTGCAGCATGATGATGAAATGCTTGAGAATAAATGGCTGAAATGTTTGTTGGAGACATTTGAACCAGAGAAAGAAGTTTCATAAGAGATTGCAGTGATGAGAAAGGAATGTTGCGTAGGACAATGTGAAGTTTGGAAGGTGTAAAAACATGTGGGGTAGCATCTCAGGAGAGTAAACCAATGTTAGAAACATTTATGGTGGCAGCTGAAGCAACATCTATGGGGGCACTAAAGCCTTATGTTTTTTATTCTAACAATTTTTTTGTGAGTACAGGTTTTATTGCAGACGCTGGAGAAAATCTGTTAGACAGAGAAATTGAACTGATGAAACGGATGATGATGAAAGTATCCCGGAAGAGGCCAGCAGCATTAAAACAAAGGAGAAGCAGCAAAAGAAAGACAACAGAAGATTGTGAAAGCCTAGTCAGTGGAGCAATGCAACATAAAGTGTGGAGACCTGGAGAAGAGCATCAGAAAGAAGCAGCGACAAGTGGAAAATTGTTGTACAAGATATGGGATCCAGGCATACACAGATTCGAACACATGATCATGCGATCATGATTAATTTTAACGTTGGGAGTCTGATGTAGGAGCATCAAGGCCATTTTTCATTAGTAAATATGTGATAAAAGGGGGGTGTGACATTTTTATTATTTTACTAATTAATTTGTCATTTTTAAATAAAATAGGAGATAAAGTAAGGATTTTGTAAATATTCTTTTATTAATTAAAAGGATATGAGAGAAATAGATTAGGAGAAAAATTTGGGATTAGGAATTCTATGTATGGGACTTTGTTGAGTCCATACCTAAAATGTAGATTTAGTTGAGGATTAGGTGGAGAGATTTTTGGAGTGAATTAAATGCATTATTTATGTATAAATATGAGTGGTTTTTGTGAGGAAAATACACTTGAATAGTTGAAGAGAGAGTGAGAGGGTGAGTAGAGAGCAGGTTTCTACTTGGAAGCCTTCAGGCAATTGTAAAGGGCCAAATGATTGGAAATCAGGCCAAGGAAGGAAATTGTATTGTAAGTGTTTTGTGTGTTAATACAACATTGATTTTTTTACTGTATGTCCATTATTGAGTTTCAGTAGGATTGAATTTGTGTGTTCAATGAATGAAAGGAAATTCGTTCCTCTTTGAATTCTGGAATTATTATGTGCAAAGGAATAGTGTTTAGTCCTTGTGAAAGAAGTTCAATTTCTACAAAAGCCCATTTAGTATTGTTCGATAAAGTTGATTGTATCGATTGGACTATTCTTTGATTTCACAAGTCACTGTCAAGTTTTATATTACAGATCCAATTGAAGAAAGAGAGGAATGTTGAATGTGTTAATGAAAAGCCAACTGTTGTTATTAACTGCGCCAGTAATAGTCGATGTGTTTAGAGAAATGTGCAATACCAGATCTAAATCAAGAGTCGATCCTCATTTCTGTTATGAATTGTGTTGGGCGCTAGTGTAAATAGAGAATAAATGTGTTTTGATTCTGCTACATGAAGGATCGATTACAATTATTAATGGTGTGATTCATGTTGAAAATTGCTAGTATGGACAACGTTAAATTGAATTAATAGCGCAATGGAGAAGTTAGTGAAGCAGTGGAACGTTTTTTTCTGGACGCTGAAGAGCGTATTGATTTGATTGAATGCGTAAATGATTTTTGGGTGAATGAGGTTTTAATGTTTTGAATTCCATTTGCTATTAACACTAATCTAAATCCAGAATCATGGAATGCTGAAGGTGTTGGTAACATGTGCAAAAGAGTTCAGTTTGCATTTAAGAAATTGGTAAGGGAACGCTAAACATTAATCTATTGGGTGAATTACAACAATCTATACCGAAGTGAAAAGTTCAATAATTCAATTTCTGCCTGCGAGCCATTAGATAGTGAATTAAAATTTGAAATTGCAGAGAAATACCACAAGTCAGCGATCCAGCAAAGTCGAAATTGCAGTGTTGGGGAAATTGCATGAAGTCGTTGTATTTAAGTCGAATAAAATATATCACTGTATGAAGAGGCGTAGAGTGTTGTTTAAACTCTGTCTATTATGAACAAATTAAACAATGATATCGATTTATGTTAAACACAATGAAATCGTTGGGTTTTATGTGAAAACGAAAATGGAGAAGTCTGGCGGTGAAAGGTTAAATGGAGAAGTTGAGCCTTACTGGGTTATGGTTCGATTCTGATATGCGACCATTTAATTGCCCACATTATTTTACATATGCTGTTTTGGTATAATTAAAGGCACAGTTCATCGTTTGAGTCACATTTCAAGTAGGTGAACTTCATTTGGTCGATATGTTGTTCTGTGGTAATAATGCTATTTTAGAACTATTGTGGGCGATCCTTTGAGAAATGAGTTCAAGCACTCACAATGGCTGATATCTAAAGTCAAAACAGAGTCAAACTTTTGAGAAATATAATTCTAGAAAGAACGTGAAGAGGTATGAAATGGTAAGCATGGGCACATCCTTTGGTTTTAAATTCCGGTATTAAAATCATATGTGAATGATTGTGATTTAAATGGAAATACTGTATGAGAAGTAATGGGTCTGAATTATGAGAGCGTTGAATGTTAATTGGATTGGAAGTCTTAAAAGGCGCATGTAAAATTGGAAGTCTTAAAACATGAATGAATTCTTTTGGAATGGGATTTAAAAATAGGTTGAAGTTAAATAGAAAGAGAGCTTCCGCATTGAGAGTTGGGAATTTCCATACTTGAAGCCTTAGTTTGGGTGTAAATGTCGAGATGTATTCTTATATGCACGGCAGATGAAGATTCTAGGTATTGCAGGATAGCCCTGCAACATATTTGAAGACCCAACTGTTCTCCAAATTTGACATGAAGGATCTTGGTGCTACAAACTATATTTTGGGAATGGAAATTAAGACAAATCGGGCAAAGAGGAAGCTCCGGTTAAACCGGAGGAATTATGTCAAGACTATATTGTAGAGGTTCAACATGAAGGATAGTAAACCAGTGAATGTTCCAATTCTTGTAGGTACAAATTTTTCTGTTGAACAGTGTCCCAAGACACAAGAAGAAGAGGAGGATATGTCCTGTGTTCCATATGCAAGTGTAGTGGGTAGCCTAATGTATGCAATGGTATATACTAGACCAGACATTGCACATGCAGTGAGAGTATTGAGTAGGTTTATGTCAAACCCAGGGAAGGAGCATTGGATAGAAGTGAAGGAGGTTTTCAGATATTTTTGTGGCACTAGTGATTATGGCTTGTGCTACCAGGGAAGACCAGGATTGGAAATAGTGTTGGACATTTGTGGTTTTGTTGATGCATACTGGGCTGGAGATCTGGACCAAAGAAGATCTACAAGTGGGTATGTGTTTAGCTTATTTGGAGGTGCAGTCACTTGGATGAGTAAAAGACAGTCTGTAGTGGCTCTTTCAACTACAGAGGCAGGATACATGGCAGCCACTCATGCAAGAAAGAAAGTAGTTTGGTTGCAGAGATTGTGTTCAAGTATGGGGTTGGTGCAGTGACCTATAAGGATAGACTGTGATAGCCAAAGTGAAATTTTCTTGGGAAATAACCCTGCTTATAATTCAAAGACAAAGCTCATTAATGTTCAATATCACTTTGTGAGATATATGGTTGAGGCTAAAAGGGTTTTGCTGGTAAAGGTGGACACTTTGAAGAATGTTGCATATGCATTGACAAATTTTGTGAGCACTCAGAAGTTCTCTTGGTGTAGAGAAACAATGGGTGTTGTAAAGCTGGGCTAATGACTCAGCTCTCCTATGGCCCCCTATGAAAAGAAAACAACAAGTGGGAGAATGTTGGGTTTGTGTTATATTCTTTCCACGACTAGTCACGTGTGGGTAGGCAATAATCCCCCCTGTACATTACGCCGGGAGCAATGTACGGGGGGGTTACAGGGGGGGCGGTAGCCCCCCCTGTTGGGGTTCGGGGCAGTGCCCCGGGAAAAACATTTTGGTCCTTATTTTCTGGTGGGTGGACCCACCCATGGTTTTGTTCATGGGTTTGCACATGGTTTTGGGGCATGATGGTTTTCGGCCCCTGGTATATTGTAGATCCGGTAAAGGGAACTATGGTTATGTTCTAATCCAGGGTTAATGGATTAGGATTTTTGTATGCTTCGGGATGTATATATATGTGTTGTAACACTCAAAGGAATATAATGAAAAATCAAGTTGGTCATCCCAATTTGTGATCCAAGGGAAAATCTCTGTGTTTATCTATTTTATGTTTTATGCTCTCACTATTTTTTATTTTTTGTTTTAAAGATTCGTTCGTAGATAATTTTTGTACAGGGTTAAAACCTACAGGGTAATGGTGTACTAAAATATGAAGAGACCCCCCTTTTTTGGTTTTGAATTTTAGGGGACTGTCCAAACTATCTTTGGCATGCTTTTGACAAACTGAGAACATTGTTTTTATCCTTTTTGGCCTTCCTAAGTGTAATTTACCTAAGCATGAGTTTCTCATCTTTCATTGATACTTTTGATAGCGATGTTTCTTTGGTGGGAAAGGTTAGCCAGTTATACCATTTTATGTCTTCCCTTAGCCACTTTGGATTTCTACAGGTGCCTATAGTACACTTGCCTTTAATCCCTTAGTCCCTTTTTTGGAGTTTGACACCTCATTTTCTGAATAGTGAACCTATGCTTAGCATGATTTTCTCCTTTGGCACTTTACCTCGTGTTTTCTTCCTTTGATCATTTTTAAGACATTGATTGTATTGGGAGACCTAGAATCCATCACACTAATACTCTTTTCCATTTCTGCCTTTGACGCAGGTGAAGCAGTGTTGTTTTTTGACAAACTTTAAAAGCCACCTTGAAAACCCTTTAAATTCCTTCTGCTTTATGAAGGAGGACTCATCATCTTCTTTTGACCTGTTCTATCAATCTTTCCAAACTCTTAGGTTTTAGGGCTGTTAGAGAAAAATAAGCAGTGTTGTCTTCTAAGTTCTCTATAGCCCTTTCAAATTCAATCATTTATGTTCAGTTCACCTCACTTTTTTCCCTTATTCATTCATGATTTCTGAACATCTTCAATGGGTTCTTAACTGTGTTGAGGTTTCTTCTGTCCTTGTGGTCCTTGTGATGTTTCTTTGCTTGGCAACATTGTCATGTCAATTAATCACAAAAACCCTAATTCTCTTTAAACACAGCTTGTTGCCTTTCTCTTTGCTATGGATGTCTTCTTTTGATTATTCATCTTATTACCTTACCTCTTTTATGCTGATGACCAACTTGATCATTTTTGCAGAAACGTGAACAAGGGCAGCTGTCCCTTATAGAATTTGTGTTTTGGCCAAGGAGACCTTCCTTGAAGGGTTTTTGATCAGTTTTGGACCAAGTCACTTGACCTCTTCTTCTTTGAATGCAACCTCTTTACACATAAAAAAAATGAGATTTTTAGACCACCAAATAAACCCTATAGCTTATGAAACCCTAGGTGACCTAGTGGAAGGTTCCTTGGACTTGGCCTTTGCTTGTGTTGTTATATCATTCATCACCGCCCTAAGAAACTTCGAAAGGGGATCACCCGAAGCATAAAGGGGGAAAATATTTAAAGGCGTGAGTGGGTCAGTATAAATGAAAATGTAAATAAAAGGGGACAAGAAATGTAATTTTAAACTTTGTGGTAAAAATTTACCCAAAACAAAATATTACATGTATGCAATATAGCCGAGTAAGAGTGGGACCCGCCTGAGTTATGAACAGTCAAGAGGAGAAGGCAGCGTTAAGCATTTCTAGGGGGATCAATGATGGAAGGGGGAAGGCGGAAGCTCATCCCCGCAGAATGGTGGTGACGTAGCATACAGTGGGACCTGAGACAAGTACTCCACGGGGTGATGGCTGCAGGCTTAGAGCCGCTCCAAGACCCCTCCGGACTTTCTAGTGGGCCCATTTATGTAACAACTACTGGAAGGAACATGAAGGTAAGGTAAGTCCTAGGACACCTGGTACACGACCAGTACCAGTATTTAACTAGGCATGTGGTATACACCTAACCAAACTTTGATAACCAATAGCCAGATGCCACATGTCCTAATGTCAACATCATTATGAAGTCAACCCTACAGGTGTTGTCCTAGCCTCGTTTTTTGGGTAATCTAAAGTCGTTTAACCCTGCTCTGTGCTCATTGTGGTAAATAATTTTTTTTATGATATACCGTAAAGCCAAAGCACGAGCTCCCATTACCAGTTCTTCCAGGTCGCTTTCAACCTCCCTGCGTCATTTTCTCCCAAGCATAATCCTTACTCCGCAGGTATTCTATCCCTCTTTCACTGTCTAAGTTTCCTTCCGCTTTTCATTTTTCATAATGGTGATGTGTAGAATAAGATTGAGAATTCGGAGCCTGAAAAACCTTAAGTTTGCGAGTCTAGGGCTGCTCCTGGACCTAAGCCATTCACATACATGCAAGCCCACATTTGAGACCCACAATACCCTTTCTTCATCAGTAGCATCAAACCTGACCTATTTAAGAAACATATAGAAAATAGGGACAGGTTCAAAGTTGTTTTTTCAGGACTATACCACCAAATTTCTTTGCCCGCCTACCCAGCTGTGGAATTAATATGATGGCTTAGGGAAGCTTATGATGAGCACCAAGATATGTTCCTATCAAGTCAAGGGAATAAGATATTCAGTATATCTCTCGAGATCATCAGGAAAGCCCTTTGTTATCCTCCCAGTTCTAGTTATATCAGTTTCACTGAAATGTCTTTATCCCATCAGTTTTCCAAGCTACCCTAGAGGTAGTAGAGCGATTTCATCTCTGCTATTTCTGACTCTCACCTTACATCTTTCCCATCTTCAGACTCGGTGCCTCTGAATACATTCAAGGAAGACCTTCAACCAACACTTGCTCTCATTGCGGGGTTGCTAGGTATAGAAGGGGTCAAGCGAGTCTCAAAGGAATGTGTAGCCCTTTTATGGTTAATGTCACAATCAGGTGTTGTTTTGTATATCCCTAGTTTCTTGGCCTCCACCATCCAAATCCAGTTTCAAGACCTCCCATCCACCGGCCATTTTCGTTTCTACTCCATGGTGTTCTACCTCGTCCTCTTCCAGTAGGTTGATAAGTTCAAGGGTTTGGGTCTGGAAAAGGTTTCTAGGATAAATGCTCAACCAAAAACTGTCTTTTACTAGAACCCCGCAGTGCATCAGTTGGATAATGGGGTAGGTTATTCAAACTTCTTGAATGAATTCATGACAATAGCCTATAATATTATTCACGAAAACCCTCCGCCCAAGATTTTTCCTGAGCAGAGGAACTGGCTACAATTCAGTGAGGAAAAAAGCACAGGATATTGTTACCTATTTGATGACTACATTGATATCAGAGATTACGGTGCAGAGGTTTCCCCTTACAAACTACCATTTTTTCCCGTCATGTGGATTTTCGCCTTGGAGTTGTTACACAGTAATTTGTCACCGTCCCTGCAATCCCCATCTTTCCCATTGGACAGTCGTTTATGTGATCAATAAGTAGTGTCATGCCTTGAAAATACCATCATTGCATCCCTTTCCATGAGGAAAACATTCCTTCTGTTGATCATTTCCTGAGTAGACCCATAAAAACACCTTGTTGTGCCTTGGCGCTGGTAGCCTGATATGTCCTCGCGCCAATGAGGAAAATTAACACTAAGCCCACACCAGTTGGCGCTTTGTCCCAGTCAAGCACTCATGCCAATCTGCTTATGGGAAGTTTTTTAAAAAAAAGAGGCGAAGTTTCGATTACAACAACTTCGTGGATGAGTCATGACGAGTGGTTTCGACTGAATAACCATGGGCTTCCTCCTTTGGCCTCTAATTTCCACCTTATGGGAAACCTGCCAAGGAATAAGGCCTCCCTTCCACTATTGTAGGGATCCCAACCTCCTCCTCTCCTCTATAAATATATCCATCTTCCATTGATGAAGGGGCTGAATGGTTGAGCTTTAGTAGTCTTAGGAGCCTGAATAGAGCTAAATAAATTGTAAGGAGTTTATCGTCAGATAGCCAAAGAGAGAGAGACTTATCCTTGTCCCGACATGTTTTACCAAGATGTACTCCTATGTCGACTTGCCAAAGGAAGATCCAGCATCAGAGCTCAGGTTGTATCTTTCCTTGTTTCTGATTAATGATAAGTGACTTTGATTATGGTTCCACTAAGATGTTCATGTTTTATGTTATGAGTTGTATCTTCTTTGACTGATACATAATTGCATGTATTAGGTTTTACACTTGTGTGTTTGTTGTTTCTTGTATGTGCAGGTGTTCGATCGCATCGAGTGAGAGAATTGTGATCTGCCAAAGCAAGGGATGGAAGCACTATCTTCTCCACAAATGACGATAGTGTAGGACTTAAGGTAGGCCTATTGTCGCATCTTGGTATTTTGCAACTAGGAACTTGTGTCTTAGGATGACTCGGTTGTTGCTAGACCCGATCTGGGCTATTAAAGACGCCTTTGTCCGCAGAGGGCATTTACCTCTCCAACAAACTGGCGACTCTGCTGGGGAGACATTGATTGGAGTTTGTCTTGTCTTTTCGGTTGATTTTTGTCTTTGTCTACTTGATCAGCTCTTTTGGTTCACTTTCTTCTAGTGTTAAACCTTTGTTTAGCCCCAAAGGATCAGATATGACCTCTACTTTTCTGAATTTTTCACCTTTTCATGGTTGGCTTGATTGGTGCGAGTTTTTCCCTAACAGTCGCGCCGGTTGGCACAGGTTTCCAGTTCACTACTCGCGCCATCCCCTGGCACGGATTACAGCTAGAAAGTCGTGCCATATCCTGTAGGTGCTAGGGTTTACCCTTGTTCGGAAGTTTCTTTTGGTTAGTAATTTATTTCTGGGTTTTTTTTAGATTCTTCTTGAAGTGGTCGGTCTGGTCTTGGTTGGAAGAAATTATTTGTTTTTTCATTTTTAGGCGTTGGAGCTTGTTTTCAGTTAGCAACACATGCCAATTTTCAGTTTTCAGTGAGAAAGTCGCGCCAGTTGGCACTAGTTGTCAGTTAGAAAGTCGTGCCAATTTCATGGTGTGTGAAAATTGAGTTTTTTTCCCTAAATACTTCACCAGTGTGTCTTTCCCTTCTAGTCTTTTCACTGTATGAGCATATATTACATTGCTCATTGTTTGAAATGTCTTCTCTCCATGATTGCTTGATGTAAAGGGGAATGAATGCCTTGTTTTGATCTCATTCTTTAGAAGTCCTCTTTGTGTTTGATCTCATATGTCTTGTCACATCTTGGTCCTTTGCAATTAGGTACTTGCGTCTTAGCATGACTCAGTTGTTGCTAGACCCGATCTGGGCTAGTAGGGATCGCCTCTGTCCACAGAGGGGATTTACCTCTCCAACAGAGTACCTGCGGCAAACCATGAAGGCTGACTAACTCCACTTCCTCCCAACGAAAAAGGGGTTCATTCTTAAACTTCCTACAAACATCGGCCCCTTCATTATTAACTCAAGGCATGCCCTCCCCATAGTGGAAGACCTGCTCAAGGGAATGGATTTAAGGCAAGGAAAAGCTTGGCCTTATGATCCAAAAGGCATCATCTCAAACAAAAGGAGGAAGATTAAATCAACTACATATGCTCACGAAACTAGACCCTTCATTGAGTGGAGAGCTAATCTTGATACCTGGTCTTTTCTTTCACAAATGGAGACTAATTCATCTGCAATAGGGGAAAAATGAGATATTGCTTCAACATGAGAAGCAGGTAAGAAACAGGTTGAAGCAGCCGGAGTCATGGGCAAAGATTCTCCGCCCCATAAAAGGTAGAGAACCAGTGATGAAGAAGGTGTCAGGGAAGAGCCACCGCTAGAAAAAGTGGCACCGTATGGGGAGTTGGAGAAGGGAAAAGAAGGTTTCATGGTAAAATACGATGGTACTTCATCGTCTAATTTCTCATAGGTTTCACAAGTCATCTTTGTAAACAGGTCCAAGGCGGGGGACAAAATAAAGGGGAAGAACAGAGCTATCAGGGAGAAGCTTTGGTCGGAAGTAGCGGGCTATATAGAAAAATATCATACTCGGTTTACTGTCGAGCTTGATATGGAGAAGGAACAATTTCTGATGGCCATGACTGAAGCAGTTATGGATCTAGAGGCTGGGACCACTAGCTACAGAGATCTGGAGGTGGCAGTAAACATGTCACAAGTTCCCCTAATTGATAAATGCAATTTGTTCCAGTGTTTCAGTGACATGTTGAAGTATGAGGTTGTGAAGCTCTCTCTCACCCTAAGGAAGCTTCAAACCAAGTACAATCAAGTGGTCGAGAAACTTAGGGTGTATAATACTAATTCCCAAGCACTCTCTAACGACCTGCGGAACCTTCAAGTGGTTGTAAAGGGAAAAGGGAGCGATAAAGCAGATCCTCAGGGTCATGTCATCTCAGAGTTGCAAAAACAGGTCGCAGCTCTGAAGCATAAACTGAATATTCCTGGCTTTCAGCATGTGAAAACTATTGAATTATCCCATATTAAAAAGGAAAAGGATGACCTAGTAGACTCCCTAGCTAAGGAGAAGGAGGAGAGGGCTAAAATTACTAGCGAGATGACTGCCCTCCAGCAGAGGATGGACGAGTTGCAAAGAACCTGGGATACACACGTATGCTCCATGCCACTTCTTGAAGTATCTAGCTCACTTCTGGAACAGCTAACTACAGCACTGGTCGAACTTCAGGTAGTAGAGAAGCAGACTCAAACTGCACAGCAAAATATTCATGAGCTCGAGGCCCATCTCAAGGAGAATGCCAAGATGGTAGCAGCTTTGCAGAAAGAAATAGAAGAGGGGAAACAAGAGAGGCTACAATAGGAAATGACTATCAGGGACCTAACGAGCCGTATCAAAGGAAATATCACCCTCTTGAAAGCCTGATTCTTAACTTGGACAGACATCATCATGGAGGTAAAGAAGCGTTGGGCCTTTCTGACCTTAATTGAAGAAAAGAAGGTCGTGGTTCACCAATTCAGAAGGGCTCTACATGAAGGGCATACAGATGCTTCAACTAAGGTTGAAAGTGCCAGAAGTTATATTACCTTCCTAAATGATTTGAGCTCAGAAGAGCTGGCCAAACGGGGAATCAAAGACAGGTTCAAGGAGGTAGCAGAATGCAAGAGGGTGATGGAAAAGGAAATTGTGCGCAAACTTGCGCTGGCCAGTTTGGAACAGATGGTGATGAGCTTGGGATGGTTTGAAGTAGAATGGACTGAACTAACACTCACCGACCTCCCATCATGCTGGGAACCTAAAAATGCTATGCTTTAATAGTTACAAGTATACGAGTGCAAACTTACAGAGGTGTTGAATCAGACAGATACACCATCTGAGAAGACCGCTCAGCTTAGGGACAAAAAAATAATTGCCGCACTCGGTAAGCAATTGTTTATCCTATATCAAGTTACGCAATGGTTTCCCACCCAAGCGAACTATGTCGAACTGACAGAAGTGCATGCTCTGGTCGATTCTTTCCTTGCAATGCCTAGTCCTGCAGCTGACATCTGGCAGAGGTGTAGTGATCATACGAGTTCATCAGTCACCGCATCTGCATCCCTATCAAATCTATCTTTCAGTAAGAAAACCAACTCTTCTACACCCACAATACTGCCTTCTCCAGCAGCAGCCCTAACTCCGCCTCACCAAAAATAATGATAACTGATGATTAGGACTACGTGGCCTTTACTTTATTTCTTTTTATTTTTGATTTTGAGTGAAATTCATATTTCACACTTGAATTTTTACTTTCAGTTAGTAAGTTGTTTGTATTTCCATTAGAAATGGATTTAGGCCCACTTTGTAATATGATGGGAGTCATTCTACCCCATCATCAATTTTGATTTTTGATTAAGACTTGAAACTGCATACAGGCATGCGGAAAAGATATTTTCCCAAAATATCTTTTCGCGTATAGAACATCACAATGTTATAAAAGCAGAGATGAAAGACATATAGAGGGTTCCATATTTTTAGAGAGACTATCAGCTAAAAGCTCTCTGCGTCTGTACTTTTGTATGGCCTAGATAGTTGATGTTAAAGAACCCATTGGGACTTGGTATAAAGAGTTTTTTTGTTGAAAAGGATTCCACATGAAATGCTATACAATTTGTACTCCTTCCTGTTTGATTATATATAAGTGTTCACTTCGTTTTCATCCATTTTCTTGTATCTAAATGTTCTGGAATGCGAGTGCTATGTATTAAATGTGAATTTATCGTAGTTGGTACCCATATCTTTACGTTTACAGCACTTCGAATATTTCTCAGGCATGATACTTTGTTCACTTCCTAACCCATTTCCATAAATATTATAATAAACACTTTATGGATTCTTATTTTAATATAAGCCCATTGATAGTGTATATCCCACTTCATATTCCTTCATAGTTTCCTCTTACACATACTTTGATGTCTGCTTATCATTTTAATAGTCAACCCTCTTTACAGCAAGATTATTTGTAACTGTCTAATGCATCTACTTATTTAATCTCGTACAGAATCCTCATAAGTATTCCTAGTTGTTACATTTATCTCTGAAGGCTTAGTCCCACTATCACCAAATTTCTACCATTTGTTAGTAGCAAGGAAGTCATATTATTGTCTACTTCTATCAGTTATATCAGAAAATCCTTGCATTTAAGATGTCCTAGGAAATTGTCTTTTGACAGCTCAAGGCTGTCTCTAGGAGTGACAACATCTTTCTAGCATCGTTGCCGAGGATACGAAGTTAAAGATTTAAATCCCTGGGATTTGACAAAAACACAGTCACCCTTAAAAATAGGTGAGTAGGAAGGGTTGAGAGTTGTAGATCCCTCACCTTGGCATCTCCACTATAATTCAAAGTTTAAATCCATTTTGTAGTCCTGGCTCAAAATAAGCCCCACCCGAGGTTAGACACGTCTCAACTGAGAACTCCTTCAGTATTTGAGCCTAAGAATACATTACACAAAATAAATTAGAAAGAAAAGTAGACTGCTCATACTGATATACCAAGATTCTCCTTGGAAGACTCTCCATCTTCCTCATAGTTGGCTCAAGTTCAAGGTCCTGAGACCACTGCTAGAATCCTTGAATACTCTTCTGGTCATCCCTCCATTGAAAATATTGAATTCAAAGATGAGGCTGAGTCTGTAGATACTTCAATATTCTTTCTGAATCCCACTCTTGAAGCCGAAGAAGTGAATGAAGTCATAGAGGTTACCATTTCACATATTCCATATGTGCAAGAAACCACGCAAGCCATTGTTGAGTACATCCCTATTGGTATACACACTCCCCTTCCACCACTTCCTGGTATTCATCATAATCCACCTCCACCTCCTATCATGGTTGTTCCTAGTTTCTTGTTAAAAAAATATGCCCCCCCTGGCATTACCACAGATCTTGAATGACATGCCTCAAGATTACCTGAAGGTCCTACCTCGCTTCAACGGGGAGGATAACACTGCCGCCCAAAAACACTTGGAGGTTTTTTGTGCTTTTGTAGAGAAATTCAATGTTGAGCATCTAGATGGTGTGTTGAGGCTCTTTGTTTAGTATTTAGATGGCGATTCTCGTAAATGGTTCAAGACCCTAGGAGACTGCTCTATTAATACTTGGGAGGAAATGGAAAATGATTTCACCAGGAAATGCGGGGAGGAAAATGATCATGGGTATTGTCTTACTAAATTCAATGCTCTGAGGAAAAGACATAATGAATATGTGTTTGAATTCATTAAGGGATTTAATAAATTGTATACAATTCTACCAGCAGAAATGAATCCTCACCAAATTGCTGCTAAGGTGGTGTTTGTAGCGGCATTCGAATCAGATTTCACTTTCTCCTTAAGGGAAAGAAAGTCTGCCACCCTAGAAAAAGCTCAGAATGATGCTTTATAAGTGGAAGCTAACTTTGATTCTATGGGAAAATCTAAAGGGAGGATGGACCATGATTCTAGACGAAGAGGTAAAGAAGAAGCCTCTACCTAAAATCAAGAAAGGGAGACAATGAATTATAAGATTGAGGAAATGAACAAGATGATCAAGAAACTCTCAAGAAAGCTAGTGAAGCTTGAAATGGAAGCCAATAATGCATCATCGAGGCCACCCCAAGCTGCTCCAAATCTAGGTTATAACCCTCATTACAGAAAACCTCCTCTGGAAATATTGCAGAGAGACCAGAAGTAACAACAAGATCACATACAACCCTCGTTGTATCTTGAAGGGAAAATGGATGGATCTGCTGAAGAATTTCCTGATGAGCAAGATGATCAATACCTTTCCTACTCAGAAGGTGAGGAGGTGGAACTCTCTTTGAAAGAAGACGAGGAGGTTGAGCTCCCTCTACAAGAAGAAGCTGACAAAACAGGTGTTGCTGAAGATCCTGATATTGATTATTACTGCAAACAATTTGTAGACTTCATGCAAGCACAATTTCACCGAAGGTATGATCTCCAGTCCTCCAGGATAAGGACCCGAACACGATATCTAGAAGAAGAGTTGCCTCAAAAAGAGTTAGTTGTTTAAAAATTCAAAGGCAAAGGTAAGAAACCTATCAATGAACTTATACATTCTAATGTTTCCACCCCTTCTTCATCTAAGCCTATACTTAATTCCCATGAAAAGGTCAAAAATATTCCAGTGGAGGAGAAACCTCCAGTCATACCAAAAGAACTCAAATAAAACCCAATAGAAAAGTCCCCTACTAATTTTTGTCTTCAAAAATCGCTGGAGAAAGTCAAGATCCCAGTCCCCCTAGCTGAGCTTTTAAAACAACATAACTACCAAGCTCAAGTGTCTTAGTTCATGCTTCCTCAGGGAGTAACCTCAATCCTAGATAGTCTAAACCTCCAGGAGGAAAGGCCCATGGTAGTGTTTGGTCCCCATGTGGAGGAGTTGGATTCATCGACCCCTCCTTTCTATGTCTCCCTAGTGATTCATGACTTGTTGTTGCATAATTGTATGCTAGACTCAGGGGCATCCCATAACCTGTTACCTCTGTCAGTAATGGAAAAATTGGGACTGTAGATTACTCGTCCATACAAAGACCTATACTACTTTGACTCTTTGTAAATATAGCCCAAATCCCATCTAAGAGTGTGGTAATGGATATAGTGGTTGCTGATATCCCAGATTGGTTTGGGATGCTACTATCCAGATCATGGGGGCCGAAGATTGGTGGTTCAATAAAGTTGGATCTGACCTATGCAACCATTCCGGTATTTGGAGGCCAAGAGAGAAGGTTGTACCAGGAGACAAGGTTTGTAAAGAAAGTGACCAAGGTTGATAACTCAATGAATTCACCAGTATATAGTAAAGACGAGGAGTTTTCTTGTTTGATGTTTGAAGAAGACAAGGATTTCACACAGGAGCCTTCATTCTGCCAATTGAAGGCTGAACAGTCGACAAGTGGGGAAGAAAGGGGTATCTGGACCCTACATTTTGATGGAGCGAATTCCAAAGAAGGGAATGGAGCTGGTGTCCTATTGATTTCTCCTACTGGGAAGTTAGTCCCTTTTTCCTTCAAGTTGGAGTATGAAGCCACGAACAATGTAGCTGAATATGAAGCACTATTGCTGGGATTGTAGACAGCCAAAAACATGAAAATCCAAATTCTAAAAGTCTTTGGAGATTCAGAGCTAGTAGTAAGGCAGATCAGGAATCAGTGTCAGGAAAAGTACCCCCAGAAAAGGGCCTACAGGAATGAAGTGTGGGATCTAGTGGAAAATTTCATTCTGGCATTCAACATTCAATTCATGCCAAGGGACCAAAATAGAATGGCTGATTCTCTTGCTTTTGAAGTATGAAATAGAGGTTCGTTATCATCTCTCTATCCCAGATAATATCAAACACTAGCACGTGTTTGAAGATGAAGAACAAGTGAAAATATTCATGGATACTATTGGAGAGTTCTCCAATTTGACCATAGATGGAGAAGAAAAAGAGACTGAAGATTCACCCACGAATAAGTGGTAGGACTCTGTGGCTGGCCATAGGGTACTCCAGCTCAAAGGGAATGTGATCCCTAGAGGGTTGGTGCCTTTGGAAAGGCTGTTTGACAAAAATGATGTCCTAGCTAGTCCTAATAAGGTGGTTGAAGAGGAGATGGTAGAGGAATTAAACCTTGGGACAGCGGCAGAACCCAAAATTGTGAAGCTATCAAAGAAGGTCCCTGAAGAGTACAAAGAGCAATACCTAAAATTGTTCCAATCCTACAAGGACGTGTTCGCCTGGTCTTATCAAGACCTAAAAACTTTTGACATTAGCATCATACAACACAAGATCCAGTTAAGAGGAGATGGTAATCCGCACAAACAAAAGTTGAGACAGATTAATCCTTTACTTCTCCCATCTATAGAAAAGGAGATCAAGAAACTGTTGAAGGCCAAAATAATTGTACCATTGAGGTATTCCTAATGGGTAGCCAATTCGGTCCCAGTGTGAAATAAGAACAGAGAAATAAGGTTGTGTGTCGATTTTCAGAACTTAAACAGAGAATCCCTTCAAGATAATTATCCGCTGCCCAAAATGGATCACATATTGTAGAAGGTGGTGGGATCCTCGGGCATGTCCATGATGGATGGCTTCTCAGGGTATAAACAAGTGGCAGTTCTTCGAGAAGGCCAAAAGAAAACAACATTCACCACTTCATGGGGTACGTTCATGTATGCCCGGATGCCATTTGGGTTGATGAACATGGGCGCCACATTTCAGAGAGCCATGGACATTGCTTTTGTAGGTGGGCAAGAAAATTTTGTGGTGGTGTATCTAGATGATATCACAGTCTTCTCCAAGGATGATACCGAGCACATCGATCACTTGCGCAGAACCTTTGACAAATTCCGCAAGCATGTGCTATCACTGAACCCACAAAAATATCTGTTTGCTTTAGAAGAAGGAAAGCTATTGGGTCATATTGTAACTAAAGTTGGGGTCAAAATTGATCCAAAAAGGGTAGAAGTAATAAAAAACATATCCCTACCCTGAAACAAGAAGGAAGTTCAAGTGTTCCTTGGACGTATGAATTTTTTGAGGAGGTTCATATTGAATTACGCAGAGATAGTTCAGTACATAATGGAAATGTTGAAGGAAGATAATGATGTGTAATGTATTGCTGAGTCGAGGGAAGCATTTAATAGAATCAAGAGTGCTTTCGCAGAAGCCCCTGTACTGGCAGGTCCTAACTATGGTAAGCCCTTCATGATCTTCTCGTTTGCATCTCCTCACAATGTGGCAGCAGTACTATTACAAAAGAATGTGGAAGGGTATGAGCAACCCATTGCTTTCTTTGGTCAGGTGCTTCCAGACGCTAAGTTGAAATATAATATTTTGGAGAAATAAGCCTATGCCCTAGTCAAGTCCTTGAAGGCTTTCTAAATGTATGTATTGCAGTCAGCTATAACTTCTTTCGCCACTGCTGCAGTGAAATATATTTTGATCCAAGGTGAAAGTGAGGGTAAGAGGGGGAATTGGATAGCAAATATCCAAGAATACGAGTTGGATATTCGTCCCACCAAGCTTATAAAGGGACAATGACTAGCAAAGATCTTGTCCAAATCTAACTGTCAAGCCTTGGGAATAAACTTAACCATGGTAGTTGAAGAGGTACTTGAAGGTACAGGTGAGTAGCACGGTGTAGAAACTACCATTTAGAAGACTCACATGAAATACCTTCTCAGTGCTTGGTACAAGGAGATTGTAGAGTATCTTCTAACTCTCAGGTGTCCCCCAAGCTGTGATAAGATGAAATACTGAACTCTGAGATTAAAGTCCCAAAATTTTATTATAGAAAATGGCCGGTTGTACTGGAGAGACCCCTCAGGAATCTTGCTCTTATGTCTCACAGAGCCTGAGGTGGAGGAAGTTATGGCTGAATTCCATGAAGGCATTTGTGGAGGACACTATAGTTGGAGGGCCACAACCCAAAAAATTTTGAAGGTAGGATTCTTCTGGCCTAAAATTTTTGGATATGTTCATGCTTGGGTCAAGGCTTGCGAAAAATGTCAAATATTTGCTGAGAAGCAAAATTTCGTACCCCTGCCCATGATCCCAGTACATATGGAAGAACCTTTTCAATAGTGGGGAATTGACTTCATAGGAGAGATTCATCCCACATCTAGTGGACAACACAAGTGGATCCTGACAGCCACAGACTATTTTACTAAATGGGTAGAGGCGGTGCCAGCGAGGAATGCCATAGATGTAGTAGTGATCAAGTTCATGGAGGATAACATCATATCCAGGTTTCGCTGCCCTACTAAGATTGTAACTAACAATGCACAGGCTTTTAAGTCTACCAAGTTCATTAACTTCCTCCAGCAATACAATATTGCATTGGGACACTCCACTACATACTATCCATAGGGAAATGGGATGGTGGAATCCTCTAACAAGACATTCGTAAGAGCATTGAAAAAACCCATAAACGAAAACCAGAAGAACTGGGATTCTCAACTCAAGTTTGCACTATGGGCAAACAGAATTACCAGCAAATGATCAACTAGAAAGTCTCCTTATGAATTGTTCTATGGACGGGAAGCGGTGTTTCCAATATAGCTAGCTCTACCTGTAGCTTGTTTCCTGCATGATAGTCAGGAGGAGCCAAATGATCTTATCAGAAGAATGAATCAATTGGTTGAGTTGGAGGAAACCCGAAGTCAAGTAAATCAAAGGTTGACATAGTATCAAGAAAATATGAAAGACTTGTTTGACCAACATACCAAAGAAAAAGAAATGCAGGTTGGAGATTTGGTTCTAAGGTGGGATGTTAGGAGAGTCGAGAAAGGAAAGCATGGGAATTTTGATCCATTGTGGTTTGGTCCATTTAAAATTGCAGAAGTTGGAGGAAATAACACTTTTAGGCTGGAAAATTTGGAAGGTGACCTACTTGAAGCCCCTATAAATGGAAATTCCTAAAACCTTATTTCCAGTACTGATTCAGGTCAAAAGGCCTGCTGTATATATATTGTACAATATATATATTTTCTTCTACTCTTATGTTTACTGTTTTTTATTAAGACTTAAGGAAGTTAGAAGTGCTAGCGAGGCTTTGTTCACAGAAAGAGGTTAACAGATGGTCTGTGGATTTCTTGACACATTCAACGATGAGCGTGTCATCCCCAAATGGAGCCAATGTTGTTATATCATTCATCACTGCCCTAAGAAACTTTGAAAGGGGATCAACTGAAGCATAAAGGGGGAAAATATTTAAAGGAGCGAGTGGGTCGGTGTAAATGAAAATGTAAATAAAAGGGTACAGGACATGTAATTTTAAAATTTGCGGTAAAATTTTTCCCAAAACAAAAGATTACATATATGCAAGACAACTAGGTAAGAGTGGGACCTTCCTGAGTTATGAACAGTCAAGAGGAGAAGGTAGTGCTAAGCATTTCCGGGGGGATCAAAGATGGTGGGTGGAAGGCGGAAGCTCACCCCCTCGGAATGGTGGTGACGTAGCATATGGTGGGACCCGAGACAAGTACTCCATGGGGTGATGGTTGCAGGCTTAGAGCCGCTCCAAGACCCCACCGGACTTTCTAGTGGGCCCATTCAAGTAAAAACTGTTGCAAGGAACATGGAGGTAAGGTAAGTCCTAAGACACGTGGTACACATCCAGTACCAGTATTTAACCCAGCGCATGGTATACACCTAACCGAACTATGATAACCAATAGCCAGATGCCACATGTCCCAATGTCAACATCCTTATGACGTTAGCCGTACAGGTGTCGTCCTAGCCTCGTTTTTTAGGTAATATAAAGCCGTTTAACCATGTTCTGTGCTCACTGTGGTGAATACTTTCTTTTACGATATACCATAAAGCCAAAGCACGAGCTCCCAATAATAGGTCTGCTAATTTTCTTTCAACTTCCCTGCGTCGTTTTCTTCCGAGAATTTTCCTTACTGCGCAGGTATTCTGTCCCTCTTTCACTTTCTAAGTTTCCTTCAATTTTTTTCATAATGGTCATGGGTAGAATCAAGATTAAGAAATCGGAGCCCAAAAACCCTCAAGTTCGCAAGTCGAAGGCTGCTCCTGGACTTGAGCCATTCACATACATGCAAGCCCACATTCGAGACCCACAATACCATTTCTTCATTAGTAGCGTCAAAGCTGACCTATTTTGGAAACATATAGAAAATATGGATAGGTTCAGAGTTGTTTTGTCGGGACTATACCACCAAATTGTTCCACCCATCTACCCAGTTGTGGAATTAATATGCTAGCTCAGGGAAGCTTATGATGAGTGCTGAGATATGTTCCTATCAACTCAAGGGAACAATATATTCAGTATATCTCCTGAGATCATCAGGAAATCCCTCTGTTATCCTCCCAGTTCTAGTTATATCAGTTTCACTGAAATGTCTTTATCCCATCATTTTTCCAAGCTACCCTGGAGGCAGTAGAGCGATTTCATCGCTGCTATTTCTGACTCTCACCTTACATCTTTCCCATCTTCAGACTCAGTGCCTCTAAATACATTCAAGGAAGACCTTCAGCCAACACTTGCTCTCATTGTAGGTTTGCTAGGTATAGAATGGGTGGAGCGAGTCTCGAAGGAATGTGTCCCTATCAACTCCATTTTCCAGTAAGAAAGCCAACTCTTCTACACCCATAGTACTTCCTTCTCCAGTAGCAGCCCCAACTCTGCCTCACCAAAAACAATGATAACTCATGATTGGGACTATGTGGCCTTTACTTTATTTATTTTTACTTTTAATTTTGAGTGAAATTCATATTTCACACTTGCATTTTTACTTTCAGTTAGTAAGTTGTTTGTATTTCCATTAGAAATGTCTTTAGGCCCACTTTGTAATATGATGGGAGTCGTTCTACCCCATCATCAATTTTGATTTTTGATTAAGACTTGAAACTCCATATAGGCATGCAGAAAAGATATTTTCTCAAAATATCTTTCCGCATATAGAACATCAGAATGTTATAAAAGCAGAGATCAAAGACATATAGAGGGTTCCAGATTTTTGGAGAGACTATCAGCTAAAAGTTTTCTGTGTATGTAATTTTGTATGGCCTAAATAGTTGATGTTAAAGAACCCATTGGGACTTGGTATAAAGAGTTTTGTTGTTGAAAAGGATTCCACATGAAATTATATACAGTTTGTACTCCTTCCTGTTTGAATATATATAAGTGTTCACTTTGTTTCCATCCATTTTCTTGTATCTAAATGTTCTGGAATGCAAGTGTTGTGTATTAAATGTGAATTTATCGTAGTTGGTACTCATATATTTACATTTACAACACTTTAAATATTGCTCAGGCATGATACTTTGTTCGCTTCCTAACCCATTTCCATAACTCTTCTGATAAACACTTTATGGAATATTATTTTAATATAAGCCCATTGATAGTGTATATCCCACTTCATATTCCTTCATAGTTTCCACTTACACATACTTTGATATCTGCTTATCATTTTAATAGTCAGCCCTCTTTACAGCAAGATGATTTGTAGTTGTCTGATGCATCTACTTATTTAGTCTCATACATAATCCTCAGAAGTATTCCTAGTTGTTACATTTATCTCTGAAGGCTTGGTCGCACTATCACCGAATTTCTACCATTTTTTAGTAGCAAGGAAGTCATATTATTGTCTACTGCTATCAGTTATATCAGAAACTCCTTGCATTTAAGATGTCCAAGGCACTAGTATTTTTACCACTCAAGGCTGTCTCTAGGAGTGACAACAACTTGAAAACTTGATTTGGGATTCTTAGGTGTAAAATAGAGTTTTGTACAAACTGATGTACTGAAGGTCCAAAATCCAATGTACTTTATTTATCTAAAGAGCCTACAGAGATAGTTTTGAGACCATAAATTCTTTAGGTATTTCTGGAGATATAAGAGAGATGGTTGATTGGTGGCCCTAGGTAGCAGTAGAGGGGTTTAAGAAAAACAAAACAGAGGATTGAGGCCAAAGGTGACAAAACAAAGACAAAATGAGTGACATGAGCCCATGATGGGTCTTCTGGAATTGGTGAGCTGAGTTTGACATGATGGGATGATGAAATAGTGAAAAATTTATCCTAAGGATAATGAAGGCAGTGAGATTTATAGAACTCATAATGTTCTTGAACTTTGTTTCTAGAAATATAGAATAAGCATTTAGTCATCAACAAAGAAAAAATTACTGATGACTAACAGTATCCACCCAAAGTAGAATACCATTCTCCTCCATCTAATAATATTTTCACTCCATGAGATGTTGAAGTGCACCTCCTTTGAAGTCTCCCCATGAGATCATCTCATCATTTTACCAATAGAACCCATAAGATTCCATGCATGTTGTAGGTAGAAATCCCTTTCTGAGCTTTGAGGTGCTCATCAAGGAAACTCCATCTTGATAATGGGGAATGCTCTCCATCATAAGTTGTCTACCATCTATCATTTTTCCCTACAGTGCTTCATGGGTGAAGTTGTCTTCGGGATGCTCCAAGAATAATGGGGCCCTCACCACATCATTTATTCTTAGTGACATCATTGTAGATCTACATGGTGATACATCTTCTATCTCCTGGCCATACACAATGTTGAACTCATAGTCTGGCACTGTACTAAATAGGTGATGCAGGAGCATCCAAGTCAAATTTTCATTATTTAATTATGTAATAAGGGGGGTGAGATATTTTGATTATTTTATTAATTAAATTGTTTATTTTAAAAAATTAGGAGGAAAATGTAAAGGTGAGGACTATTGTATATATATTCTTTAATAATGAAAGGATATGAGTGGAATGGGATTAGGTAGATAATCTAGGGAGTAGGAATTCTATATACGGGATTTCGTTGAGTTCAAAACTAGAATAAATCTAAATTAAATTTAGTTGAGATTTGTGTCAAGGATTTTATGGAATGGAATAAATTCCTATTTTTGTATAAATAAGAGGGTTGTATGAGGGTGTAAATAGGGAGACAGGAGTGAGATGTGGGGAAGTGAGGAGAGTGTGAGGAATGAGTTGAGAGTTTTTGTAAAGAGCCAAGAGTCAGGAGAGGCTCTCCATTGTAATATTTGGTCGAGGAATTGTTGTGTTAATTTATATCAGTAGATTTATGTTTTGATAAGCTCTCTTTTATTTATGTATACTTTGAGAAATTGCAAATGTGTGGTTAATGAAGAGTTGATTTTATGATAATTTTAATGCTAAAGGCAGTACATGTTTTTTTATATGCTGGGATCTGATTTAACCCAGAATCCCTGCATCATGCTTTTCCCATATTTTGAAACTTCACACTTCAACACAAATTGTTGGGTGTAGCTCAACCATGATAAACTGGGATATCTATACATATTCTCCTTGATCACGTCAAGGGTCCTTTGTGCAGTGATAATTTGCTACTCCAAATCAGTAAGGTGCTCTAATCCTTGGTTATGCAATGTCCCTGATGGCATGGTCTCACAAATACCAATATGAGGTACTGAAATAATATGAGATGAAAGTGTTTGCAAACCTTGAATAAGCTGAATCTTGGGAACATATTGCACATCTACAAGAGTTCCTCCAACTGGTGCAATGGCCTCTCCAACTGTTGGTAATGGTGATGGTCACTCTTCTTCAATTGTACCATTGTATGAGCACTCATATATTCCTCCTCCTTCTCATGCATCTCATGAATCATGCATGGGGATACAAATTTCAAGAGCTCAAGACCATGTTGCAAAGATGCAAGTGTTCCTCCTCCTGATGTAAGTACATCTGCAGTTGGTGGTGGTGGTAGAGGCTCCTCTTCCAAAGTGATAATGACGACATCTTCCTTGGCCTCTTCATGTACTACCTCCTCAATGATGGGAAGTGTCTCCATGTGATATTTCTATGGTTTATTTCTACCAAACTTATTCTTCAGTATTTGCATGAAATCTGCATAAGCAGTCACTTTGGCATGTGGAAAATGACAAAACCACCAATCCTTGGCTTCACTCTCTAGGTGCAGCGGTGCAATCTCAACAACCTTTCTTTCTGCAACTGAGTATAGCTGAAATAATGTGGCTAAATCTACCCTCCAAGTCCTTAATGTGCTTGTGGATGATCCATAAAAAGTAAGAAAGAAGAATCTATGCCTCTTTCTTCTATTGCTGCTGCGGGATCTCCTCTCTTATTTGAGTTGTAAAAACTTTTGGAGAATTATATTCTCCTCGAGTGCTCTAGGATATGATTTATACTTGGAAAGATATTTACTTAGGGTCTCATACCTCAAGTATCCTTCATATTCACACCATTCGCCTTCCTTCTCAAAAAAAATTAATCTAGTGTAATGATGTGGAGTTCTTTGCTTCTCTGGTTGCTGCTGCTACTGATAGGAAGTGTTGGGACATTCCTCTTTCTGAAATCTTCTTGGTCCTCCTTTTTCCTTTCTCTCGTCATTTGTTTGACCTCCTTGGAGAGATATTGCATAGATCTAAAGAGAAGAGTGGAAAACTAAAACCCTCCGTCATTGTAGACCTCTATTATCTATTTCTTATTTTTATGTTAAAGATGAAGTGCCCACAAGCTGAGCCAAATATCATGCTCTTATACCATTGTAATATCCCAAAAGGGAAAATTCAGTGATACAAAAACACAATATAAGAACTGCAGCAATGTAAACAAATAATCTAAATACACCATACAAATGTACATAATAGTTGATCCATTTTATTATTATGAGGTGGATAAACCAGTACAATAGTGCTCAAAATATGAGACACTCAAGCCAAAGAAGTGACTTAGAATGAACCTGAAGTCCTCCCAAAAGAGGGACTGCGTAACTCCTGGAATGCTCGAAGGAATATTACGTTGTACCTGCTGCAAATGTTGGAATTAAAACTACCAAAAAAATATATAAGTGTATAACTAGAAGTTCTAGAGCTTAGATGATCCATGGATTTAAGATCCAGGCTCTATGATGAATACCCAAGATAACCCAGAAAGGATTTCCAGATCTGACAATCTTGGAAAATCACCGTCTTAGGCCATGCAACATATAATTGTTGGGTATGCAGATCTGAAGCATGAAATGAATAATATATGGCTGAAATGTCATACAATAAGCTCAATTATTGAAGGGTTGATCCCTTCACTATATCCTCAATCTTAGAAGCTCAATATCTAGCTCCTCCTTCCTCCTCCAGTGAATGCAGCTGTTGAATACACAAAAACTGAAGAAAATTGTGTTGTCAAGGATGAAGAGTCTATAATCTGATGCTAGATGCCACAATATAACTCAATAATTATGGAAATAGTATGCCCAATGTGAATTTATGGTCCCTCACTAGATTTATAGCTGAAATATTGGAAACTTCCCTCCTCCAATACATCTACAGGATTGGAATACACAATCCCTTGGGGAATTGCTACTGCATGGAGGTGTGTAATATTGGCATGAATGGAAGATATGAATATACATCTCGTGGAAGGTTGATATTGAATCCCAAGGTGAAAGGATGAATCCTCCACTGTTTTTCTAGCTGAAATTGTAGAAACAACCTCTTCCTCTCAAACCCATAAGAAAGAATGTGTAATTCCTAAAATTTAATGTGCATATGAGAGTGGTTGAATGTGGCAGAAATTCTCGATTATGTATGGAAACTTAGAATAAACTTCCTAAAGTAGGCACTTGAATTCCCCCGTGGGTAAGGGTGAGATTTCCGCTCAGAAAAACCCATGTGCTAAACAAAGCTGCAGACTCAGCTAAATAGCTAAAGCTTGCATAGAAATGTCCAAAGAAAAATCCAACTCTAACCAGATAAAAAATAATAATCTAAATCCTACCTTCTATTTCTGAATTATTCTCCCTTATATGCTTTGTGAGCCTTCTATAGCCCTAACCCACCTCATAATTGCGCTACACATGTGGCCACTAGCCTCCATGAATACTGCGGTGTATCTCCATGTTCTCCACCATCTCTGCATTTAATTCCCACTCTCTCCATCATGTGTGCATTTGATGCACTACTTCCTACACTATTTCATCATAAGTGCTTTATGATCTTACTTTTAATGCATCATGATCTCATTTGACTTCCTCCATGATCTCCATGATCTTCTCATTAATGTGACATGATCTTCACTCTTCCTTCATTAAGAAGCTTCTCCACTACTCCATAATGGAGATATAACTCAAAATTATCCACATACACACATCAAAAGTAGATTTTACTCATCTATGGGGTTTGCGAGTCCCTCCACCCTCTTATTTAATTAATTAATTAAGAAAATTAAGAACTCTAATATTATAATTAACTGATGGAAAAGTGGGAATATTACACATTATGTTTTATTTAAAAGAAAAATATAATCAGAGTAAAAGTAGAAATAATTCAACAAAATTACCTTTGAAATTCTACACACATTTCATACATTGATAATTCACCTAACTTCACATGGGGATAGTACTAATTTGACTAGTTTCTCATCCTTCACTCCTTGCATTGTTATCCAAGGTGTGATAGTCATATCCTCTAGAAGTTGCTTCATTTTAGGACATGTCTTATTGTTGATACATATTATGGGTTTTTTTTTAAGCTTATGATTTTTTTATGGAAATATTATCCCATCGCTTAAAAGTCTCATCAATCAATTCCCATATCTCCCTAGTTCTAAATTCCAAATGAAAAATGTTATCCATGCTTCTGAATATATTTTAATCCATTTTTCCATATATTGAATTCATTTTGTAATCAATTTTATAACCTATTTCAATTAAACATTCCTTCTGAAAGGTTAGATTTACTTTTTCCTTATCCCCGCCACATTTTTCTATGAATTCATTATGAGTAAATCTGACCCTTTGGATTAAATTCATTTTCATTTGGTACTCATTATCTACATTATGATCCCATGCCAATAAATTTGATTCTATTTTATTTAAAAGAGCGTAAATGATACATTTCCTAAATAAATTTTCTTTTAGCCTCTACCAGATGGTTCCCTAAAATTACATAATATTTATAATCAAAACATTGTGTCCTGTCAAATGCTTGTTTGTTGGGAACCTGACGTGGATCAACAAGAACCACATAATCCATCACATGCGCATATGGATTGAACCTAAAAAATGTTTTTATATTATGTACATTTAGGTGATGTGCCTTTCTAATTTGATATTGAGATTGTCCTTCATTTGGTCTATAGAATTGACCGACATTAAGCTCAAATGTTTGGCCACCCAAAATTAATTTATTCTTCCCCAACTTAGATCGAATTTCATTTTGTTTTATTTTAATAATGTCATCCTCTAACTCAGAACTTGATGTTATGATTTCTATACTTCCTTTAGAGCTTCGAGTTTGTTCGTCACTTATGCTCATGAATTTTACAGGTTGAACAAAATTTGACTTCTTCTTCTTACCAGTTAACATGTCCCTTTTTCAATAAACAAAATATTCATAATCAGGTAGAAAAGAGACATCTTTGGCCAATTTTATTTTTGGTTTTTGATTTGTTTTCTCCTTTTTCACAACAGTTCTAATCTCCTCAATAATTCTATCATAATTTTCAGCTTCACATTCGACATTTTCAAAAGAAACATGTTTAGGTTTACTAGTTTGACCCACCATAGTGAGTCTTGGTTGATGCCCTCTTTGTACTATTGCAATGTCACGAGCTATTGATCTTTGCTTCATTCTCCTTTCTTCTTATATCTATGTGTGGAAAATCTTGATCATAGTGATAACATTTGGCTCCATATAATAAATACCCTCAAACATGTTTGAAATAGGCTCAAAAAAATCCTATGAAACAAAATAAAATATGTCAATGATGAATAATTTATAAAAAATGTAATGATCCTTAAAATAATGCATATAAAACATATAAATAATAATACTTATAATGTTATTTGCAATTTTTCTTACCATTTCTGCACACAACTTTGTAGATGTTTTATCTGTGTCATACTTGACCTTTGCTAAACGATATCTAACCTTTTCACATTTATTAGCCATTATTTCCTTAACATAAATATTTTTTGTATTTGGCATCAAACATATGTCTCATACTCTTCCCATCACCTCATATGATTCACCTTAAGTGAATCATACCACAAAACTAATAGATATGTATATCATCATCCATTTCATTGTATTCAATATACCATGGAAAATATGTTTTACTTATTTCCTCCGCATTCTTCCATTTAGAAAAAAGCTTTAATGAGCTTGATGGGCCATGTTAACACTTGAAAATCGTATAAGAAAAAGGAATTAGATAAAGTCAAGAAGAAGGTATAAATAAGGATTTACATGGAAGGAATACATTACATGAGCTGAAACTTTTAACTTTTCCTTGGGTCAAGAAAGAAAATTTATTAAACTGTGCATAGGAAACACTGACCCTAGGTGATCTTTGTGACTTTTTATTTGATAGCCATGAATATCATCGTGGTTATCGCTCAAAGAGCCATGCAGTCCTGAGTATGTGGAAATTAACCATCCAGGACCACTTGTCACACTTGAAGAAGAAGATTCTCACTCAAGCCAACAAAGTACAGCTACCTTGGAGCCACCTTGAGGCCTTAGTGTAGGACACAAAGGAATCATCCTCCCACTCTTTTTTCAACATCCATCTTGTACCAAGATAGGGAGAAAAAGAGTGTCATCGGAAGAGAAACATGATAACACATTGTTATGTTGGCCAAATTTCTCGAGAGAAAACCAACTTGTTTTGTCCACGTAGGAAGAAGGATTGGAAGGATTCAGTTGTTGGCCACCCAGCACCTCAAGCCAAGAGAATAAGTTCACCAAGTGTTCATCATTCTACCATCCATCGATGGGAGAGAGAGGCTTGCAAGAATATTTAGGGGAAGAGACCCCCTTGTATTGGGTATCAGAGCTCCATAGCTATAAGGATCCATTGAAAATTATTTAATATCCTGTTCTCTTATACCACCAACACCTAATAAAGGGAGAGAGTTCTCCGTTTGAATTATTAGTGTGTTTGACTTGATTGAGCTTGTTATTGTACATAATTATTATTTTTTTTGTTTCTTCATTAATGTATCATGTTATGTTTCTTACTTAGTTTACTACATGTTATTTTGTTCCACTAACAATCTAACAAACCAATTTACATGTGACTTGCTTGTTGGAAAGCATCCTCCCTATTAATCACAGTGTATTTTGTCCGCCCATGCATCGAATACACCACAACAGGAGTGGCGAAACCATCTAACATTATGCTCAGAGCATACGAGGGTCAAAATTTAGCTCCCATCGGTCTATATCAGAATGTCGTTGTAAACTTGGTTGGAAAAACGATACTCATACCATTGAAGTCTTGGACGCCCAACTTGATTATAATATACTCCTCGGGCATAGTTATATGTATGCCATCACTAAAATAGCCTACTCCATTTTTCGGGTGATGATGTTCCCTAAGGAAGATTGAATCATCACCATTGAACAACTTACATACTATGATAAGAAACCCATGGAAGCTCTCGATGTCGTTCTACCTTACGTAGACACAACTATGGAATCACTCATGCGGTACTAAGAATATGGCCCTAGACAATTAAAACCATCATCAATCTTAAGATAATTCCTAGGATATCCACCTATCATACCAGAGGTAGCCCCATAAGTCACAGGGGCACCAGTGTGCATGATGCTATCATCGAACACTGAAACCAGCCTAGAGATGGAAGCTAGTAGCATGAAAACTGAAGTCGTTGACATGTCGTTCCTACCTTATGCCACCCAAACCCCATTTTTACACCCCCACCTATTTTTTTGTCAAAGCAAGCCTTGGGAACTGTAACATTTCCAAACACGACTTTCGCAATACCTGTCTGGTATTTGGTCCCAATATCCATGCTAGGAAGTCCTGGCATCACTTCTATAGGGATAACCCCTATCACCCCTCAAGAGGACACGCCGGTTAACGAAACTCCCATAGTAGTGCCAGTTAGAGCGACCAAGAAAACCAACAAAAAATAGAAGAAAATCGAAAAACCAAACATACCTAGGGAATTGCAACCTTGTGCATTATGTGATATTGTAAGCCATCCTACCAATATTTTCCTGGAATTAGATGAATTAAAAACTCTTCTAAGCACTGAAAGAAATGTTGTGACCTCAAGTTCCCATAAAAAGGAGAAGGTCATGAAAAATCAAGGGAAAGCATTACACACCAACCACGCATGCGTCATATGCGACTGTTATGGGCATTACACCCATCACTACCCAGAGATGCCACAATATAGGGATATTAATGTAGGAGCATCAGGCCATAATTCAAACTCAATGTTATGAAGGGTGAAATATGGACAATCATTGTAAACAGGGGAAAATTATGTTTAAACAGAGCTAAATTGATGGAATTTATGAGTATCTAGAAGACATAATTAAATTGTAATTATCTGCCATGTATGCGAATAGAGAGATTTAGGGTTGGTTGAGCGATTATGGGAGAAACTCATGGATCTTAAATGATCCATGCCCTTTGTAAATTATTTATATAGCAAGTTGTGTTGTGTGAGAGATAGAAGAGTACGCAATGTAGCCATAGGGGCGTTAATGTGATTCAGACCGTGAGGCCTTAGCCTGTAATCGAGTATCTATGTAATAATGAAATTTGTGTGGTTTCATATATCCAAGGACAATCTGGATTTTAGAGTATCTGGGTATTATTTGATTTTCATTTTTATTGTGTATATATATTTTATGGTTTCAAAAATTTTATTGATTAAGCTGTGTGAATATGAGTGGAGAGAACGAAGCTCCTATGAACTTCGTTGTAGATCAAAGCTATGGTAGAACATGGGTGTTATTGAAATTTGATTCCATCAAGCGAGATCAATGCAAGTGGAATGGATAGTCGTGATTAGATCGAATCGGTGATTTTTTTAATTACATATTAAGATTTCGCAAGTTAAATCATATAGCTTGCGGTGCGACAAGGAGGCAGGTCTGAATTATATCGTACTTCGCAACCGATAAGTGTTGCGGTGAATGGAAAAACGTTAAGTTTCCGAAATTACGAAATGTTAATTGTTGCGAATTGTGAAATGTAATATTTGTGATTTGTGAAATTATTGTATTGAAAACTTTGTATTATGTGTATTTTGTGATCGGTGGTAAAATTATTTTGTGCGCCATGCGAAATCTTAAACCCCATGATCTACAATAAGGGTTTTTGGATGTTTTGCGATGAATCTTGAATTGCGTGTGAATTTGTTTTGAAACAACAAAATTTTGTTAAAGGATTCCATTGTTGAAATGCTTCCGATGTATATGTGGGCCCATAACCCACAGGTCCACGCAGTTAATTGAAAACTACATTTTTTTTTCTGAATCAAAGTGGTATCAGAGCAGGGAAAGATTTCCTGTGAGAAAGAGTTTGAATGCAAAAGAAGGAGGTACATTTATGTTGAATATTGGTGAGTTTGTGGTATTTATATTGCTGTGAAGGTGACAATATTGTAGCAGCATAGAGAAAGGAGTGTTCAAATAGTTCTAGAGAAGAGATAACCAGAGTGATGCTAAAAGACTAAGGTCAAAGGAGAGAAGCTTGGTGAGGTATCGTGTATCAGGGAGGACTTGTTACTGTAGAGGTTTTGTTGCATCTCACAAAAATATCATAAAGAAAATTCCACAAAGGATGTGGATAGAATTGCTAAGGGATGAAGAAGGCATATGACCAGGAGGTCATAGGAAATTTTGTACCTAGGGATTCTGATGGAAGAGCATCAGGCCATAATTTAAACTCAATGTTATGAAGGGTTAAATATGGAAAATCATTGTAAATGGGGGAAAATTGTGTTTAAACAAAGCTAAATTGATGGAATTTATTAGTCTCTAGAAGAATTAATTAAATTTTAATTCTCTTCCATGTATGTGAATAGATAGATTTAGGGTTGGTTGAGCGATTGTGGGAGAAACTCATGGATCATTTCCATGCCCTTTGTAATTTCTTTATATAGCAAGTTGTTTTTTTTAGAGATAGAAGAGTATGAAATGTAGCCATAGGGGTGTTAATGTGATTCAAGTCATGAGGCCTTAGCCTGTAATCGAGTATTTGTGTAATAATGAAATTTGTGTGGTTTCATATATCCAGGGATAATCTAGATTTTAGAGTATCCGAGTATTATTTGATTTTGATTTTATGTGTATATATATTTTCTAGTTTCAAACCTGTTATTGATTAAGCTATGTGAATATGAGGGGAGAGAAAGGAGTTCCTATGAACTTCACAGTAGATCAAAGCTATGGAAGAACATGGGTGTTATTGAAATTTGATTCCATCAACAGAGATCAAAGTAGATGGAATGAACAGTCGTGATCAGATCGCATTGGCGATTGTTTTAATTACACGTTAATATTTCACAAGTTAAATAATATAAATTGTGATGCGACAAGGAGGCCAGTCCGAGCGCTATCACACTTCGCAAGTGATAAGTGTTGTGGTGAATGGCAGAACGTTAAGTTTGTGAAATTGTGAAATGTTAATTGTTGCAAATTGTGAAATCTAATAGTTGTGATTTCCAAAATCACTGTATCCAAAAATTTGTATTATGTGTATTGCGTGATTGGCGGTAAAAAATATTTTGTGTGTCATGCGAAATATTAAACCCCATGATCTACGAAAAGGGTTTTCGGATGGTCTGCGATGCATCTTGAATTACGTGCGATTTGTTTTTGAAATAGTGAAGTTCCATTAAAGGAGTCTGTTGTTGAAATTATTTCTATGTATACGTGGGCCCATAACCCACAGGTCCATGTGGTTAATTGTAAATTTCATTTTTTTTCTACGTCAAAGTGGTATCAGAGTAGGAAAAGATTTTCTATGAGAAAGAGTTTGCATGAAAAAGAAGGAGGTACAATTATGTTGAATATTGGTGAGTTTGTGGTCTTTATATTTTGTGCAGATGAAAATATTGTGGTAGATTAGAGCAAGGAATGCTCAAATGGTTCCAGAGAAGAGATAATTAGAGAGATGTCAAAAGACTGAGCTCAAAGGAGAGAAGCTTGGCCAGGTATCATGTAGTAGGGAGGACTTGTTACTTCAGAGGTTTTGTTGTAGCTCACGGAAAGATCATAAAGGAAATTCCACAGAGGATGTGGGTAGAATTTCTAAGGGATGAAGAAGGAATATAACCAGGAGGTCATAGGAAATTTTTTACCTGGGGAGTCTGATGCAGGAGCATCAGGCCATAATTCAAACTCAATGTTATGAAGGGTGAAACATGGAAAATCATTGTAAACGGGGAAAATTCTGTTTAAACAGAGCTAAATTGATGGAATTAATGAGTCTCTAGAAAACTTAATTAAATTGTAATTATCTATCATGTATGCGAATAGAGAGATTTAGGGTTGGTTGAGCAATTTTGGGAGAAACTCATGGATCTTAAATGATCCATGTCCTTTGTAATTTCTTTATATAGCGAGCTGTGTTGTGTGAGAGATAGAAGAGTATGCAATGTAGCCATAGGGGTGTTAATGTGATTTAGGCCATGAGGCCTTAGCCTGTAATCGAGTATCTATGTAATAATGAAATTTGTGTGGTTTCATATATCCAGGGATAATCTAGATTTTAGAGTATCTGAGTATAATTTGATTTCAATTTTTATGTGTATATATATTTTTTGGTTTCAACCCTGTTATTGATTAAGCTGTGTGAATATGAGTGGAGAGAACACATTTCCTATGAGCTTCATTCTATATCAAAGCTATGGAAGAACATGGGTGTTATTGAAATTTCATTCCATCAACAGAGATCAGTGCAGGTGGAACGAACACTCATGATCATATCGCATTGGCAATTTTTTTCATTACATATTAAGATTTCAAAATTTAAATCATATAACTTTTGATGCAACAAGGAGGTTGATCCAAGCGCTAATGCACTTCGCAAGCGATAAGTGTTGCGGTGAATGGCAGAATGTTAATTTTGCAAAATTTCGAAATGTTAATAGTCGCGAATTGCAAAATGTAATAGTTGCGATTTGCAAAATCGTTGTATCACAAACTTCATATTATGTGTATTGCGCGATCGGCAGTAAAAGTTATTTTGTGCCCCGTGCAAAATCTTAAACCCCACGATCTTCGATAAGGGTTTTTGGTCGATCTGCATTGCATATTGAATTATGTTAAAATTTGTTTTGAAACAACGAAATTCCATTAAAGGAGTCCGTCGTTGAAATTATTTCAATGTATTCGTGGGCCCATAACCCACAGGTCAGCGTGGTTAATTGTAAACTGCAGTTTTTTGCTGCATCAGATGCTGTGCAAGCCCTAGAGCAAGCATACCGATAGGATCCTTCAAATCCACCCATGCATATGGATGAGGGAAAACCTAGAACCATATTGTACCTATGAGAGGAGCCTACATCTTGCTCATACACAGTCACCCCAATAGACCAAAGACAGAAAATGGAGGCCACTCAACCAGCCCCAGTTTGAGCACTATGTGACGAGCCTGACCACTTAGTCACATAGTGTACCAAGTTAATGGCGTTCACCCGTTGATACCAAATCCCTCCCTTTTTTCAAAGAATCTTAGCTCGGCATTGACGCCATATGTGTCAGATTTTCTAAAGCAAGCATCATGTGCACCGATGCCCACACATCAATTGATTCTATTCCATGTTGGATTTCAAGTGAAAATTCATCATTGAAAATTCTAACCTAGCTGGCTCATACACAGAATCCACAAACAACACCACCTTTCGAGGAACGGAAACAGTAAGGACCATACTATATGTGTCTGAGGAGAGGTAGTCACCTAAATGACCACCTCCCCCATATTATCGCCTTCCAGCTTGTATTCAACTCTACACACTCTGTGATGAAAAAATCACTTCATTGTTGATTGTGCAGCCCTAGAGTTGTTTTAGAGATGGTATCCTATCAATCCCATTTACTATGACAACTTACGAGTAGTCTAGTATTCGTATTGGGTGTGGTTTGGCGACCACCAAAGTCACCATTTCCCTTATATCCCCCAATTATGTTCGACATTAAATAGTTTATGCCAGGCCATAGTACACCTCGCCGTAGGAGATGGATCGGATTCAAAATCCATAGAAAGTTTGAAAACGAAAGAAAATGTGGTAAACAGGTCCATTTTCTTCATGTCATCCAATAAAGGGGCACATCTTCACCCCCAACTGCACTTTACAGGTAATACCAACCTGCGCATTATGCAATGCACATAACCATTTGGTCGCCCAATGCCCAGATCTTGAATCGCTCTGCAAATGGTATCCAATCACTCCAGTAGCCCAAAGGAAAAGGAGTACCAAGGAAAGATATTCTTTCTCGTTTTGTCAAGGAAACATTCAGACTCGACATTATACTTACATCTCCCAAGTACGACCTTTAATAGACACCATACATTCGTTAAATTCCTAATACACGGATATAGTTGGTCTAGAGCCAATAGAACCTAATGTCAGGTAACATACCCCGAGGTAGCCTACCCCCCATCATTACCAAAAACTTAGGAGAGCTAAAACAACACATTTTCCTAGCAGGACCCATAACTAGCCAAGGACGGCATGTGGGCTATGAGATATAATCGACCACCAAATCAAAAAATGGAAGGAACTGAAGAACCTTACTAACAACCTTCTCATGGTCATCTCCATCCCATATATCAGTCTCTCTAATCAAGAGAAGATCACACACTGCTATTGGAGGATTTGCTCATAATTCCAATATAAAATGGATTGTGAGTACCTCCCAAGGCTACGAGTGGCAAGGATAGCATTGAGTATAAACTCCCCAAAGGAGCTAGACTATCCAAAACCAAAAACTCGAACACGGAAAAATCGCAATCATGCCCCAATGCTCAATCATCTTCGAAAGTCCACTTCAGGGACAAAGAGTAGCATTAGTTCTCATACCTTCTACTTGATAAGCACTATGACACTGTGCACTATTTTCCAAAGTAACAATCATGAAACAAAGTCATGCCCTTTAATGGAAACATTTAGGCACCTTTGCACTCAGCACAACTTCCAAATGAAGGAAAGTGCAAGTACCCTTAGTATGCCACGTGAGGAACATAAGCTTTATCTCATACAAGCCACCTCAATTTAAATTCCTCCACCATCCAATGTCGATGTCACGCAACACCACATATGATTGATCTCATCATGCATGGGAACCATGAATCGTGTTGTCTGATCATCTTTCATTGGTGTCGAGACCGCTACAACTACAAAAGTAGTTGTACCATCGACGGTGCCAAATCAATCTATTTGCACCCTGTCGAACTCGTCTCGTTCCACAACATCAACTATGGAATCCTATTCATGTCTCCTAACCAACTTGGTTAGGCCTGAACCAACTCCTCACGACCAAAAAAAAACTCACTCCCCTTTATATGCCTTGTTCCATTCAGACAAGGATATTTTGGAGGCCATGATGAAACCAGATTGTCCGTGGGATGCAATGCATCACCACTCATTTTTTTCTCCTTGAAAATAAATTTGGCCCTAACAACTGTAATATTCCTAAATTAGCATGCAGCTAATTAGAATATTAATTTTTTCTTTTGTCATTAGGTAGATGAATAAAGTGGGTGGGGAGACGCATAAATCTCTTTATTAGGAATTAAATCCCTCTTAATGTGAAAAGGGATCATCTTGATAGCTTGATAAAGTAGCTCCATGTATGACCATGGGCTAAAGCATGTGGACAAGGTCAATTTTGACCAAATCAATAGCACTGGTATGAAGAGAGTGGATCATTAATGGGAGACAATGCAGTGTTAATGGGAGATAGTCTCCATGACAGTAGTTGATTTAATGAGTGGGACCCAAGGTGAGAAGGCTCACAATGCATCTAAGGAAGGGAAAGGCAGCCATAGAAGGGGGTATATTATTATATTGATTTTTTGGTCTATATGACTATTTTCACTCTTCAACTTTTTAGCTAAGACTACAATGTTGTTTAGCATAGGGTGTTCCTGAGTGGGAATCCCAACTTTATCCTCGAGGGACTTCGAGTGCCTAGTCAAGAGAAGTATATGCATTATATTTACACATTCTGGCATTAGGCCAAGATCCATCTTTGTTATACAACGTAGTTTCTTTTGAGATATGTGCCAAGTTGCAGGCTGTAGCAGTGGAGGGTTGATATGAGTCACTTCAATGCTTATTTTCAGTGGAGGAAGGTTTCCTTCCATTGGGAGGATAGAAAATAAGGCCCTAGAGCTTATTTTCAGTATTTGTCACTAGTCCACATTATCATTTACCCCTACAACACAGTTTCATCCTTGGACTGCATTATTCTAGGGAGGAGTTGTAGGGTTGGTTTTAGTATACCATTTGGGGAGAAGGTTTTCCAGTGAAGGGATCAACCTTTCATCTAGAGAGTCTATTGTAGGAAGCTTCATTATATGCTACATCAGATCGACCAAATCCTTCCATCTATTCATGTGCTGTGGATATTCATTCCTAGGGCTTTGGTTCACATCTTGTATTTTGGTGTATTTTCTGGAAACCCTCATGGGTTCTATTGGGAGGTTGTTATAGAGCCTATATATTTATCTTTTGTATCATTTGAGGCATATATCAATGATTTTTTATTATTGTATGATCTCCTCTTGCATCTATGCTCTTTATGACTGCACTCTAGCACCTTTCTAGCATTCTATATAGTAGCAGCACCTCATTCTTGAGGGGATTTACTCATTGGAGGCTTGTGGGCTTCTGTTTTATTATTTGTGCCTCATTATATTGTATTATTTTGCTACTAATATGATTAATGAAATAGATCCATATTAGTCTCATGTATTGATGTGATGTTATACACTGTTATTTCAAGTATTTTGTTCAATACTGCTTCTTTTCCCATTTGGGAATATTATAGTGGTATCAGAGCATAATCTTGGCTCAGCCTGCAAGTTTCAGCCAATATTCTATCAGAATAATAAGAATAAGAAGAGATCTTAAATGATGGACGAAATGAACTTTGCCTGATATATTTTCAGATCTATGAAGAACCTCTTCAAGGAGGTCAAGTATATGAGAGAGGAGAGATGCAATGAGACCTCTATAGGGTTTCAAGATGAGGAAGTTCCATGTACTTCCAATCAGCAAAAGAAGAAACCGGTATTGGATAGAGCTCCAAATAGATCGACTATGTCTACTTTCTTTGAAGAGGAAGGTGAAATACATGGAGACGGAGGAAACTTAGATCATGAGATTATAAGTGATTATCTTACACAGTACAAGTATAAATCAAGGGCTTTCGGGGAGAATCTAATGTTGAAAATTCAACAATATGATGAAGCTTAGTGAAATGAAGTCGCCTTCACTAAGTGGGCCCGCACGCTATTTTTGGCGCAAAGTATATTTTTAGAATATGTCTATTTTTAGACTATGTATATTTTTAGACATATGGATCATGGTCTATGAGTTGTAGGATGCTATTTATGGATGATTGTTCAAGTTGGTAAAAATATATGGACCTCTATTTTTAGACATTGGGCGGTTTCTATTTTTAGACTGTCGAGCTAAAAATAGAATAGTCAAATATTATTAACCCTTAATAATATTTAGACTATAAACATTATCTTATCCTCTTGGAGCACCTCAGTTTGATGCTTGGATGTGGCACATGCAGCTGACAGAAGGAAATACGCTTTTCCTAAGGGTTAGTTGAGCTATTGCATGGTTGACTTCAGTTAGGACTCAAGTGGTAGAGTTTGGTGGAGTTGATGAGACAGTTGGTGGAGTTGTGTTCTGTTTAACTTAGTTGAACTAGTTGTATTTAGTCTAACTGGAAAATACACTAGTGATGAGTGGTGTGAATTAATTATTAATTAATTCACTAATTATTAACTCATAAATCAACTAAATAACACATCAGTTAACTGCAATGCATGGACAGTTCAGTGGAGACCAGTGTTAGAGGTTTGTGAAAGGGTGAGTCTACTATCAGTTGTGACTATTGGCTGTGCATGAGATCTGCACACACATTGATGGAGATTGCCAATGAGGATTGCGCAGTTGGAGCTAGTGGGATTAGAACTTGGATCTCATCATTAATCAACTTGGATTGCGCAGTAGAGGCAGGCAGACTTGTGGAGGAGATTTGAACCCAGGACTTGTTCAAATCTCAGTTAGTTTGTGTGTAACTTTTTGGAGATAGTACTGAGTACTTGTGAGGAGTATTGTGTTATGTATTGTTACATGTTATCTATCATTATAATATACAGATAGTTGGGGGTTTTCAGCTATTTCTTTCCCCATTACATCCTGTGTTGATATGTGTGCTTGATTATGTTTTAATGAGCGCATGCGATTGCTTTCTATTTCCGCATATTGATGATCAATTGTAGAAGAGGTTATGTATTATGCATGAAGCTTAAATAGTGTGTAATCAGGATAAGATCAGTGAATAATTCAGCTATTATTCAAATTTATACATCTAACTCTCCCCCTCTTTATTCAGATCAAAGAAGAGATGAGACTTTGCAGCTATAGAAGGAGAAGGAGAAAGCATAATAGATTTCTATGATATACATTTGATGGGTCATCCACATGCACAACAAGGGCTTGGAGTAGGGAGTTGGATGCATTATTCCTGCTACATCCAGTAGTAGAAAGAGAATTTTTGGGGATTGCAACACTACACCTTGAGGGTGAAGAAAACATTTTGTTCTTTAACCATTTGAGACATGCAAGAGTGACTGCATATGTAGATTTTACTCAAAGGTTGATCAATAAGTTTGATAAGAAGAAACCGGAGAAGCCAAGGGAAGATGTCCATATTATTATTCTGGAGGAATAGAAACTTCCACCACCACTTGTTGTAGGAGTACTTGCATCAGGAGAAGGAACACTTGCATCATTGCAAAGTGATCTTGATCTCTTCACATTTAAAGTCCCATGCATTAATCAGGAGATTCATGAGGAGGAAAAGACTTATACTAGCATTGGTACAGCGTTAGAGGAGTAGTCATCACCATCACCATCATTTGGAGGAGTAATTACACTGGAGGAAGGAACCCTTGTAGCAGTACAAGATGTTCCTAAGCTTTACCAAGGTATGCAAATGTTTCCACTTTCTTTTATTTCAGCACATCTTATGGAAGGTTGTGGGGATATGCTATTGCATGACCTAGGGTCAAGATACACTGCTGATTTGGAGCAGCAGACTATCACTGCACAGAGGAGCCTTGATAGGATCAAGGAGGAGATGTAAATTCATCCTATTATGTCATTGTTGAGATGCACACAACTCTTGGGGTTGGAGTGTAGATTTTTGGAGGATAGGATGAGTATTGTCATAAACCATCCAATGCAGAGCTCTACATTCAACATTGAGCATGGTCATGAGACAATAGATGTACCATAATGGAGATCAACAACACTGTCATTGAGCAGCAATGATGAGTTCGGGGCCCAAACATTATTGGGGCATTCCAATGACTAGTGTCGCAGGGAATAAGTAGATGGTTGATGAGAGACATCTTATCTCCCATCACTATGATGGATCCTTCTTAATGATCACTTAACAGTTCAATGAGAATACCTTGCCTTTAGCATACTTGGATCCTTATTGGGCCAACTTGGTCATTAATGAGTGGTCTTAATTTGGAGATCTCTAGGAGGTTGCACTTCAACATCCCATGAAGTGAAAAGCTAGTAATCAGGTTTGGGAGGATGGTATTCTCCATTGGAGGGGTACCAAAGTGGAGCATGGTAGGAGACACCCAAATTTTGATGAATGGGTGTGGATGGTGAGCAAGAGGTTGGTGAGCCACTTGAAAATCTATGACGCAAGGTAGCAGGAGGCATGGCTACGGTGGCTACTCTTGAAAGAGTTTGCCCATCATATGACATATCCAACCCATCATATGGAATATCCTATTTCTAAAGGTATGTTATGGTTTGGTTCATTACATGGCACCCATATGTTATGGCAGCAGAATATTTGATGGTATGGGGAATTCTACAAGTCAACTATCATGATGTTATTAAATGACTTGTATGATGATGAGATCACGAGGCAACAAAGACTATTGTTGCTTTTGATAATCTTGGGAAACTATGGGCTGATTTTCTCCCATAATTTTCATGATGTTTCAGGAGTATATGGTGGCACAATAATGGTGCAAATGGGCTACTCCTTAGCTTTGGAGGATCAAGAGGTACTTTCACTTTGGAAGGATTCTCCCATATGTATCAGCATTATGGTATGTGACTTTGGCATTAGGTATGTCAAAGAGAGGATTCATAATATGAAAGAAGCCTTACCACAAAGGCCAAAAACGCTGTCACTTGGGAGTATGTATCTATTGATGGAGTGTTCCAAGGGGAGTATGCATCCCTTCACATTTCAGACCACTATGAGGATATTCTCATGGGAGGTCTCATCCATGGACCTCATTTTTAGCCTACTCACAATGTATGGTAATATTTTTATTTTTGTACTTATTGATCATCTAACAAATTATTTACATTCTCTTGCCATTTATATACAGTGCATTGCTCCACAAAAGGGCTAGATTCTATTTGGGCTTCATGGTCCTTGTAAGACCAACATCAATGATGGAGATAACCATCTCTTGTATGGCTTTGGGCAAGTGTTGCACTATTTCTTGTATTCTCAGTTGATACAAAATTCTATTTACTATTTACTAGTAGATGAGATGACATGCACAACTAGCAAATTGTTGGGAGACAACTTGCCATACTATGTTTTGAAACATCAGTAGAAAAACTGGGTTGTAACCACTTAGGAAACTGTTGGTACCTTCTAGCACTACGTTAAACCTTTAGTATCTTTCTAATTTGGATGCCATATTGTGATGATGTCCTATTCATTAAATATGGGATGGTTTGGGCAAGTATGATTCATGACACAAGAGAAAGGATCTTTGAGGATCCAGTTTTCTTCTTGCCTCTTGAAGCCAACCTTATTGTAGTCCAAACTCACCAGCCACTCTACAATTATCATAAGTGGAGGGATAGACAACGTGGGATAGAAAATTTGGTCTATCAAGTTCAGTTATGCAGCCCACCTACATTGCAGGAGCCAAAGGTGGAGGATTTTGTCCATGAATTACCATTTTGGAGGGTGACTCATTTTGTGTGGATGATAGCTTGGGGATGGGAGCTTAACATGGGAATGATGCTACCTAATATATTTTAGATTCCATACCTCAAGAAGGAATATAGACAGCATATATTTTCCTCCATGGATATCCCACTTCTTCATGATGATAGCTCTTTGGGTCTGTCACCAAAAGCTAACTTGTACACCTGGGAGGAGCAACTTGGAGACTTATTGATGAGACAACATCTTTCTCATTGGAGAAGTTTATCACATGAGGATGCTACAGGAGGAGGAGACGAGGCTTTTCAATTCTATCCTTATAGTTTCTTGAGGACAAGCAACATTTGGGAGGGGAGGACTGTAATATTCCTAAATTAGCATGCAGCTAATTGGAATATTAATTTTTTCTTTTGTCATTAGGTAGATGAATAAAGTGGGTAGGGAGACCCATAAATCTCTTTAGTAGGAATAAAATCCCTCTTAATGTTACATGGGATCATCTTGATAGCTATATAAAGCACTTTCATGTATGAACAAGGGCTAAAGCATGTGGAAAAGGACAATGTTGACCAAATCAGCAGTGCTGGTATCGAGAAAGTGGATCAATAATGGGAGAAAATGCAGTGTAAATGAGAGATAGACTCCATGAGAGTAGTTGGTTTAATGAGTGGAACCCAAGGTGAGAAGGATCACAATTCATATAAGGAAGGACAAGGCAGCCACAAAAGGGGGTATATTATTATATTGATTTTGTAGTTTGTATGACTGTTTGCACTCTTCAGCTATTTAGCTAAGATTGCAGTGTTGGTTAGTACAGGGTTTTCCTGAGTAGGAATCCCACCTTCATCCTCGAGGGACTTTTAGTGACTACTCAGGAGAATTATATGCACTATATTTCCACAATACGACATCAGGCCAACCTCCATATTTTTTCTACAATGTAGTTTCTATTGAGAGATGTGCTGAGTTACAGGGTGTAGCAGTGGAGGGTTGATTTGGGTGACTTCAGTGCTTATTTTTAGTGGAGGAAGGTTTACTTCCATTTGAATTCTAGTAAATAAGGCCCTAGAGATTATTTTTAGCATTTGGCACCAAACCACATTATCATTTTCCCCTATAGTGCAGTTTCAGTCTTGGACTGCATTATTCTAGGGTGGAGTTGCAGGGGTGGTTTCAATACACCATTTTGGGAGAGGGTTTTCCAGTGAAGGGATCAAACTTTCATCTGGAGAGTATATTGGAGGAGGCATCATTCTATGCTACATCATATCAACCATATATTTCTAGTTGTTCATGTGCAGTGGAGCTTCAGCCCTAGAGATTTGGTTCACATATTGTATTTTGGTGTATTTTCTGGAAACCCTCTTGGGTTCTATTGGGAGGTTGTTATCGAGCCTAGATATTTATCTTCTGTATCATTTTAGGCATATATCAGAAATTTTTTATTATTTTATGATCTCCTATTGTAGCTATGCTCTTTATGACTGCGCTGTAGCAGCTTTCCAACATTCTATCTAGTAGTAACACCCCATTCTTGAGAGGATTTACTCATTGGAGGCTTGTGGGCTTATGTTGTATTATTTTTGCCTCATTATATTGTATTAATTTTCTATTGATATGATTAATGAAATAGCTACATATTGGTCTCATGTATTTATGTGATGTTATACACTGTTATTTCAAGTATTTTTTTCAATATTTCTACTTTTCCCATTTGGGAAATTTGACTGGTTCAAAAATCCCATCTTGGAACTTGACGTGTTCGAAGAAGGGAGCATGTCTAATATTTCACCAACCATGAAGTTAAATATCTTTAGAAAACTAGGAAAAATCGAAGAAATATCACTAGAGGTAGCATGCTCCCTAGATGAAGTAATCTCTTACACAAACTTGTTTCAAGAGTACAGAGACATATTTGCATGGGATTATTTAGAAATTTTGGGGCTTAGCCCCACTATCGTAGAGTATCATATTGACACCTGGCTCGACATACAACCAGTATGCCAGAAACAACGTCAATTGCATCCATCTAAGGCATAAGCGATCAAGCGAAAAATCGACAATCTTCATAAAGCAAGGTTTATCTACCCAATAGCTTACACATCATGGGTTTCCAACCATGTTCCCATCGTGAAACAACAAGGCACCATTCATGTCTATACTGATTTCCGATTTTTGAAAAAATCTTGTCCAAATGACAACTAACCTACCTCATTCATCGACCAATTCATTGATGTTTGCGCCGGGCATGAGGCCCTGTCTTTCATGGACATGTTCTTAGGGTATAACCAAATTAAAATTCAACATATCGATCGATACAAGACAACATTCACCACCCCTTGGGGCACATTCGCATACCAAGTTATGCCATTTGGTCTTAAAAATGACGGAGCCACTTTCTAGCGGGCCATGAATTATATCTTCCATGACCTAGACCACCTTATCCTCGCTTACTTGGATGACCTAGCCGTTCGATTCAAGAGTGAAGCGATCATCTAGAAGATCTGCAGTTGATATTCAAAATATGTCGACATTACAACCTAAGATTGAGCCCTATCAAGTGTGTCTTCTACGTCAACGTAGGTCGACTATAAGGATTTATAGTATCCCAACAAGGGATCAGAGTGGACCCCATCAAGGCCATCAAAGAGGTTCCACCACCATGAACCCTGAAGAAACTCCAATGCTTGCAGGGGAAAGCCAATTTCCTAAGATGCTTTGTCCCATATTATGCCACTTGTGCGCAAGAATTCCTACACCTTATTCTTCAAGATATCACGTTTAAATTGGACGATCAAGCCCGTTATCAAAAAATTGGATCTGATAGGCTGCTTAATCAGTCAACTTCATGTAACTATTTCAAACCTAATATTTTGACTAAGGCTTAGCCTCCTCAGCCTGAGAGGGCTCTCTCAAGGGTTAATGATTTGGATAAAAATATAGATGGTTAGCTCCATTTAGGCAATAATTAGATAAATGATAGATTTAGGTTGAGAATCACATCAACATGAATATAATGGGCTTATGGAGTCAAATCAGCTCAGTAATTAAGTGAATCTACTTAACATGGAATTTGAGGCATATCAAAGTTCTAGTCATAACGTACACACACATGAAACTGTAAAAATACAGTGACTTCACTTATATAGGAAGTCAGAGCATCTAAAGATGGATTCTGAGTAATATAGATGAAACACCACTGCAATGAGATAATATAAGAGATGAAATAGAATATAAATACACTAAAACTCCTTCTAAATCTCAAGTTGGTCAAGTTGAAAATCTCTATATTAGTTGAAAATTAGTCAATTCACAATAAGCACAGTTTTGCCAAAAATTTCCAACCCTTTACAAATTCGACCTCTTGGCCTTTAATAGACCTTTTAAAACCTGAGATGTTCCACCTCTAGGCTAGATACATTTAATTTATAACTACGGACACCTTGCATAACCATAAGACATGGAATTTATTACAAAAAAACACCTAATCTACTTAAACAGTCCTATTCCAAAAAGGACTCAAACTGCTTAATGTTATCTTTAACAACCTTATCTATTAAAATTTACATCATTTCCAAGAGTATCATCACATGGTTGAATCTAGATGATGAGCTTCATTTCTTCATGACCATATTGCTGACCTCCATCAAAATAGGAAATAGAACCCTATTTTTTAGGGATAAGATCTTTTGCATTCTTCGAACATTCTGACCATCATGTACCCTTCATTTTGTGGTCCTTGGTTGTTGGAAGTTGTCATAACACGTCCCATAACTCCTCACTAAGATCTAGGTGTCTAAAAACACTTTAAACCCTGCTCAAAATGCTGTAACATTAGGCATTACGAAAACACAACAGTTTCATAGCACCTTTCATAGCACTACTATTTCAACCTTTATTCTTCAAATATTTGACTTCTGTTCTCCAAGATTATTTGAATTACCCTTTAAAACATGCTCCATAGCAAATTCAATTCTTGATTCATTCTTTAACCCTTCAAAAACTGACCAAAATAAGCAAGAAAAGCTGCTACAGCAATTTCGTAGCGCTTTTCTGCTTTTTTACACTAAATGCGCTATGAAACTGCTGAGTATGCAGTTTTGTCAAAAAATTTCAAAATGTAAACTGTAGTTATGCAAAAAGATCAACATATACCTATCTCAATCATTCAAAAAACCATATCAACCATAAAAACACAGTTATTATAGCTTCCTTGAGGTCCCTTCTTCATTTATACTTGGTTGACCTATTGGTTCTTCTATGACTGTCATCTTAATGCCTATACTCTTTAACTCATCATGAATCAAATCCTTCAGCCTTGCTTGAAAAATGTAACAATAGCCTCGCTTGAATATTTGTAACAGCAGCCTCGCTTGAATAATTGTAACAACAACCTCACTTGAGAAACTATCAACCTTGCTTGATATGGGTGTAATAAAACCTTTATGTGAACCAGCCACAGGTTTGGCTTGACACTAAAAGCTCAGGCATTTTGAATGGAGGAAAAAGGGAATGAGAAGGACTGATTAGGAAATATTTTGAAATTTAAAATGTCTTCTCATATCTAAATGATGCCTCATTCATAACCTATAATGACAATGATGGTTGCAAACGTGGGTGTGTACATTGAATTTCATCATTACATGACTCAACATGACATTATCCTACCCTTTCCCAACGGTTTCTGACATCTGCCAACTCAACTGACAATACAGTTACAAATCTGTGCTTTCATAGCACCTATAATGTAATTTTTCATGTTTTCACTATGAAACTATCGGCGCTTTCGTAGCGCAAAACAAATTTTTTCAACGGGTGGCGCTACGAAAACGTGGTTTTTTGGCTAATTGAACAGTTTTGACATGAAACATTGGGAAATTACCTTCAAATGAAAATGATGAATATTTAACATGAAAGAACTTTAAATAAGGCTTTATTTGAACCTTAGGATGAGATTTAAACCATAAAAAATCTAAAACCTTCCCTTGATCACACCTAAATTGACTCCTAGAACCCAAATTTGATCCATGAAATTTTGTAACCTTATCACAGTGATGTGTTGAAATTTTTGGGTGATAAAAAATCCCAACAATCGTTTGAGGCACTAAAAGATGCATTTTCCTCAAACCCATTGATCAACCCACCAAATTATGAGAAATATTACACCCTATATCTGTCAACCTCAGAAACAGCCTTAGCCAGGGTGTTAATTCAAGATGGACCCGATGGTAAAGAACACGTAATTTATTATGTCAGTAAGAAATTATCGGGCCTCGCCTTAAGATATCAACTCAAAGAGAATATTTCCCTAGCCCTTATACACATATTCCAATAACTTTGACACTACATTATCTTATGGATTACAACAGTCATCACAGATATCAACCCCATAAAATAAATGTTGACCCACTGATTGATGAACCAAAAATGCACTCGTTGTGTAGTCATACTCTAGGAGTTTGACCTGCAGTTTAGCTCCCCCAAGAGAAAAATATTATTTGATCTTATTTGAGTTCATCAGTGACCTCCCAAGTCAGACTAAAGGATCCCCAATCAATGAATCACTATCTAACGGACATCTATTTTTAGTGACAACTGTAAATCCTTGGTACGGTGATATCCTCTTATTTTTATGAACCTAAAGTTCAATCCAAAACTCAAATGTGATGAATGAAGGCACATATGCCACCAGGTCCCCTGATATCTCCTCATGGGAGATGTTATTTATCGGTGAGGAATCGATACTATCCTATGTCGATGTCTCATACACGAATAAGTTGAGCATGCCCTCAATGATAGTCATAATGGAGCTTGTGGCGGCCACCTCTCTGGGATGGAGACTGCCCAAAAAGTTCTATGGGTAGGTTATTTTTGGCTCACCTTATGCTGCGCTTGCATTATGATAATCAAAAGTTGTGAGAGATACCAACGCTTAACCCACAAGGCATAAGCACCTCCCGCTCCTATGCACCTGGTCATTATAGCTAGTCCCTTTAGCAAATGGGGAATTGAATTTAGGACTTCAAACCCTGCATCATCTGGCAACCACAAGTACATCATTGTTGTCATTGACTATTTCACCAAATGGGTAGAATCCATGCCCACATATGAAAACACGGCAGAAACCACGACACAGTTTTTGTTCAACCATGTTATCACATAGTTTGGTGTGTCGAAAGAGTTATTCTTCGATCACAGAAAGAATTTTGAAAATGAAATATTCCATTATTTGTCTCACCACCTAGGGTTCACACAATAATTTCCATCACCATACTATCCTCAGTCCAACAGATGGGTAGAATTTGTCAACAAACTGATTAAAAAAATGTTACAACGTATGGTAAATAACCATAAGACAAACTCACACCACATGGTTTTTTCCCCCATGTGGGTATAAAGCATGATAGTTAAAAACTCAACAACATTCACACCCTTCCAACTAGTGTACGACGTAGAAGCTATGATTCCTATTAAACATGAAATCCCAAACCTACATGTTGCCATAGAACTCCTTAATGATACCCAACCTTTATAACAATTATTGGTACAGTTGGAAGTGGTCGATGAAAATCTATGAAATTCATTCCAACAAATGAGGCACATAAAAAATGGGTAAAAGCATCATTTGATCACAACATCAACCCTTTCTCATTCACTGAGGGAGAGTTAGTCCTCCGCTACGATGTCATGAAAGATTCCCTAGGACCCAGGAAGTTTGAAACATTATGGAAAGTTCCATACATCATAAAAAATTTCCTCCTCAAGGGGGAATACATCTTGTCGGAACTGACAGTACATGCCTATCTAATCCCGTCAATGGGCTCTACCTCAAAAAATTTCACCCATAAGGGTAGGAGGTCTCAGACTTAGAGATAAGATGCATGTAGCATAATATTTTTTTTTGATGATTACAATCATCAAAGACTTATTCTAAAAAATACTTTGGTGTCATAGATAGATCGTCCCCCCATCCACTATTTTGGATTCGTTGATGGAGCGTTGCGATGGTCTCAAAATATAACAGCAATTGCCTGGGCCATTTAATATCTTGATTGATTTCCGTTCTTAACCAATAGAGTATGCATCGGATCAGCCACCAATAATCAGGTAGAATATGATGTAGTCATCGGGTTGATGAGTGATTCCTTCAACCAAAGCATTCACCATCTACATATCTACTTTGGTTCCCAGCTAATGGTTTTGGAGTTAAACCAAGACTTTGAAGTACAGGATTCTCAATTATTTAGGAAGTATTTTCATGCATGAATATTAAGACATCATTTTTATCATATTACATTCACACGTGTACCAAGAAATCAAAACTAGACAACTGATTGCATTACTAATCACATTCTAGACTGAAATTCATCTCGTATAAACCATAATACATAGAAAAGAAAAAAACATAACAAATAGATATACATCATAGGTACACGACATCCATCAAATAAAATAACCATAGACACATCACCCGAGCCACAAAAATATATATCTCGCATTTATACATCAAAAAATATGTGTGTCATAATATACAAGTCATGTGCCTGTGTAATATCCCAAAATAGGGAAACTCTACGACAATAAGAACACCTTAAGATGTTACAAAGTTGGATATAGTTGCTATGATGTGTTAAAAACACATAACCATCAATTAAAGTTACAAAAACAACTTATACTTTATTTTATGATCCAAAAGTTGGGGAAAAGCAGCAAAATAAGCCCCAAAAACGTTATTCGCGGCTATTTTCATAATAAAAGAGGAAAATAACGGTGGGATCCTTTATCGTATGATATATGGGACTCACACCCAGAAAATAATCAGAAACAGATCTGTTTTGATAAGTTAAACGGACCTCCCGGTCTCGGTATGGCTCAAAAAGGCCCAAATCCCATGACTTAACTCAACAGAAAGCTACTGAAGCATATACATCATAATTTTCTAAGGGTTTCAGATGTAATATGGTGCAACATTAGATATGGAGTTTATTATCTCAAAAAATGGAGGAAAATGGAGATCTAACTCTTTTTATACATCAAGAGATAACCCGACAAGGGCTTCATGAAAATACAAGTATAGAATGATAGATTTGCAGATTTAGATCTGGAAAACATAGTATACTACAGCTCTATATATATGTAGCTAAAAATTTACAAGAAAGAGAAGAATAATGTTGTACAAAGCTTTCTGGGAGAAGGGTTGGCCCTTCCTCCAAGGAATAAGCTCACAAATAAGGGCTTAACCCCTGCTACTGCAACAATGAGTAAAATGACGTAGTTTCTGTCAGTGACTACGTTGTATAACGTTGAGAATTATTTTTCCACATGCCAATATGTACAAGATGCTCAAAAACCTTCTTTAAAGATCTTGCAAAGAAAGGGAAACTCCCTCCTCTGAAAGATAAGCTCAGAAAGTGGTGTTGGGGACTTTCCTCTGCAACACCCTGCAACACAGCACTATACGTTGTAGAAATAACATTGTGGTTGAAGGAGGATGCTTGGCCTCAAGCCTGAATGTGGAAAAATGAAGTACAATACTCCTTCAGGAGGCCTTTCAAGAAAGGAGAAGGATTCCTAAACAAGAGATCCTTGTGCTAAACAACACTGCAGCTCTGCTAAACAGCAAGAGAATGCCAAACAGTCTAAACATACCAAAATGAATAATATCCAAGCTAACCTCAAATGTTCGCCATCCTCTTCCTTATAAACTTTGTGAGCCTCCTCACCTTGGGTCCCACCCATTAGGGTTTCCAACTCCACATGAGCAATCTCCCTCCAAAATTACGGTGTACCTTCATCAAGGCCACTCCTCCTTACTACACTATTTGATTTGGTCAAGGTTGACCTCTTCAATCTGCTTTATCCCTTTTCACACTCAAGTGCCTTCAATCCAGCTCTCAAATGTTTGTCTATGTTGATCCTTGTTCACACTAAACTAGTTACATTGATGATCTCCTCTTCTTCATGCATGCATGTTGACTTAGTCAAACTTGACTTTGTCCTCATCCATTTGCCCCTGTTCACACACACAAGTGTAAAATCCAGATATTGTGATGATATCCTTTCACATTATGATGGGTTTTATTCATTTTTTTATTATGCATGGGCCTCCTTACCCATTTATTCAACACATAGGTGATAAAGGAAAAATTAAATATTCCAATTAGTTGAAAGATAATTTTGAAATATTACAGTCCTCCCCTCCCAAATGTTGCTTGTCCTCAAGAAACTGCAAGGATAGAACTGGAGAGTCTCTTTCCCTCCTCCTGTAGCATCATCATATGATGAACTCCTCCAAGGAACATAATTCCATATCATCAATGGAACTCCATAGTGCCTCTCCCAAGCATACAAGTTAGCATTTGGTGAGACATCCCAAATGGCCATTATCATGGAAAGTGAAGTACTCAAGGAGACAACTATGTGATGTCTAGAGGTCCTCTCAAGGCATGGAGTCTGAAATGTGTTGGGAAACATCCTTCCCATGTGGATCCTCCATTCCCAAGAAATCATCCATACAGAATGAGTTACCTCCCAACATGGCAACTCCTCAAAATCCTCTTCCAATAGTAACCACAGCAACAAGGACTCTTGCTGCCTCCTTGCATTATCAAAATGAAAATCATGGAGCAATAATATAATGAAGGACATGTGAGATGTCTCATCAACACAGTAAAAACTAGCTCCCTTATACATCATGTGGAAGTTGTCCTTCCTCCCAAAACAATGTACATACATGAAATACATCTCAAACATAAATACATGTGAATATATGATACATATCTCAAACAAAGGTAAATACATGGAAATAAGATTTTACATATGATGTCCAAAATCTCTTCTTAATAGCCACAAAAACCATGCCTTCTTCTTATGCATCCTATCATTGAGACATAAGGCATGAGATAAGAAAATATGAACCTTTGGGGAGTGGCCATACTCACCCAAAAGCAACCAGTAGCTTCTTGCTAGCCTGTATCATAGATCTGCAAGGGGTTTGGAAACCTATTGCTCCATACTGCCATCCATTCATCGCAATGTGGGTGATGGATCTCATTCTGCAAAAACTTGGTATCCTCCCATGGTAGGACACCAACCTCTTCAAATTTTAAAGAACCTTGCACCTCATGAAATGTTTACAATGGGATCTCCTAATGAGACCTCCTCCCCATGCATGGCCTTCCAAAACCAATGAGGTCTTGGATCTGCTGCAAATATAAGTCTCTCTTTGAGTTGTGGCATGCTCATTGAGAGAGTTTCATCTAGAGAGGAGAAAATTTTTCTTATCTCAAGATGTCTACCCTTTGACATCTCTTCCTCCATGGCTTCCTGAATGAAGTTGGCATCTGAATGTTCCCATGAGGAATGGGTCCTTATTTCTTCACTACTACTTTTGGACAGCGCAGTGCAACCTTGCTACTCTATATTAGTAGTAAGTGATGATCCTGGGTCATACAACAATAGATTTCCACAATCTTCTAAAAGATTTTCTGCAATAATAGAAAGTGGAAATACAATCATACCTTGTTGAGCTTTGGGAACACCTTGCATGGCTGCAAGAGTTCTTTATTCCACTTTGTAGGCTCCCTCAACTGTTGATGTTGAAGGCTGCTCCTCCAAGGTTGTGAAAACACTTATATAAGTCTCCTCAATAGGTGGCGAGGGCTCCTCCCTCTCTGATTGTTCTTCATCAAATTTCTTGATCACACTCTGAGTGAAATCTACAAGAGTAGATACTCTTGCATGACTTAGGTGACTGATCCACCAAGTGCTTGCTTTGCCCTTGATGTGTAGTGTTGCAATCTCTATTGCTTCTCTCTCTACCACTGGATGTAGTAGGAATAATGCTGCAAGTCTTCTTGTCTGTTGGTCACTTTAATTGTTTATTGAATTAAACAATTCAAGTGCTACATAAACTATCAACCCAGGGAAGTCTGTTTATTTCAAAGGCAATCACACACTGTATATGCTCAATCTCAAAAGCAATGAAATGTTGTAGTAAAAATTAAACTAATTACACCTTGCTCCAAACAAACTGAAGTCTACTTGAGTTACAACAAATACAATCTTTCTATTGCAGACAATCATTAAAAGAATCCTGGATTACATTAAAAAGACAACAATCTAGGAAAGGAAATCAATCTGCAAAAGGAAGACCAATTATGACATAACAGAGAACATGACCCTATTCCCCAAGTAGGAATCTTCAGCACCTATTTCTGATTACCAAGCTTTCACAAACTCATTCTGTAAACAATATTTCCAATTAAAATAATCCACAATTACCTAAGAATGAATTGTATGAAATCAATGCAACAAGTAATGGAAATAGAGCTTCAGCAAGAAACAACAGAATTTCAATACTGCATAAATGAATTCAGCAAACAGAGTTTAACAAGGCGTAAATGGAAAAGAATAGTTAACAAACTATTGAAATAAATGGGTGAATCTTGTGAAAAAGGTGCGCCCTTCCCTTCTCACAAGATTCCCCAGAAGAAGGAATTAAAATGAAATTCTTAGAACAAACTTTTATTCATATGTAGAAAGCAACATATTACAATGGATTCACGTTCCTTCTCTATTCAGAATAAACCTCCTGTAGTCTCTAATTGTCCCCCTAATGTTGATGTCTCCTCTTTTTAAAGAGGAGAAATCTATTACAATTGACTTAAATTATAGAAATCTTATTTTTAACATAATCTGATCTTCTATACTGAAATAGGAACTTTTTGTTATTCCATAGAAAAATGTTGTTACAATGGTTACGATGGTACTGGCTTCAGAGTGGCTCGTGTAACAACTTCCTTACTTGTCTTTTCTTGTTGCCGTCATACTTGAAATACTGCTTCAAAATCGCAAATCACGGGTTGTTTCAGCAACAGGATTTGCGTACCATGTTGATTGTTTCAACAACGCGGTCTTCAGACAGCCACGATAGATTATCTACGGTCTTCAAACTGTCTCAGCAACTATATATCTTTGATTAATGATTAAATATGAAAGTAATGTAAAATTATATGTAAAACAAGTTAAACGTATAGTAAAGAGAAGAATGTTATATACCTTTGGAAGAATGGATGAAAGTGATAGTATAAGCTTTAAATATGGACGGGAAAAGAGTGGAATGATAACAAAATCTATGGTCAAAATGGTACATTATGGGGTCCTAACATCCCCCCCAGCTGAAAGGGTTGCATGTCCTTAGCCATATTTAGTCTGAGTCAGAGTTCGGATACTGGATTTTGGCATGAAAATTACTTAGGAAGTAGCTATGGAAGGTGCTATCTGTTAAAGCTCTGAATCCCTGCACACTTTGAAATATTTTCCAAGCTGCTACTTCATTCTTGTTAGCCAACCTATGATGAGCATGATATTCTTCTGCCAGCATCCATAAAATAGGAAAATGAAAGTGGTACCCTATCCACTTTTCAGCACATTGTTGAACACATATGATGTAATTGGGTACTCTAGACAATGTAGTGTTGAGATTAGTAAGGCTAAAAGGATTTTACTCCTACCTCTCCTTAGAGGATTTTTGCCAAAACATATTTTTTGCTCTTAAAGCAGCATTTTCTTTGGCCCTGATAAAATGGTGACAATCTTGGAGTACTGAAGCCTGTAATTGATGTATATGTTCAGTCATCCCTGGCTTCTGCAAAAATTGATGATATTCTACCACAAATATGGCAGGGTTCTAAGGTTCTAGCCTTATCCAGAGAAGACATTTGTCTTCATTATGCCTGGTTGCAAGGAAAGCAGTTTGCCATGTAATTTGATTAGCAAGAAAAGAGGCAAATACCCTAATCTAAATATCGCCAACAAGAGGGTTAAGATTAATCTTTCTATTTTTAGGGATGGCTTCATTGTGAAGGTACAACTCACATATTAAGTGTTGATCACTAGTGGAGGCTTCTGCGAATGTTTTCACAAAATTTTCAGATGTAAGTACCTCATGGGGTCTTCCATCTTTGACTGCTTTCAACTGAAAGTAAACAAGGCGTCATGAGAGAAATAAAGAGCAATTTAGGGATGGTTTCCTAGTAGCCAATAATTGTTGTACCAGTTCAAACATGAGGAGCAGTTTGCCTTTTAGCTCTTTGTTCTCCTTCTTGTAAACTCTAGATTGCTGGAGTGTCTGCTCCAATATCTCCCAGTTAAAATATATATGATTCTGCCAGACTAATTTGTGCTGCTGCAAGGTTTTACCTTGCGAAATGGCATACTGTTTCCTCCACTTGTTCATTATTTCCATCTCATTCCATGGTTCAGTTTGTGTTCCAGCATTGCAAGTGGTAGGCTGAGGTATATTCTGAGTAGCAGAATCAGTTACAGTATGTCAAGATACTTGTACATCAACTTCTTTCTCTAAAATTTTTGAAGGCCGTATTGGTTCTTGTGTAACAGTAGGGCATTCCTCTTTGAATGCAGAAGATGTAGATGCTCCCGACATCGGAACATGAACTATCTTATATCTTTCTTGCTGATAGATGTTTCCACATTGGTTTCACATATATTCTTTATATGGATCATTTTCTGTATGTTTGTCTGCCATGGATGCTGTATGGGCCAGGGTATAAAAATTTAGCTCCTTGGCATAGGCTTCCCCTGCCATTACCAATTCTCACTTATAAGCTTCTAATTCTGATTTTAAAACCTTATTTTCTTATAAAAGGGAAGCCATGGTGACTAGGCCTTGTGTATCAGCTGCATTCTTTGGAATTGATTACTGTATTTTAGCTGTAGCTGGTTCTTGTGTGACAGCTAGAGCTGGTTCCTTTGTGGCAGCTACTGAATAAGTAGCATCTTGGATGTCTAGTTCTTGTAGATCGGTAGCTGGTTCTTTTGTTTCAGCTGCTGACTGAGTATCTGGTTCTTGTGGTACAGCTACTAACTGAGTAGCTGCTTCTTGTGTGACAGCTACTTGCTCTGTATAAAATGATGTCATATTACCCTGGGCATCTGGTTCTTGTGTTTCAGTGCCACAGGGTGAGACAGGTAATAATTCCGGGGTTTGGAAGGGTAGTGATGTGTGGAGTTTTAACAAAATGGCTATGGGTTTAGGGGTAATAGGAATGGTTTCTTCTTCAATAGACGTCCTCATTCGTCTCCTAGGTAAGAAGGTAGAAAAAACATTAGTTTGATTTTTCCTTTTATGAGAGGATTTTTCCCTAGGAGAAGGGCTATCAGAGGAGGTAGTTGCTTTAGTTACGACCCTTTTTTGTATTTTTGATAGGGAGGAGGTTTTGATTCGTCTTTTCCTTTTACGAATAGAGGAATATGGTGGTGTATCGGAATGAGAGTCATCACTGGGAATATGGACGGTAGGATCAGATGATTCTGCTAAGTGGTGAGATGGACTTGAAGAAAGGTTAATTGGATTAGTTGGTTCTGTGGACGGAATTGGTGAAGGGTTAGAGATATTCTCTGGTTGCTGCTCATGGGGAATTTTAGGAATTTCTTGAGGATTTTCAGCAACTTCTTGAGGAATTTCAGCAGCTTGCTCAAGGGGTAGGAGTAGGTTGTTTAGAGGAGGGTTTTGTTGAGAAAAACCCCTCTAAATTATTAGCTAAAAAAGGTGGTGATGGGTGAGGGAAAGGAGTGGGAATTTTACCTGTCTACAATAATATGACATATTTCTAATGCATCCAAGTAAATAGTAAGGAATGTTCACTAGTCTACTGTGTCATAAATGACTCATTAAGACAAAACCATGCTGATAGAATACTTGATAGCAACCTTCACAAGTGAGGTAATTTTTGACGAATTCAGCAGCTTTCGGCCAAGGAGGCGGCAATGAGTGAAGTCCAACACCCCAGCCTTTAAGCTCGACATGTTCTCCTGGCAGAAGAAAGTCATGTTGTGCATTCAGAATGATGTACTTTCAACTAAACCATCGAGTACCGGTGACTGGCAGACCTGAAACCTATGCTATGTCACCCTCCGAAACCGAAATTTGAACTCCCTAGACAATAGATTGATATTCCTGAAGATTTTGTGCAAATTCAAGGACTTGTTGTGGATCAAACTCTTGAAGTCTCTCAAAATATCCTACCCAGCCTGCCTGCTGAAAAATATGATACGTGTTTGGGAATAATTCAAGCAAATCTATTGAGCCGGGCTCATGTCGAATAGTAGGTCCTCCCATAGTTAACCAGATTTGGTAAAAATGCAGAGTCAAAGAGCGAAGTTACCGAACTTCGAACAGAGTAAACTTTGTGAATGAGAACATGGAATAATGATGAAGAGGCGAAGTAATGGGTAGCAAAAATGACAGTAATTGGCATGCTGTGAAATGATGGCATATAATTTTGATATCCCCCCCCACCAACTACAGTGAAATGATATCTTTAAGTGTGCAGAGATTGTGGTAATAATAAACAAAATCTTCTCTTTAAACCATAGTTTAATTGTACTTACATATAAAATTTACATACCTCATGTTTACCTTTGATTTGTAGTTCGAAAAATATAGTGCTTGTTTATAATGGCTCAATAGTCATGGAAGAACTTTAGAAGCTTTTTGAAACATGAGGGAGATCATATTAGAGGTCTTTTTAATCATAGGAAAAGGTAGTGAACGGACAATATTAACACAGGGAATAAGAGAAGTGAAAATGAAAGAACTAAAGGAGATGATTTCATGACAGAAAATGTTGCATAATCATGTTTTTGGAGAAAGAAATGGTGTTTCAGCAACAGGAAAATGAATGAAATGCTGCTGAAAAGTGGTGTTTCAGAAATGGAAAAATAGGGAAAGTGTTGCTGAAGAGTGATGTTTTAGCAGTGGGAAAATGGGGAAAATATTTGCTGAGGAATGATATTTCAGCAATATGAAAAATAGGGAAGATATTTTCTAAAGAATGGTGTTTCAGCAATGGGAAAAATAGGGAAAATGATATGAAAAGGGAAAAAGGAATGAAGGGAATGAATGATGAAATGTTACTGGAAGATGGGGAAACGAGTTGAAGTGAGGGAAGAAATGCTTCTCAAAATGAAGCTTGGATCTTCTTGTGGTGAAATTTTCCTTCCTTGGTAAGCCTTTCCTTAATCAAAAATCTGCAAAATAATCAATTGTAAAATTCTAGCCCTTGACAGGGATTATTAGTTTAAGAAATCTAATCTAATACTAAAGATACAATGCAGAAAAATTAATTGCAATGAGGGGCAGAAGACTCCCATAAAAAGAGATAATGTGCATCTTCAATGCAAGTAGCCTTAAAATCTTCTTTGGAAATAGGGCGCTGGTACAGATGAAGCCGATGACCATTTACTAATAGTGGTGTTTTAGAGTCATCAATTGTTAAGAGCCTTACTGTTCCATTGGGAAAAACAACATCTACTTCATAGGGTCCCAGCCATCTTGTACGTAGCTTCCCTTGAAATTTTTCAAACCGAGAATCATACAATAAAGCCCAATTACCTTTTTGGAACTGCTTGTGCTTGATGATTTTATCATGCCACTTTGTTCTTTGTTTTTGGATCATAGTTGTCTGATGAATGGCATCTAATATTTTTTCATCTTGTTCATGAAGCTACTGCGACCTAGCTGTCTGTGCATCAGTCAAATCAAGGTTAACAGCTAAAGCAGTCCTTAAGGTTTTAATTTCAAATTCCACAGGAAAAACAACACTTTTACCATAAACCAATTCATAGGGAGAAAATCCTGTAGTATTTCTCCAGGTAGTTTTGTCAGCCCATAGTGCTTCAGGGATCCTTTGGGACCAATCCTTCCAGTTATCCTTCACTGTTTTGGTTATAATGGCTTCTATTACTTTGTTTGTACTCTCCACCTGCCCATTGGCTTGGGGGTGGTATGGTGTAGTCATTCTATGATGAATGTGATATTTCTGAAGGGTGGATTTGAAACCATGAGAAGTGAAAGGAGGTCCTCCATCTGTAACTAGCTCTCTAGGGACTCCAAATCTAACAAAGATTTCTTCAAATAGGAAATCTAGGACAACTTCTTCATTAGCTCTAAGGAGTGCTTTGGCCTCCACCCATTTAGTCATATAACCTGTGCAGACTAATATATAAACTCTTTGATTGGATGGAGGATTAATGGGTCCTATAAAATCTAAGGCCCATATTTCAAATGGTTCAAGTATTACCTAGGGGTTTAATGGCATTTCATCTCTATGATTAGGTTGACCCATTCTCTGACAGCTATCACAAGCCCGAACATATTTCTTTTCATCCTTAAAGAGTGAGGGCCAATAATAACCCATCCTAAGAATTTTATGTGCCGTTCTCTTATTGGCAAAATGCCTTCCACAAGGGCCATCATGACAAGCTTTTAGTATATCATACACCTCATCCTCTCTAATGCATCTCTGAATTTAATGATCAAGTCCCATGTAGAAAACACACCCACTTATCCAGCTATACCTAGCACTTTGTTGAATGATTTTTCTTTTCTCTCGATGTGATAGGTGTGATGGTAACTTCCTTGCAACCAAATAATTGGCAATGTTTGCATACCATCGTGAGTGAGCAGATACTACAAATAAATACTCATCAGGAAAGGAATCATCTACTGGAGTATTATCATCAGCTTTTAACCGAGAAAGGAAATCAGCAAAAACATTTTCTTTACCTGGTCGATCTACAATTGTAATAACAATAACCATCTGGTGACTCGAGCATTTGTGACAGATTTGTTCATTAAATACTTGATAGCCGAGTGGTCAGTATGGACAAAAGTAGAGTAACTAGTAATGTAATGTTGAAACTTATTAATAGCATAAATCACTGCTAAAAATTCCTTTTCGGTAACTGTGTAATTGAGCTCAACAGGAGTGATATTCTTACTAATAAAGTAGATATCATAAGGAAGATGGTTTTCCTCTTGTCCCAAGACAACTCCAATTGCAGTATCTGAAGCATCAGAAGATATATGAAAGGGAAGTGCCCAATCAAGTCCTCTCAAAATAGGAGTTGTAGATAACTGATGCTTGAGTTCTACAAAGGCCTCCTGGCAAAGATTAGTCCACTTAAATTCAGAATTTTTCATAAGTAACACAAATAAAGGAGAAGCTATTTTGGAAAAAAAATTTAATAAATCTCCTGTAATATCCAGCATGTCCTAGGAAACTTCTCACATCATTTTGTGTTTTAGGAATAGGAAGGCTCTAAATGACTTGTATTTTTGATGGATCTACCTGAATTTCTTGAGATGAGATAAAATGTCCAAGGACTACTCCTTCACTCATCATCATATGACATTTTTCGATGCTTAAGGAGAGGTGAGATTGTATACATCGTTTAAGTACTTTCTCAAGATTTTGTAATGCATCTTCGAAAGACACACCATAAGGGGTAAATTCATCCATAAATATTTCCATGGAGTCATTCAACATATTAGAAAAGATTCCTATAACTGCCCTTTGAAAGGTTGCTGGTGCATTACATAATCCAAATGGAAGAACTCTATAGGCAAAAGCTCCCCAAGGGCTAGTAAAAGTGGTCTTATCTTGGTCTTGGGGTGCAATTCTGATTTGGTTATACCCATTAAACCCATCTAAAAAGGAGAATAATTTCTTTCCTGACAAACTATCCAATGCTTGATCAATGAAAGGTAAAGGAAAGTGATCCTTTTAAGTGCCTTTATTTAAGGCTTTATAATCTACACACACTCTCCATTTCTCGTTTTTCTTAGAAACTATTACCAATGGGGACACCCATTCACTTTCATATATAGGGTATATAAATCTTGTATTAAGAAATTTATGAAGTTCCTCTTTCACAATTTCCCTTAAATTAGGGCTCATTCGTCGTTGGGGTTGACAGACTGGTCAACAACGTTCCTTGATATAGATACGATGAGTACATATTTCAAGAGAGATTCCCTTCATATCTGTATAGTCCCATGCGAATGCTTCCTTATTTTCAAGCAGTAACTTCATTAACTATTGTGTTTCAGCAACTATCAGGTCAGGATTTATGTTCAGTGTTTTTCCAGGTTTGATTTCTACTGTTATACTTTTAGAAGAGATGGTGGTTGATGTTTGAGGTAGATCTTCATATTTAAGCTTTTCTTGGGTATCTGATTTCAAAAGTGTAGCCAGTTGATTATGTGTTTCAGAAGTCACAGAGGAGGGTTCACAAATGAAATTATTATTTACCTCATCCTCAGTGGTATCTTTAAGGCTTAAAGCTTGTCCGATAGTCAAAATAGGTTGAATAGCGTGATCATCATAGTCCATCCATACAGAATTTCATTATTAATCATGGGTGTAGGGTGAGGGTAAAGAGTAAGCTGCTTAGTTTCATATCCATTGGAAATTGTAATTGAACCAGATCTGGAGTTGATAAAGGCATTAGTTGTAGCTAACCAGGGTCTTCCCAGAATTAAAGGATGTCCCCCCAACTTTGTTTTAGTCTGTAACACCACAAAGTCAACTGGGTAATTCCAGGACTCAACCGAGATGACTAGGTCTTCAATAACTCCCTCTGGTTTGATTGTAGAATGGTCAACTAACTCTAGAATGGTTGGTGTATCTCTAATTACGTTCTTTAGCTATAACAATTGTAAAGTTTCAAGAGTCATAATGTTTATAGAAACACCTAAATCTACCAAAACTTGAGGGATTATTGTTTTACCGATTTGGACTGTCACAGTAAGATGGTCGGGATCACCATATTTAACTAGGGGAGTTTTACTGGACATTAATGCAGATAAATCACCCATAACATGGACTGTAAGGGGATCTTTAGCTTTCCTACCGGGTTTCTTAACACAAATTTCTCTCATCGTTCTGGCATAAATTGGTACATCTCTTAGTGCCTATAAAAATGGAATTTTAGCATACAGATTCTGCAATTCCCCTAGAAGATTAAAAGTGGGTGGCTCAGGCATTCTAGTTAAAAGTAAATTCTCAAGGAATGGTGGCTCTGCTGTTTCAGCATCCTTATTAGAGGGTGGTTGTACCTCTTTATGTGAATCACATTTTTCAGTTTCTTCTTTATCCTAATCAGAAGAAGTAACATCATCGATAATGGTTTCAACTATTTTCCCAGATCGTAGATGAATGTCATTACATTGTGCAGGGAAAACAAGAAATATAGGTTGGTTTTGAATATCAATAACTTGCACGGCTTTATTATTGGGGTTAGGATTTGGTTGTACAGGTAGCTGGGGTCTCATCATTTGGTTATTCGGTGGAGTACCTGATGGTAGAGGAAGTGGTTGCTGAAATTGAGGAAATTGATTTGGGAACAGGATTTGTTGGCCCCTCCAATTCGAATTCCACTGGTTAAAGTAAGATTGTTGTTGTGGAGGCCAAGGAGTCCACATTGCAGGATCTACAAAGGGAGGGTTTGTTTGTTGCATGGGTGGGTAATTCATTTGATTGAAGGGTGGGTATTGCATTTGGTTAAAGGGAGGGTAATTTGCTTGACTAAAAGAAGGGTAATTGTTCCAATGATTAGAAGATGTAAATGGCATATTAGAGTTCATACCTTGTCCTCATGGTTGCCATTGCCTTCTCTATGTCAGTAGATAGACTACTTCAGCTTCTTCTTCAGTTGGTTGCAATGCTGATTTTATTCCTGGTAAAGAAGGGCATTGTTGTGTTTCATGATCTTTCTCACAAAGGGTGCAAATTGGCACCTTGTCCAATGGGCATTCCCTTAGTGGATGTTTATCTCTGCATTTTGGGCAAAAGATAGCCAAAGCTGCTTCTGCTTCGGCTTGTTTCTTTTTAACCTTCAAGGTGTCAATTTGTGAAGCAAAAGAACTTAACATTTCAGTTTTAAATTCTTCAAGTAAATTACCTATTTCGGCTCTTGTTGCTCCTCCACTTGCTAAATTTTGAACTCTTGAATATGTGGTGTCTCTGTTGTTTGACCTGTTCCTTGCAGCTCCTCTTGAACATCTTTTACAGAGGTTAACAATTTCATCATATGATTCTTTAGATATATCCCCTTTACCAAGCATATTTACCATATCTAGACAGTCATCCCTCACCCCTTTCAGTAATATTGTTTTAAGAATATCTTTACTTACATCGGGATGATTGGATCTTTGCAAATTGTATTGTAGTCTTTCCACAAAGTCCTCCAGATTTTCGTCCTCCTTTTCTACCATCTTAAATAGTTCCTCTCTTTTTTTTCTTGTCTAGTAGTAGTCATGATATTTAAGAAGAAACTTCTATTTCATCTATTCCCATGTTGTGATTACATGGCCTCCAAGACTCGTGAACCACCTTAGTGCATTTCCTTTTAGTGTTGCTGGAAATAGCTTCAACTTTTGGGCATTAGTAACATAATCATAACTTCTGCATAATATATCAAATTCAAAAAGAAATTCTTCAGGATCTTCAAAAGATAAACCATGGAAGTTAGGTAAGGCTGAAAGTGGGATATTCTTCATGGGAGTTGCTCCTCTAGGGAGATCACCAATAGGAAATCCCAAGGTAGAGAGAGAATTCTCATATTTTCCCTCTCCTTTAGGATCTACTTGTCCTCCGCTGAAGAATCCTTCATTGTTCCCTTCCATTGTTTGATCTCCTATTTCACTTGCTCGATCCTCAATGTTTTCTACTGGCTCCTCAATGTTTTCCGCTAGTTTTTCAATGTTTCCTGCTAATTCCTCAATGTTTTCTGTAGGCTCTTCAATGCTTTCTAATGTCTCTTCAACGTTTCTTGTTGGTTCTTCAACACTTGCTGCCGCTTCCTCAATGTTCTTAGGGCTCATGACTTCTTCTATTTCATAATTCGATTGAGGGGAGTGTAGAGGCTTTGGCCTTCGAGACGTTAGTCTTTGAGAAGATTTAGATTTTGATATGATCTCGTCAATAAAGGTCTTTCTTCCTCCCCTTCCTTTTCCCTTGCCACCTGTAGGGTTAGTTTTCTTATGGGTTCCGTGTCCTGTCATGAAATGTACACATCTGAAAGAAAAACATCAATGATTTTGAAATCTATAATTTCCTTCCCCGGAAATGACGCCAAAACGTTGGTCACTTTAATTGTTTATTGAATTAAACAATTCAAGTGCTACATAGGTTGTCAACCCAGGGAAGTATTTTTATTTCAAAGGCAATCACACACTGTATATGCTCAATCTCAAAAGAAATGAAATGTTGTAGTAAAAATTACACTAATTACACCTTGCTCCAAATAAACTGAAGTCTACTTGAGTTACAACAAAGACAATATTTCTATTGCAGACAATCATTAAAAGAATCCTAGATTACATTAAAAAGACAACAATATAGGAAAGGAAATCAATCTGCAAAAGGAAGACCAATTATGTTATAATAGAGAACAGGACCCTATTCCCTAAGTAGGAATCTTCAGCACCTGTTTCTGATTACCAAGCTTTCACAAACTCATTCTGTAAAAAATATTACCAATTAAAATAATCCACAATTACCTAAGAATGAATTATATGAAATCAATGCAACAAGTAATGGAAACAGAGCTTCAACAAGAAACAACAGAATTATGATACTACATAAATGAATTCATCAAATAGAGTTTAACAAGGCGTAAATGGGAAAGAACAATTAACAAACTACAGAAATAAATGGGTGAATCTTGTGAAGAAGGTGGGCCCTTCCCTTCTCACAAGATTCCCCAGAAGAAGGAATTAAAATGAAATGCTCAGAACAAAATTTTATTCATCTGTCGAAAGCAACATATTACAAAGGATTCACGTTCCTTCTCTATTCAGAATAAACCTCCTGTAGTCTCTAGTTGTCCCCCTAATGCTAATGTCTCCTCTTTTTAAAGAGGAGACATCTATTACAATTGATTTACATTATAGAAATCGTATTTTTAACCCAATCTGATCTTCTATACTGAAATAGGACCTTTCTGTTCTTCCATAGAAAAATGCTATTACAATGGTTACAATGGTACTGGCTTCAGAGTGGCTCGTGTAACAACTTCCTTACTTGTCTTTTCTTGTTGCTGTCATGCTTGAAATACTGCTTCAAAATCGCAAATCACGAGCTGTTTCAGCAATGGGATTTGCGTACCATGTTGACTTTTTTAGCAACGCGGTCTTCAGACAGCCACGATAGATTATCTGTGGTCTTCAAATTATTTCAGAAACTATATATCTTCTATTAATGATTAAATATGAAAATAATGTAAAATTATATGTAAAACAAGTTAAACGTATAGTAAAGATAAGAATGTTATATACCTTTTGAAGAATGGATGATAGTGATAGTATAAGCTTTAAATATGGACTCGAAAAGAGTGGAATGATAACAAAATGTATGGTAAAAATGGTACATTATGGGGTCCTAACATTTTCCAAGTCCTTGCTAAAGATGATCCATCAAAAGTAGACAATAGAAACCTATTGCCCTTCATTTTCCTTGTGTTGCAAGGCCTCCTTTCTTCCTCCAGTTGAATGAACTATGGGAAGGCTAGAGTCTCCTTGAAGGCTCTATGTTGAGTCTTTTACTCGACAAGGTATTCACTTAGAATCTGATGTTCCAAATGTCTTCCATGCTGTTGGTCTTCTTCTTTTTGAGTATAGAAATTGCATGGTCCTTGCTCTTCTCCTTCTTCTATCTACTTAACCTCCTTGGAGAGGTTCTTCCTGGATCTGAAAACTGATGAGAGCAAGTTCATTCTTTTCATCATCTTAATCTCTATCTTGAGACTCATAGGCTGAGCCAAAGATCAAGCTTTGATACCACTGTAATATCCCAAAATCAAGAGTTGTAGCATCCATTCTTGAAAAATGCATTTTTTAGGCATGCCTTGCTACCAGTCCTGATTTTGGGATATTACACCCTGACCAATAGGTCAGCAAAACAATATGTATAAATGTCATCAAAAAATAAGGAATCATCCTCATAACAGGCACTTTCCCTAAATACACAAAATCTCTAGGCTTGAAACCCACCAGATGGGTCCTCTAGACCCACAGCTGCATTTGGTGCCATTACAGGTGCAGCAACCAAAACAACAAGTGTGAAATGGCGCAATGTCGGGAAATGTACCCTCTCTCAATCCATCAACACCTCGAACCATGTGTCATCCAAATCATCCATAAAACCTTGGTTGGCATGCCCCGGGTGAACCTCTCTAACCAACCCCACTAGTCGGCTATCTCTGTTGCACAAGCGTCCACAACTTGGACTTGAGCCTCAATAGTAGCTAGCTGCCCCTTGACCTTTTCTGCCTGAGCCTCAACCGCCTCAGTACAATCAAGAAGGGCAACATCCCTAGCAACGGCAAAACTGCTGCCCTCCTATGAGGGGCCAACACCTCCACCCTACCCCCCAACCTGGGGCTGATCAGCCCCTCCTGGGTCCCTCTTACGTGGATGATGTCCCACCAAGCGGGCAAGAGGATTTCCAACTACCCCCACATATGTAAGAGAGACAAGGGTAGTGTCAGTGTCATCGTAACAAACATAAAAATATACATATCATAAAATACTCAAAAAATGTAGAAAAACATCAAAGGTCATACCTGCGGGACCCCACACATAACCGAAGAGAAGACCCATTTCCAGATTCCCCCAAAAATCCATCGCTGAGTATGGATAATCCATGAACATCTGTGGGTTAACCTAGAACCATGCCTCCATGGTCACATCCCGATAACAAATTTCCTCCTCTCCTCTACCATGAGGCATCACAAGTGCCCACCGCCACATCCGAGGATCCCTGCGAGGACCAATGGGCACAGGAACAATCAGTCGTAGCATCACCACTCTCTCGAACATGATGCTGCAAAGAATGATCGAATATGTAAAAAATCTATAAGATCCTCCCTGGACCTTCCCTAGCTAAAATACCATGCCATCATAAACATGGCACGCCCAGTCATTAAAGTGACTGGCCTAGAGCTAGCGCAAGACACCAATATGAGGTCCTAGCACCCTATTGGGCGATGATGATCTCGTCAAGCGAACTATCGTTGCCAGAGCGCACCAATCAGCTGGGTCAGTCACTGACATGGTGTGGATGCACCCCTAGGTAAGCAGCGCACCACCTCAATGTTGCTCAACCTAGCGCCAGATAATCAACCTCCGAGGATATCGTTCTCCAGAAACTTTAACAAATCCCACTGTGCTAAGAGCCTCCGTGCATTGGCATCCCGAACCACATCACTGCGCAGATTTGGCCAATATCGCTCATGCCACAAAATCCTGTATAAATTTATGAATTCTTTCATGTTGATCAAATACAAAATTCAGGAGAGCCAAAAAACATTCTTCAAGAAATAAAAATTAGCCAATTAAATGATCTTGAATCTAAAATTTACAATGAGAAAATTCAAAAGAATCTACAAATAGAGATATTTTTAAATTCATTTCTTCTGATTCTCATTTTTATCTTTATCCTGATATTTTTTCTCATAGTTATTTATCTCGTCTTCATATTATTTTTGTTCTATAAAACAAATATGGTGATTTAAATGAATTTCCTATTAGCTTTTATGAAGATGGATAATCATTCAATGATCATACTTTTGACATTGATGAAAATGTGCTTAATATTCCTTCCTTTATTGATGCATCATTTTGTAATGAAGGGAATTCTAATGAATGTCGTGAAGTCATTTATGATGATTAATCTGACATTTATTATGTTCATTTATCTTACTCTCCATTAAATCCTCATGATCAAAATTGTATCATATTTTAGAATGAATAAACTTCAATTCAGAAATTGTTCCAATTCATTATCATTCTCAAACAAAGAATCATCTTCTTTATTTCAGTATTTAGGAATCCATTCCAGTTTATGATTCTTATGGTGATTAGGTTCAAATTATTTTTCATAGTCCTAAGTTCTCCCTTTCCACAAGATCATCATTATAATTATATTATCCTAGGTAATTCTCATGAGAAGGAAATATTTTCAAATCAGTCCAAATTGTATTGTAATATTAATTGTAACAATAGTGTAAATTATGAGATGATTTGATTGTTTTTCCTTCATTTATTTTGTTTTATTTAATATTTTATTTATGTTTTCATTTATCAATCTATAGACGTCATTTGCTGACATATTGAGCAATTAAGTGTTGAAAAATCATAATATGCATTGCTATAATGTGGAGAAGAATATCAAAATTCATATTATGACCATAACGAGTTGTTAAATTTCCAATTCCATTTGATGTTTATGTATTATCAACTTAATTTTCATTCTAGTATGCATTCTCAAGATGAAACAACACTTAGGAATGAATTGATCCAATGTGACCAGATACCTAGCCCAATTGAAGATATTCTGAGATATGTATTAAACCTCCATCCACATTTCATTAATCCATTTCAAAGATGTTTGGAAGCTTCATGTTCATAGAATATTGCTAATGGTTTGCCTTATGTACATAAAATTTATGGTTGTTTGACCTCTCCCTAGTTAGCTTCTTCCTTCAATAAATATTCATCCATATTTTTATGATCCTATATATATTTTGTTGGAAGAATCGTTCTAGGAAATATTGTTTGTAAGTAAACCGCTTGTAAATAAAATGCTTTATGTCAATATGTTAGTAATAAATGTACATTCTACTTTCATATTTTTTTCTGTTAGTTTCATTAAAAAATAATTTTTGTTACTAATGCTTGACCTGTACATTTATGCAGTAGTTAAAATACTTGAATGGTTACATTGGAAATATGACTATACTTAGTCATGCTTCTCTTCATGTAATTTAGATTAGGAATATATTAGTTTAGATTTAGACTCCTTTCGTGTTTATATTTATTTCATTATTACATATTTTTAGTAAGCATGATAAGAGCATATGATGTTTCCTTTCTATCTACTTCATTCTTTAAGAAAGTGTTCTCTAAAAGTACGATTGCTTAGATTATGCTTACATTGCATTTTATTATTCTTCTTGGTGAAGTTTCATCACATTGTTGTAATTTGCAAAGAAAATTAAAAAGGGTGAAGTTCTAAAGAATATTTACAATCAAGTGCTCTTGAGAAATTAAATTTTCAATTCATAAGGATTTATATATGTCACATTTTCCACTCTTTTCCTTCAATGTTATTATGAAGTAAATTCAAGTCAATAGCTCATTACTTAGAATTTTAGATTGAATAGTAGATGATTTTGAACATATGAAAATTTTTAGAAATTCATGGGAAAACTTGAACATCTATGAGGTAAACTTGCATTCAATATTATTACAGGCATACATTCAAATTTTCATCTTCATTTGTTGTCAATTTCTATTTTCATTAGATTATTTCTTATTTGTATTTTACTTCTTCTGCAAGTCTTCATTGACTTGATTTGGAGACTTTACTATTATAATAAAATTTAACAAACATTATAATAAAGCATGTAGTCAACCCTTTCTACACCATTGACCTATTTAGGAAAGTATTTTCTATCTCATCAGGAGTTTTTTATTTTGTATTGATGCTTCTCCACATTTTTTCTTTATTCAAAAACTCGCGATATGAGTCAATAATCATAACATTTCCTATCATTAATGAAAATAAAATCGAATGTTAGTATCTTTCTTATTCAAATTTGTTACAAGAAAAGGAAAAATCCATAAAAATATGCAGCAACCTCCACCTTTACATATTCCTAACCTCATATTTTCTAGGATGAGTTGAACCTCTACATTGCACTCATCCACTTTAGTAACATTTATTTCCTCTAAAATGACTCAAATCCTTTAGTTGGTAAATCTTGGAATTTCGATCCTTTGTTATTTATTCTTCCAAGATTTCCATTTCTCTCTGAGCCTTTTAATTTCTCGGATAAGTGAGATATAACATTATATAATCTTGTTGGCCTCTTTTCAATTAATCCATTACTATATAGTCTTACTTATCATTATATTCACATGGAGTCTTCTATGCTTATCTTTGTATCTTTACGTTGACTTCCATGTTACTATGATATTCAAGAGCCTAGATGAATTTTTATTTATAATTTAGTCCAACATACAAGTATTTAGTCCTTGATATGATTTTGTGACTTTGGGGATACACATTCTTCATGGTGCGTGTACTTAGGAATCTTTTACTCTTCATGGAAATCTTCTTGGCTCATGAAATGTTCATCACCTGTGGCTCTCTTAATTTTTGATATTTATTCTACTATTGTATGCCCATATATTTTTCCTTTGTTCAATAATATGAATCTTTTTATTTTCTTTTCAAAGACTCTTTTGAGTAGCCAATATAATATTGTGGCAGCTTGCAAGGATATTTTCAATATGCAAAGGTAATCGATCATGGGAAACCTACATTTGAATTCTCTTGCGGTTTTCTTATTTTTGATATACCACTCTGTAGTTATAATGAAAAGATTCAAGTCCCGTCCATATACACATATGCATCACATAGATTGGGACTTGGTCATGATTTTTGAAATTTTATATAAAACATAGAGTGGATATGAAATATGAAAAGGAAAAGAGAACAATTTCCACTGCAATTCATAGAGAAACATACGTCATTCTCAGTTATGATGGATTTGGTTTACTTCAAATTCCTTGAACATGAGACATCATTTTTATAGTTTTAATTATTTCTTTGATTTATATGTAATAAATTATGATTTTGGGCCAGTTAAATTTACATAACTTCGTCATGCTTAAGAGGTTATATTTTGTTGGAGAAGATGATATCTCTTAAGTAAAATAAAATTAGATTTTCCAATTGTAAGTTTCATAAGCCCACCTTCACTCATTTTATTATTTTTACATTTAGTTTTAGTTTTGATTTTAGTTTTTCTTATATATATCTTTGTTTTGCAGGATCCCAAGAATTGTTTTTCACATCCATGTTGGCTCATATTTGGCACTTAGTCTCCTTTGTTTTATGTGCTTTCAAATTTTTTGAGAAGTAGTAATGATCCTCATAAAATAAAATAATTGGGGAGTTTTTGAACCTTTAGTCTATTTAAAAAGAATTAATTTTGTTTAGAAAAATTATTAAGATGATTTTATATAGGATTTTCTTTGAAACAACAAAATTTGCAGCAGACAAAGATTTCTCATTTGGCTTAATTTCACCTCATGACTGTTATTTCCCTTACCATTTAGAAGCCTAATTTCTTATAACTCTGCAAGATAAAATCATTAAAATATTAACATGAGAGAAACTCACATGTTATATTATTTTACTCTTTTGTTGATATATTTGTATGATTAGTCTTGTTGTGTTTTTCTTTAATTTGGGAATTTCTGTTAGCTTTTCCTTTCTAATTTTGACATGTCTGGATTTATTTATTTCCTCTTTTATTTCAGTTCCAGTTTATTTTTCACTTTTTCCATTGCTCATGATTTGATTTTGGTGACTCTGTTAAGATCTATGTGGAAGGTCTTTTCCTCACCCAAATTTGATTGGCATACGTGGGAAATTTTTACTTTGTGTATTTCATGAATTTTATTTACCATTAAAGATATATATTTATGGAATCATAAATCCATCTCCCTTTAGCTATTTTCCATGGAGGAACACACATCCTTTCTAAGTGATATAGTTAACCTTTTCAAGGAAATAACTCATATCGATTTTAACTCAATGAATCCCTCCCATCCCTCCACTTGATAAAATCCTCTGAGTTGATAGTTGTAGTGAAATATTTTGGAGTCAAAATTATGGAAGTATTATATGCATTAGCATAAATATATATTAACATATCACCTCTTTCACTCAGGTACATCATAAGCTAAATCTCGTAAATGTTCTTATCAAAAGGGTGATCAAAATGGGAAGCATGGGAAATACAGGTAAACTCATCGGGGCTATCGATGCTCACTAGCAGCGGGGCCATGCTTGTAAGGTGTAAAATACAACTTCATCTGAGTACTCTTCAGGCTCATTGGTAGTGAAGCGATGTCAGAGACCATTCATATTGATGGATATATGCTTTATCAAAACAATCCTATCTGTACCTTCTTCTATTTCTCATACGAGGAAATTTTAAAATATTTTTTTCCCAAAATTTGGATTCATGATTTTAAACATAGTCGTTTTGAGTGCTTATATTTTTGAGCCTATATTAGTTGATATATTATTATGGGACCCTTGGAAATATTTTACTATTTTATGTGTTTATGAAATCCTCACTTTTAACCTTTGGGTAAAGAGAAGTTCATTATATTTAACCAAATATAATTTCTTCTTTTCCGGGTGTTGCCATTGTTGAGGTGAAAACTCAACCCCCCCCCCCCCCATATTTTTGACTTATTTATTTCAAATAATGGAGAATTTTTTCCATAAAGTTTTGGCTAAATCACCTTTTACTATTTTATTTTGGTTAAGTGTCCTACAATTTTTCCAAATTTTCATTTTCTTCGCATTTCTATTCTGATTGTTTCATCGTGTTCTATTCTCTACTAGCTTTCATTCGATACTCTTTTTATCTAATTTGGTTACCTTGTTTGAAAATAATTTTTTTGCCAAATTTTGATGATTTTTACCATCTGGGCTAAAAAATGTACAAAATGTATATTATTTTGAATTCTGTAAATTATTGGTAAATATTGTTTTTTTTTACGAGCAAAACCATTCATTATATTATCATAGCATAAGTGTCAAAAAAGAACATCATAGAATATCGACTCAGAGTCCAAGCTAGGCTCCCCAGGTTACCAATGATCATCTAGATGTGGGCCGAAACCCCCCCCTATTCCACAAAAGTAGGCCCAGAGTGATCCACCGAGGTCGACTCACCACCCTATTGGAAAACTAATGAGTTGGCCAACCTTCCAGAAACTCTTAGATGTCTTAATGGCGGTGATCTATTGGACCAAAGAGAATGGATACCTAATCCCATACTTCACAAGTGATTGATACATCCTTCGAAGAGATGGAGCAAGTATTATTCAGCCTACTTGCATAGAGGATACATTTATGGGCCAAAAAAGCCATGATTATGGAGTCTATCCCGGGTAAGTACACACTTATGGCCAACCGGCCAGAGAAAGTGTGCTACCTTTGGCCAAACATTTCTGCTCCATATGTGCCAGTAGAAGTGGCTATCCAAATGGATCATTTTACTAGCCCTAATGAGGTAGGCTTCCTTGAAGAGAAACTTTTAGTTGTAGAGAGTCCACATTTGAGTTTATCCGGTTCTTGAGATACGTGGACCACTGATGAGAAATAATGGAACCTGTTCGCTCACTGGCCCATTAAGGAATATATGACAACTACTCTACATCTAACTTCCATCTCTGCCATCCTTTATCATTAGCCCCTTCGACCCAATAGTTCACCACCCGAGTGGCCAAGATCGAGTGGAAAATGGACAAAAGATTTGAGAGGGACTGATCTTGATCGAGGAGAGGAAAATGTTTCCAGGAGTCTTACCAAAAGAAGGAAGACTTCCCATTCTTGACTTCTTAGAAGAAATGGTTGTGGATCATATCACTATTATTATTGGAAAGATTCCAAATTTCCAAGCCTGTACTCAAAATAAGTTCTGAGATGGGGGATTTTTGGATTTCCCCTAACCATATTTTTGGGTCCATACTATTTTCCAAATCTCATTACCCCCTTGAATCGATATACACTATATCTTGGACCCAAGGGTGGCGTTAAGTACTGCAGGGTCCCTCAGACTAGGCCTCCCAGAGCCTTGGGGAGGCAGATATTATGCCAAGCAACAAGCGAGCATTTCTAGTCCATGGGCGTTCCACTCCATAGGAATCGTATAATACTTCTAATAAGCTCCAAGTATATTCATTTGGGGGTAGGGAGGGGAGATAGTTGATAAATTGATATGGCTTGTAGTATAGATTTCGAAAGGGTTTCTCTTCCACCTAGGTTGAGGACACAGAAGGTCTAGTTAGACAACTTCCTGGTTATCTTGGAGCATATTTATTTCCAGGAAGGGATGTGGAGGGGATTAAATATAATATTAAACCCCAAGTATTTAGATGGGAGAGATCCGATGGTGAAGCTAGAAATTTTGGCTAGGAAAGATTGAATTGGCCGGGGAGTATGAAATAAATATATACTCAATTTATCCTTGTTTTAGGAGCATACATGAAGCATCTTATAAGTCCAACAGAATGTTGTTCAACTAGTCCATTTACCTGATATTAACCTTTACAAATAGGTGTCATATGGGCATTAGTTATGTCCAGGTGAATTCCTTCCAGCAAGTTCATGTGCTTGGTGACCATGATCATTATTCCTAGGCCATCTACTGTAATGATGAATATGAATGGGGATATGGGGTCCCCTTGCTGGATTTCTATAGAAGGTATGAATGTGGCCAAGGGGAATCCATTAAGAAAAATTTTGAAGAAAGGGGTGGAGATCAAGTATCATATCCAATGGATCCAATCTTCAACAAATCCAAAATATCAGAGGATTGCTAACAAGTAGCCCTAGTTTAGACGATCATAAGATTTTGATAGATAGGGTTTCAGTAGCATACCTTTTTTTTTTGGACCTATAGGTAATATATGGTCTCATGTGCCAATACAATTCCATCCAATACTTGGACTCCTTCAATGAAACCCAATTGTTCCTGACTGATAATGTGATGGAGGAAGGGTTTCAAGTGTCTGACTAGAATTGTGAAAATTATTTTACAGATGACATTACACAAGGCAACATGTATGAAATCAGTGGGATACAGGGCCTCCTAGGATTTGGGAATCAGTGTAAGGAAGCTTGCATTAAGACCCGACTAGATTTGACGAAGAATATGGGATTCCTCCACCAGATCCCAGATGTCTTGACTCAGGAGGGACCAACCCGCTTTGGATAATTCAACAGTGAATCCATCAAGACGAGGGGCGTTATTAGTGGGCATGGACTTGAGCACTTATTCCACTTATAAAAGCACGATGGAACATAGTAGGGTGCCATTCTGAGTAGGATATACCAGGGGAGGGATATACTGTATAGTGGTCTAGATGGCCTCTAACCTCTCATAGCCTTCATCCCATAATAAGGAGGAGAAGTAGGTCTTAAATTTTGTCTCAATATATTCTTGGAATTCATAACAATTTCCATTGGATCCATGCTGTAGAGTGTTTCAGTTACATTGGCAGTAGTTGATCATAGATCAATTAATTTTTTTTGAGTTCCACTCACTCTCTTGAAGCCACTGAATGTGCAATTTATGATGCTAGAGGACCTCCTCTTGATTTCATCTTTATTCTAGCTCTCGTATCAAGTGACCCTCTTCCTCCACCATCTCCGGGGAGTGACCATCCCGAATTAGGGTCCTCTTTACTTCCTCCAAGTGAGCTTCCAACTTGTGTTTCTCCTCACAAATATTTCAAAACTCCTCATGGTTCCTTTTTTTGATCTTGAGCTTCAGTGCCTAAAGTTTCTTTTGAAAGGATTGCATCTTATTTCCCAAAGTATATTCCATCGTGTCTCACCACATTTCTAGCTGGGGTGTCATAGCCAAAATATTTCAAAGAGAAATGGATTTATCCGAGGAGCAACCTCAATGGTCATCTTCAAACTGATAGGGTAGTGGTCCAATATGAGGGAGGGTAGGATCTCTATTTCAACATTTGGATCTTGTGAAATAAGATGTTCTCATAGCAGATATTGATCAAACCTGTTGGCCACCTACTGTTTTCCACCCCATCTGTTGTTCCACGTATGAAAGCCATGTTTAGGGATAATGTCAACCAAGTGTAGATATTTTATGGTATCATTGAAGAACAAGGATGAGGGGTCTAGTCTCCAAAAGCTGCCACTCTTTTCTTCAAGGTTACTGATCATATTGAAGTCAATCCAGTACTCTATGGCCCAAGAGTTACTCAGCCCTTGCAGCTAAGAGAGGAAAAGGTATTTTTCATATGGTGTGGAGGGACCATAAATTGCAGTGAGACTCATCCATATTTCGAAGCCTATCAAAATAAAGGACATAGAAAGGCAGAAACATGAGCTCACCTATTCTTTGAGCACAACTCTGTCTAGATCCAAGAGAATTTTCAAGACCCCTGCAAACCCAATTGCTTCTAGGGACATTGGTTTTATTTTATTCTAGCAACGAAGATTGTTCTCAATAAATTGGGCTTCATTCATTTTTTTTTCTTGTAAAAGGAAAATTTCGGGCTTGTACTTAGTGATATTTTCCTTAAGAGATCAAACCTTACCTGGTTTTTTGAAGCCTCGAATGTTCGAAGAGACGATCTTCATTGGAAAGGAGGGATATATCTGGGAAAGTGATCTGTTAGTTGTCCTGTTGGCCGGATAAATCGTTCTTGCGGACAAGACCGATCTCCCTAGTGTCAGAAGACAATCTAGCAACAAACGAACAACTAAGTTTGTCTTTCTCTAAGTATATTCATTTTACAAATAAATGCTTTGAAGGTGTCGATCCTACCTCAGATCCAAATGCTTATTTGCGGTCGCAGTGCTTCCATTGCATCAATAATCCTTCGTCGCAACAAGGGCCCTTTTGTCACAAGAAAGTATCATCTTTCGTTGATCTGCAATCACAAACAAGAAAATATCAGTAGCACCTGTATAACAAATAATTATAAAACATACCTATCATAGTGATCAAGGAATCTATGAAATAAACAATCAAACGACAGCTTATTGAAATAAACAATCGAACGACAATTTATTGAGAAAAACAGAACTTGATTGTATTAATCTTAAAACATACAGAAGAACCTTACAACCTTAGCCTTGATGTTCGAAAGGCCTTCCCGGGGTCCGAAGCAGGAATCTCCTCTACTTTGATAAGTCTTGCACTCTTCCTTCAGGAGCAAAAAGAGGTACGTGATCTTTCCTCTCAAAATCTCAGCAGAAAGAAGTCTAAATTTCAACAGCACTTCAGCTCAATCACACATAAAGCTTGAACTCTAATCCTCAATCTTCAAAATCTCCATCAAAACTTAACTTCTTGAACTTAACCCTTTGAAGCTACCCAATGCCTCCTTTTATAGAGCAGATGAGGAGGTTAGGATTCCACCTTTAAAGGGATAGAACCCTCCTTCAAAGGGATAGGCTCCTCACATCAAGGGATTAGTTCCTTAAGGTGTGGGATAAATGCACCTTATCAAAGCGTACTCATCCCCAAAAAATCTCATCTAGAACCTTCCAGAATTGACCAAAAATCAACTTTTTCACTTTACTTTCTCGCCTTTTCGAGTTTTACAGAAGTCCTCACCTATAACAAAGAGAAAGTGCGTTTTAGTCCGCAGGAGAGCTGAACATTAGGTGCGGGACCGCAGGGAATGTATAGAGAAAGTGCGATACCAAAGTTTAGGGGATTTTTAGGAACTTTTCTCTGATTTTCAAGGTTTGGAATGAGGATCAAAGGTTGTAAGACTTGCAAAGGAGGCATGTATGAGTGTTAATGAGCTCATACAGTCAACAGAATGTCAAGGTGACATTTTCAGTGTAACAGATTGCCCCCTAAAGTGCGAAGTCTGAAATAGATGAAGATGAAGTCTGTCATATATGAAGAGTGAAGCACTTTATCATTTCAAGGATCATCCTGTGGACACCCCAGTTGGAACCTGTAAAAACATTCAATGCAAAATATATATATATATATGTAATCATATCATCGCTGAGGTAGGCATTCCCATACTCAGATCAAAAACTAACTAGAACTAACTTAAATTGTTCTGATACAGGAATGATTTTGAATACATCAACAGTATAAACATATGTCGACACAGCATGGACGTAGCCATCTGTTTATAAATAGTCCACTGTATAAATGATAACAAAATTCATCGCAGCCTGGATGGTAGAAACTAGATCCAGGGTCTTGATTTCCGCTTCTCGAACCAGTACGATTCTATCCATGCGATTAAATGTGTTGAAGTGGAACATGGTAGAAACCACTTGATTACCAGTCAATGATGTAAACTGTTAACAAGTGTGAGAGAAACCACCAGTAATGTCAATGGCTCTCAAAGTACTTAGTACAATCCATGAAATGTGAATCAATGAGCTGAAGTCGAACATGTCACGGAATCATTCGATCGAAGGTCAATGATGTAACCTATCGTCGAAGGCGAGAAACCTGCCATTGAGGCATGCAGATTTCAAGGTACTGACGATTTCTGGATCAACTTCCTAGATAATGTGTTGATGTCGATAAAAAGTGATCTGTTGTAGGTAAACCCACAACACGAAATCATAGATCAAGTTTTGAAAATATATTGGCAAGGACTGACTCAGGGATGGTCAAAATGGATGACAGATATTTTGCAGATGAATGGTTTATTTGAACTGTCCTCTTGAACACATAACGACACTGCAGATGGCTTGGTGACAATTGACCCAAAGCTAATACCCAGAAACCGGCTGAAGACTTTCAATGTGGTTTGATTAACTGTTAGGCAAAGGATTTCCCAACCCAGGTGGACAAAAAAGTGTCATGTTCAAGAGTGGTTAACAGTTTTCTGAATAATCAAAATGTAACAAACAGGTTCGTTTTTCTCTCTTTTCCCCCACCATTTCTGGCAAGTACCTCTTTATTTTTGACAAGCTTGAGGAGGATAACATTTGCTTGTTTATAAGCTCATCCTTCGGATGAGTCCAACTTAGTTTAAAATTTGAACCCTAAGAAGGAGTGGTTCGTTCCTGTTGAAAATTGAACAGGTCCTTTACTGTTAAGTTTTAACGAGTCCAGTATAGGAGAAACTCGGTGTTTTTCAATTTTAGGGAGTCAGAAGAAAAAACTTAAAAAAACTCCATGGGTGTACTTTTTCGTAATTTAGTCTCTCGAGCCCGAAAAAGGATAAAATAATGCGGGAGAGAACTCTATTGACCGTAATTAGTCAACGTATACCTTTTTCGTAAATAGTCCATTTCAGTCCGTAAAAGGGGTAAACTTATACTGAAAGGACGACCGTTCATTTACTTTAACGAGTTCGAATAGTCAAGTACTCGGCAATCTTTTCATGTTTAGAGAGTCTGAAAAGGGCTTAAAAGAGAACTCCAAGGTTTCACTTTTTCGGTAAGTTTTAACGAGTTCGAAAAAGGGATAAAAATGTACTCATGGTTTTCACTTTTTCGTAAGTTTTAACGAGTTCGAAAAAGGGATAAAAATGTACTCTTGTGGCCGAATTTCAATTTAATTAACGAGCAGGAAAAGACGGAAAGAACTTGGCATTTTCATGTGTTTTACGAGAATGAAAGATAGCAAAATAATATCGGGATTTTCATGAGTTTAACGAGTCTCGAAAATAACCGAAATTGACTCCAGATAGGTTTCATTTTTACAAAAGCTTGAAACAGAGAAAAACTATGCTTCAGAGTGGTTTCATTTTTGCACAAGCTTGAAACAGAGAGAAAACTATGCTTGATGCCCCCTAAGCGTAACTGCTAGAGCGCATGCCCCCCCAGCTTCATTTCATTCAACTAAGTACACTAGTAATAAATAGCTGGATGGAATGAAGGTTCATTTACGAGATCATATGAAAGACCCGACCTAAAAACTAACCTAAATCTATTACTTAACATTTACGAGGTCTATTCAAAGACTCGACTCAATTAAGGGAGGATTTGTTTCATTTTTTAACGAGCTTGACACAGGAAAAGAACTATGCTCATGGCAACGTGTTTCATTTTTTAACGAGGTTGACACAGTGAAAGGAACTATCCTCAGCTAACTACTTATTTCTAATCTACCTACATAACCTACTGATTCATTTTTTAATGAGGTTGACACAGGAAAAGAACTGTCCTCATACCTAATTCATTTTTTAATGAGGTTGACTTAGTAACAGGAACTATCCTCTGACCAACTGATTCATTTTTTAACGAGGTTGACACAGGAAAAGAACTGTCCTCATACCTAATTCATTTTTTAATGAGGTTGACTCAGTAATAGGAACTATCCTCAGACCAACTGATTCATTTTTTAACGAGGTTGACACAGGAAAAGAACTGTCCTCATGAACTAAATATATCTAATCTATTAATCTATTCTCTATAATCTACCTATTGATTCATTTTTTAATGAGGTTGACACAAGAAAAGAACTGTCCTCATCGCCGACTGATTCATTTTTTAACGAGGTTGATACAGTAACAGGAACTATCCTCACACTCACTGATTCATTTTTTAACGAGGTTGACACAGTACAAGGAACTATCCTCATTCACTGATTCATTTTTTAACGAGGTTGACTCAGTAACAGGAACCATCCTCATACTCACTGATTCATTTTTTTTAACGAGGTTGACACAGTACAAGGAACTATCCTCACCACTGATTCATTTTTTAATGAGGTTGACACAGGAAAAGAACCATCCTCAGACACACTGATTCATTTTTTAACGAGGTTGACACAGTACAAGGAACTCTCCTCATCGCCGACTGATTCAAATCTACAGCCTGTTGGAGGTTTCCGGAACTCTGCTAAGCATCCGGTTGAGGTGGAACAATTGGAGTATTCGAGGCCAACGAAGTTGAAAATAACCATATCAGTAAACCTATTGTAAATCCAGGTAATGACAATGTATCCATATAAGGAGGACCAACATTTCCAAAGCAAGGAAAAGTACTAGGATTCTCATTAAGAGGGGTTCCATGGTTGGTAAATTCCGGAACAGTTGTCATTATATTCAACTTCAGTGAATTTTATTAACAAATTAAAAACTAAAATTAACAATTAACAATTAACAATTCATACCTAACAATTAAAATTCACAATTCACACCTATGGTCTCTAAAAGTAAAAACAAACAAATTAACACGCGCTATCAAATCTAGGAGTCAAACCACACACAAACAGTAACTTCCCGTACTAAAACACTAGTTGGTGATGAAATCCAACATCGTAGAATTTAATACAGAAAGGGCGGTTGGAACAGTTACCCCGACAACCTGCTTAATGAAACAGACTGGCACAAGTTTCTTCACAAAACCATCTCGTGTGAAGATAACCCCCCAGAGAGTCCAAGTGAGTCTAGTCGACGTCTGCTCCAGGTATAGTGGGATCTTCCCTCCACCGTCACCTTAGGAAAGAACCCTATAGATTATGGCCACTAAGGTTACCAACAGAAAAAAATATACCTGGGGGAACAGTCTACGATCCGACACACACGCAAGGGCAGAGTAACAAAGCTCAATCCCCTTGAAGGCTCCTTGAAAGAATCCAAGGTTTACCGACAAGTGACCCCTGGCTCCTTGACAATGGTCTATCCGAGGTTTACCATTTTTAATACGTGTATATCTTCTATCGTTCCCAATGAGGAAGGATTGATTACCCCACTGGTTCAGATATGATCTCGTGCTTAACTCCTTTAAGAGGAGCTTCCCAGAGCATACATGCAACAATTGGAATTCTTCCTACCGCAAGATTTGTCTACTTGTTTATTTTAGCTATCTTGGAGAGTTAATTACTCCCTACTCCAAGATACTAGCCTAAGCTATGTTGGTGATAAGAGCCCTAGAAATAAAAAGATTACTAGATGAATTTTAATTAAGCGTTGTGTTATTTAGGCTGTTATTACTCAAAAGGGTAAATGGATATGAAACCAATGGTGTTATGACCCGAACCAAAACTGAATGCAATCGAATATGATAATGTAATCTTTTCAATTCGATGAATCCTACCTAAAGTAAGGAGAGAGTTTCCATTTTCTTCCAACAATGCAAAGATTGATAAATAAGAGAAAATATAAAAAATTCTCTAATGCACTAATTTTATCAAGAAAAACTAATGCAAATCAATCCCAAAACAATTTTTTTTATATTTTTGTGTTTTTAAAAGAAGCGTAAAAACATCTAAATTCAAATCAACGAAAAAATGATCTAAATCTACAATTGATTTTTCATAATGTAAACTATGCAATTGTAATCTATGCACAATTCACTTGAAAAGTATGCAAATGTAATCTATGCACATTTTTCATTCATATTCTGAAAATGAGAATTCTAATTATGCAAATGTGATCTATGCAAGAGAATTCTCAAACACAAGATGATTCTAATGTAATCTAAGAACCAATCAAGTGGAAGTCAAGAAAATCAGGTGAGAGTTCCAAAGATCAAAAAACACTCAAAGGCGATTAACACTCATACACAATTTAGCCCCCCAAAAGCAAAAAGATGAAAAATTGTGAAAAGACTGAGACAAACCTTCAATTAATGACCAAAGGAAATCAAATTAAGAATTTCTCAAAAAAGAGACTCAAAACACCCAATTAACCTAATGGAGATTGATGAGATGAAGAATTGGCTGAAAGAAATTCAGAAATAAGAGATTTTTGACAGAGAAATACAGATCTGGGTAGATGCTAAGAATCCTAAATTAAATCTAAACTAAACTGAAAGAAGAAATCTAAGTTTTTCAAGAATTTTAACAAGGTCCGCAGGTCACAGAAGTAACAGGTGCGGTCCCGCACTGGTTACTTAAGGAAAGTGCGGAGATGCCCGCACTGTGTGTGAAGACAAAGTGCGGTCCCCTGAAAACTTCAAGAAAAACATAAAAGATTTCAAAATTTAAAAAAAAAGAAGAAAAACTAAGCTACCCAGGCAGATATCCATCAATCAAAAACCAGAAAAACTTTTCCTCAAATCAAAATAAAAGAGAACCAAAAAACAAGTTCTTTCCCCAGTGGAGTCGCCAATTTGTTGGCCGGATAAATCGTTCTTGCGGACAAGACCGATCTCCCTAGTGTCAGAAGACAATCTAGCAACAAACGAACAACTAAGTTTGTCTTTCTCTAAGTATATTCATTTTACAAATAAATGCTATGAAGGTGTCGATCCTACCTTAGATCCAAATGCTTATTTGTAGTCGCAGTGCTTCCATTGCATCAATAATCCTTCGTCGCAACAAGGGCCCTTTTGTCACAAGAAAGTATCATCTTTCGTTGATCTGCAATCACAAACAAGAAAATATCAATAGCACCCGTATAACAAATAATCATAAAACATACCTATCATAGTGATCAAGGAATCTATGAAATAAACGATCAAACGACAGCTTATTGAAATAAACAATCGAACGACAATTTATTGAGAAAAAAAGAACTTGATTGTATTAATCTTAAAATATACAGAAGAACCTTACAACCTTAGCCTTGATGTTCGAAAGGCCTTCCCGGGGTCCGAAGCAGGAATCTCCTCTACTTTGATAAGTCTTGCACTCTTCCTTCAGGAGCAAAAAGAGGTACGTGATCTTTCCTCTCAAAAGCTCAGCAGAAAGAAGTCTAAATTTCAACAGCACTTCAGCTCAATCACACATAAAGCTTGAACTCTAATCCTCAATCTTCAAAATCTCCATCAAAACTTAACTTCTTGAACTTAACCCTTTGAAGCTACCCAATGCCTCCTTTTATAGAGCAGATGAGGAGGTTAGGATTCCACCTTTAAAGGGATAGAACCCTCCTTCAAAGGGATAGGCTCCTCACATCAAGGGATTAGTTCCTTAAGGTGTGGGATACATGCACCTTATCAAAGCGTACTCATCCCCAAAAAATCTCATCTAGAAACTTCCAGAATTGACCAAAAATCAACTTTTTCACTTTACTTTCTCGCCTTTTCGAGTTTTACAGAAGTCCGCACCTATAACACAGAGAAAGTGCATTTTAGTCCGCAGGAGAGATGAACATTAGGTGCGGGACCGCAGGGAATGTATAGAGAAAGTGCGATACCAAAGTTTAGGGGATTTTTAGGAACTTTTCTCTGATTTTCAAGGTTTGGAATGAGGAACAAAGGTTGTAAGACTTGCAGAGGAGGCATGTATGAGTGTTAATGAGCTCATACAGTCAACAGAATGTCAAGGTGACATTTTCAGTGTAACATGTCCCATTTGCCCCAAATTCACTAGTAACTCACCTTATTCATGTTTAAAATCTTTGGTCGACTTCCTCCCTTTCTTTCCTTTCTTTGAACATCGCGTGTCCAAAATTTTGGGGGCCAATAAGTTGTTGTCTTTTCTTGTACCCCGCAGATCAAGGTCCATTTTTTTATTAGTATCTAGTTTCCCATTGAGATTAGATATGGCTAAAGTGTGACAATTGATTCCCTAGAATGCCTTTGAGGTATGATTTGATCCAAGTTCTGAATATCTCCAACATTTTCTTCTCTTATGCTCCCATTGTGGAGCCTAATTATCATCCTGATTTAGAGGTATTTGTTTCAGCTGGATGTATCCCCCAGTAATATTGTACACCCCTCCATGTGGGGGTGACTTGTCCCTCTCGAGGTGAGGGAGGGGGTGTTCGGGGGGCCCATACTACCTGCCTGGGGGGTCCGGGGGCTAGTGGTTCCTCGACATGGGTTCAAGGTAAATGCCTTCGAAGATAAAAATAGATGTAAGATTTACCTGTAAAATATTGTAATTTCATAGTCAATCTAGGTCATTCATTAGGCATATGATATAACAATAGAAATTATGTTTAATTTAGGGAAATTTTCCCTAGAAGGAAACCCCTTAGTTCACATGAGGGAATAGTACTACGGTTGTGTGTTAACTGTGTATTTTGAGTGAAAAAGAGAAAGTGGGACTATGTGAGAGAGTTGAGGATATTAGAACGGATCTATCGTATTTTGTGTATCTTCATTTTGTTGGATAATATAAAGGAAGGATTGGATGCTTCTCCATGGATGTAGCCCAAGTTGGGTGAACCACATATATCTATGTCTCTCTTGCTTTATATATATATTTGTGTATGTATTTCCTCATATTTTCATGTGTTCGATTGCTGTGTAATATATAATTTTGTAAAAAATGGTATCAGATTCGAAGGTATATTTGGCTGATAAACTCACAGGAAATAAGGGTTCTTAGTTAGAGTTGGATAAATGGCAGAATATTGTAGGTTTAGGGTAGAGAAATTTAACAACCAAACTACCCATTATGGAAGATGCAGATGGAATATTATATGTATCAGAAAGTTAGGTACCTATCATTGAGTAGAAAAACAAAGAAGTCGTACAATATGACAGATGAACAATGATATATTCACAACAGAAAGGCGCTTGGAACCATATGGTTGTGCATCATGGTGTTGGTAGCCTTCAATATTTTGATGGAAATGAAAACAGAGGGTTTAGTGATGACACTGGAAAAACTATATGAAAAACACTCGGCCTTAAATAAGGAATTTCTTATGAAACATTTATTTAATATGAAGATGGCAGAAGGTGGATCTATTGTTGATTTGAATGAATTTGATACGGTCACCAATCAATTAAGCTCTGTAGGGGTAAAATTTGATGATGAAGTCAGGGCTCTGTTATTTCTGTGCTCATTACCAGAAAGTTGGAATGGTTTATTTATTGCCATTAGTAACTCTGTCTCTAGAACTAGTACTTTAAATTTTGATGATCTTGTTGGTGCTATCATTAGCGAGGAAATGCGACGGAAAAGCTTCAGTGAGACATCGAGTAATTATTTGAGTGCATAGACTAGGGGAATAAAATTTGAAAGAGGAAAGATCCTAGGATATCATAGTAAATCGAGGAAATGAAGATCCAAGTCCAGATCAGGGATAATGTACTGGAAATGTAGGAAGAAAGGACACCTGAAGAGAGACTGTAAGTCTTGGAAGGGAAAAGAAGGAGACACACAACAACAAAACAATCATGAAGAAAATGTGGCAGGTGCTGTGTTACAAAATGCTTTGATTATTTCTTTAGAAAATGTTATTGATTCATGAGTGGTAGATTTAGGGGCCTCATTCCATGCCACACCTAATAAGAAACATTTTCATGACTATGTTCAAGGAGATTTTGGACAGGTTTGTCTAGGTGGTGATAAACCTCGTAAAATCATTGGAATGGGTAGATTTATTGTAAAATAGTAGAATGGAAACTGATGGTTATTAAAGGGGGTAAGGCATGTTCCAGATCTAAAGAAAAATATTATTTCAATAGGGAAGTTAGGCTCTGAAGTTTGTGTGACAAATTTTACAAATACAACCTGGAAGGTAGGAGTCATGGTAATAAAAAAAGGATAAAAGGTTGTACATTATATTTATGCAATGGTGTTTCTAACTATGTTAGTGTGTTAACCCCCACAAGAGAAGATGCAAAATTATGGCATCATAGGCTCGAACACATGAGTGAGAAGGACGAAGGTTCTACACTCAAAAAAAATTTTGCTAGGTTTGAAGAATATTGATTTGGATTTTTGTGAGAATACTGTTTGTGGAAAACATAAGAGAGTCAGATTTCTTAGATTTCGGAAATAAAAAATGAGCGAAAAATTAGAGCTTGTGCATGCAAATGAATGGGGAATTTCTTAGGTATCATCTCTTGGTGTCTCTCATTACTATGTTACTTTTATTGATGATGCAACTAGAAAAACTTGGATTTATCATATTTGAAATAAATATAATGTATTTGATACTTTCAAGAAATGGAAATCTTTGGTTGAGATTGATACAGGAAATAAGCTGAAGTGTCTGAGATCAGACAATGGAGGTGAATATTGTAGCAAAGGGTTGGATATGTGTTCTTCAAAGCATGAAATTTCCAGAGAGAAAACAGTTCCAGGAACACCACAGGAAAATGGTGTGTCAAAAAGGATGAACAAGACAATCATGGAGCGTGCAAGGTTTGTGAGATTGAATGCAGGATTTCCTTTACAATTTTGGGAAAATGCTGTAGATATTGTTGTTTATATAATAAACACAGGGCCTTCAAGTTCCTTGGATGGTGGTATTCCAAAGGAGGCATGGATAAGTAAAAAGGTAAACTACTTTTTTTTAAAGATTTTTGGTTGTGAGGCCTTTGTCCATATTAATAAAGAAAATAGAACAAAGCTTGAAGCAAAATCAAAGAAATGAAACTTTATTGGATATGGTGTTAATGATTTTGGTTATCACTTATATGATTATGAAAATCACAAAATCATTAGGAGCATAGATGTAATATTCAATGAAAAGGTATTATTTAAGGATCAATTTCAAGACAAGAAACATGAAAAAGAATAAAAATAATACACGGTTCTTGATGAGATCATAGAAAAATTAAGGTGTCTGAAAATAATAATAATCAATAACTACAACAATAACAACCACCACAAAAGTAGCAGGCGCCTCAAACACCTGAAAGTGGTGTCAGAAGATATACCAGGATAAGTAGACCCCCTGAACAATACTCTCCTTCATTATATTATGTATTGTTGAATGATTTTGGTGAACCAAAATGTTATGAAGAAGAAATGCAGGTATAAACCAGGAAGAAGTGGGAGCTAGCCATGAAAGAAGAGATGGAATCCTTGGTACATAACAAAAAATGGGGCTTAGTCAAGTTTCCTGTAGGTAAAAAAACATTTCAGAATAAATAGGTTTACAGGGTGAAGGAAGAATATGGAGGAAAATAGAGGTACAAAGCTAGACTTGTGGTGATGGGGTTTGCATAGAAGAAATGCATTGACTTTGATGAAATATTTTCTCTTGTTGTTAAAATGACATCAATAAGAACTATTTTAAGTCTTGTAGCGATGTAATATTTTCATCTTGAACAATTAGATGTAAGGAAAACATTTATCTATGGACATTTAGAGGAAGAGATCTATATGTAGCAACCACAAGGATATGAGGTCAAAGGGAAGAAAATGTTAGTGTGCAGGTTGAAGAAGAGATTGTATGGCTTAGAACAGGCTCTGAGATAGTGTTGTCTAAAATTTGACAGGTTTATGTTTGAACAAGGTTATAATATATGTCACGTTGATCATTGTGTTTATCTCAAAAAGAAAAATGATGGAAGCTATATTATATTTTTATTGTATGTAGATGACATGCTTGTTGCAGGGTCTAACATACAGGAAATAAATGTGCTCAAAGGAAAATTGGCAAATTCATTTGCAATGAAGGATTAGGGAGTTTCAAAACAAATCCTTGGTATGAGAATAACTAAATATCGGAAAAACCACAAATTAACATTGTCTCAGAATGAGTACATACAAAATGTGTTGGAAATATTTAATATGCAGATTTAAAAACCAATTAGTACACCTTTGGCTAGCCATTTCAAACTTAATAAGGAAATGTGCCCCAAGAACCAAGAAGATATGGATTATATGTCTAAAATTAGATATGCATAAGTAGTTAGAAGCTTAATGCATGCAATGGTCTACAAAAGGCATGATATTTCACATGCAGTGGGAATTGTAAGAAGGTACATGAACAATCAAAGAAAAGGATATTGAATGGAAGTGAAATGGATTCTCAGGTATTTGAGAGGTACCAAAAATCAAGTATTATGTTTGCTCCCTATATTACTAGTGTAGTCCCTTACTGTTATTGTTGTACCCCTTTAGTCCCTATATTTTTATTATTGTACCCCATAAAACCCCACTATTGTTATTGTTGTGCCCTTACATTATTATTCTTAGGTTGGTTAGGATTATATTGTGACCCCATGGACTCCTATATATAAAAAGGAGGTTTTGTCATTTGAATCATCCAAGAATTTTCATTTATTTAATGTAAAGGAGGTTTCTCCCTCGAAGTGGCTGATTTATAAGGCATTGATCTCTCTTTTCTTCTATTTTTGGAGTTGGTTTCATAACATTTGGTATCAGAGCTTTCGATTCAAGGGTTTGAATGCTTCAAACAAGTCATCGTGCAATTTTCACTATAACTTTTTTTCTGCGAAGGTTCCAAAGCTAAAAAGAAAAACAATTTGCTAAGAAATTCTGAGAAATGTTGTGTAAATATTTGAGATATGGTTTCTGGAAGTTAGGGTTTTTGCAGGCTCCTGGATTTCATCTCAAAGAGGTGACCTTGGGAAAATCGTCATAACTCTCTCTCTGAGCATCGGATGGGAATTCTGTAAAATGTGGCCGAAATTAAAAGATCTATATTTTCCTATGTATCAATTTCAGATCCAAAAGAGGAAACAATGATACATAGCACACCGTACAGGTTTTATCTACTGAACGAGTCCATAATTAGGTCATTGGGGGAGATTGGGCATAACTTTGTCTTGAAGAATCCAAATCAAGTCAGAGTTGTGGCATTAGAAATAAGACTCGAGGAGATACTACAGGACTGAAGATCAATTCTTGGGGATTCAAAATTATAGAGATACATCAGTTTCAATATCTATCTCCTCAAGAGGAAGAAAAAGGTGTGTAAGTTTTTTTTTTTATAAATTGCACAAGTCTTGTTTGAAAAATCATCTTGAAGGGATTCGAAGGGCATATTGAAGCATAGATATCAGTATTGGGTTATAAAATGGCCCCTAAAAAGAATTAAAAACCCACTAAGCCCTCAAAAGGCTCTACTATGACTCATGAAAAGGAAGAAGTGAAACATGATATATCAAAATTACAAGACCAAGTGCACCAAATTTCACTCTCGCAAAAGGAAACAAAAAATGAAATTGAAGTTTTGAAGAAAGGTGTGGAAGCTAAGATAGATGGTTTGAAGAAAGGCGTGGAAGTTTTGAAGAATGGAATGGAAGATAATATGAATGGCATGGAAGCTAATATGGATGACATGGAATCTAAGATATATGAAAAAATGAAGGACAACATGGAAGACATGAAGAATGATCTAATAATAGAAATGGAAGGTTTGAAGGAAGGTTTGACAAAGTTGATACAATAAATGATTCCTAATGGCAAGAAGGTAGTAAAGGAAACTCATGATGAGAACAAAATAAATGTTAATCGTGATTGTATAAACTCTAATGGCGGATTGAAGACCCACCATATTCCAAAGCTCGATATAAGGAAGTTTTATGGCAAGGATCCCGTAACATGGATAATACAGATGGATCTATATTTTGATATTCATAATGTGCAAAAAACAAAAAATGTATGCATTGAAACTTTACATTAAGAAAAAAATACATTTTTATGGTATTGATGGCTTTTCTCTCGTAAAAAATTTTTCGCTCTGTCAAATTTTATGGAGGAAATGATAGCACATTATGAGGATACAAAGAGCAACACCTTCTTTAGCTAATTAATAAATATCAAACAAAAGGGTTCAATGGTGGAGCACATTGAGGATTTCCAAAAATTTAATATAAGGGTAACTAATATGCCAGAGGAACACATGATTGATGTCTTCATAAGGACTTTAAAGGATAACATGCAACAAGAGGTTCGCCTTTGGGAACCTGTTTCATTGGAGAAGGCATTCAAGTTGGCAAGAAAAATTGAAAGTAAAATTATGGTGACAAGGAATCCTACCTCTCACATTTATAAATATGGAAGTGTTGCTACTCCTAGACTTCCACAACCTTCAAGGTTAACACCACAAAAATTGGAAGAAAAAAGATAAAAATGGCTTTGCTACAATTGTGATAGAAAATACACTAAAGGTCATAAGTGTGGTAAGAAGAAATTATTTTACATAGATTGTGAAGAGGAGGAATACAATGAAAAAGAAACTTCCAAAGAAGAGAACATACACTAGGAAACAACCCTAGCGAAAGAAGAAATGAGTCCAACCATATCATGTAATGCATTGGCAGGAATTACCACTCCTGAAACTCTGAATATAGAAGGACATATCAAGAAGAAAAAAGTATTAGTGTTGATTGATTCAAGTAGTACCCATAATTTTATTCATTGTAAGGTAGCCAAGGAATTGAATTGCTTCCTATACCCTGTTAGTGTCATTTTTTTCATCCTTCCGCTAGTGATCAAATAGACTCTTATCATGTCATGGTAGGGTCTCATTTTGAAATTTTTGTCATTCCGTTAGGTATTCATGCAAAATTTTTGTCACTTGGTGCAAATTTAGGTCTAATCTCACTCCTTTCAAAATTTTACTACTTCCTCGTTCATTCCACCACTTTGCTGAGTGTACCATAAGTCATGAGTTGTCATCATAATTTTGGTCATTTTCATCATGGTTTCATTCAGACAGAGTCTCCATTAGGTCTTAGGGTTTCCAAGGTCATCAAATCACCATTTCATGCATAAATTCTGGCAAATGAAGGAGTGCCAATAAATAAATTTCATCAATAATTTTGATTTTTAAATTTGATTTAAGAGCAAGATGTAATTTTATGTTCCTAATTTGTAATAAGTTCTCAGAGTTCCAAGTAGTTGCACAAAAAAAGTTCCATCAACAAATAAGAAAATTTCCAAAAAGTAAATCAGTGTTCCTAAGCCATCAAAATATGATTTTCAATGATCAGGTTCATAAATTAAAGGTAAAGAAGCAATGTAAAGTCAATTTCAAGAAAGGAAATGTGGGTCCCAAGTTTTTTTAATGAAATTTATCCAAGTATAAAGGCTCCCAAAGACCAAGAAGTCATTCATTTTCATTCTCAAGCACTAATCTCTCCAGGTTCCCCAAGAAACAAAATTATTTTTCCTTCAAAACATCAAATTCTGGGTCATTCGTTGTGCTTTTCTTCAAGGAGATGCACTTTTTGTAGGAGGGGCACTGCACTTTTCACAGTCCCTCGCTGTGCTTTTCCTCTATATGTTGTGCCCTTTGCAGAAGGGAGCCATGGTCCCAAATCTTCCTTGCAGATATTCTCAACCTTAGTTCAAGGTTTCTACAACTATTTCCACTTAAGTGGCACCTCTGTAGCCCCTCCTTTCAGCTTGTGGTGTTAAATTTATGCTGCATACCATCCCTTACCCTCTATGTCATTTTTTGAGAAATTGAAACCCTAGTTTCACAATTTACAAGCTTAATATTTTTCCCCTTAGACCCATTTACCTTCCCTACACCCTAACTCACTGCCCACTACCATTATATCCTCTCAGTTCCCATTCCCAAGCTATATTCCCTAAACTGATACCCCTAAGATGAAATTTTCTAAGCATCTAGCTACCTCCCTATATTAGAATTTCCTACCCCATTTCCCAATATATTTCACTCTCCCATCACATCCATAAGCTCCCTAATCCCTTTATACATTCCCCCAAATTTTCCCTCACCCATCACAATCCCCTAACCCTACAATCCTACTCCCTTTCCATTCCCCTTCTTCCCTAGGGTTTTCAAAAACAAACTACAAATAATGGAGGAAGAAAGAAACATAATGGAGGAGGAAATAAATGCCACATAAGAAGATAGGAAAAGATATAAAAAAGGAGGGAGAATTTTTAGATTAGATCCAACAGACACTAGGGAATTAATGGCTTCACCCTTAGTTGTAAAATGTTTCCAACATGTAGGTTGTTTGAATTTTGTGAGATGGAACAAAGAGTCCAAAGTCATCCTAATTTGACTAGGGTTTTCATTAGCAACCTCCAAAATAACCAAGTGCCTATAGTAGGGGTGACTTTCACCATTTCCTCTGACATCATTGTATCATCAACAGGGATATGCTAGGTGGGTGAAAAATGGTTTAAGACTAAGGTTTTGGATTCCTAGCTGTATGAGCCTTACCTCAAGGCACCTTAAAAAGATAACTTCAAAAAGACATTTAATTTTGGTCAGTTGTTGAACAGGTTTGTCCCCATGATGAAAATCACCATGAAACACTTGACCTATCGAGATATATTCTCTAGATTATACAGCGATCACATTAGGTTTCTCATGCATTTCACTAGGGTGAAATTTCTCAACCTTCCCTACTACTTGTAGAGAAGCATTGATAAAATGGCCTACATGGTGCAAAATAGAGATTATCAGCTTCATGTGAACAACCTATTCCATTACTCTCTGACTAAAATTATTGTCCTTCACCACCTTAATCAGTTGAACATAGATTGGGAGACCTTCATTGAGGCATATGTTTTCACTGCAGGACCAAGTCAACCTGCTAAACCTATTCCGCCAACAACATCAGTTCCTCACATGAAGACTAGGCTATCTAGCAGGGCTACAGTGAAAGAAACCAAAGAGGTAAAAGAGGTCAAAACCTACCATATGGGAACTAGGCAAGTGGTTGCTCCATATATTTTGGAAGAGGCCTTGTCTTCTTCATCAACAAAACAGGGAAATCAAAAGCAAAAAGAGGCAGTTGTTCAAGAGAAGGAATTACTTTTTGACTTGGTGGACTTGGATGTCCAATATGATAATGAAGCCTCAAATCTAATCATCAAAGAGAAATATGCCACAATTAGAGAGCTACAGGACAATATGTCGAGGGCACAATTTGTCATATACTTGAACAAGAAAACAAGCAATTGAAAGACAAACAAGTACTCATGGAATTGGATTTTCTGAAGACCAAGAGGCAAGATACCAAAGCTAAATCAGTGAGGGAACCTGATTAGTCTGACTATGGTGAGCCTCAAACCACCAATAGAAGACCACAAACAAGAGGTATTGAGAGAGCATTAGAGCAAGAGAAACATGAGGTACAACAACTCAGTTTTGAGGAAAGAATTGTAAAGGAAATCAATGATGATATAGAAGTGTGGCTTAACAGAGTGAATATCCACCTTGAAAAGCTCCTCCATAAGGCCAACAAGGGAAATGAGATGCTCAGACACATGGAAAATAGATACACCACTAGAAACAAGATTTTCAACATCAGAACAAGCAGTTGAAAGATAAACTCAAGAAAACCCTAATCAAGAAAAAGGAGGAGGAAAAACTTGAGTTACTTTATAATGCCTTCTTGATTGCTTGAGACACCTCATCATCACTTCATCTAAAAAAAAATTAGATTTTTGGGCAAGTTTTCAAGTTTTTGGGCTTTTTTAGAAAATCTCTACAGATTTGTATTCATAATGATTTCTACATCAAATTTTGACTACTGGCACTCAAAAAATAGAGCTTTTGACAGGTGGAAATGGCCAAAAACCACTCCAAAAGCACCTATATGCCTTCCATTTAAGCCTCTCGCTGCACTTTTTGACTAGTCTTGGGAGATTTCATTTTGTAGGAGCTTCACTCAACCATTTTCTGAGCTTGAGCACCGTTTTAACAAGTAGACTAGAATAGCTTTTCAATGAGCCACCTTGTGCCCAATTTGGACCTTAGGAAGTCACTCAAAATTGGTTTTGAAGGCCCATGCTGCACTTTTCATTAGGCATGCTGCACTTTTTATAGTTGACCGATTTCTTTAGAATTTTCAAATTCTCTCAGTTGATTGATGGATTCCAAGGATATTTATTGATGTAATTGTAAAATATAAATGTAATTATGTCATCATTAGTTACTAGAAGTAGATACATCATGTAAATATGTAATTTTGGTCAAAGTGAATCAGTTTCATGAATGATAGGGTTTAGTTGGCTAACCTCCCTAATCATTAGGATTCTAGTTGAGCACTTTGGGGATCAGCTCCACAAGTCAGGGATTCGACCCCTGAGAGTGGGTGAAGTATTTTTTGGTCTATATGTTTCATTTCCTCTCTCATTGCAAGGGTTATATGTTGTAGAATTTTATCACTAAACAATATTGTAATAATACTTTTGGCAAGAAGTAACAAACTAAGTTGCAACTATTTTGATGGGATTCATGTTGACAGGGTGCTCAAACTATTGGAGGAGAAACAATTATATTCAAAAACCTCCAAATGTTTCTTTGGAGTACAAGAGGTTGAATATTTTGGCTCTATTGTATCTCAGGAGGGTTTTAAGGTAGACCCTAGAAAAATTAAAGCCATTAATGAATGGAAAGGCCCCCATAAAGAAGTTGCGAGGATTTATTGGGTTAACAGGGTATTATCGAAACTTTGTTAAGAATTATAGGAGAATAGCAGCACCTCTAACAACATTATTGAAGAAAGATTCACTTTCATGAACTCTTGAAGCAACGGAGGCCTTTGAACATCTTAAAGAGGCAATGTGCCTAACACCAGTCTTAGCTACACCAAGCTTCACAAAAACCTTTATTGTGGAATGTGATGCCTTACGAAATGGAATTGGTGATTTTTTAATGCAAGAAGGAAGACCAATTGATTTTGAAATTCTTCCAATCAAAGGAAATTATTTAAAAAATTATATTTATAAGGAAATATTGGTAGTATTACATGCACTAAAGGAATGGCGACCTTACCTAATGGGAAGACACTTCAGGTAAAAAATAATCATGATAGTATTTAATACCTTTTAGAACAACGACTATCTTCAGAAGGGAAACAAAAATGGGTGACAAAGATGTTGGGTTGTGAATTTGCAATCATCTACAGAAAATGGAAGAAAAATTTTGTTGCAGATGAACTCTAAAGAAAGGATGAGGAGGTGGAAGCATTGCTTTGTGCCATTTCTATTATCCAACCAGATTGGATAACCGAAGCAAGGGAGGAATGGAAGAATGACAAAGAAGTGTGTAAACTCATTCAAAAGTTGTAGCAAGATCCCAGTACATATGATACATTTAGTTGGAAAAATAATTGCTTATGCCACAAAGATTGCTTATATTTTTGTAAGAATTCCCAACTAAAACAAAAGATCCTTTTGGAATTTCACACCTCTCCTGTAGGAGGACACTCGAGATTTTTAAAAACCTACCATATGGTGAAGAAATATTTTTTTTTGGGATGGCCTTAAGTATGATATTCAAAATTTTGTGGTAGAATTTTTTGTTTTCCAGCAAAATAATGTTGAGACAATTAAGACCTCGGGTTTGCTACAACCTTTACCCATTCCAAGTCAACATTGGGAGGAGGTTTCAATGGATTTTATCACATGTTTACCTAATTCCAAAGAAAAGTGTGTCATCATGGTGGTAGTTGATAGACTTACAAAGTGTGCGCACTTTTGTTCATTATCTCATCCATTTAAAGCAAGTACAGTTGCTACTTCATTTATGGAAACAATTCAAAAGCTACATGGAAACCCAAAGATTATTGTAAGCGATAGAGATCCCATTTTCACTAGAAATTTTTTGGTAGAATTATTTTCTTGTTTTGGTACTCAACTAACCCATAGCTCATCTTATCATCCTCAATATGATGGGCAAAATGAGATAGTGAAAAAATGTTTGGAGGGATATCTTCGTTTTTTTGTATGTAATAAACAAACACAATGGGTCAAGTAGTTACCTGTATCTGAATGGTGGTATAACACTTCCTTCCATACTGCAACAAAAATGACCCCATTTATGGCACTTTATGGATATTATCCACCGTCCATCACATCATATTTAAGAGAAAATTTTAAGGTTCAAGCATTGTAAGATAACATCAAGCATCAACAACAAGTTATCCAACTCTTAAAGGATAACCTAAATTTGGCACAAAATTGAATGAAACAAGAGACAAGTCAACATCACAACGAGAGAAGTTTTGATGTAGATGAATGGGTATTTTTACAGCTACAACCATATGAACAGATTTCCCTCAAGCAAGCTAAGAAGAAAAATAAATTATCACCAAATTAATATGGTCAATACAGGGTGTTGCAAAATATTGGTACTATATATGGCATACAAATTGGAGCTTCCTGCTTCTTCTCGAGTGCACCCAGTTTTCCATGTTTCATGCTTAAAAAAGGTTATAGGTGATAAACTTCCAGTTCAAACAATATTTCCATAACTTGATGAGGAAGGAAAAATCATATTGGAACCTGAAATAGTCACAAAAACAAGAACTAGACAGTTACAAAATCTATCAATTTCAAATTATCTCATAAAGTGGAAGAACTTACCCACTAAAGGTTCCACATGGGAGGATGAGAATTTTATAGAGAAGCATCTAGAGCTACTGAAGCATTGAGGAAAACACTTTTTTGAAGGATAGGGGCATGTTAGGTCCCTATATTACTAGTTTAGTCCCTTATTGTTGTTGTTGTACCCCTGTATTCCCCATAATGGTATTATTGTGCCCCATAAAACCCCACTATTGTTATTGTTGTGCCCTTACATTATTACTCTTAGGTCGGATAGGATCATATTGTGACCCCATGGAATCCTATATATAGAAAGGAGGTTTTTTCATTTGAATCATCCAAGAATTGCTCATTTATGTAATTTAAAGGAGGTTTCCCTCCTTGAAGTGGCTGATTTATAAGGCATTGATCTCTCTTTTATTCTATTTTTGGAGCTTATGCTTTGGTGGTTCAAACATTTCTCTACAGGGATATGTTGATGCAAATATGACAGGTGGTAAAGATAATAGAAGGAGCACTACAGGGTATGTATTTACTATAGGTGGAACAATTGTTAGTTGCGTTTCAAAAATGCAAAGTGTTATTGCACTTTCAACAACGGAAGCATAATATGTTGTTGCTACAAAGGCTAGTAAAGAAATGATTATGTTACAAAGTTTTATGGATGAATTAGGTAAGAGGCAAGAGATGGGCGGGTTATATAGTGACATACATAATGCCATTATTCTTACAAAGAACTCACCATTTCATTCCAAGAATAAACACATACAACTAAAGTACCATTCCATACGGTCAGTGTTAGAAGATGGACAACTGAAGCCGAAAAAGATAAAGACTAGCCAAAATCCTGTAGATATGTTAAGAAAAGATGTAACCAAGGAGAAACTGAAGTTTTTCTCAGTTTCAATTGGTTTTCAAGTATGATAATGAAGATGAGAAACAACCAGGTCCAAAGTGGAGTCATTATCTATAAAATGAAGTAGTCGTTGAGTTTCTACAATCAGTCTCCAAGTGAGAGATTGTTGGGTGTGGAGCCTAATTATCATCCTGATTTAGAGGTCTGTGTTTCAACCAAATGTATCTCCTAGGAAGAATGTACATCCTTCCATGCAGTGGAGTGCGGGGGGGCGAGGGGGGTCTTGACCCCCCTGTAGGGGTTTGTGGGGGCCCATCCCCCTCGGTTGGGGGGTCCGGGGGTCATCGGTCCCCATAAGCTAAAAATAAATGTAAATTGCCTTGTAAAATATTGTAATTTCGTAATCATTCTGCGTTTCTAATTAGGCGAATGATTTGATGGTAGAAGTTATGTTTAATAAATTGTTTTTTTCCCTAGAAGGAAACCACTCAGTTCACATTAGGGAATGGTATTGAGGCTATGTGTTGAGTGTGTATTCTGAGTGAGAAAGAGAAAGGGGGACTATGTGAGAGAATAGATGATATTACAGTGGATCTATTGTAGGTTGTGTCTCTTCATTTTGCTGGATAATATAAAGGAAGGAATTACTATTTCTCCATGGACGTAGCCCAAGTTGGGTGAACCACATATATCTGTGTCTCTCTTTCTTTATGTGTTTTCTGTGTTTGCATTTCGGCATATTTTTATGTGTTTGATTTCTTTGTAATATATATTTTTCTAACAATTAGGGCGTCATTTTGTAATTTCTGATATCTTGAAAAATTGGCCAATGGAGTTTCCTATGCCTTCTGGTATATTGGATTCCCAGAAGTTGTCCAGTAATGAGTACAATCACACCTAGTCCAGAGCCGCTTGGAATTATTCCTTGTTAGGGTTGTAGCATTCCTCCTAGTACCTAAGGAATAATCCCACACTGCCCATGAAATATGGCCCATTTTCAAATATGTGTTTCCTATCCCCCAAATCCTCAAAAATGACGATGAAGAATCCTTTTGCTCAAAGTCGGATCCCAAATTATTCTTGGGGTGCCCATTTGTGATACCACTAGGATGTCTTGCTCCTTGGGCCAAATTCCCAAAAACTTATAGATCATGGCATGATCTTTCATGTACTGGCGGGATTTATCAAGGCAGTTGTTAGGAATTACAAACTTGGGATTGAGTGTTGATTTAGGAACACAATGACTTCTCCCTCTGTGCACTTGCCATTCTGCCCCCATGACCGAGTTTTATTCAGTGCCTGATGTAACAGTGGTGACCTCTTCTTGATTCTTCCACCCTTAGATGAACGTGGAGTGGTTCATTACGTCCTTGAAGGATTGTGGCCCCTCACATCGAGGCGGGGGGAATTAATTATCACACCATTGAACTACCAATGCGATTCGACAGAGTTGATAGGCTACGAGAGAATCAGAGTGGTTCAGATCTGTCAGGAAGGTACTTGGTGAATAGAGTTTAGAAACCCTTGCTGAGCTCTCCAGCCAAACTCGATCTCCAAGTTTTAAATATTTATTTTTATTTAAATTCTACTAACTAGTTCATTTTTCAGTAATCGTTCTACAAAATTACCATAAGAAAATTGTAGAACAATTAAAATTATGATTCTTTTAAATTTCTTAAATCTATCTTAAATCCCAATTTAAAATAAATTACGAGATATGAAATGCCAAAATTACCAACTAATTGTAGTTCATTTTATCGTATTTAATTACACAGCCGCGGTAGTTTATGAAATTTGTCCCACTCCACCTTTCTCCTTCACCTCCTCCTTCACACTATACTTCTCCCTCCATACATTGAAACCTCGGGATTTTATTTTATCTTAGCTTCATTTCAAAAACCTTTGATATGGCTTATTCTCTCACCTGCGATGAGATGTTTCTCCCTCCTCCGATAACATATATTGGACCTCAAATATAACATGATATTGAACTTCAACTTAATAGAACTCCTGATGAGGCTTATATTAAACGGTGGAATAGTTGTTAATATGACCTCTTAGTGTCCCATTCCATAAGACCTAAAGCAAGTGAATATCGTAACTCCAACTTAAAAACCTCCCCGATTTCACATATTTTTCCACTATTATAATATGGTGATGCCCGATACATTACTTATACCTAGGATGGGTTTCTTATGAAATATTTTATATTAAAATTTGTCACATTGGGCATCTCATATCGGACCTCGGGACTTTTTGTGCATCAGAGAAATTGTTTAAAAAAACTTACGATAATGTTAACTTTCGATATGCCAATAATACCTCTCCTCCATTATTTCAACATGGATATGGCTCTTTGTATTATTGGATGTTAATTAAACATATTACTTGAAGGTTATTAAAATAGCTTTTGAGATGGAGGGTGTAATATACTTTTTTAATATATGTTAATATTATTAAAATGTATATATTATTAATTTAATGAAATTGAATTTTAATTGATATAATTAAATTGGTTAATCTATAATTAATTTAATTAATTGTGTATATTTTATTGACTAAAATTTAATTAGAAGTAATTGATTTAATTTAAAATTAAAATTTTTTAATCAAATTTTCCTCATTTTGGTCTAGGAAGAAATGTTTCCAGGATTCTAGCAATTTTAACGCTTCAATTTTGGAAGCTCATAAGTCGAGTTTTCTTTGGCTAAATGAGGCCCATGATGACTCGTTAGATAGATAAAATCATAGAGAATAGTTTCGAAGTGGTTGCATGACCATATTTAGTAATTAAATAAGTCTAAAATAAAGCATAAAATTAAGTTCCGAATTTGTAACCAATTTTTTTTTTTGAGTTTAGTTTTTTGCATTTTCATTTGCCCAAATATTCTAACAATTGCAGATCCATTCAATTTTGTTCTCTTTGATAAAAAATATCTTCACAAATATTAATGCGAAGATCAAATGTTTTATTTATTTATTTATTCAATTAGATTTTCATTGGAAATGTTGTTTTCCCAAATTGGTAATTATGATTATGATTTTCAATTTAATTTACTTTTGATTAATTATTGGGAGAAGATGTAAAACTTATACAAACAAAATGTATTCCAATGGTTTCTATCTGATCATGCAATTAACTAGAGAAAAATACTGAATGCTTCTACAATTAATTATGCAGAAATTAAACACGATCACACAATCACACCAAGTAAAAGAAAGAAGCAAATGAATTCACAACATAGATGTTTTTTACTGGGGAAAGATTTTTGCTCAAAACCCCTCTATCTGTATTGTATAATGAACCAAGAAATCATCAAAAAATACAATGCACTCTTCTCAAAAGAGTCTACTACACTATCTTGACTGTCTCACACTGATCCAGACAAAATTGGTCCAACACTTTGCTAATTCTTAGCTCGTCTTCAGCCTGCCTTTCACACGCAATCCTTGTGGAATGCAATCCCTATTATTTAGGAGTTTCAACCTTCCTTGGTTGCGCAAGTATCATGGGAAACCCTGTGTTGTTTTAACTACATCCAGGCAATTTTCTACAAATACAAATTATAGTCAACTTCCCTTTAACCTCTATCTCAACTGGGCCTTCATCAGAACTGAAATTCATGCAACTATTAATAGTAAATCATCATTCACTTGAAAAATCACTGCATGTGAATTAAATTTGATTTAATTCACTTGACCTCTCACTAGTGCCACAATCAGTTACAACTAGTTAAACTGATTTTAACTCACTTAATTGAGTTAATTGATTTCTCATGCATTAAACTAATGCAGTAAGTGCATCTTGAACTATAAAACACATAGACTCACTCTGCATGCCTCACCAACCACCCTAAACTCGAAATTTATGAGCTAATGGAGTCTATCATGTTAGTCTCTTGTATTCTATAGTATCACTAGATGACTATGGATTTTCTATAGTTTGTTGAAAATAACATTCCCTAACTATCATTTTTTCATAAATCTAACTGCCTTCATTATTTTCATTTTACCTATCCACTATTTCTCATTTTGCCTCTCTCAATACCCTCATGCTCTGAAAAAACTCATGTTTGACCCTCAAAACCCTCTTTTTGGTTCTATTCCCCTTCTAAAAACTCCACTTTCCCCATTCTACCCTTTTTCCCCTACCTAACACCCCATTTTCCCCATACAAACCTTTCCCCCTTCATTCGTTTCCCTTCCTCTATAAAAACAATGTAAAAAACCCTTTTTTACATTGTTTTAAAAACCAAATTCTATTTATTTATCGGGCCCCACTATTTAATAAAACCTTGTTTTATCTAAAATACCTGACCCCATTATATTAACCTCCCTACACCCCTTATACGCTTTAAGCCCTCGCTTTAAATCCCTTACTCTTCGCTTTCATGTAACCCTGGCCCCCCATACATTAAGCACTTTCGCTTTAAAAATACCCTGGGCCCCGCATTATACAAACCCCGCCTATAATAAACTTACCACTCCATATACCCCTGGGCCCCACATCATGTTTTACACCTGTGATCAGATCGCGTGATAGTCGTCGGATCTCCACCTCCTGATCCGACAATCCTGATCTCTTATTGCAACCACAAAAGCACGAGGGTTAAAAATCTTTGGACCTTGTGATATGGGTGGTTTTACCGCCGCCTCGTCCTTCCACACATCGCTCCCTCTGTGGTGTCGCATCCCCCCGACCAATACCTCTTACTTCTTACACCCTGTGCGATAAACCACTCACTGCTCTTGCACGATAACCCGAAATCACTGACGCTCGTTCGAATATGCCGAAGCCCCGAAATCTTTGTGATAAGCCCCAATCTGCCATGAAAGCCCATGCAATACTCCAAAAGGTCCATAAGGCCATAACCAAACGTAGGAAAACCGAAAGTTTCCATTTGACCAGACTCTGTCCACAGCGCAGATTTTTAAATTAACAAATTTTCTTTAAATTATGTAGGTGACTGATGTAGAAATGAATAACTTCATTATGAAGTCAGAAAAATGTTTAAGAAAGTCCTCTAGGTGACGATCCAGAATTATTTGTTTCATCGAAGAGGTCAGGAGTGCAAGATTAATCAAAGGCAGCAAGAATTCTTTGGTGGACAGGGTAAGGAAGAAAGGAGAGTTTCGCGGTGACTGTGCAGTTAAAGAAAGATTAGAGATGAAGACAAATAAAGGAAACAGTGAAAGAAATTGTGGCAGTCAAAGGGCAGAGATAAAGAAAGAAATGACAAAGGTAGTAAAGGAGAAAACAGTAACAGAGACAGGAAAGGGACAAATCAGAGTTTAAATGAAAAATCAAAAACAAATCAAAGAAGAAGACATATCTGAATGACTAAGGCACTCAACAATTACTTCTTCCAAATCACATTGGCCACCTATAGCCAAATTTTGGTTTAATCAGCTACCACAGTTAATAAGGCAGTCAGAGATATTTTAAGCATCTCAGCAGTTATTGTAAAAGTTAATAAAAAGCCAAAAAGTCAAAAATATCGTAAAAGTTAGCTCAACAGTTAAGTTAAAAGTTATTAATACAGTGAGTCAGTCAATGATATTTTTCCTTGCGCCTTGCATGGTCTCAAAGGTAGAGATTACCATTACTATGTAATAAGTGCAGTATGAAACCCTAGACTAGGATCACCTCCTCATCTACAGTTAAATATTGCCTGTATTGTTCATTATTATTGTTGGTTGGTTGGTTGTTACTCGAGTGATTTCTAGATTAGATTTGATCAGACTCTGAGTTGTAGAGACTATTGCACTAGAGTATTGTAACTATTTTGGATATCAGTAATACAAGCATGTTCACATGATTCTTGAGCTATGTTAATGGTGATGTTATCCCTCTTTGTCTTTGTTTCTCCTTTGTTTTCCATATTTTTCATTAATTTCTCTGATAAAAGAACATAAATTTTAGGTTGAGATATGATGTTTGGGCACCTTAATTTTTTCTGTTTCTATTATCTTTATGATTTCTTCTGCAAGGTCTGATTAGAGAATTTAGGGGTGTCCTGCTCTCTAGTTCCACCTAGCTTGTTGCCTTGAAGTTTACTTAGTAGAGTTTAGCTAAAGAATTCAAGGTTTGCCCTGCTCTTTACTTTTTCTTAAACTATTATTTTAAAGGCCTTCTTTGAAGTTTGATTAAAGAATTTAGGGGTGTCCTGCTCTTTAATTTCGCTGAACTATTATCTTGAATTTTTTCCTTGTCTAAAAGTAATAGCTAGAGAACTCAGGGGTGTCCTGCTCTCTAGGATTGCTGGATTGTTGTCTTAAAGGTTTTCTTAATAGATTTTTGGCTAAAGAATTTAGGGGTGTCCTGCTCTTTAGTTTCTCTTAAACAATTATCTTAAAGGCTTTTCTTGTTGAATTATAGTTAAAGGATTCTTAATTTCCCTTTAGTTTTACTGAATTCACAACTTGCTATCATTTCATATTTCATCTAAACTAAAAAGATCCACTTGATATAGTTAGCTTGCCATATCAAAACCCTTGCAGAGTTGATGTACAATTAAAACCTTTTATGACTCCATAGCCCAATGGATTAATGTTTCTCACAGTCTATCTATCCAATTGAAACAATCACTCAATTGATAAATCAATAAATCAAACAAAACAAACAAAACCAAGCTTTATAAATAGCCTAAAAACATAAGACATAAGCATAAAGATAAATCAGATAATTATAAACATAGAGAGAGCCATGTCTGAGCCTAGGAAGGCTAGATCCTTGAGCTCCAAAGTGGCCTGATGTGGTTCACTACAGTTTTTTTTTTCCAATCTTGTAAATCACGGGGTGCCAGCATATCACAATCAATTAACTATTACAAGTGTTTATGAGATAAGATTACAATTTATTGTCCAACTTAATTAAGGGAAAATTAAATTAGACACATTTCAAATTTATTAAATAAATTGGCTTGCACACTAATGTATCGCTAGGACTCATCACTACATGACCTGTGGTCCCACACTAGTGTGTGTGTTGTCATGTTGTTTCTGGATGCCAATTTCACTATTTCTTGTTGTAAATTTCAACACTCCCTCTCAACAAGAACGAAATTAATCTGTCTCGATCAGGTACCTTGGAATGTTCTTGGATGTGAACATGAAACTCTTGCATGCAACACTTCTCTAGTGTTGTTCGCACATGCAAATCTTGCATGCAACATGCAACTCCTGCATGCAACACTTCTGTAGTGTTGTTCGTACATGCAAATCTTGCATGCACCACTTCTCTAGTTTCTTTTACACATGTAACTCTTGCATGCAACACCTCTGTAGTGTTGTTCCCACATGCAACTCTTGCATGTAACACTTCTGAAACTGAATAGCCTCCAAAAAAATTGAATCAGTATAATGCATCTCTCATCGGAGTCTTCTGACTACTGCTAGCTACTGCACATGTCTACTGGACTCTCTATGCTGTTGACATCTGCATCCATGCACTCTGCATTGCTTCCAACTCTCATCTATACTCCAATATCTGACATTTTTCACTCTTATTTCTATCTTCCTGACATCTGACTGCATCAATCTAAATAATCCTTCCTACTACTGTTGTACTGTGGGATCCTCGTAGCCAGGTTCGATCCATGAGACACATCATCTCAATGAACCCTGCCCACTTTCTTCTTGGGATTAATTCTACACATCACCTAACCTCACACTTGGAGGTATAGCTGCATGTACTCCCTCTACCATTTTGGCTCGAAATTTCCTTTTCTTGGAGGTCTCTACTTGAGTGGAATCTTCCACTCGGTCTCCTCTCTACATCTCCAATTGTGGCGGATCCAAAAACTTCTGAGACTACTTCTGAGGCTGCATGTTGAGAGATAATTTCTCCCTCTCAACCACCAAGTCATTAACCACTGCGTTTCTCCTCAAATCCTTGCATGCATCCTCAACCTAGAGATAATACAACCTACAGGTTCTTGACTCTCACACCAATCTTCTTCACTTGTCCCATGGCTATGTGTTGAAGGAAATTTTTTCCTTTTCTAAACGTTACTTCATTACCATGTTCTTCCAATAATGATGCGGAGACAAGGTTCTTCCTTAGGCTTGGAACATATAAGAAATATTATAGTCTGAGATGCGAGCCATTCTCCCTCTCAAAGGTAACTGTACCTATGTCGGTTGTGCTATACCTATCATCACCTCCAAACTCTATGCTCTGTTGGAGGTCCTTCTCCTCCAAGTCACTGAAGAGATCTCTATTCCCCGTCATATGGAATGGGGCACTTCTATCTAGATAGCACATGCATCCCATTACAGTGCTGGCCATGCATGCAATGAGAGTAAAATCAAGCTTGAACTGTGAAGCCAATGCTTCACCTGCTGAAACTGTAGGCTCCTTCTTGCTTTTCTTCTATGGACAATTTGTAGCATACAGCCCATGCTCGTGATAGTGAAAGCATCTGATCTTGGAAAATTTTTTCTTTCCCACTTTGCCTCGGGATTTCTTTCCCTTGGCCTTATTTTCCTTACTAGCCAAGGCAAAATCTTCCTCCTCATTAGTCTTGGATGAGGATCCATCCCCGGTATTCTGCCTGAATTCTTCTTGTACCAAATCCTACCAAATTCGCTCCTAATATGGTAAGTTCTCTCTCCCATTGACAGAGTCATGATAAATATGTCATCTCTTGGGAAGGCCTAGAAGTGCTAGGCTCACTAAGTCATCATATGATACGGTCACACCAACACTTCCAAGGTCATATCGACATTGAGTGAAATTTTCCAAGTATGTTGGTACCGTCTCGCCCTCCTCCTTCTTGATTTTCCTGAGCTTGTCCTTCAGCGCCAACTTCCTTTGGTCGTTGTTGTTCTGAAATAGATTTTTCAAGGCCTTGTACATTGCATGTGGAGTCACCTTGCCATCGAGACTCGAGACAATGTAATCTCAAAATCCCTCCAGGAAAAATTTTAGGGGCTAATATTTGTAGATGGGCTAATTTTCCATGTTTTTTCCAAAAATAAGATTCGCCAATTCCCATTTTTCCCTACAAGTGATTCACCAAAATTTTATAAGAAAATATTATTTTACCTTAAAAATCGCCAAAATTCTATAAAGACTATATAAAATCACTAGAAATTTTAATATTTTTACTAAAATATCAGTAATAATTTTATAGTTTGCATATTCTGGATTAGTAAGATTCACCAAGGTTTCTAATCTTTAAGATAGGTTTCCATCCTTAAAATTTTCCCTGAATCCCTCTAATAAGATCCTCCTTGCCCTTTCTGCCTTCTTTTTTCCAAGCATCAAGAAGAGCGGTGTTTGCTACTGCAAGCTTGGAAATATCATTATCAATGAATTCGTTCAACCCATTTTCCTCTAGCACTACCTCCATTCTGTCTTTCCATGCAATATTATTAGAACCTCCCTCGAGTGCATATTCCAATCTTAAGCCACTGAAAGCCATCTTGATCCGCTTGTCACACCAACGAAAGTATCTACAAGTTTGAATATTGTCCAACAGAAACTCAATTTATTCTCCACTATTGTGATTTATGGCGCTTTGATACCCTGTAAAAATTATACAAAAAAATGTATTCCAATGGATTCAATTTTATCATGCAATATACTAGAGAAAAATAATGAATCCTTCTACAATTAATTATGCAGTAACTAAACGTGATCTCATAATCACACCAAGTAAAAGAAATAAGCAAATCAATCCAAAACACAGATTTTTTTTCCTTGGGAAATATTGCTACTCAAAACCCCTCTATCTATATTGTATAATGAATGAAGGAATCATGAAACAATACAATGCACTCTTATCACAAGATTCTGTTGCGCTATCCCAACTGTCTCACACTGATCTAGACAAAATTGGTCCAACACTTAGCCAATTCTCAACCTGCTTCAGCTTGCCTTTCTCACACAATCCCTATGGAATGCAATCCCTATTCTTTAGGGATTTCATCCTTCCTTTAATACGCAAGCATCATGGGAAACCCTGTGGTGTTTTAACTGCATCCGGGAAGTTTTATAAAAATACAACTGATAGTCAACTTCCCTTTAACCTTTGTCTCAACTAGGTGTTCATCAGAACTGACATGTATGCAACTAGTAATAGTAAATCATCATTCACTTGACATATCACTGCATGTGAATTAAATCTGATTTAATTTACTTGACCTCTTACTAGTGCAACAATCAGTTCCAACTAGTTAAACTAATTTTAACTCACTTAATTGAGTTATCTGATTTATCATGCATTAAACTAATGCACTAACTACAACTTGAACTCTAAAACACATATAATCACTCTACATGCCTCACAAACCACCCTCAACTTTAAATTCATGAGCTACTTGAGTCTATCACACTCAGTTAACTATTACAAGTGTTTATGAGATAAGCTTACAATTTATTGTCCAATTTAATTAAGGGAAAATTAATTTATACGCATTTCCAATTTATTAAATAAATTGGCTTGCACACTAATGTATCACTAGGACCCATCACTACATGACCTGTAGTCCCACACTAGTGTGTGTGCTATCATGTTGTTTCTGGATGCCAATTTCACTATTTCTTGTTGCAAATTTCAATAGAAGAGTCGTTGGAAAGATCAGGAAAATAAGAGAAATGTAAGAAGTACAAGCAAGAGAAGAAAATAAAGAAAATTGTTGGATCAAATTTGTTCTTCAAGAACTCTCCTATTTGGAATTCATTTTTGTAATTATAAATATGATTTTGTGAAAGGAACAAAGGGTTCCTCTCCTCTACAACCAAAGGCTATTAAATCACTATTTTAATAGGAGATTATAGTTGTAGCTAGGAGGAAAACTTCATATCTGAGGTTAAGGGAAATATCTGTGATTTATGCTTGTTGTACATTTACATTACTATAATGTATTGTGAGTTGGATTATGGAAAGAAACAACATTTTTGGTTCTGAAAGGGAAGCTTTGTTTAGCACTATTGTTGGAAATTTCTCCAAGGAGCTGAAGCTACTCAACGGATGCAAGAATTGTAATGCGATTTTCATATGATTTAGCAAATTCTAATTTCAATGCATTATTGTTTGGATTGTAAAGTTAGTCTTCCATTGCCAATTTTTTTTAATTAGTTTTAATTTTTGTTCTAAATAGTGCATGACTTTTGATAACTATTTATTGTTCAATTACATTCCTATTTTGATTTCTCTCTTGTTAATTAAATGAACTATTTCTTTAATTTATGAGAATTATTCAATGGATTCAATCATATAAATAGTCCTCTTCCCCTATTTAGTTAGTTCATCTACTCTTGAATTGAGAGAGGGATATACTTTTCCTAATTCGAGATAGGATTATTTTACTTGCATCTTAGAGTAAATTAGCATTTAGATTTATTTTTTCATTTTTAGAAGTCGCCTCATATAGGGGCATAATTTAGTTGTGGCCTGGATTAGCCCTAGATCAACTTAAGTGTCACTTTATTTCTTGATCTTAGCAAGAGGGTTGATCTAATGTCTCTTCTCTATTAGAAATTATGAGGCATACTATAAGCCAACATAGATAGAGAGAAGGTAATTGGACCTATTTTAACCAATCAGAACCACCATTCCAAATGGAAAAGAAGCTACTTTAAGTTCCCAACTTGGTGGTCTCCCATATAATGTTGAATGGTCATTTTGGGCCATTAATATGATGTCGGTAATGAAATCGTGTTATTGTACTATTGACTAGGACTACCATTTTTTCCTTCCACATCAGGTGCTAGGTAAGTGACTTGAATTTTCCAATTGTTACAAGTTCCACCATGGTTTTTCATTCATTGTTCCTTCACTTGACCAAATGTCGACCAAAAACAATTTTTTAACCTTTAACAATTTTTTACCCCCCCTTTTTATATTTCGGGGTAGGTTCCCCTCTAATTAATCTCATCCATTGGTATTTGGTTAGTGGGATTCATCAAACCATTTTTGTGCTTTTCTCCCCCCTGCCCTTGTTAAAATTCTAACAACTAGAGAAGGGATCTGAAATTATATTTTGGTTGTTTGATTATGTTCCCTATATTTCAATGAATCTGCTAACCTTTAAAGTTGCATCCTTTGACTCGGATTTAATTTTCATTACTTGTATAATATTAAATGGGTTGTTCCAAAACATAAATTAATTTCCCACACTTAACATTAGGATGCTTCCTTGGATTATCTGTATTATAAAATATGTTATGTACATTTTTCAAATATATATATATATATATATATATATATATATATATATATATATATATATATATATATATCTTGTTACAACATCGACTCCAATGTGATATTCCTAAATTAGCATGTAGCTAATAGGAGTATTGATTTTTTCTTTTTGCACCTAGTAGATGAATAAATGGGGGAAGAGACCCATAATTAACTTGAATTAGCATAAAAACCCTCTTGGTATGAAATGGGATAATTATAGTAGCTGTATTTGACACCATCATGTGTGAACAAGGGCAATTGGATGTGGAAAAGTCAAGTTTGACCAAGTCAACAACATTCATGGAGAAGAGTGGATCATCAATGCAAATAGCTCAATATGAAAAAGGATCAGTTTAAACAAACATATGAGAGCTGGATTGAAGACACTTGGGTGTGAAAAGGGGTGAAGCAGGTTGAAGGGGTCAAATTTGACCAAATAAAATATCATGGTTATGGAGGAGTGGCCTTGATGGAGATACAACACAGCTTTGGAGGGAGATTGATTATGTGATGTTGGAAACCCTAATGGGTGGGACTCAAGGTGAGGAGGTTCACATAATTTATAAGGAAGAGGATGGAAGCCATTTACGGTTAGCTTGATGATTACTGATTTTATGGTCTGAATGACTATTTTTCCTTCTCCAACTGTTTAGCTGAGATTGCAGTGCTGTTTAGCACAAGGCATTCCTGCTTAGGGATTCCTTCTCCTTCCTTGAGAGGCCTCTTGGAGAAGCATTGTACTTCAGTTTTCCACACTCAGGCTTGATGCCAAGCATCCTCCTTCAGATAAAATGTTATTTTTGTAGAGTGTAATGTTGTGTTGCAGGGTGTTGCAGTGGAAGGTTCACAACACCACTTATGGAGCTTGTCTTTCAAAGGAGGGAGCATTCCTCTCCTTGGGAGATCAGTGAGGGAGAATTTTGAGAATATTTTACATCTTGGCACTTGGCCAAAGAATTATCCATCTTCTACAATGTATTCCTTTACAGGAACTATGTCATTTATCTTAGTATTGCAGTAGCAAGGTCAAGACCCTTAATCTTGAGCTTGTTCCATGTGGAAAGGGCCAACCCTTCTCCCGGAAGGATTCTATAATGCATATTCTTCTACTCCTTGTATTATTTAGTTTTATATATTTAGAGCTATAGAATAACTGTGTTGTTTCAGATCTAGATCTACAGATCTGGTATTTTATACTTTTACTTTCATGAAGCCCTTACCGGGTTATTCTCATATTGTATAAAAAGGAAGGGATATCCATTTTTCTCAGCCATTGAATGATTTCCAACTCCTGATATATTATTTCTTGTAGTTTTTTGCATAAAAAATCATTAAAATAACGTGTCACATGCTCCAGGAATTCTGCATGTCATAAGTCATGGGGTTTGGTCATTTTTAGGCCATATCGAGTTGGGGAGATCTGTTTAACTTGGCTAGAGTGATTTTTTTTGTACGCATTCTGTATGTGAGATGTAAAATGTATGAAATAAGGGATCCAAGTGCCATTTCTCATAGTTATAGTGTAATTTCCTAAAGATAACATTTTTATTGTCCATATTGCTGCATTTCCCCAACTTTTGGGATCATAAAAGACATAATAAGTTGCTCTTGTAACACTAATTGATGGCTATGTGTTTTCAACACATTTTATGAGTTAATTTATTACTTCTATTCCAATTTTGTGTTCCTATATTGCTGCAACCCTATTTTGGGATATTACAGTGGTATGACAGCATAATCTTGGCTCAACCTATGAGTTCCAGCCATTATTCTATCAGAAGAATAATAAGACAAAGAGAAAGATCAAAATTATGGAGAGAATGAGCTTTGTCACATCACTTTTCAGATCTAGGAAGAACCTCTCCAAGGAGGTTAAGCAGATGAAGGAGAAGAAATGCAATGAAACTCCTAGAGGGTTTCAAGAAGAGGAAGGACCATGCACTTCCTATTCTCAAAGAGGAGAAGACAAGAGGAATTAAGGACACTTGGAACATGAGATCCTAACGAGATACCTTGTTGAGTACAAATCTCAACCTAAAGCCTTCAAGGAGACTCTAGCTTTCCCACAGTTCATTCAGCTGGAGGAAGAGAGGAGGCCTTGTAGCACAAGGAGAATCCAAGGCAATAGGTTTCTATTTTCCACTTTTGATGGGACATATACAACAAGGGATTGGGCAAGGCGACTTGATGCATTATTCCTACGACATCCAGTGGTAGAGAGAGAGGCAGTAGAGATTGCAGCGCTGCACCTGGAGGGTAAGGCAAGCACTTGGTGGTTCAGCCATAAGAGTCACGAAAGAGTATCTAATTTTTGAGATTTCACTCAGAGGGTGATCAAGATATTTGATGAAGAGAAATCAGAGAATGAGGAGCCCTCACCACCACTTGAGGAAACTTGTACTAGTGTTGTCATAACTTAGGAGGAGCAGCCTTCAACATCAGTAGTTGGGGGAGCCAACACATTAGGAGGAGGAGCTCTTGCAGCCATACAAGGTGTTCCCAAGTCCCATCAAGGTATGATTGAATTTCCACTTTATATTATTTCAACAATTCTTTTAAAGGATTGTGGAAATCTTCCTTTGCATGACCAAGGGTCAACACATACTGTTGATATGGAACAGTAGGATTGCAATACGCTGTGAAAACTTGAATGGTTCAAGGAAGGGATGAACCATCACCTTCATGTGCCATTATTGAGTTGCATACCACACTTGAGGTTGGGGTTTGAAACATTGGAGGAGAAGATGAATCTTGACCAAAAAAAACTCATACAAAACCCTATGTTCATCCTTGAGTTGGAGTATGAGACAGCCATTACATCATTGGAGAGATTAACAACACTGTCATTAATCAGCAGTGAGGAGGTTTTTCCTTCAACACACTTGGATATTTTTAGATTCAAGATGGTTAGGGGTATGAGATATTTTCTAGGAGATCTCCAAGGAATTGCATTTCAACATCCCATGAAATGCAAAGAGAAGAATCTTCTTTAGGAGAATGGTAGTATTCATTGGAAGGGAACCAAGGTAGATTATGATGCGAGGCATCCACATATGGATGAATGGGAATGTATGGAGAGAAAGAGTTTGGTGAGCCACTTGCAACTCTATGACACAGGGCAGCAAGAGGCAAGGCTACGTTGGCTACTCTTGAGAGAGTTTGGCCATCATGTGACATACCCTTTGTCAAAAGGTATGTTATAGATTGAGGCATTGCATGGCACCCATATGATATGGCAGTAGAAGATTTGTTTGTATGGGGAATCATACAAGACAAGCATTATGATATTACTCTATGGCTTGTATGAGGGAGAGATAAGGGAGTGGAAAGAGTTATTGTTGCTGTGGTTGCTCTTGGGAGAGTATGGGCATAATTTTTCCCATACTTGTCATGATATTTCCAGAGCGGAGGATGGCACATTCAAAGTGCAAAGAGGCTACCCTTCAGCATTGGAGGATAAGGAGAGGCTTCCATATAGGAAGAATATTTCCCCACATAGCAGGAGGATGGTGGATGGCTTTGGCATGTGGAATGTCAAAGGAAGGAGTCATGGAGTGACAAGAGCCTTATCACTAAGGTCAAAAATGTTGTCACTTGGGAGTATGTGCCTATTGATGGAGTGTTCCAAGAGGAGTATGCATCCCTTATTTTTGCATATTTTTATGAGAATATTCTCATGGGAGGACTCATCCATGGACCTCACTTTTAGCTTACTCATTATGCATGGTAAGAAATACATTTCTGTACTTATTGATTGTTCCATTGAGTATTTGTATCTTCTCACCATATATGAACAGTGCATTGCTCCACAAGAGAGCAATATTATTCTTGGGTTTCATGGTCACTTTAGGACCAACCTTTATAATAATGATAACCCATTTCTACATGACCTTGGTCAAGTGTATTGTTATTTTGATTATGCTCAGCTGATACATATTGCTGATTACCACCACATAGTAAAGGAGCAAACATGCACAGCTAGTAATTCAATGGAAGACCACTTGCCACATGATGTTCTCAAACAGTAGTTGGGAAGACTGCACTATATCCACTTGAGAACCCATTGGTATCATCCAAACTTGCACACAACCTTTATAATTTTTCTGATTTGGATGCCATATGGTGATGATGTGCCATTCATCTTGTATGGAATGGTTTGGGTTAGCATGATTCATGACATTAGAGAGAGGATCTTTGAAGATCCAATCTTCTTTTTTCCACTTGAGGAAAACCAGTGTGCAGCCCAAGATCAACATATACTCTACACTTATCATGAGTGGAGAGAAGGATAGTGTGGGGTAGGCCATTAGGTCTACCATGTTTAGTTATTCAACCCACCTACATTGTAGGAGCCAAAGGTGGAGGAGATCTTTCATGAGTTGCCATGTTGGAGGGTGACTCGTTATGTATGGATGATAGCTTGGGGGTGGAGGTTTTACATGGGAATGATAATTCCCAATGCATTTCAGAGTCCATGCCTTGAGAGGACCTCTGGACAGTACATAGTTTCCTCCTTGAGTATTTCACCTTTTCATGATGATGGTTATTTGGGATGCTCACCAAATGCTAGCTTGCATGCTTGGGAGGGGCACTATGGAGATTCATTGTTGAGACAACATCATATTCCTTGGAGGAGTTCATCATATGAGGATTCTACGCGAGGAGGAGAGGAAAATCTTCAATTCTATCCTTGCAGTTGCTTGAGGATAAGCAACATTTGGGAGGGGAAGACTGTAATATTCCTAAATTAACATGCAGCTAATAAGAATATTGATTTTTGATTTTTGCACCTAGTACATGAATAAATGGGGGAAGAGACCCAAAATTAACTTGAAATAGCATAAAAACCCTCTTGGTATGAAAGGGGATCATTCTAGTAGCTGGATTTGACACCATTATGTGTGAACAAGGGAAATTGGATGTGAAGTTTGACCAATTCAACAAAATTCATGGAGAAGAGTGGATCATCAATGCAAATAGCTCCATATGAACAAGGATCAGTTTAAACAAACATATGAGAGCTGGATTGAAGAAACTTGGGTGTGAAAAGGGGTGAAGTATGTTGAAGGGGTCAACTTTGACCAAATCAAATAGCGTGGTTATGGAGGAGTGGCCTTGATGGAGATACAATGCAGTTTTGGAGGGAGATTGATTATGTGATGTTGGAAACCTTAATGGCTGGGACCCAAGGTGAGGAGGTTCACATAGTTTATAAGGAAGAGGATGGAAGCCATTTGAGGTTAGCTTGATGAATATTGATTTTATGGACTGCATGACTATTGTGCCTTCTCCAACTGTTTAGTTTAGATTGTAGTGTTGTTTAGCACAAGACATTCCTGCTTATGGATTCCTTCTCCTTCCTTGAGAGGCCTCTTGGAGGAGCATTGTACTTCAGTTTTCCACACTCAGGCTTAAGGCCAAGCATCCTCCTTCAGCTACAGTGTTATTTCTACAGAGTGTAACGTTGTGTTGTAGGGTGTTGCAGTGGAAGGTTCACAACACCACTTTCGGAGCTTGTCTTTCAGACGAGGGAGCATTCCTCTCCTTGGGAGATTAGTGAGGGAGACTTTTGAGAATATTTTACATCTTGGCTCTTGGCCAAAGAATTTTCCATCTTCTATAGTACATCCCTTTCCAGGAACTACGTCATTTCTCTTAGTATTGCAGTAGCAAGGTCAAGACCCTTGATCTTGAGCTTCTTCCGTGGGGAAAGGGCCAACCCTTCTCCCGGAAGGATTGTATAAAGCATCTTATTATATTCCTTGTATTATTCAGTTATATATATTTAGAGCTACAGTATAACTACATTTTTTCAAATCTAGATTTTCAGATCTGGTATTTTATACTTGTACTTTCATGAAGCCCTTGCCGGGTTATTCTCATATTGTATAAAAAGGAAGGGATGTCCATTTTTCTCAGCCATTGAATGATTTCCAACTCCTGATCTATTATTTCTTGTAATTTGCTGCATAAACCCTCATTAAAATAATGCTGTCACATGCTCCAGGAATTCTTCATGTCATAAGTCATGGGGTTTGGTCATTTTTAGGCCATGTCAAGTTGGGGAGATCTGTTTAACTTGGCTAGAGTGATTTGTTTTTTCTCTCATTCCATATGTGAGATGTAAAATGTATTAAATAAGGGATCTTAGTCCCATTTCTCACATTTATAGCATAATTTCCTGAAGATAATGTTTTTATGGTCCATATTGCTGCATTTCCCCAACTTTTGGGATCATAAAAGACATAATAAGTTGCTGATGTAGCACTAATTGATAGCTATGTATTTTCAACACATTCTATGAGTTAATTGCTTACTACTATTCCATTTTTTTATTCCTGTATTGCTGCAACCCCATTTTTGGATATTACATCCAACTAGGGATAATGTATCCCTACGAAGCACTAGGAACCCAAAATTAGTTCCTTCACCTGGGGATATGGAGTCTCTGTAATAATATCTGAAATGGAGAGGAAATATATTAATAATTTAAACACATCTATATATATAATGGTCAAATCCATAACCTTCAATATTGAATAATTTTTTTAGATATGGCCCATTTATAGGTAGAACCAGATCTTCTCCTTTGAGTTTTTGCAAGATGAAATTGTTGTTGCCCTTGGTAGATGCAATTTTGAATGTCCCAACCATAAATTGCCAAATTTTTCTTGCCTTTCTCTTATTTTTTACTATCCTATCTCAAAACTAAGTCACCTAGTTTAAAATATTTGTCCATTTCTCTTCTATGAAAAACATATTTCATTTTTTCTTGATATTTATGCAATTTTTCTATAACATTCTCTCTATCTTCATGTAATTCAAATAATTTGTTTATCCTTCTGGTCATCTTCTTTGGCTCCTCATATGAATATTTTAGTAACTTAGCTATAATTAGAACTAGTTAGCTCGGATAAATAATAATCATTCCATACAATAATTCATAAGGTGCCTTTCTAGTGGACCTTTTGGTTGAAATTATATTTTCCCATAGTACATATTTTAGCTAAGAATCCCAGTTCTTGTTTTCAGCTAAGGTTTTCTTGATAATTCTCACGAGGATATTATTAGAGGAGGACTCAACATGACCATTCCCTTGAGGATAGTATGTTTCTAAATGAGCCAATATAATATTATATTTATGATAGAAGTTGACCATGTTCATAGATTTAAAATCCTGAGCATTATCAGTAAAACATTTTAGGACATCCAAATATTGATAATATATTTCTTCCAAAACTCTTATAACTACCATATCTATGGTTGTTCTTGTTGGGATAACTTCTACTCATTTAGGAAAACAATCAGTTGTTATTGTTATCTATCTATGTTGTCCACTAGAAGTAGGATGGATCTCTCCTATGAAATATAACCCCCATATACAAAATTTGGGTTAATCAAAATCTCAATATGAGGAATTTGGATAGCGGGCACATGGATTTGTTTACTTATGTAACTTGTGATAATAATATATTGCTCTAAATATTTTATATGTGTTAGCTCTCCATGCATGATGACCCCCACAAACCCCTTTGTGGAATTCATCATTATTTCCATTTGTCTCTTCTTTTGTCAAGAAAAACAGTAGTATCTCGAGGGGATATTTTAGTACAAATTTTAATCCATGATACAATATTTTACAGATTGTAACTTTAATGGCATTTTTTTAAATTTCTCCCAACTAAGTGGACAACACAAATTATGAAGGCTATAAATAATATCCTTATACCAAGCTAACAAGAAATACTTCTCCTATACTTTTGGGAATTTTTCCTAAGCTAATTGTTCGTCCATCTCATTTAGACCTTCTGCATAATTAGAAGCAACTATTGAATAAAGTAAATTTATTCCAAAAATTTTGTAATTTGATTCAGCTAGAAATTTGGCTAATCCTTTCCTTTTAACCAATTTGGTAAGTTTTAACTCTAGATCAAATTCCTAAATTTTTACAATCGATCTACTTTATTTTCCATCAGTATCTGATTGCATAACAATAGTTTTGGCTAAGATTTTTGACACATACACAATAAATTGAGAATGAAGTACATAAGGTATAAATACTTTTAAATACTTTATTAGAGTGTGTGCCTACTTTTCCATAATATAACATTTCAATTTCATATCTCTTGGCAATAATATATTGAAAAAGGTAATAGATTTTTCTTGAGCCTTGTAATTATTTTGTACAAAACTATTGTAATTGTGTTTTCAAATGAAAAATGAAATATGAGAAAAGGTTTGGAATAATATGAACTAACCAATAATAGTGCTTCTCCTAAAACCATTTTTATTTGATTAAATGAAAATATTGCCTCAGGGGTTCATTTTACGACCTTGTCTCTCTTCAACATATCAGTTACATCCTTAATGATTTAAACATAGTTTGGAATTAATCTTCAAAGAAAATTATTTTTCCCTAAAAGGATGGAATCTCCTTTTTGTTAGGAATACCAATACTATTCACATATTGCACTCTATGAAGGCCACTTTTCACTCCATATATTGAGATAATATGTACTAATAGCTTTCCCTCTCTTAAAGGAAAATGAGGATTTTGAGGACTCGTATATAATCCATACCTTATGCATTTTTAAAGTTTTTTATGAGGTTCTTTAAATGTTCTTCATTAGATTTTAAAAAACTAGTATTATCATCCAAATAAATCATGGAAAACTTGTCAAATTCACCCACAAAGGCTATTTCCATTACAATCTAAACAGTGGTTCGTGATGAAAAACTAGTATTATCATCCAAATAAATCATGGAAAACTTGTCAAATTCACCCACAAAGGCTATTTCCATTAAAAGCTCAACAGTGGCTCTTGATTTCATCAGAAAAAATGTCATTTTGTGGTACATGAAGGTTCTCAATGGAGTGGTGAAAGGTGTCTTAGCTTGATCGTCTAAATTCACATACATCTAGTTGTTTCTAGAGAAATGATCAGTCATTGACATACATGCACATCCTATTATCCTATGTAATATCATATCCATTTAAGGAAAAGGATAATTATCCTTGAGTGACACTTTATTCAAATTTATAAAATCCACACATAGTCTTATCTCTTTTTTTTTTCTTTATAACATGTACGAGATTGGCCATCCATTTTTAGTATCTTAAAGGTGCAACAATATTCCATCTAACAATTTCTTCAACTCCTTTTCAATCATCGACAATAAAAATGGATTGACTTTCCTGATTTTTTTCTTCAATGGTCTTACCTCAGGCTTGAGAGGAATCCTATGTGGAGTAATAGAGGTATCATGTGTTTTTAAATATTCATATTTCCATGAAAAAATGTTTAAATATTTTTTAAATAGTTCCTTATACCTTATTTTATACAACTCAAACACTGCTTTGGACAAATTTACCATATTGGGCTTCTCCTCCATTCTTAAATTAGAATCGTCCATTTATTTAAGCTTCATTTGTAATCATGCTTTCACTAGAACAACATTTTGATCGAAAAAAAATATCCATAGGAATTAAAATTTTGGAATAAAATTGTTCTTCAATTACATAATTTTATGGTTAGAAATGGAATTTTTCCATTCCAATTCTAAATCAACCATTTCTGATTCCCCTTATTCTAAAAAAAACTCAATTTATTGAGTTGAAAATTCATCAATTAATTCCATGAATATTTTTATAGGATGATCATCTTCAAACGCATGCCAATGTTTTACATTATAACTAATAGATGGTATATCTCTAACTTCAACTTCATAAATGATTTGAGGGCTAATAGGGCTCTTGAATGTACTTGTTGCATAAGCTAATGAATCTCCTACCTGTATTTGCTCTCAAGGAATTTTATTTATGTTAAAATATTGAAATATCAAATACATCCCATAATTATATTGGGCATAATGCTTGCATTGATTTCAAATGGGTAAGGATGGCATATGCATGACCTGTCAAGTTCACTGGGAGTATTTTGATAGATGCAATCTTTAGTAGAGAGCCATCATATTATGTAATATTCCTAAATTATCCTACAGCTAATGGGAAAATTGATTTTTTTTTTTTTGTCACATTCATAGGTGAATAAGTGGGTGGGGAGACACATAAGACTATTTATTATGAACAAAACCACTTCTCATGTGAAAGTGGTTCATATTTTCAGCTGAATAAAGCACCCTAAGGTGTGGATAGGGGCTAAAACATGTTGAATGGGTCAACCTTGACCAAATCTACAATGCTGTCATGGAGGAGTGGCCATCAATGAGGCATAGTGAAGTTTTAGATGGAGATGCCTTGTGTGAAAGGAGTGATTTCATTGAAGGTGGTTTAGGGTTTGGAAGCTCTTGTCTTATAAAAGGAAGGGGATGGCAGCATTAGAAGGTTGTTGATGATATGATATTTTCTAAATATATTTTTTGTTTAGACATACATCTTTCTCTTACTGTTTAGCTGAGATTGAATGTTGTTTAGCATTGGGTGTTCCTTGTCAGGAATCCTACCTCTTCCCATTAAGTAGCTCATGGGAGAGTTTGTATTGCACTGTCCACTATCTGGATTAGGGCCAAGCTTCTGCTTTCAACTACAGCGCAGATCCTATTGAGCGTTTGACTATTTTTGCAAGATGCAGCAAGTGGAGATTAGATCGTTTAGATATAGTCCATTTCAGTGCTTCTTTTCTGTGGAGGAGGGTTCTACTTCATTGGGAGGACAATATTGAACATCTTAAGCATCATTTTCATATCTTGGTTGCAGGCCAACTATAATTTTATCCCTACATCGCAGTATAGATCCATATCTGCATTATTTCTATAGGTGCAGTTTCAGGGTGGTTCAGCACACCAGTTGGAGAGTGATTTTCTGAGTGTTGGGGATCTTCCCTTCAATTTGGAGATCTGTTGGAGGATATCATTTCAATTTTTATATCAGACAGATCCACTTTCCAGATTTGAATATTTCCATAGATTTGTAGTCTTAGATCTCAGATCTATATCTTGTACTTGGTGTTTTTCTCAAAACCCCAAGGGGGTTCAATAGAGGAGCTTGTATAGTGTATAGATCTGGTATAGATCTAAATTTTTGTCCACATACTTGCTCTAGATCTGATGTGTAATCTATAACTATTGCGGAGCTAATAAAATGACGTTGTGAGGATTTTCTTTCTTAATATATGGTTGCAACACCTCTTTTTGAGGATTTACTTTCATTGGAGACTTGTATTTTCTTATTATGCATCTTATGGGCCACTTTTTACATACATTTTGCTGCTGTAATAACAAATGAAAGGTCTCCATATTGGCCTCCTTCTATTTCTAAGATGATCTGCGTTATTTATCTATCATTTTGCATTGTATTGCTGCATTCCCCATTCGGGAATATTACAGTGGTGTCAGAGCATCATCTTGGCATAGCCTGTGCTTTCTAAGAAGCAATATGTATTTTGGAAAAAGAGAGCCTCTTACTGACAGTGAGAGGTGGTATCACAAGAGAAGACACAGAAGATTTGATTACACTGATGAGGAAGAAGACAAGGTTAAAACCCCTTTATATGGAGGAATGAAAGGGCAGGATATCTCAAGACTTCTTCTCCAAAATATGCATGAGCTTAAAAGAGAAATCAAGGGAATGAGGAGGGAAAGACATGAAGATCCCTCAAGAATATTTTCATATGAAGAAAATCCCATTTCTTCATATTATGTGTGCAAGCACTCAGCCACACCATTAGATCCACAGTGTTATACTATGCCCAGATTTACTACAAGAGAAATGGAGGAAGAAGATGCACTAAAGGAGGAGACTTTGAGTGATTATCTTTAGGAGTATGAATCTCAAAATTGGAGATTCATGGAGCACTTGAACTTCCAAGAGTTCTGCCAAATCAAGGAGGAGAGAAGACCCAACAAGCACAATAGAAGCAGAAGAGATAGATTCTTTCTGCCATATTTTGATGGATCCTCCACATGCAAAGCCAAGGATTGGATAGATCAACTAGACTCATATTTTCATCTACATCAAGTTTTAGGAAAAGGAAGCCCTTAGGATAGAAGCACTTAATATTAAGGGTAAAGCCTATGTTTGGTGGTTGTTTGAATCCTTTTCATTAAAGAATGAAAATATATATAATTATGCAAGATTCACTAAGATATTAGTGAAGATATTTGATGTAAAACAATCTAAAACATCTTTGATTGAGCTAGCAAAGAATGACCATTCAAAACCCTTGCATGAGTTGGAAAGATCTATTACACCAAATATAATTTAGATTTCTATTGAAGGGGATAAAAACTTGTGTGATACCTTGCCAAGGGCAAGATCCCCATTGCATGAAGAGATTTATTCTAAAAAATAAGTCACGGAGATTCCTCTTTCAAGGGAAGACCAAGATCTAGGGTCCCTCATTATTGATGAGGTACTCTCAAATATTGATGAGGAGAAAGAGGAGGAAGGTAGTAACAGCGTTGTCACTTCAGAAGAAGGACCATCACCACATGGGGATGGGAATGAATTTATTGCTTCAAGAGGAGGAGATTTTGCATCTTTGCAAAAGGTTCCCAAGGAGCATCATGTGACAGTAGTAATGGGCAGCAACATTTAAATCAGAGGAGGAGAAGAAAAGGTGGATCAACATCCAAGGATGAGGAGCATGCACCCTTGTTTATTTCAAGGGGTTATATCTAGAAGAAGAAGATTGATTTATGCAGCAAAGGGAGGGACACATCAGGGCACTCATTTTTACAGTCTACTTCTGATTTTGATGTCTCTTTGCATGGAGGCATTCCACTAGGGAGACCCCCTGATTGGAATATGAATAAAGAGTTCTCTCAACATAGTGTAGTATTGACATATTTGGCTAAGGAAGGAGCCTAGGGAGAGGCTACTACAGTGATGAGAGCCTTTGATGGGTTTCAAGGAGAGGTAAAAAAGTTTTATGATCTGGACATTTCCATCTCCCACTCAGCTATTTGCATTGGAAAATGATTCAGAAATCTATAATGACATGAGCATGGTGTCAAATGACCAATCCATGGTCTTGGAGCAGAAAATGATACTTCCACACATGAGGAAGATTTATGAATATGACAAGAGGGTACTAACACTCTTGCATGCATTGGCTTGACTATGGAAATTATGGAAGAAAAATACCTTTCAAAAGAAGGTTGACTTCCATGTACTTCAATCTTGTCTTAAGCAAGATCAGCTGCAAGAGAGGCAGCAAAGGTGGAGTTACATTACTCCAACATGTGGCTTTGGAATTAAGCATGTCAAAGAGGAGAGTGATGATGTGAAAACTACTTCATTTCATAATTCTATAGTGTTGTCATTATTGGGAAGCTTAGATCCATATTGGAAATCCCAACTATTGGTGGATTATTCAAAGGATATTTTCACATGCATGATACTTGATGACCAGCTACAAGAGGAGGGCTATTCAGTCCAATATGAAGTCATCTATCAGCATGGTAGGATATTCTTATCTAGAGCTTCCAAGCTCAAGGAAAATTTGCTACAAAGAGCACAAGAATAATTCCTTTTCATCCATACTTATTCTATGAAGGCTTTCAACACTATTATGGAATTCTACACTTGGGAAGGCTTTGAGGAGGAGTTATATCAGCATTTTCAGAGATGCATGAACCATGTGAATATGGGGAAGATACATGACTCTATGGATGAGTCAATTAAACCACCTCTTTCCTCTTTGGGAAAGAGAAGAGATAGATCTATGCACCACTCCATTTGTATGTGGAGAAATTTTGGTAAAGAATATGATTTTATATCTCATGATTAATTTGATTATTACTTGTATTATTTTACCATGTATATGCAAGCCATAGCTCCTAAGAGGAGTGTTATTCCAGAAAAACTTCATGGCCAAATTTGGGCCACAAAAATTTCTAAACATGGCCACTCCCTTAGACGACAAAGGGATATATTGTATCATTGTGGGTGCTTTCCAGGAGCACCAAATATATCTCACACCTTCAACCATGGTGAGATCACTTGGGCAGAAAGTAAGTGGTGGGGAAACCACTTACCATATCACTATCTGATGCAGTCAGGAGATCTACTGTGCTGGTTCCACTTGTGGGACTATGATCCACCTCCATCATTGCATTTGATTATTTACGTATCACTGATTTTGATCCCACATGCTGATGTTGATCTTAATTTTGTTGGGGACATGATTGGAGGGATGACACATTGGTTGGATGTGTCCATTGGGAATGGAACTTCCCACCTTTATTCATGCTTCAAAAGGAGGATGGGACATTATATGGCTGCTACACTATATCACTTGTTTCCTTATGCAAGGGGCTATATGTTTGACTTATGTCTTTGGGAGAAGCCTCTCACATGGGAGGATTTTTGGCAAGACATGTTTGGCTTGGATCAAATTTAGCCAAAAAATATTATCCTCTACTATTTTCAAGCTTTTGAGAATCTTATGGAAGCAAGAGGGTGGTTGGATGGCCACTTATGATATCATGTTTTGAGACAGCAAGAAGAAGAAAAACACTGGTCTCAGTGGAGGGACTATTGTCACCATCCAAGATGTCATATGACACTTAGTCCATATTTATTTTGGAGCCCATATGGTGATGATACTCTATTCATTGTATGCATGGAGGATTGGGCAAGGAGGCTTCCTAGAACCAATGAGTGGAATCATGAGATTCCAAGTATCTTTTGGCCTCATGAGGACTATATTATTGCAGCCCAAGATCAACAGCTCCAAATTTATCATAAATGGAGGGAGAGATAGTGTAAGTTAAACAATATTACCTCTAATTTTCAGCCATGCAGCCCCTACACATTGCATAAGCAGGGAATTGGTGACTATTTCTATGAGCTACCAAGGATGGCTCACTTTGTTTGGATGATAGAATGGAGATTGGACTTTCTCATTAGGGATGAATCACCCCACATTTATCATCTCTCATGCCTTAAGGAGGCCAATGGAAAACATATAACTCTTTCCATATATCTCCCACTTCCTCATGATGAAGGATATTTGTTTTATTCACCAAAGGAAAACTTGTATACTTGGGAGGAAACATATCCATTGGAGATTTTGCAATGTCCTTGTAGTTGCTTGAGGACAAGAAAAATTTTGGAGGGGAGGACTGTAATATTCCTAAATTAGTCTACAGCTAATGGGAATATTAAAATTTTGTTTTGTCACATTGATAGGTGAATAAGTGGGTGGGGAGACCCATAAGACTCTTTATTATGAATAAAACCACTTATCATGTGAAAGTGGATCATATTTTCAGCTAAATAAAGCAGCCTAAGGTGTGGATAGGGGCTAAAACATGTTGACAGGGTCAACCTTGACCAAATCTATAGCACTATCATGGAGGAGTGGCCATGAATGAGGCACAATGCAGTTTTAGATGGAGATGCCTTTTGTGAAAGAAGTGATTTCATTGAAGGTGTTCAGGGTTTGCAAGCTCTTGTCTTATAAAAGGAAGGGGATGGCAACATTAGAAGGTTGTTGATGATATGATATTTTCTGAATATATTTTTTTTTTAGAAATATATATTTCTCTTGATTTTTAGCTGAGATTGAATGTTGTTTAGAGTTAGGTGTTCCTGGTCGGGAATCCCACCTCTTCCCATTTAGTAGCTCTTGGGAGAGTTTGTATTGCATTGCCCACTATCTGGCTTAGGGCCAAGCTTCTTCTTCCAACTACCTCAGATTCTGTTGAGGGTTTGAATGTTTTTTCAAGCTATAGCAAGTGGAGATTAGATCGTTCAGATCTATTCCATTTCAATGCTTCTTTCAAGTGGAAGAGGGTTCTACTTCATTGGGAGGACAATATTGACAATCTTGAGCACCATTTTCATATCTTGGCTGCAAGCCAACTGTATTTGATCCCTACAACACAGTGTAGATCTAGATCTGCATTATTTATGTAGGTGCAGTTTTAGGGTGGTTCAACACACCAGTTGGAGAGTGATTTTCTGACTGTTGGGGATTTTCCCTTAACTTTGGAGATCTGTTGTAGGAGATAATTTCATTGTTTATATTAGATCAAATCCACTTTCTAGATCTGAATATTTCCATAGATCTACAGTCTTAGATCTTATGTCTGCCTCTTGTACTTGGTGTTTTGCTGAAAACCCCAAGGGGGTTCAATAGAGGATCTTGTATAGTGTATAGATTTGGTATAGATCTAATTTTTTGTCCACATACTTGCTCTAGATCTGATGTGTAATCTACAGCTATTGTAGAGCCAATAAAATAATGTTTTAAGGCTTTTTTTTCTTAATATATGGTTGCAGCACCTCTTTTTGAGGATTTCCTTTCATTGGAGACTTGTATTTTATTGTTATGCATCTTATGGGCCACTTTTTACATACATTTTTCTACTGTAATAAAAAATGAAGATCTCCATATTGGCCTCCTTCTATTTATAATATGATCTACATTATTTATCTATCATTCTGCATTGTATTGTTTCATTCCCCATTCGGGAATATTACATATTACTAGGTTAAGTGAATAGAGCTATAAAATATTATAGCTTGGAGTCCCAAGATTTGAAGGAATTTATGTTTAGGATATTATCGCATATACTCTTCAAAGTGGTGTAGTGGGATAGTGCTTAGAAAGATATTTCCAATGGTTTTTTGAAGTCCAAAAAATGCCTCTAGGATCAAAATTTATGTGCAGTAAAAGCTCACATGTGAGAAGGGATAAAAGGGTCAACAAAGGGAGGGTTTTTAAGCTCAACGTACCAAACCAACCCTTTAATCCTAGTTGTTTCCAAGAGTGGCTCATAACCAAATTTTAGTGGTGACTGGATAGACAATGTGGAGAGCAAAGAATAATTGACAACATTGGACACATGCTTAGAAGGAAGTGTGGAAAGGTGTTTTGGTGTAAGACTCATGGACCCATGATAACACGTAGCCTTAGTGAATAAATATCAGAAATATTCTAAGTGTGCCCAAGGTATAATTTTCAAGGATAGGCTTGTTAGGATGATGTGGAACATTTCATGGAAGAGTTGGAAAAATCAAGCTCAGAAAGGATGATAACACTAGAGGTCCTACCAGGGGACATGCCATCCAAAAAGTATTTCCCTGAGAGTTTTCAAAGAAGAGAAAGAAAACATTTCCACAGACACGACTGTTGGGATGAGCTAGCACATGGACTTAGACAATGGCTAGGTGGCGTAAAGTTTTACCAATGAAAAATTAGGAGAGAGAATAGGAGACCCCATTAGACACATGACCCTTATGTTTTCCTCAAAAAATTTAAGGTGAGCTCATGCAAAAAATTCTGGGGAGATGATCCAATGGATATGGAGAATTTTAAAAAAATTGATGGAGAAAATGTTTTTTCAGTTTGAGATGGCATGGGACTTAGGAACATGGTGGTGTACGCGTATTCTTGATCAATTTCAGATTGGTGCAAGCAGGAGGTAGATCCCAGATGTGTGAAGTGGTAAGGCCACAAAGTCCCATGAGTTATTATGTTGGTACACTTTAGTTGATAGGAGGTCCCAATAGGACACATCTTCCCAAAGGTATGACCCCAACATTTTTTCAAAGGAGCACAATTCGAAAATACCGGGGTTACAGGGCTAGGGAGCAGAGATGCTGACAACATTTGACAGATCTATCAGGTGTTGAAAAGGGTGCCTAGGACAAGGTTTTGTGCACGCTTTTGAATATTTGAAGAACATGGGCCTATGGGAGTACTACATTAGAAAATCATCATGGTTTGTTTTTAAAAACATGCCAAGGACATAGTTTTGTGGGCATATGAAACCAGAACGAGTCAGTTGCCTATTGTGCCATATTTGGTGATTGTACCAAAATTGGTTGTCCACCTAAATTGGGGTTCAAAAGAATTATTAAAGGGACGAAAATAATTCTTATCCAAATTTTAAGGATTTCTAAAGTTGGAGCATCTATCAAGTTCTGTAAACACAATAATTGACCACAAAACCATAAGAAGCTCACTCATGAAAAAGTATTAAGACTGATGGCACAAAATTACACTATTACTCAGGGGTTGATCAATGGAGTTGGTGAAGTTCATTGTTTTAGTGATGGAATTCCTCTATTATGTATCCAAATTATAATCAAAGTACTCTTAGTGCCATGGTGGATTAAATAAAAATCCTTTCACATAACTTGAGAAGACTAAAGACCTTGTCAAACGTTATGGTCTATATATAATTGGATTAGATTCCTAGTACCAAGAAACTATGGAGTATTAACCCTAGGGACAACCATTGGTTGAGAGGAGGCCAATGCCCAGGAAAACAATACAAAATAAATCAAAATATTTTCTCTTAAAACTATAAATATCATTGGCCAGATATATTTATTTGTGGTGTAAATTATTTCAACTTGTGGAAGAGATAAAAAACCCTTAAAGATGACCAATATGTATGTGAATATAGTTTTTCTGAAGTGATAGTATGGTAGGAAGGAATTATGAGAATAAAGATTAAATTTAGAGGGAATATATATAATCCTTTACAAAAAATCTTAGTAGAAATTATGGAATGAAAGAGAATGAGTTGATGAAAATGTGGAGTTTTTTAAAGTATTTTGTTGACTCTGCGATCAACACCCTCCAAAATTTTCCCTACACTTGAATTTTGGAGCCTACTGAGGATTGTACGTGTTATCACTAGAAAATAGAACACGAAAAATGACATTATGAAATGTCAAGTAGAAGGATTTATAGGCCTGAGAAACATTAGAGAATCTGGAAAATTTAAAAATCTCTAAGGTCAAGAGGAAAAATGTCAAATTGTGCACCAAAGACACCGGAAAATGCACTTTACACACATTTTTCTTTGATAGGCATGTTTTTCTACTCGGCTTTCACTCAAAAATCCGCATGGTCTTGGGAGTGGCAGAACTCACCATCCAGGACCACTTGACACACTTCAAGAGAAGTTCCTCCACTTGAAGCTGTCCAAGGACAACCACCTAGAGCCACCTTGGGACCTCAAGTGAGCACACAAAGGAATCAACCCCCACTATTGGGTCACTATACACAAGTGTACGAAGAGAGGGAAGAAGGATATGAATTTGCCTATAAATTGCCACCATGGGAAGAACAAAATGAGAACATATTGTTATGCTGGCCAAATTTCCCATTAGAAAACCAACACCGTGTGATCTGGAGCAACAATAGAGTTAGAGGATTTGGTTGTTAGCCACCCAAAAACTTCAATCCCTTAGGAGAAGAGATAGGTCTTGCAAAATCAGCTCAAGGGTAAAAAATTCCTTGCACTGGGTCTTAGAACTCCATAGTTATAAGGATCCTTTGACAAGTGTGTAACATTATACCTTTATTTTACTAATAGTGGTCAATAAGAGTGGATTAATCCACCATTTGTATTATTTTGTCATTTGAATCATGTGAGCTTGTGTTTTTCTTATATGCAGCATACTACATTCCATAATTTAGTGTGGTTTATATATTAACATATTTTCACTAACCTGCTAACCATATTTTCTTCCTGCGACCATAGCTTGTAGGTTGCAACCACTCCTACCAAGCACCGATGTTTTTGGTACACTCATGAACCAAAACCACCACCATAGGATTGGAAACTCCACTTACTTTAACCTTTAGGTAAGTGGTCATGCTTGTTGTAGGGAACCTCTCTCTACTCAGGATTGTTGTTGGACCAGCTCTCCTCCGCCTCTTCTCCCTCCATTCACCCACTATGAATAGTTGCAGTTCAGGAGTTCCAGAAATTTTTATGCAGGAAAATAATGTGTAGTTTTCACAAACAAACGTGATGGTATGTGCGCATTCAAGTCAGACCTATGCGCAGAGTTGCGTGCATGTGCAAGAAATTTCTACACGGAAACCAGAGAACCTCTTTTTCATTAGTTTTATTCAATTTTCACAAATTTAAAGTGACTGGAAGCCTAGAGAAAAACTTCCAGCACTATTTTTGGTGTCCCATGACTGTTTATAACATGCTTTTGGTTGCGTTTTAGTCTTTCTAGTTGCATAATTTTAAATTTTAAAGTTTATATTTAAAAAACTCACATAGTTTAAGTAGGGGGAAATTAAGTGGTGAAAATCCACCCATGCAATTTGAATTAACTCATTTTGTGAAAATAGACACCAAAAAACATTAGTAATTAGAAAGGAGTAAGTGGCCCATATCCACACATGCTTAGCTAATTTGCATTTATTTTTTCCTAGTTGTAGCATTAATTTTAGTTTAAATTTTTGCACTAGGAATCGGGAGCAGGACTAAATTATCTTAGAGAGCAAGTAATATCTGCTACACTTGTACCCTTTGGTGACCCTGGGCATGCATGTGAACACTCTCTTTTGATAATTTTCCATCTAAATTTAGTGAAACATTTAGTTTAATATGAAAAGTTGTAAACAGCCCAATATCCACATATCATTTGCTTCTCGCAAGGAACAATAAAAACATAGTGTAATAGGGGGACGTGTAAAGGATCACTTTATATCCACATCTTACAAAATTTTTGATTTTTCACTTTCCCACACACACTACCACACTATAAGCAAAGTAATCCACCTTAAAACTAACTATAAGTGAACTCATTAAATCTCCCCACAGGGGCCATAAGATAATTAATAGTTCAGGTTAGGACCATGGGGGTAGGCATCTAATAATCCGTCATGGTCATTTTACATCTTGAAAAGTAGAATTTGACTTGATATGGAGCTTTAAACCCGTCTATCCACCCATGGAAAAGAAAACCCGAGTGCCACCAAGACCTAATTCAGAGGGGGTTAAGCTTAGGCCTAGTGCGTGCGGTATTATTTGGGGCCACCTGAAAAATATAATGCTCAGTGATGGTAGCTGATTACCAAGAATCTCAATATTCAAACGCTCACGTGGGATGACAATACTTAGTGGCCAAATCTAGGGCATCTTTCCTTATAGGTGACGGTGCAGGAAACACTATATGCTCTACCCATTACCTTGGTCGATTCTTCGGTTGCTGGAAGGTGTTTCTAGTTCTTTCAGGATGTTAGCCCCAATACCCACCAAAAGATAGCTTTGTAAGGCCTGGTTACAATTGAGAGTGTGAGGATGTTTAGGTCTTTAGGATTTTGAGTATCATGCGCTAAAACAACCAAAACCATTTTTTGATTGATTGATCACATAGGACTATTCTAAAGGGAAATTAACCTTTGTTTTCACTCTTTTTTATGTATGTGATCACCTTTTTTCTTTGATACATCATCTCTCTCTTCTCATATAATTGAAAAATATATCCAAAACCATACCTAGTCGACACCATAACAGACCCAACGAGACCTTGTCAATCTAGAAGTCTTTTGGACCTCTCCCCATTAGCGAGAGGAGTTCCAGGTCTTTCGCCATTTAGGCATCAAAGACGGAACACCGCCACCCTTATCGATTCATCCTTTATCGGGGCCTCTTTAGTTGGGAACCTCCAAAATCCTAGTGCAAAAATTGAACTAAACTAATGAATTTTACATTAGAAAAATGAAAGAAAACTAGCTAAGAATGTGTGGAATTGGGCCACTTAATTTGGCTAAGTAACTAGGTATTTTGGTACCTAAATTCGTAAAACATAAATTATTTTGGAATGCAACTTAATTTTCCTCCTACTTAAACTATGTGTTAACTTTGTGAAAATCAAATTGAAATAAAAATAACACCTAAAACTACTAAAAGCAGCTAAAAGTGAGCTTTGAAAAGTTGCGAGACACCTCAACCAGTGATGGCAGATGTATTATGGGCTGCTAATCACATTTACAAGCAAGAAAAGATGGAAATAGTGGATAAAATCCCACTTCTAGTTTCCATGCAGAAAAAGCTAAAACAGGTGCGAAGGCCGTGCTTAGGTCACCCCTGAACATGCGCACTAGGGTGCATTTGTTTGTAAGAAAGCTGCGTAATTTTCCTGCAAAGTAATTTTTGGCACCTCTTTAGCTTCAGCTTGTCACTAGGGATGAACCAGGTAGTGAAGGAGAAAAAGGGGGTAGTTCCAGCCCAACTCCATAGCAAAGACGGAGGTCTCTGCAAAAATCCACAACCACATAAACTTGGAAACAATAGTTAGTGGAGTTTCCAATCCTATGTTAGTGTGTTTGGCGCATGAATGTACCAAATCACACTTGCTTAAGAGGGGTGGTTTTTCCCTCTTAAGTTATTGGTCATAGACAGAAAATAGATGGAGTAAAGAAAGTTAGTGGAACATGCTAAAACATAAACATACTAGATAGAGAAATAGCATGCATATTCAAACATAAAAACTAAACTAAAAATAAAACATATAAAACAAAAGCTCTAAATAGATTCAAACAACTTCAATAATCCAAAAGGTGGCACTTACGTCCCCTCTTGTTGAGTGCTAGTAGGAAATGAGGATGAAACTTTAACCCACTTGCCAAGGGGCCCTTGGAACTATGGAGCTCCAAGTCCTAATGCAAGGATGTCTTTACTTCCAAGTTGCCTTGGCACAAAGTCCGCCTCTCTCTACTATGGTGGACTCGAGTTGTTGGATGGCCAAAAAATGAGTCCCCTCTATCTCTGCCTCAGATCACACACTGCTGTTATTGCTTAGGGAAATTCTAGCCAACATAATAATGTGTTCTCATATTGTTCATCTCTTGGTGGCCTTTTATAGGATAATTCAAATCCTCCTTCCCTCTCTTGGTATATTGTGGATGGTGACCCAAAAGAGGAGGGTGATTCCATTGTGTGTCACATTTATTCCATTGTGTGCTCCCTTGAGGTCCTAAGGAGGCTTGGGCGACTGTCCTTAGGCAGCGTCAAGTGTGGGATCAATGTCCTGGAGTGTGCCTTGTGGTCCTAAAAAGTGACTTCCGCCACTTTCAGGACCACGCAGTTTTTTGAAGAAAAGACGTACAAGGCACACTTATCAAAGAATTATGTGCGCAAAGGTGAATTTCATTGGTTCCTTCAGTGTGCAACTTGATTTTTCCTTTTATACCTTAGATATTTTTAAATACTTTAGATTATATAATGTCTCTCAGCCCTGTAAATCCTTTTTCCTGACATTAAATAATGACATATTTTATTGTTCATTTTTCCAATGACAATAGTTGCTCCCTAATGTGTGAGGTCTAAGAAGAACTATATAGCTGAAATACATTATAGTTTCTTTTCTATGTACTCTGTGGAGAGAGAGAGAGACCTGCGTGTAGCTGGGAGTTGGAGACACCCTGCACTGGGTCGAAGAGTGACCATGTCCCGTGGGATCCCTGTAAGCAATGGTATAATAAAATATATACAAATTTTCTATGAGGCGAGCATGTCCCATGCTCGCGATGATTTTTCTAGTTAAAAAAATCTATTTGATAGATACAGATTCTGTTTGTGTCACTAGTATGGTAGTGATATGTTGGTTGATGACGACGACTGCTGACACCCTCAGCGGCATTTTTTCTTTGAAAATAGGTGGAATGCAGTACCCATATGTGTGAAATTTGTATGGCATATAAGTGTACATTTTACACATAGGCGTTGGCTGGGAATTTCTTGTGTAAGCATTGTTGAAAGAGATGCTTATAAAGGCATGGGTATTCGATGAATTTAATCAAAATGCAATGGTTGTCAGGTATGATACCATATTGACATGAAAGCTTGTGTTGTAGTTGAATGTCAGGAGGATCGATGACATCTATGGGAAATGATGTCTCCCACAGTGCCACCTAAGGATGATTTTTGTGGAGAGGGGTGATCCAAGATACCACTTCCTTTTTGGAAAAGAGGTGTTGATGTCGACAAAAAGGAAGCCTCAACCGAATGAGGGGGTCACTGATATGGAGGATCAAGATCTTGTATGTGATGGGTTTAACATAGGCATGGTGGTGAGGGGTGACTGAAAAATGATGATGGGGATTCAGTGGCCCAAGGTCAGAGGATAAAAAGCATCTTAGCGGTAATCATAAATATTTCTGATGGGGAAATCCCTAGAGTTGGTAGGAGTTCCAGGGTGGGTATAATTTGGTTATGAATGTCATGGTGGCTTTTGCATGAGGGTGTGATACTCCGACCAAGGGTGACGAGGGACTACTTCCATGGGAGAAAAAATGAATGGGTGGGTGGGGGACATAGTGAATTATTTGCGGTCTTTGTGCACTTACCAAAATAATAAAATAATGGGGTGTGGTTTGTACAAAACACAGAGACAGGTGCCCCAAAACATGAAAGCGTTCACTCACTGATGATGTGAGGAAGTTGTTTTGCTGAGGGTGTGGGACCCATTTGTTGGTCTCATGTGCGAGGTTGATGAAGCAGATGAAAAAATATCGTAGATGGGTTATGATGATGGAGGTACAGTAGGCCAAATGCGAGGTGTGGTAGTGTGCTTTCAATCTATTTACACAACCTAGTCATTCAGGAAAGGGGTTTTATTTTGATATGGTAAAAATTGACCTGATGCATGGTGAGTGAATGGGCATGAGGTGCTTCTTGTACTAGAGTGGTATGGCCATGGCATCACTATTGTTGTGATATATGGTCTACTTTGGGTGATGAGCGCCATGGAAGGGAGCCTATACCGACCAACAAGGATGCTTATCATGTGCAAGGTGAGGTGATGATAAATATGGTCAGGTGTCTGGAACCTATGGATGATTTATGATGGAGAAATTATGTCAGGATATGCAGAGTTTTTCTGGGACTCTATCATGCTGATGGTAGAATGATACCTGCTCTGAAACTCTCATTGGGTGGAGCTACGGATGGTTTGCACACTATCTGAAAAAAAAATACCACAAGTGAAAGCATCTTCTTTATTGAAATATTATTTGAAAGACATGTGCTTAAAAAACAAGATGAGAGAGGGCATACCTGCTAGCGCTGAAAATTTATTTTTTTGGGGGTGCGAATGTGTGGCACTGACCTTGGGCGTTATGGAGTGCTAATCATAGTGCTGCTTTCGGTCTGGTGATTGGGATTTTTGAACTCTCATTATGGTCCTCCAAAGTTTCTGAAAAGGGCGACATATAGGCAAATATGTCTCAATTCAATTCATTTGCGTCTGTTTGAGTGTTGAGAGGTCAAAGGATTTTGCAGAGCAGTTCTTGCCATTGCTATCAGCCTGAGCACTCGAGATTAGTGATTTTTTATCCAGGTAAGCTCCATGACATCCTGAAATTTATTTTTTCAGTGTATTGGTGCTGGGGTCTGTACAAGATGGGGTTGTACGGATTATAGGTCAAGTTTCACCTTGACCGCCGGGGTGGTCAAGGTATAGGCATGCATCTTGCGCGTGAAAAATGGGTTTTGCGTGCCTATATTAGCTTTACATGTGCCTTTGGTGCGTCTGTGAAAGGACAAACATGCCCTCCTCACGCTTGTTTGAGGAACAGGTGTGTGGAGAGCCGAAGCTGTTTTTGTCAATTTTTTTGGAAATTTTGTCTATTTTTATTATTTTCAGTGTGGCTAATGTGTTTCTATTTTGATGATAGGATGTTGTGAAGAGAGATGGATTGGATCAATCTCCATGCTTCCTTAGATGCCTTTGGTCACGTGAACCAATAGTTGGCTCAATGGGGTCTCCTCAAATTTATGGAGAATGAACTTCTTCGATCACAGGATCGACTTTTGCACTACCTGATCCGATGCTGGAATAGGCCGTGCAAGGTGATGGTGCTACGTGGGTGCAACCTTACTATCCCTCTCGAGATGGATATCTATTTTTTGATCGGGCTATTGCCTCAGGGTGAGGCACTTCGGTATCCACTTTCCTCTGGGAGGGTGGATCTTGAGGCATTTTTAGCACGTCATTGTGGTAGGTCACCCCTTATGGAGGGGTGTATATCTATTGCAACAGTGAAAAAATTGGCTGAGAATTGTGCTGTAGTGGCCATTGTGCGACTGGCGGGGTTTTCAGCTCCTCATTGGGCATCTGGTCCGCAGATCGGTGTCTTGTGCTGGCTGGGGGTTTCTATTACTACAGGATGTTGGCAAAACTTTCCAAGGTCCGGGATGGATTGAATTTGTTTACCTATGCCAACATCATGTATGAGTGAGTGGTGCTGCTGAGACCTATAGTGGCAGTGCCTACTGGGGGGCCACAGGAGCCTTGCATGAGGAGGTGGGCTCCCGTGATACCTCAAGGAGGTGGGGGTAGGATGGGGCGTTACTGGAACTCCACCATAGAGGCTTGGTTTGAGGCCAACCCTTAGATTTTCCTACCATTCCCTTATGCAGGGATGGACTCTCGGGGAGATCCATACATGGGTCTTCCTGCTGGATACACTTGGGGCCAACATGTATGTCTTTGTGTTTTATGCATTTACTTGAGTATTTATGTTTATATGTGTATTATGATGATACTGAAATAGTTTTGGGTACTCTTGCATATGTTAGCAAGGTCATTCGTCCTATGGCTCGGTTGGTTGGGCATTATCTAGTTTGGCGACCTCGAGGAGCTCGCGGGTGGCCGGGAGGAGCTCATGCATAGCCTCTGGGTGGAGTACCGGGTGGTGAGGCTGGCCCCTTAGGGGAGGGTAGCAGTTCGGCTGCTGCCAAGACTACTATTGAGCGAGCTCGTGTTGATGGGGTAGAGGCTCATGTTGTTGAGCTGACCGAGCATGTGGCAACTTTAGAGGATGCCTAGGGTCGAGTGGACTGCTTGACCCAGAGGATGCCTACTCAAGGTTTTGTGGATGACCTTGAGGATGTATGCCTAGAGACCTTAATGGCCCGGGAGAGGTGCTATCAGCCGGTTTTATGTTGGGTGGTGATCTTCATGTTGACGGAAGCTACAATACTATTACCAGGAGCGGCAGTGGGTCCAGGTGCCCCACCTGGGAGAGCACTGCCCTAGATTCTTTTTGTACACGGGGAAAGCACCAATTATGAGAATGAATCCCCTATTTTTTCAACTTATATGTGTATCTTTTGGGCTGACCTATGGGTCAGAGACGCTATTTTTGGTACTCAGACACATACATTTTGGTATATATATGCAAGAGATATTTTTTTCATCTCTAAATGGTGTACCTCCTGTTTCTGTTTATGGATTATGTTATGCTGCTGGATATCTATGTTTTATATGATTTTGTTTTTTATGTATGATGGTTTATCTGAGATCCATTCTAGTTTAGAATATTTTTAGCTATGTGATCAGCTCTTTGGTTTTGACTCCTTGGTACATGTGTGAATGTAATGTAGTCAAATTTTTTACTTAATCTTTTTGCACGCAAGTATTTTCTAAATAGATGCGAATCTTGTATCTCAAATGTTTGGTTTAATTGCGACACTACTAACTGGGAATCAAGGTATATGTGTATATGGTGTATGCCCTTGTTGAGGGCATCACACATAAGTCTGATGGCAACGTCATATTCTGCCTGATTGTTTGTCACTCGACCGATACAAACACTGTTAGTTTAGAGTGGTGATCGGTCATGGTGATAGATAACCTAGGCGGCTACTACTAAACTTTGAGACCATCTTGATGCTCCATCAGAAAATTTGAACTAAGGTTCGAGTTGGTAATCCATTGTGAAACCTGAGCGCATTTTCTAACAAGTATTTTGGTCAAAAATCTAAAGTGGTTGGGTTTGTGTACATTGACTCTAGGGTAGGGCCCTCTTGGCCCTTATGGGTATAATTTCTTGAGGTAAAGGCTATTGACAGGGTTTCTGAGGAATTTTCCATCCAGTTTAGTCAAGATGTATGCCCCCATGAGGAGGCAATGTTTTATGATGTAGGGTCCTTTCGAAAAGGTTTCGAAATTTCTTGGCCCTAGGGCTTATTTTGTGACGTCATAGCAGAGGACTAGATCTCCCTTGGTGAATGAGAGAGGGTTGATTTGGTGGTCGAATGATTCTTTTACCCATTTCTTGTGGGCCTCATTTTGTTACAGCGACTGTCGTAGACTTTTTTCGATGAGATCTAGTTGTACTAGATGTTGTTCTAGAGGCTGGATGTCATCGAGGAGTTCGATGGTGGCATGTAAATTTGGGATCTCGTGGAAATAAATGTAAAAACATATGGTGACCTAGTTTTTTACGACATGAACAGGGTTGAAACCCTGAGACGTGGGGGTGAATTCAGTCCTAGTTCTGATATATGATGATATGAATGTTGATCAGTGGTTTTCATTGATGTTAACCCAAGAAGCACCAGGGGCTAACCCAATATTGCATGGGAATTTTGACCTACCAAATTAATATATTCTGGGTCAATAATTCTTTTGATTGTTTCTAATTGTTGAGATGTTTCCGTTGATATATGGCACGCCATGTAATTCTTCACGGTTTGAGAAATATTCATGTTTGAAGTTTGTACCCCCAGTTAGTGGGCTAAAACCCTATGGGGTTGTGGCATGGGTCATTGAAAAGTCATAATTAATATTTTTTAAGCTCCTAAAATCCCTCCCACGTTCACTTGTTGAAGCCCCTCTCAACCTAAGCATTTATATAAATTGTGATCATCATATCCTCCTAAGGTAAGGGATTTCGCCATCTGAAACAGGTCATCGTGGTATTTTCACTCTAACGTTTTTTATACAAAGGTTCAGAAGCTGAAATTTTTATCAGGCGAAGCCAACATCCTTAGGAAGATTTTGTAGAAATTTTAGATCAAGGTGCGCAATATATTTTGATATATGATCTGTGGAAGTCAGTGCTTTTGTAGGCTCTTGAAATTCATCTCAAAGAAGTGACCTTGGGAAAATCGTCATAACTCTCTCTCTGAGTATCGGATTGGAATTCTGTAATAAGTGGTAGATAGTTCACAGACTTTAGTTTTCTCTCTATCAATTTCAAATCCTACTGAAGAAACAGTGATACATGGCACGCCGTACAAGTTAGCTCTACTAAAACAATCCATAATTAGGGAATTGTGAGATATTGGGCATAACTCTTTCTTGAAGAATCCAAATTGGGTCAGACTTGTGGCATTGGAAAGAAGACTCAAAGGAATACTATAGGACCAAAAATCACATATTGGGGATCTAAAATAACAGAGATACACTAGATTCATTATCGAGCTCCTAGAAGGCAAGAAAAAGCTACATCATGTGTTGTCAAGGGTTGCAAAGGACCAGAATTTCTAGGGAAGAAAAAAAAAGCAAGGTGCAGCAGAGGGTAGAATGACAAGAGTAGCAACCAAGGGGCATAATAGTAGCAATAATTTCATCACATGAAGTCTTCAAGTGGGCAGCACTGCGTACAATCATTGTAAAGGTATCATTGTACTAAGTCATTATAAATACATCATTGTACAAATTGTACTAGTGTCTATCTGCCAATATTTGAAGAGGTAGTGTTGGGTGGTCTAGGATCATCATTAGGTGGTTGTGTCAAAGTTTGGGTTATGGTCTAGTGTATCTTCTTCTTCTACATCATTCTATATCATTGTAAAGTGGACCATTTTCCCTGGTACGAGAGTCCATTCTTCTTTTATTCTTCTATAGGGTGGTAGGGTGGTGCTAGGGTGAGTTGTAGCTCATTGGCTGTTGGGGCATCCGTTCATTTGACTATTGAAGAATCTCGGGCGTTGGAGAGTCCATCAAGTGGGAGATGGAGAAGAATGATTTTATATATTCTAGGAAGTTGGAGCTTAATTTTCAATTGGAGTTGAATATTAAAGAATTATTAGAAAATCATTAGGTGGTTTTTGTCCCGGAGTGGGTTTCCACCTTAAAAAATGTGTGCATTTGTGTTCCTTTTGTTTGCTGCTATCATTGTACAAACACTAATAATAATTGAAGATTAACTAATGCTTTAATTGAAAGGAATATTGCTTCACCCCCCCCTCTCAGTATTTCCAAAAATGAATCGTATATGATGTATCGTGTCATCAACGTTTGGTGGGGGGAGAATCTCTATGATGGGAGTTTACGTGAACACAAGGTTGGATCCCCTGTTAGGATGGTCAATTTCTTGTTGGTGGAAATTGTGCCTAGTGCAGAGGTGCTTGAATGTTTCCATTAGCGGGCATGCCTCTGGTTTGTGGTTATGGCTAGTGCAAATGATGCGAGGTACCACTGTGCCAACTAAGTAGATTGTGTGGGAATCAACACTAATCTTCTTCCTAGATGTGGATGCCTGGAAAGGATTTGATGTAGAAGACAAGAGCTTCTGCTTCCATTTCTGAGTTTCTGGAGTGGGTGCGTCTAGCTCTTTTGGGGAGTGTAGACTCAACGCTGCTCTTGCCGCTCTAAGCTTTGGGATATGTTCACATTTAATTGTATGATGAAAGTGTGAACAAATGTGGTAACAAGTATGCATTGTTTTCTCTTGGTTAGAGAGAAGTATTTTCGGTTGAGAAGAGACTCTACAAAAAATGCTTGCGAGGTGCTTCAGTTCTTTGCACTGATTGACCTGGTGGCCAATTAGGTCGCATAGTCTGCATGTTATCCTAGGTTGGACCTGGGTCATGCTTGATTGGTGCGCTATCCTAGTTTTCCCATTACGCCAATGTGGGCGTGGGGTTTCTTGCCTGGGGGTGATATACCTTATATACCAGTTGAGGATATTGTAATTTTTATTTTATAATGTATGTATCATATAAATTAGCAGAAGAACTATTGGGATATAGGTACAACGCTACTCACGGTGATTTCCCTGACATACTAGGCAAAATAGCTGAGATATGGGGTCCCTATTCTGTTCACTTGGTGGCATTATTGGGTACCAGCAGCATAGCGCTTCTAAGTCAGGGAAAGTGGTGACTACATGATTGGGCGTTTTACATAACGTGCATGTTGTTCTTCTTTGCAAAGGGCGATTAGGGGTAGCTAAGGGTTCCCTAATTGGTCGCTTTTCAGCTGACAGAAAGAGGATGAATCTACTCGTCAAATATTCTGGGGTTTTCGAGCTATTCATAGATTCCAAGTCTGAGCCATATTCTCAGGAGAGGTAGACTATGGCTGAGTGCAAACTAGCTAGCGCTAAGCGGAATCAGGGGATATAGTGGCAATTTTCTAAAATGTGGTTGTCGAAACATAAAGGACACGTGAATTTCACTTCCCGCAAACCAACATAATAAATGCACTCGATAGGATACCATCTGTGGATGAGTTCCAGGGCTGTTCATTCCTCGATGAAGTGATCACGTTCATCGCACAGTGTGGAGCGTATGATAGGAGGGGAAAATATGAACAAGAGCCTTTCTGGTGATTGTTGTTCCTCCTGTAGGTATAAAATAGCGCAAGGTTCGTCTCCAGAAGATTGGGTGGAGGGATCCTCTTGATAGGATTACTCGATGGCCTATGAGGCGTCCCTATATCATGGGATATTTGGGCAATGATGGGTATAGTGTCCATAATTGCTGCAGATAGCACATGCGTGATTGGTGTGGAATGCTTTGCCTTGGATTTTGGTGTCAGGTTCCTTTTTACAGGAACTTGGAACTGCGATGCCTACCATAGAGCTAAGGAGTGGTTTTAATTCGTCCAAATCTAGGTAGATGTGGGTAGGGTGTCCTACTACATCACATATGGTGCAACATGGTGATTCCCATTGCATGGTGGGACTCTCCACATTATTTCCTCTTCTCTCATTTTTCTTAGTCGTAATCATCGGTTTTTCAATGGGGATTTCCTTTACAAGGATGTTTGCGATAGTCTCCTGAACGGCTGGGGCCAGTTTAGGATTGATGGGGATTAACCCTGTAGAGGTGATGTGTGTGAATCCCGTTGGAGTGGGTGGGACTAGGTACCAAAATGGTATTGAAAATTATAGGTTTGGTAGGACCACCATGGCCATGACCTGCTGTGACACAAAACTAGCTCGGGGGAAGAGGAAAGGAGTTTGGGAGGAAGTGTAGGCTAGAGAGGCTGTCATGGCCGAGGAATCAGTGTCATCACTACTCATCTCCGTGTCTTGAATAGCTCTGGTGCTTGATTGTGGACATCATGCACATCGAAGCCACTGTGACATCAGATGATGACTCAGGTATAACAAGGGGATCTCCTAGGAATGACCCTAGGATGGGTGACGGTTGGAACTAGCCGGGGCCATATTCTTGGTATCGTGTAAGTGCGTCAATAGATGTCTCTACATAGGGTAGAATTACATCGGTATTTGTTAGGGCCGCTTTTCTTTATGTTTCAACTAGTCAACAACAATGATGTGGTCCTCATGGGGGAACATCGTAGCTCGGAAGATGGAGGAGGCAATGGCTGACATGGTGTACATATAAATTCGGCCAAGGAGTATATTGTAGTCCAATTGGGTATGTTAGTGTCAGTATTTTCATACTTCCACCAAGGATCAAAACAAATTTTCATGTGCATCATAGGTGTCCCATTCCGAATAAATTTTTCATCATTCCATTAGGTCATGATATAAAATTGCTCCACTGGTGGTTTTCCTTGTAAAATAATCTTCCTTCTCCCTCAGAAGATCATATTGGCTGACTCATTCTCATGTCTCCTTGAGCATAATAACACCTATGGAAATTATCTATTCACTTGGAAGTCTTTAAAGTCAAAGGTCAAAGTCTCATTCAAAAGTCAGGTAAATAGTAGTCCCATTAGGTCATAGGGTCGAAATCATGAAAATTGTTCATTTCAGAATAAAATTCATATTTTGAAGGATTATTAATAGTGAAATGTATTAAAAAATTTCAGGTTCTAAACTATCATTTCCAAGTAAGTGGCTTTTTTTTTACCATATTTTTCTCTCAGCCGTGCTTGGAAAGCTCATTTCCCTCTCCTAGGGTTTTGAGGGCATTTTTCTTGGTCTCACGAGTTCCATGGTTAAATAATAAACACGAATTATATCCCGATTTTTTTAAACTTTTCCCTATCATTAATATACCTTCCTAAACACTTCCCATCACTCCTATCTCTCAAAAACATCATTTTTCCACAATCCCTAGCCTAGTGCTACAATTTGATACTTTTCGAGACTAGGCTTGTGTTTTTCCATTTTGGACCCCTTCCCCTCACTCAATCCTTGAAATTACACTTTCCCCTACTCTCTAACATCTATCCTTATCCCCCAAAATTTCCCCAAGAATTTATACAACCCCTAACCCCTTCATTCCCCTCCCTCTACAAGGCAGTCCTAAAATCCCCTGTTTTTCTTACACCAAACCCTAATTTCCTTTCCTATTGAGCTAGAGTTTGCTATAGAATAAGAGAAACATGAGTAGAGGAGCAATAAGGGAGGTAATTTTAGCAATTAAGAAGCCATCCCAACTCATAAACATCATGCCTCCATCATTTTTCAAGAAATCATTCGAAGGGACAAATCATTTGCCACACAGAGGGTTAGTTTCGCTTCAAACTATGTTTCTTACTAAAGAGAGATGAATTTGACAAATGTGAGAGAGGTTTTTTACATAATATGCCAAGGATGAAAAAAATCCTTACACAAGTATTATGGTTTCTGAGAAATTTTAAAAATACAGGTGCCACAGGAGAATTGCTGCACTTCTAGAGTGACCATGGAAAAATCAAGTTTTCTCAGAGCTGGAGTGTCCAAATGACTTTCTTGATGAGTCAAATGATAACTATAAAGTGAAATATTTCCAATGAGCTATCATGAGCTCAATTTTTAGTTGAGGAAGGCCTCCAAAAGTTGTCTGCACTAGCACTCTGAATTTCTGCACCTTCATGCAACACTTTTTGACCAATCTTGGGAAAATCGATTTTTGGCGAGGAAAATGAACTCCAAACAGAAAAAAAAAGGTATATTTGGAACATAGACAGGATAATATTTCCAACACGATATCATGGGCCAAATTTGGACACCAGGAAGGCCTCCAACTGTGGTCTGAAAAATAGTTCTTCTTGGCGCTGTGCGTTTACAAAGTGAAGGTTTTGAAGGATTTCACTGCTTCCATCCAACTCTAGTTTCCTCATAAATTTATCCATGGATTTTTTGATCAGTAGGTGGAAATAAAACATCTCTCTTTTCACATGTTTTTTGTTCCTTTAAAGACTTGAAAGTGTTAGAGCTTATGAAACCCTAGTTTCAGTTCATTATCTTTTTTCATACACCATATCTTTGTTCACCTCCCTAAACCCATATCAGTCAAGAGCATGGTTAATCCCTAGGGTTTTCATTAACATAGGTTTTCTATTTACACTCATTTCCTTCATCCATCTAAGCTAGCCATCTCATCTCCTTCTCCCTTCATCACATTCCAATTTTTACCCTAGGGTTTCCTAGGTCAAAATTCAAAGATGTCTGAAGAAGAAGATATAGGTGTTGGTGAGGCACAAATACCAAGGAGAAATGACCACAAAGGAGGGAAAATTAATATATTTGAAACCAATAACAAAGAGGGAACTCATGGCCTCTCCTCTCACTGTGTCTTGCTTCAAGCATGTTGGTTGTTTTGAGTTTTGTGACAGATTGTAGCAAATTCAAAATCACCCATGGTTAACAATATTGTTCATCACTAATCTACATGAAAAATAGGTCGCTCTTTCCGGGGTCACTTTTGATATGTCCATCAATGCTATTGCATCTTCTACAGGGATCCCTAGTGTGGGAGAGAGGTGGTTTAAACAAGAAAACTTGGATATGAGCTATTATGAACCATACCTCAAACCTAGGTACAAGGATCACAAGAAGTCAATTTTCCCTTTCTCTCATCTCCTTGACCGGTATGTTCCAATGATGAGGATAATCATGAAATACTTCACTTATGAGGGGAGATTTTCTTGACTCTAATGATACCATATCTGACTCCTCATGCACTTCACTAGATTCAGAATGCTTCACCTACCTTACTATCTCTTTCGCAGCATTGACAAGATGACATTCATTGTGAAAAAAAAGGATTATAATCATCAAATGCAGAGTATTTTTCATCACTCCCTCATTAAGATGTTGGTCATGCATTACCTAGAGAAAAGAATATCGAATGGGAAACTTTCATTGCAAATGAAGTTTTCAATACCCCACCTAGTCATCATGAGAAAAATATCCCTTCATCATCTCATCCTCCCATATCCACTTCTCCATTTAAACTTGCTGCTCATACATCATCACCTAGTCAGATACATTCACCTCATGTTGATACTTCTTCTTCACCTTTCTATAACCCTTCATCATCCCATCATGATATTGGAGCATCAAGCAGTGAAAGGGACATTGAGGGAACTTGGGCTCATGTGACTGATGTTGAGCCATTTACCAAGACCTATCAAAGAGGCGACATGCATGTGTTTGCTTCACATGGTGTGAAAGGGGCCATGATTTATTCATCAACACAACAGGTAGACAAAGGTAAGGAAAATGTAATAGAGCCAAACATTGATGATGAGGAGGGAAAACATGAGACAAAGCATGAATTTTAGTTGATTTACCTAGGTGAGAACAAAATCACCAATGTAGTTCTTAAAGGCAAAGAAGCATGGTTTGATAGGGTAAAAATTTTTTTGGAGCAACTCTTGGTCAAGGCTCGAAAAGACAATGACATTCAGAGAAACATGGCAAAGCATTATGCCATGTGAAACAAGATTGCAAGGGCCAAGCTCAAACAAGCCCATGCAAAGATTCAAGCCTTAACCGGGCAAAAGGAGAAGGGGAACTTAGACATACTCGCTGAGGTGTCTCTTCATACCTCTAACCCTTTATCAGCAAGTAAAATCACAATTTTGACAAATTTTGGCACACTCGACACGGTGGTGCATTTTTGAATTTTTGGGCAATTTTGACAGACCAGAAATTCTGCTAAACACGCAGCGCCAATGGCGTTGCGCTATTTTTTGGGGAATCCAATTGAAAAATGGCCACCAGAATCATGTTCAGAATGATGAGGAAATTAACTCCAACAATTTTCAGAATATTTGGAGGAGAATTAGTCCCTCAAAAAGGAAAAAAAAAACACCAAATAAACATGTTTCTGCCCTTGTTTTTGCCTTGGCGCTCTGCGTTTACCAATCTTGGAAGAACATGCTTTTGATAGGGCAGATAGACACCATTTTGGAAACTAGAGGCACATTTTGAAACTAGACTCAGATATATTTCCAATGAGCTATCATGAAGCTGATTTGGATGTCAGGAAGGCCTCCAAAAGTTGTCTGCAAAACAGGTCATTTTTTCTGTCATGGTGTTGCGTGTTTAACAAGAAAATGCAGTTTTCATCAGCATCAACAAAATTTTGAATTTTTGACTTTTTATTTGGGAAAGTGAGAAAATCACTTATTTAAATGGTCATGGTGAATGTAAATGTGATGTTTTGACTTTTATCTAGGGTAGATACATCATATAAGTCCTATAGAGGTCAAATGAATCAGTTTCCTCTCTTTTAGAGGCAAATTGTTGAGTTTTCCTAGTCTTTAGATTCTTATTTGGGAGTAGGTGAAACTGATCCATATCTCATGGATTTGACTCCTTGAGGCTAGGGAGAGTAGTTTTGAGGTCTATTTGATGTATTTTCTCAGTCATTTTTAGAGGTTGGAATCACTTGGAGCTTTCGACATCTCAAGAGACATATTTGTATCAGTTTCTCTTGGATATTAATAGAAATTTTCAGCTATTTTCTTGGGATCCATGTGGTATGAGTATTAGACATAGTTTCCTCTCTGTTATCAATTTGTTTGAATGTATTGTTGCAGAAAAATATGGTATGCAGGAAAATTAGGTTCCAATCTCAGATTGTGGTAAATTCAAGCTGGCTGATCCAAATCTAGATTCAAATTGTGATGATGAAGAGCACATTTTTCCGGATCCCATGAATGAGAGATCTATTGTTGAGGTCCCTTCGAAAGAAGAAAATAGAACTAAGTGTTCTCAGCCCATCAAAACAAAGTCTGCACGAGGAGGTAATCCATTCCCTTTTTGAAAAAAAATATGAGATATTTGTTCAAGTGTGTTCTTTGGATGAATCTGTGGTAGATGATAGAAATGTCAGTTTTGGGTTTCAAGAACAACCTGAAGTTTTCCCTCTTATGAATGATGAGTGTGATAACAAACATGACAATCTAGTTACCATGTCATATGAATATGATAACAAATATATTCAAATTGTAGAAGACCAGAGCATTGAGGATTGTCATTCAGATTTTTATTCCCATGTCACATGCTTTGAATTGTTTTTTCAAGAAGAAATCTGCTCACCTACTTGTTTAGAATTTTTTGGAGACCAAGAACACACTCTTGTTGAGGTACATTATGAAAAGAGATTAGATTCAAGAGAAAAAGCTACCTTGTTTATTCCAGATCAGTGAGAGGTAAATTTTCTTGATTTTCAAGATCCCTTCTACAACCTTTTGCAAGAACTAGAGAAGATGATTGTTATCTCGTTTGTTAGCATAAGTCTTGGTTTTAGTTTTTATTGTGAGTTACCTACATGTACATCATTCTGCCTACTTGAGGAAAGTGAGAGCAGAATTCAAGCAAATAACCATCTACTGAATTGGTTACACTGGAAGGATCACTTCACATGATTGTATATATGTCCTCAGCAGGCCAGTGGTTGTCATCATGATTTGAAGTCCTCGAGCCTTGGTGATGTACTGGAATCAATAAGTAGGGTAAGTTAAATTTTCAAGTTTTGTTTCAGTCAATCTTGAGTCAGTTTTGAGTCAGTTTCCATTGCCCAATGAAATAGGCACTTGGTCTATGGTGTTCTTGGCACCTCCAAGGAGCTACCATCCCTAGATAGAGCCAATGTTAGTGTCAGTATTTGCATACTTCCACCAGGGATAAAAAACACAATTGCATGTGCATCTTAGGTGTCCCATTCTAAATAAATTTTTCATCATTCCATTATGTGATGATATATAATTGTTCCACTGATGGTTTTCTTGGTCAAATAAGCTTCCTTCTCCCTTAGAAGATCATATTGGTTGACTCATTCCCATGTCTCCTTGAGAATAATAACACCTATGGAAATTATCTGTTCACTTGGAAGTCTTTAAAGTCAAAGGTCAAAGTCTCATTTTAAAGTCAGGTCAAAAAGTAGTCCCATTAGGTCATAGGGTCAAAATCATGAAAATTGGTCATTTCACCATCAAATTAATATTTTGAAGGAGTAGTAATAGTCATATGTATTCAAAAATCTTAGATTCTAAACTATCATTTCCAGGTAAGTGGCTTTGTGTTTACCATATTTTTCTCTCAGTTGTGCTTGGAAAGCTCATTTCCCTCTCCTAGGGTTTTGAGGGAATTTTTCTTGGTCTCATGCCTTCCATGGTTAAATAAAAAACAAGACTTATATCCCGATGCACTTACACTTTCCCCTATTATTAATATACCTTCCTAAACACTTCCAATCACTCCTATCCCTCAAAGTCATCATTTTTCCATAAACCCTAGCCTATTTCTACAATTTGACACTTTTCGAGACTAGTTATGTGTTTTTTCCTTTTGGACCCCTTCCCCTCACTCAATCCTTGAAATTCCACTTTCCCCTACTCTCTAACATCTATCCATATCCCCTAAAATTTCTCCAAGAATTTATACATCCCCTAATCCCTTCATTCCCCTCCCCCTACAAGGAAGTCCTAAAATCCCTTGTTTTGCTTACAACAAACCCTAATTTCCTTTCCTACTGAGCTAGAGTTTTCTATGGAATCAGAGACATCTGAGTAGAGGAGGCATAAGGGAGGTAATTTTAGAAATTCTTAAGCCATCCCAACTCATAAACATCATGCCTCTATCATTTTCCAATAAATCATTCTAAGGGACAAATCATTTGCCACACACAGGGTTAGTTTTGCTTCAAACTATGTTTTTGACTAATGAGTCAAATGATAACTAGACAGAGATAGATTTCCAATGAGATATAATGAGAAAAAATTGGAGTTGGCGAAGGCCTCCAAAATTTTCCTGCACCAGCACTCTGCATTTCTGCACCTTCATCCAACACTTTTGACTAATCTTGGGAAACTCAATTTTTAACCAGGAAAATGAACTCCAAACAGAAAACTAAAGGTATATTTGGAAATTATACAGGATAATATTTACAACAAGCTATCCTGGGCCCAATGTGGACACTAGGAAGGCCTCCAAATGTGGTACGAAAAATAGTGCTTCTTGGCGCTGCACGTTTAATTTGGCGCTATGCATTTACACAGTGAAGGTTTTGAAGGATTTCACTGCTTCCATCTAGCTCCGGTTTCCTCATAAATTTCTCCAAGGAGTTTTTGATCAGTAAGTGGACATAAAAAACCTCTCTTTTCACATGTTTTTTGTTCCTTTAAATATTTGAAATTGTTATAGCTTATGAAACCCTAGTTTCAGTTCATTATCATTTTTCATACACCATATCTTTGTTCACCTCCCTAAACCCATATCAGTCATGAGCATGGTTAATCCCTAGGATTTTCGTTAACATAGGCTTTCTATTTACTCATTTCCTTCATCCATCTAAGATATCCATCTCATCTCCTTCTCCCTTCATCTAATTCCAATTTTTACCCTAGGGTTTAATTTAAAGATGTCTGAAGAAGAAGATAGAGGTGTTGGTGAGGAAAAAATACCGAGAAATGACCACAAAGGAGGGAAAATTAATATATTTGAACCAATAAAAACAAGGGAACTCATGGCCTCTCCTCTCACTGTGTCTTGTTTCAAGAATGTTGGTAGTTTTGTGTTTTGTGAGCGAGTGAAGCAAATTCAAAATCACCGAGGGTTAACAAAATTGTACATCACTAATCTACATGACAAACAGATCACTCTTGTTGGGGTCACTTTTTCTATGTCCACCAATGTTATTGCAGCTGCTACAGGGATCCCTAGTGTGGGAGAGATGTTGTTTAAACAAGAAAAATTGGATATGAACTATTATGAACCGTACCTCAAACCTAGGTACAAGGATCACAAGAAGTCAATTTTCCTTTTCTCTCATCTCCTTTACCAGTATGTTCCAATGATGAGGATAATCATGAAATACTTCACTTGTGCACTTCACTAGATTCAGAATGCTTCACCTACCTTACTATCTCTTCTGCAACATTAACAAGATGGCATTCATTGTGCAAAAAAGGGATTATAATCATCAGATGCAGAGTCTTTTTCATCACTCCCTCATCAAGATTTTGGTCATGCATCAACTGGAGCAAGAGAATATCCCATGGGACACTTTCATTGCAAATGAAGTTTTCAATACCCCACCTAGTCGTCATGAGAAAAATATCCCTTCATCATCCCATCCACCCATATCCACTTCTCCATTTCAGCCTGCTGCTCATACATCATCACCTAGTCAAATCCATTCACCTCATGTTGATACTTCTTCTTCACCTTTATATAACCCTTCATCATCCCATCATTATACTGGAGCATCAAGCAGTGAAAGGGACATTGAGATGACTTGGGCTCATGTGACTGATGTTCAACCATTTCCCAAGACCTATCAGAGAGGCCACAGGCATGTGTTTTCTTCACATGGTGTGAAAGTGTCCATGCTTTATTCATCAACACAATAGGTAGAAAAAGGTAAGGAAAAGGTAATAGAGCCAAACATTGATGATGAGGAGGGAAAAGATGAGACAAATCATGAATTTTAGTTGATTTACCTAGGTAACGAAAATGAGGACAAAATCACCAATGTAGTTCTTAAAGGAAAATAAGCATGGTTTGAGAGGGTCAAACAACACTTGGAGCATCTCTTGGTCAAGGCTCAAAAAGACAATGACATTCAGAGAAACATGGCAAAGCATTATGCCATGAGAAACAAGATTGCAAGGCCAAGCTCAAATGAGCCCATGCAAAGATTCAAGCCTTAACTGATCAAAAGGAGAAAGGGAAGTTAGACATACTTTCTGAGGTGTCTCTTCATACCTCTAACACTTGATCAGCAAGTAAACTCACAATTTTGACAAATTTTGGCACATTTGGCACGGTGGTGCATTTTTGAGTTTTTGGGTAATTTTGACAAACCAAAAATTCTTCTAAACGTGCAGCGCCACTGGCGCTGCGCTCTTTTTTGGGGCATCCAATTGAAAAATGGCCACCATAATCATGTTCAAAATGATGAGGAAATTAACTCCAGAAATTTTTAGAAGCTTTGGAGGAGAATTGGTCCCTCAAAAAGGCAAACAACTACCAAAAAAACATGTTTCTGCCCTTGTTTTTGCCTTGGCGCTGCACGTTTACAAGTCTTGGGAGAATAGGATTTTTATAGGGCAGATGGACACCATTTTGGGAACTAGAGGCATGTTTGGAAACTAGACTCAGATATATTTCCAATGAGATATGATGGAGCTGATCTGTACATAGGGAAGGCCTCCAAATGTTGTCTACAAAACAAGTCATTTTTTCTGTCATGGCGCTGCACGTTTAACAAGAAAATGCAGTTTTCATTAGTATCAACAAAATTTTGACTTTTTGACCTTTTACTTAGGAGAATGAGAAAATCACTGATTTAAATGCTCATGGTGAATGTAAATTTCATGTTTTGACTTTTATCTAGGGTAGATGCATTAGATAAGTCCTCTAGAGGTCAAATGAATCAGTTTCCTCTCTTTTAGAGTAAATTGTTGAGTTTTCCTAGTCTTTAGATTCTTGTTTGGGAGTAGGTGAAAATGATCCTTATCTCATGGATTTGATTCCCTGAGGCTAGGGAGAGTGGTTTTGAGGTCTATTTTATGTATTTTCTCAGTAATTTGCAGAGTTTGGATTCACTTGGAGCTTTGGGAATCTCAAGAGACATATTTGTATCAGTTTGGCTTGGATATTAATAGAAATTTGCAGCTATTTTCTTGGGATCCATGTGGTATGAGTTTTAGACATAGTTTCCTCTCTGTTATCAATTTATTTGAACGTATTTTTAATTCATAAACCATTACATGTCTATAATATACTAGATTTCAAGTTTGAAAGGCATAATCCATATTTATTTATGCTCTATTTTGGGAAATTTAGTATAATGTGTTCATTCTCCTCAGTTTAGGGAAAATACATTACAGATGCTTTCCCTAGATCCTCACCAGTCTCTTCACCTCACCATAATCATATTTTAATGTCTAAACCTTCTACCTACCTTGCCCCTCAGAACCCCTCCAAATTTTTACCTAATTTCCTTGCCCTATGCTGTTTGTATCCTCTTGATCCAGCAAACCCTACAAAATTAAAATCAAAACCCTGAGCTACTATACCTAGCCTAAAATATTTATTCCTCAATAAAATAGACTGTGATCTATACAGAGAGAGCCCTCTCATGGCCTAGTAGGGCTAGTTACTTGGCTAAATGTGGTTTGAGGTTACCTCGATATTTCCTCTCTCAGCCTTGAGGTTCAATATGAGTGATAACAAGGCGTCCAAGACTTCAATGTATATAAGGACCATCTTTCCAAATAAGTAGACCAAGACATTTTGGCAGAGGCCGACAGGGGCTGAAGGGCAAACATCGTATGCTGTAAGCGTGATGTTATATTGCTTTATTTCGAGAGACCCTAATTTCTACCAAACGTTCTTTGACATCATGCATGTGGATGCACCTTCGTCAATGATACATCGGTGAATGGTAATGTTTTGGACCGATACTGGAATATGAAAGGAAAAAATTGAAGGAAGCCTAGGGGTGGATTTATCTAAATCAAAAACCATTACGCGCAAATTGGCAGGGTCAATGGCACCTAATACGAAAAGTAAGGCTTTCTGCTGCTTTGGGCGTGATTGTAACACCTCCAAAGATGACATAGCGGCGAGAGATTGAGCTAGATCATGCACAATGCTATAGTTATGAGCCACTTTGGAATAGTTTCCTGCCCACCTAGTTGGTCCCTTAGCCACTTTTGGCAAAGATTCAATAGGCATCTTTGATATGGTAAAAGGTGTTGTGGGTGTACTGGTACTACCTATGACATGTTGGTGTCTGGTGGGGCATCATAATTTGATTCCATGTCTGAAAAAAAATTTCTTCGCCAGTCATGTAGATTTCGTGGCTTTTTTTTTTCCATAATCATCAGGAGATTGTTGTTATGTGATAACTATCCCTTGATGGAGGAAAGGCTCTTGCATGACTGCTATCTGCTGGGAGGATCCCCCCTGTCCACGGTTACTCTATATATTATTAAGCTAAGGGAGGTCGGGACAGTGGTGAGTGTAATGCCCATACTCACCTTAGATCAAACAAGAGTGGCTTGTCCAAAGAATTTCCCTCTTATTCTACCTTTTAGGGTTGATTGTCTCCTAGTTTTGATTTCGGTTGGAGTTGCCTCCAGTTTTAGATCGCAGAGGGAATTGTTGATTTTTTCTCCCCTGTCAAGGATTTCCTTTAGGCTTTTTTTTTTCTCTTTTTTTCTTAACTTCGTTAGGAGGATAATTTGGATTCTCCTAGTTATATGGTTGGTGTGGTTGGTTTTGGGATGGTTGCACAAAGTTCACCTGTGCATTGTTATACATGGGCGGGTCTGTGTTGAAGATTGCGCGTATTGTGGTCCAAGGTTTGTAAATGGTTGTTGGGGGGATCTCTTCCATCAGCATGCCTATCTACATAATGTGTCCCATGAGCCGGAGGATAGGGTCCTCCATTATGATGGTGGTACGATGACGCCCTACTGGTCAAATTTTGCAGAGGCATGTGATGACTTTGGTAGCTGGGTTGTGGTATGTTCTGGGTAGAATCATACATGTAACCAAGGTTTTGAACGCTGCTGCTTAGGTGATTTTGGGTCAATGACCCAATTAAACCGTCTACAGAGTTTGATGCACCTAGAAATTCTTTGTAAGTTTGCAGGCGCGGGGCATTTGGCAGGATATTGTAAATATACCCTGATTGCGTATAGATCAGCTCGAGTTTTTGGGCCTTACTAATGGTGTCCTCTTCGTATATGGCCTTTTTTTGCACCACATCCTTTTAAATATCTGCGGTGAGATTTTTCAGGAACATGTCTAACATAACTCAATCGTAGAGTTTGTCTTTGCACAAACTACAACATCATCGCCATTCGTGGAGATGGTCCGAGATAGGGACAACAAGGGTTTGCCTAAAGTGGGTCAGTAACTCCATTCCAGAATCGTGATGGATGGGTAACTGAAAATAGGTCAGGAACGTAGTAGCGAAGGCGCTAAAGTTTCCATGTGTAGGAGACGGTTGCTCCACATACCATTTTGCTGCTACTCCATTTTGAGTGCATTGAAACTGTCTTTGTCAAATAGTATCATCAACGATGTTGTTCGATGAACAGCATTGGTGGAAATTCATAACATGATTTTCGGGGTCTTTCATTTGCTTCCCTTCAAATTTTGGAATGTCCGAATGGAGCTTCGTGGGCATGGGAGGCCAGATGGGGTTGTGTGCAATGGGGTCGTTTGTCAACTTGGTTAAATCATGTAGATTTAATGAAGCTAGAAAAGGTGACTACGAGGTTGTAGCCATTGAAACTTGTGAAAACACAATGTTCTAGTTAGGAATAGGGTTTGTCTGTGGCGTACCTTGCTGTGTGCTCACTTGGCTTCCCGAATTGGTAACACACCTCTGCCCACTAGGGGTTGTGGGAGGAGTGGTGTGTGGTGACTCTGTGGGGGTGTTCACCAGTGTGGTGTTGGGAGACTTACTAGGGTACCCAACTAAAAATTCCTTGATAAAGGATCAACCAATAAGGGTGGCAACATTTCATCTTTAACGCCTAAATTGCGAAAGAACTGGAACCCCTCTCGGTAATGGGGGGAGGTCCAAAAGGCATGTAGATCGATTAGGTCTCGTTGGGTCCATTCTAGTATCAACTAAGTATGGTTTTAAAAGTATTTGAGATGATAGAGACTATAATAAAATAAAAAAATCGATCGCATACATAAAACAAAGAGAAAATAAAATAAATTTTCCCTTTAGATTAATCATATGTGATCAGTCAATAAAAAAATATGGTTTTTTGTTGTTTGCATATGATACTCAAATACTAGAAGACCTAATTGTCCTCACTGTTACACAACATTTTGTCACCGTCCCTGAAATCCCCATCCTGCACATTAGAGGATCATTCCTATGAAAAAAATAAAGTGTCATGCCTTGCAAATATCATCATTGCATCCCTTACCATGAGTCAAGCATTCCTTCTGTTGACCATTTCCTGAAAAGACCACCAAAAACACTTGTTTTTGCCTTGGCGCTGGTAGCCAGTTATGCCCTCATGCCGATGAGGTAGATTAACATTGGCCTCCATGCCAGCTGGTGCTCTGTCTCAGTTAGCTGCCCATGCCAATCTATTTATGGAAAGTTTTTTAAAAATAGAGGCGAAGTTTCGATCACAACAACTTCGTGGATGAGACATGGGGAGTGGTTCGACTGAATAACCACAACCTTCCTCCTTTGGCCTCTTGTTTCCACCTTTTGGGGAAACCTGCCAAGGGATAAGGCCTCCCTTCCACCATAGTAGGTATCCCAAGCTCCTCCTCTTCCTATATAAATCTAGCTCATCCTCCATTGATTAAGCTAGTTGAGCTGAACTGAAGAAGAAGAAACACTGGAGAGATTTATATTCAAGATAGAATGGAAGAGTCCCTTATTGAGAGAGCTTAGGCTTGTGCCTTCATCCCATCCAAATTCTCTGACATTCGTCGAAACACGCTTCAACTGAACCCCATTGAAGGAGGCTGCGACGTCAAGGCTCTATTGTAACTCTTTATTCTATTAATACATATGTATAACTATTGTCTAGTTCCCATATTGCGTTGACGTGTTTTATTAATGCTATATGCTTAACCCTCCTTGACTGGTTAGTAATTATGAATGAGATTGTTGTTTCATATGCTGCTCTTGTTTGTTGATTTTTTGCAGGTATCCAAGCATCGTTGCGAAAGGATCGTGACTTGCCAAGACAGGAATCGAGAGGCCACCACTACAATAGCTTCGACGACAACATTGGACGCCAGGTAGGTTGATATACTGTGTCTACTTCATTTAGTAATTAGGAGCCTACACTCTAGTTTTTCCTTTTGTTATTAGACTCACTTCAAGGCTAAAGGGATTGTCTCTGTCTGGAGAGAGGATTTACCTACGTAACAAATTGGCGACTCCACTAGGGATCAGTGTGAGTTTGTCTTTTTTCCCTTGTCTAGTTGACTTCGGTTGTTTTCTTTTTTTTTATATATCTTTTCTGGTCTATTTTCTTGTTTAGAGTCCTCTTTTTCAGCTCCAGAGTGTCAATATTGACCTCTTCTCACTACATTTCCCATTCTCCCATAGATATTTGGCTTGGCACGTTTTTTGGTTGAACAGTCACGCTGATTGGCACATGTTGCTTGTGTTGCACTAGCGCCAACCCCTATTTGGCACGCATTACCGCCTTATAGTCGCGCCGAATCCTGTAGGGTTTGGCTTGATTCTCTTTTGAGTTTTTGTTCAGTTGTGCTTGTCTCTGGGTAGAATTTTGGTTTTGAAATTTTTTTGTTGAGATTTTTTTGACTGTCACAGACTTTTTCTTCTCATTTGTACATCTGTTTACTTATTAGTGTAGTTTATGGCCTTATGATTCTTTAGTGTCATAGCTCACTAAGCCTTTTGATTGGAAGTTGAGTTTTTCGATTCTTGTCAGTCACATCTCTTGATCAATTGCGTTTAGTTCTTTTTGATCCTTTGAGAGGTTGTTTTGGTTGAATGATAATTTCGGGTTTCGTTTGATTTTTCTTCTTGCTACTCCAAGCATAGATTACATTGCTTTTTTGGATCGTTTCACAACTTTTTCTTTTATTTGGAGAGTGCTTCATTGGTTTGAGTGCATTTTTGTGTTCCTGTTGCTTTCATCGAATCATTCGATTTAGATATTTAAATTCGCAATCCTCGAACTAGTGTTTTTTTTTTTGTTTTTTTTGTGTCATTAGTGCGTTGCGTGCTTCATTTCATTGAAAAAATCAAAAAAATATCGTTCTTTCATTTTTTTGGAAAAGGAAAGTTCTTTTGCATAACTAGTGCTTGATTAGCTAGGAAGGAATTTTTCATTTTTATTTTTATTGAATTAGATGCATTAGCGGATTTCTTCATTTGATTTCATTGATTGCTATTGTTTGAAAGATCTCTATCCTTCTCTTAATTAGCATTCGTTGAAGTTAAATGGTGTTCATTTGCATGTTGTTTTCATTTAGGAAATTTGAGATCGACATTCGGCAGGGCCTGAAATTGAAACATAATTCAAGATCAACTATAAAATCAATTGAATTAACCTAAGGAAACATTGGAACATAACGCACACATTGTAGTGGTCTAGGCTAGAGACGTGTTCTAGTGCCTCAAAACCTAGTAGCTTTCGTTCGCCTTTTGGCTTTAGACAATGCTAGTACGGACTTATGCTCCCCGTACTGTCGAATATATAAAGGGATACCCCTATAGGTTCAAATCCTTTATCCATAGGAAGCCGAGTCTGCTGCCTTGTAATCGTGATACACCGAAAAAAACACTTGGGGAGACTACCTGCATGTACGAAAAGTCCTTGGTCATTTCTCTTTCATTTGATCACCAAGGTGTATATGGAAGTTCACAGAAACCGGGTACACCCTCTTTCTTAGATTATTAGAGTAGTCATTTCGATCTTTTCATGACTCTTTAAAAAGAGAAGAGATCATCGAGTACTTGTCCTTTCATGCTCGTTTAAAATTGAAAGTGACTAGAGTCATCTTTTATCTATTTCTCCACTCTTAGAACATGAAACAACAAAGTCTGGTTTCAATATCATCAAAGTAACTGCCCACGAGATATTCCTAGTTAAAGTTACCTTCCTTAGTGCTTTATTTTATGGTTGTTTCCAATGGCAACATTTTCAGGGTTTACCAACCAAGGAATCCCTTCTGAGGGGAATCCTGGTCCTTTTCCTACTTTTGGGAACGTTGGTGCTCCTTATATGGCAACATTGTCCCTACCTGGGTTATTGTTGGGTTTCATGTTTGGTTGTTTTCGACATTCGTGCTCTCGAGTATTCTGCCCTCTGTACAATCATCCCCTCCACCTGAACAACATCATGTTTATTCTAAGGTGGACCTCTCCCCTTCTTTGCCTGCTTCTTCATCCTCCTCTTCTACTTTTCCTAGTGAAAGTTTGGATTCTAGTACGTAGGTGGCTAAGAAGAAGAAGAAGAAGGCGAAGAATAAGAAGTCAGTTAAGAGAGAGGCCATTTCCGTGGCTATTGTGCCTCAAACACCTTCCATTGATAAATCATCCAACCTTCCATCGAAAGTCAAATCTCTTGCATGATGTGCAAAGGAGACCATCTTCTTTGAGACTGCCCTAGAATTCCCAAGGTACTTGAAGCATGGTCCAACGACCATTTTTTGTTGCCTTTGGCCTCTGGAAATCATATTGGTGGTACATCTTTGACTAGTAATGATAAGACTCGTAAGAAACAGGGTAAGATCACGAATCCCTGTAAGTTGTGTGAAGGGCATCATCCCATTCACCTTTGTCCATATCTGGATGAAGCCACGAGAGTGTTGGAAAACCCTGCTATTTCTGCACCCTGCCTTCCGGTTGGTTACAAGAAGCTTTCTTTGAGTCCTCCACTAGTTGATTCAACCATTAGTCAAGAGTCATCCTTGGTCAATCCCGCTCCCTCAGAAATTCAAATTCAAGAATCTGATCCCGACCAACCGTTGGTTATGGGATCAGTCAATTTGGTCTCGCCCATGGTTCACCAGGTCTTTTCCGTCGAGCGTGGATCTAATTTCCCCCACGTTCTTCTTGTTTCTTCAGATTCGTCGGAATTGGAGAAATATTCTCCCATCCCTATGACTCAAGAATTTTCTCTTCCTGCTCCCATGTCTGAGGTCCAAGAGGATGCTCCTCTTGCTCCTGTAACACCAGGGGATGACCATCTCATTTATATGGTACCCCCTCCAAATAATTTGGTCTCTTCCTTTTATTGGAGTCGATTTGCGGGATACCGTCTTCCTTCTTATGTGCCTTTTGAGATCACGGTAAAGATATTTGATGTGGTCGTACCTAGCACAATTATAGATGAAGGTGCATTTTTTAGTGTTTTGTCTTAAACTACTTGGAAAGCTTTTGGTTCTCCACCGCTTATGCCCATTACCCATAATATTTTGGAATTTAACAGAAGAAGAAGTCAACCATTAGGGATACTTTCGAAGTTTCCTATTACTTTGGGAGGGAAAACCATCTATATAGACGTGATGGTGGTCCAAGGTCCCTTGGATTTTAATTTACTCTTAGCGCACGACTATGATTATGCCATGGGTGCACTTGTCTCTTCTCTCTTTTGTGTGATATGTTTTCCATATAAAGGTCGGATCATGACCATTAATCAACTTTCATTATTTGGTCTTGAGGTGCCAACTGGCCCGTGATCATCTCTGCCAGATTTTTATCCACCAGTTTTATCTTCCCCGTTGCAGGTTAATTATGTGGCTACCTGTCCCGTGCCCTCATTTAGTGATAGTGACGTTGTGCATCATGTGCTGGGGGCATTGGGTCCTGATTTCCAAGATGTTTTTCTCCCATCAAATGTGAACCTCTTGGAATCCATGACTTCTTATTTGACATGATGAGTTGTCATCGGAGCACAGTTCGTTTTCTTATGTCAAGCTCCTTAAAAAATGAAACAAGCTCGTTGGAGGATAGTTTGTCTTCTATGTCAACCTCATTAAAAAATGAATTAGACTTTGAAGATAATTCTTTTAATGTGTCAACCTCGTTAAAACATTGAAACACGTTCTCGTTCAATTCGAGTCTTTGATCGGATCTCGTTAAATCCTAGTCAAGTCTTTCTCTCATCTCGTAATTGGAACCTTCACTCCACCTGCTTTTAATTCATTACAGCTGGACTGAAGCTTGGGGGGCATGTACCTCGACTTGAGTCACCATGGTGTGGGCATGCCCATGCCTGTTCTTCAAGCATAGTTTACCTTTGTTTCAAGCTTGCGTAAAAATGAAACCAATTTCAAGCATAGTTTACTTTTATTTTCGAGCTTGCATAAAAATGAAATATTTTCGCTTAGTTTGCTTTGTAAACATTTTTATTTCTTTTGGGTCGTTACTTATTATGCAGATTATTTAACTGATACATTATCTATCATTGTATTAGGCATTTTCATAATTTGTAAAAATCATCATCACATGAGAGACTCATATCAAACAGGAAAATAGATGTATATATATATATATATCGAAGGTTTGCATCAGTATGCACTTTCAATTTAAAAAATATGTTTGTTTCTGTTAAATCCTGATACACCATGTCTCACAAAAAAATGCACAAATAAAAGTCTAGGTGTTTGGTCTACATGATGATCATGATAGCATGTCACTGCCCGAACAAGCCGCCTCAGCAGGTGGTGAACTCGGTTCGACACTACCACAGTATGTCTTTGGTATGCACGAGGCACATCGTCAAAATGCACATAGTGTGGGACCCCACGGGCAATTCCCTCCAAGTTGTGCATGATTTCCTCCTCCTCGCCTTGAGGGGCAACATCAAAATCGCGAGGTATTCACCTCACTATCGGAGACATCCCTGTCAATCTATCTGGGCCTACATCTACAAATACATGGATTAATGGTCAAAATATACATACCAAAAAAATCATAATACTCATAAAAATTAAAAAATGAGTCTTACCAAGTGCTTCATCCCAATCCTCTCCTTTCAGGAGTGGGAGGTCCGAATCACCAGTGAAATCTGTGCCAGAGTAGGGCCAGTTCTCCAAGACAATCAACTGTTGGTGGAGCCAATAAAAAAAATCCGGTCTCTAGGACATATGTTGACCGCCCCCTGACCTTGGCATCAGAGCTGCCCATCAGGCCATCTGTGGTTCTAATGCTGGTGGTGTTGGTACTATCACCTCCTGACACTGAAATATTGGTAGTTGTTCCAGAATGAATGATACAAGGATAGAACCATAACCAAACTGTTTCAATTTTTCCTTCTTGAACTTTTTTAGATGATGTTCTATATTGATTGTTACTACCTTTTCCCAGTTGTAGATGGTCAGTGTCAAGCAGTCTACAGAAAGAAGTAGTTGTGATTTTTTTGCCTCGTACAGTGCTTGTATTCCTGCAGCTCGTGTGATCATGTGTAGCACTACCCTTAATGTTAAATCCAGGATAGTCTGGATGTCCACTTTCCTACTTTTTGATCCTTTCCGTGCTCCTGAGCATACCCTGTCAATCACCATGCCCATGCTCTCCATGGTGGTCCGGGTGCCAGTCAATATTGGTGCTACCACCCTTTGCGACAGTCCTATTATGAAATAAATATTAGAAACATCAATCTCGAGTTCCTGATCTCGAAGAATGAATTTTTCCTGATCCTCATCCCAGATACTAATCAAGTATTGTAGCATCTTTGATTGAGCTCTGAGACACAGTGTCATGAAGAAATTTTTCAGTCCAAAGTCTCTGAGAGATTCCATGCATCTTGCATTTCCCATGGAAAGCTCATCCTCTTCGTTGTGTTCCCATTCCTTCCACTCTATCACCATTTTGTCACTCTCTCACCTGAAAACATGTTCATGTGGACATTATTAGCCAAATCCAAAGCTTAAATTTATGAATCTTAGGCTTGGAAGTTTAGAAACAGTCGCGCCAATGGGCGCGCCGGAGTTTAGAAAATTGGGCAATTGGCACGAGTCTATGCCTGAAACCTGCGCCAATCACCATGCCCTACTTTTTACAATTTCCCCTTCAGAAATCAACACTGAAGATTGCAGGTAAAGAAATAATTCTTAAAATGTGGGGAAGGATGTCAGCTCTACCTGGAACTGGCGGATTCGAAATCGGTCTACTGGATTGCCTGCTATTGTTGTCGTTGTTAGCTCCCCGTAATTTGCTAGATTGATTGAGATACAAATGGAAAGGGGTAACATCAAACAAAGCTTTGGAATCCAAGGGCCTAGCCTTCTTGGATTCAAAGAGGGATCTCTCTATTAGGTGCAAAGCTGTGAACTTGTTTGTTAATTAGGGTTGATTTTAGGCTAGTTATGAAATATTGGGTTTGTTGATTGTTCTTTTGGTTGGGTATGAAACTTAGATAGAATAGATAGAAAACAAGGAAATATTCAAGTCATTGGGCAATGGAGTCTAACAAGGTCATGATAGGTTCATAAATGGAGTAGGGAGTATTGTAGGGAAAATCTAGCTTGGTTGGTGGATCTTTAAGGTTTGAAGGATCATGAGATGGACATTAATTTTGAGAAACAAAGTTTGACAAAGAGCAGTAAAGAATTCTCTATCATATACTTTAACAAGGAGATATTAAACACATATAAGAAAAATCCATAACTCATGAGGTAGGGAAAACCATTAAGCTCAATGAACAATACTTAAATTGATCAATATCCAAGACAAACATTCAAATGAAATACAAAAATGCAAGAAACTTATTCAACTTTCATGGATTTCATTATCAAGAACATAAAACATTAAAGATGCACAAATAACTATAATCATAGAAGGAGAGAAACTCCAAAACATCTAAGATTATAGCTATGAAGGTTCTTTGAAACAATTAGCTAATAAAATGCAAAGAGCATGATTGAAACAAGCTTCTTTGAAAAACCTAGGTAATGGTGCTTTAAAGAGGTGACTCCAAGAATAGAGTTTTTAGTGGCAAAAAATATGCAAGGCTAGCCATAAATCATGCTTGATACCAACTGATACAAACCATTCAAGAAATAGACAAGCTTAGGAAATCCTTAGAGAGCAAAATATGAATTCTCTAACATATCCTAGCAGAAGAGAACATTAAGGCAATGAAGAACAAACATACCTAAGGTGCCATTAGAAAACATGTCTTAGTATAAATTCTTTGTCCTACTTAAACATAGCAAGACAGAAACATAATGAAAACTAGAAACCATGAAAAAAATAGAAACACATCACCATCAACCAGGCTTATGGATTCTGCAAATAGTCCTCCTCCATCAACAAAAAAATCAGGGCATGCATGAGCTCCAAGACATCAAATTCTTTTCAAAACTCCAAGAGACTATGTATTACTTCAGAATAAGTCATCAAAATCCAACCCAATGCATAAGAGCCTCACGCTCTATTTATGGAGCAAATGAGTAGGTTGAAACCATAAGAGGCTTCCAGAAACCCTAATTTAGTCATAAATGTCATAAATGTGCTTAATGACCATGCAAGGCCCAAGACACAAAATTATAAGCTAATAAATGAAAAATATCATAACATAACTCCTCAATCAAATCTGGAGATATTTTCCCAATAAAATATTAAAAAATCATTTTTCCATCAATTTGTGTGTTTTGTTGACTTTTGGCACTTTTGGTCCTCTGTGCGTAGCGCCAAAACATGAGAACATAGATGTACTTGCAGTCCGGTTTTGACCTCCTTCTCGGTGTTGGATGTTTCTCCGTGATGGCTCATCGGAAATCTTGTGAAGGTGGATTTCCAGATCTACCTATGTTTTTCTGAATGAATGTCATTTTCCTGTCCAAAAATCCATTCTCCCAACACTGCTCGATGCGTAGCGCCACCTCCTACAGAAAATAGGATCTGTTGTAGCCAAGTTTTGGACCACTTCCTGATGTCATATGTTTCTCTGGGATGGCTCGTTGGAAAGCTTGATGAGACTAATTTCCAGAAAGATTTTATATGTGCTCATTGGATTCAATTTACCTATTCAAAAACTCATTTTCCCAACACTTCTATGTGCGTAGCACCTCCTCCAGCAGAAAATAGGCTCTGTTGTAGCCAAGTTTTGGACCACTTCCCGATGTCGGATTTTGTTCCGTGATGGCTCTTTGGAAATCTTGATGAGTCCTATTTATAGGTATGCATTTTTTGTTTTTACTAGGTGCCATTTTCCTACCCAAAAACCCATTCTCCCAACACTACTTGGTGCGCAGCACCATGCCTGAAACTGAGGCAGAATGGTCAACATTTTGATGTTTTTGGACCTTTTGGGGGGTCAAAAATGCTCCAAATGATCTGAAATTTTGTGAGAAGACTGCTAGTGATGAGAGTAATCAAAAAATATAAATTTTTCAAGCTGAGGATGAACCAATTCTGTGCGTAGCGCCTAGGGTGCTGCGCTCCTAGGGGTCAAAATTCGGAAAAAACAAAATTTTGTCCAAATTGCCTCAAACTTGGTGGAGAATGTCTTCAAGGGTTTTTAGAAGCATATGAAAAATATTGAGCCATGTCTCTAATTTTTTATTGGTCTTTACCTTCTTTGAGTGCTCAAAATTCAATGCCTCCTCACTGATTTTGTATTGTCACTTTGTTCCTCATTTTGAGTTACTTGCCGCAATTTCTTCACTATCCTCTTGCTCAGCATGAAAACCACTCTCTTCTTTGTCTTCACCATATTCTTGTCTCTTATATTTGTACCTTTAGTGCTGTGTCCTTGGTTTTTGAGTTGATCATCAGCCTCTGTATCTGTTTTACTTTGGCCTTGTCCTTCATTGATGTCTTCTTCTTTGTTATTTCCTGCCTCTTCAAAATCAGTTTCAGCCTCATCTTATGTTTGTTCTTGATCTTATATTTCCTCATCATCTTCCTTCATTTTGCCACTGTTTGCACTATTTATTGTGCTTACTTTCTTGCCCATGCTCATATTTCTCTTGGCTGCCTTGTGAGCCTTCTAGCTGGCTGTTAGCCTAATTATTTTCTTCATTACCTTCTTGGTATTCATATTGTTCATCATCAGTATCTTTTTCTGTGCTTGGGAGTGAGGAACTTGTATCATCTTCATCAATGTTTTTTCTCCAAGTGTTCACTGTTTTTACTTTCATGGCTGTCAATTTCATCTTTATTTTTATCTAAACTCTGCCTCTGACTTGCTGATTTCTTCCTCAGACATGGTGACTGGTATAAAACAACAGGATTTTTAGGTTGGTGAGGGCCTTTAGGTTTATGGAGGGCAAGTGAGTGATGTGTGGGAAAACTTTCAGCAAATGAGGGCGAGATGAAGCAATCAAAGAATGTTTTTAGAGTCCAGAGGTAGGTTCGCTGGTACTGAATGTTTTACACCTATGACAACTCTCAAATTTGCAAACTCTACCCTAGAAGGTCAATACTTGGATTTTCATGTATATTAGGGTTTGGTCACATTAGGTTTTTTAATTTTCTCCTTGATTATGAAAATAACACTCGGAAGGTGAGGAAAAAAGGACCACCAACCTTTCTTGACTGATGCAAGAGTTTTTGAGGAAAAGATTTGGATTTAGGAAAATTTTGAGCAATTTTGACAAAAATATTTCGGTGCGTAGCGCTTGCCCAAGAGCGCAGCACTGAGCTCTAGGTGCCTAGTGCAGTGTTATTTAACACTTCACCTTCCTCCTCTGTGCGCAGCACCGGGCTCCAAGTGCGTAGCGCCTCGACCGGTGCGTAACGCCTATTTGCAGAGGGACATTTGGAGGCCTTCCTAGTGTCAGAATGAGCTCTGTGATAGTTCGTTTGAAATTTTGTGGAGTATAATTTCCAAAAATATTTTTGTTTTGAATTTGGTGTCCATTTACCTGTCCAAAAACTGATTCTCCCAACACTGGTCAAAAAGTGTTGAATGATGGTGCAGAAATGCAGAGTGCTGTTGCAAAAATGTGGAGTGCTGTTCCAGGAAACTTTTGGGCACCTTCCTTAACTCAAAATTAAGCTCATGATAGCTCCTTATAAATCTCTTCAAGTATAGTTATCCTTTGACTCATCAATCAAGTCATTTGGACACTTCAGCTATGAGAAAAACTAATTTTTCGAGGGTCACTCCAGTAGTGCAAAAATTCTCCGGTGACATATTTATTTTTGAAATTGCTCACAAACCATGATACCTATGTAAAAATTGACGGACTTTATTCTTCTTGGCCCTATGATGGACAAAAACCTCTCTCAATTTTTCCAAATTCATCTCTGTTTGGCCAAAAACACATTTTTGAGAAAAATTGGCCCTCGGTGTGACACATGGCTTGTCTCTTGGAATGAATTCTTGGAAAATGATGGGGGCATGATATTTATGAGCTGGTATAGAATTATCCTTTCTAACATGATCTATAAAATGAATCCTTTGCTATTGTGCCTCCTTTTCATATCAAACCCTAGCTTAGTTGGAAGAGGAAATTAAGGTTTGGTGTGAGGATTTAAGACTGCCTTGCAGAGGGAGGGGAATGAAGGGGTTAAGGGTTGTCTAAACTATTAGGGAAATTTTGGGGGATAGGGATAGATGTTAGGGAGTAGGGGAAAGTGGAATTTCAATAATTTAGTGAGGGGAAGGGGTCCAAAAGGTCAAAACACGGGCCTAGTCTTAAAAATTGTCAATTTGTGGCAATAAACTAGGTTTTGTAGAAAAATAATGATTATGAGGGATATGAGTGATGGGAAGTGTTTATGGAGGCATATTAAGGATAGGAGGAGGTGTAAGAGCATCAAGATATAAGCCTTGTTTATTATTTAATCATGGAGGTCATGAAACCAAGAAAAATGCCCTTAAAAACCCTAGATAGAGAATGGAGGAGTTTTGGCAAAACAAAAATAGAGGGTTGAGGCGAAAGGTGGCGAAACATAGTGATAATGAGTAGCATGAGCCCATGATGGGTCTTCTGGGATGGGTGAGGTGAGCTTGACATGACAGAATGATGAAATAGTGAAAATTTATCCTAAGGATAATGAATGCTGTGAGATTTCTAGAACTCACAATGTTCATGAAATTTGTTTCTAGAAATCTAGAACTGATACTTAGTCATCTTCAGATAGTGAAAATTATGGATGAATAATAGTGGCTCCACTTGGGGAGGGAAGCTCCCTTTCAGGAGGTGTCCAGAACTTTCAGATCTCTTGGTTTATGAAGACTAGTGCCTCATCCATTGGGCAGATTTTTACCTCTTTCACTTGTTGATGCTTGCTTGAAGCTGTGATCTTAATAATATGAAAAACATGATTAACATCAACGTCACATCTACCTACCCAACCTACTTGCCTAACATTTTTTCTTCCTTGGGTGCACTTGAACTAGAAAACCCTTGGAATTTCTATTTTTGAAAACAAAAATCAAACTATCTAATTGTACCCTTATTTCTTCGAAGAATTCATATTAGGCTAATGAAATATTTTTATTTTCTACCTAATCTACTCATTTTTCAAGATTAAATTGTTTTACAAAATTTATTCTCTATCCTATTCTCTATTAGGCAATCTGACTTCTTTATGAAAAATTAGTGGCATTAAGTCTTGCACACTTTTATTAAGACTATTTTTTGGGTATGGGGCTGTGTTTGGTCAATTTAGTGTGTCCTAAATTGCTACATTAATTTATCAATCCGGGATTCGTAAGCTGATGAAGTGTGGCGCACTATATGTGCAAGATAACCTATTTCTTTTCTTTTTGTCGTTTTTGGTTTTCTAATGTGAGATGGAAATTCTAAAATAAAAAGAAGTATGGTTATGATTGTTCAAGGAAATGATATCCTTTATAATGATTTACCAACTTCAAAATTCAAAAGGAATTTAAAACATACAATGACAAAACTTGAAAGGAAATGAAAGTGTGCTGCTAGCCTAATAAATCAAACAGTGAACTATTGAGCATGAAAACCAAACTATCCTTGCTGCTATCTAAACACAAAAGAAACTATGCTTAAAGAAATCCAAGAATTGCAACAAAGTAAATCTAAATCAAATTACATCAACTTATATTCTGATCCATCACCATTAGTCCAGCTATGGCTTTCGGAGGTAACCATAAACAACTTGAGCAATCTGATATCTAATTTGCAGAAAAAAGAAACTAATATCAAACTACACACTCATACTTCAATCCCTCACCATCAGTCCAGCTGTGGCTTTCGGAGGTAACTGAAAATGACATGAGCAATTTAATATATCTAACTTGGAGAAAGTAAACTAATATCAAACTACACACTCATACTTCAATCCCTCACCATCAGTCCAGCTGTGGCTTTCGGAGGTAACTGAAAATGACATGAGCAATCTAATATATCTAACTTGCAGAAAGTAAACTAATATCAAACTACACATTCATACTTCAATCCCTCACCATCAGTCCAGCTGTGGCTTTCGGAGGTAACTGAAAATGACATGAGTAATTTAATATATCTAAATCTAACTACTGAAACAAATGTGCAAGACTGAAATAAACAAAGCAGTACTGGAATTAAACAAAAACTAAGAAAAATAAATTAGCAGCAGAACAATATTGATTCCATGTCATTAGTCAAAAGATTATGCAAATGCCCGGGCTTCCTATTTGTAATCTAAAACAAGAACACTGATCAGTCAACATAAAACATGAAAGATTATGGACAGAAGTAAGATGTAAAGCATGAAAGATTATAAACAGAGATGAAGCATAAATACCATGAAAGATGTAATGTATAAACACATGAATGACTTATGGCACAATGAGCTTAAAGAAATAAAACAAGAACTATACAATAATGCAAAAAACCTCAGCGTGTGCAGGGGCCCTCTACACTAGCCTTGGCAACAGCTTTCAAGTACGAATTACGCTTGGAAACAGAGTCTTCTTATATATTAAAATGCAGTCATAACAGAAAGGTGATATTACGGCACAGTGGCAACGTAATTACATTATAGAGCTATCTGGAAGCTAATGGAGACTAACTAATATGCGTATGCAAACGCATTATTTATAACAAAGGAAATATAACTAATTCCCTAAAGTTTGTGCTGATGGAGAACACGTAAACCATTACGTCCAGAGATCTAGGATCATGGCCACGTTGAGGAGTAAATCTATGAAGAGTGGATGTTGAATTCGGCTTATGGAGCCATGTACAGGTGTTGATTTGTCTCCCGCAATTCAGAAACGGCCATATAAATCTTCACGTGACGAGAAACAGAGTCCTGTCACCGTGGGACTCTACGGTTGACTTCCACTTGGCCACCTTTGACCGCAGCTTCCTCAAGTGAATTTTCTCGAGCCAATAGGACACGATCCATGTCCACATCATTTCTGACTTGCCCATGTGGCTTGTTTTTCCTGAGGACACCTGTAACATAGATTTTCACAAAATGGCTGCGGAAAGTTGTAGCAGCTGCGGAAAGTGGCAAGATTCCGCAGCTAAATGAGCAAAAATCTAAATCAAACAGCGGACACAAAATATAGTTAAAAACCATTTTAGATGCTCTTTTGCAATTAATATACAATGATATTGACAACTGGGAAGGTTCAGGTGAATGAAAAAGGTCTAGGAAGATGTATAAGAACAATGCAGATTTGAGACTCAACATACCCCCATTGTGAAGGTGTTGCATGTCCTCATGCAACCAAAATTTTGATAATCCTTCTTCAGTTCATATGCCTTGACACTTCAGCCAGTACATCCAGCCCTCTCCTCCTCTTCCTTGGTGCTGCTAACATTCTGGGCTTCTTCATTAAGCATCTAAATTTGATATTAAACAGTGCTCTGCTTAACTTCTGGCATTTCTTTTTCAATTTCTTGTTCTTCTTCTGCCATATTCCCAGATGTAGCATGGTATTATCATGAATGATTTTGTCCAATTTTATTTGTTCCTTCAATGTCTCATTTTCATTTTTAATGTGTCTATTTAAAAGCTCTAGCTCAAAGACTTCCTGTTTCAGTGATTGGAATAGATCATTTTGTGATATGTGAGGCTGAATGGACGAAGTACTGGGACCTGTAGCTGCTTTTTCCAAAGATTCTATATAATCATATACTTCTTGCTGCTTGGGGTCTATATCAGGTGTCAATTTTATTGGGCTGTCCCCAAAATGCCGTGAAGGAGAGTTGTCTTCAAAATCTGGCTGAGAATGGGATGGACTATGTTCAATGTCTGACTGAGAATGAAATGAACCAGGTTCACTGACTGTCTGAGAGTGAGATGGACTGTGGTCAGCTGGGGATTGTTCAGATGTTTCTTCTCCCAGATCAATAAAATGAGGTCCCTTCATTTGCGTTTTCCTCAACTTCCCCTTAAGTCTGGAACTTCTTCTCACACGCTGTGGACCACTGTCTTTTTGCTTTTGTTTTCCTTTCTCTTTCTTCTTGGCTATAGATAACTGTTCTTGAAGATGAACCAATCTCTCAGATAACACTTGATGATCTTCTTCGGAAGAAGGGGTTTGATGTATAGCGTCAATACTTTTTCTCTCTTTTGATGTTATTGGCTTTTTACCCTTGGTTTCTTTCTTCTTCCTTTTTGACAGTCTCTCTTCCCTACTGGTTCTTTCAATTGCAGTAGTAGGAGTACTTTGAGTTTCATCATTTGTTCTTTTTCTCCTACTCCTTCTTGATGTGCTACCTTCAAGAATTTCTTGAGGTTCCTCAAAGAAATTTCTGATCAAAAATTGTTCCCATGTGTCCTTCTCCTTTAACTCTTTTTCAATCAAAATTTTTACAAGACCATGGTGATATAGATGTGGTTCTACATCCCCTAAATGTTTCTGAACAGTCATAGACATATTCTTCAAACTATTTAATAGAAAATATGGGAGATTGAGAGTTTGATTATCTAGAAAATTCATCAGCAATCTGGTATGGTACATATACATGGACCCAAAACGGCCTTCACAGGTGATGAATTTTTGAACAACTAGCAACAAAGTAGCCCATTCCTCTTTCAAAGCATGAACAGGAATTCCTCTTTTAAAAATAGTTATGTCCATACCTGGGTTATGTAGAATTACTCTCCAAGCTTCATCACTAATGTTTTTGTTCTTAAACCATCGTTCACCCTCTTGAAGAAGTTATGTGGCAGTTGCTATAGATGCTTCATTCACCGTAAACTTAAGGTCTCCAATCTCTACCTCCAGGCCATTAAAATATCTTGCAAAGGATTTTGTCACTTCTTTATGGTAGCCTCTGAACTTTTGGATAAACCGCAGCCACTTTGCCTTCTTCAATGTATCCCTGACTTGCGGATATCCTTCCATGAATTTAGGTCCTTCTGGTTCTGCTCTTAAAAATTTACCCATCCTTCTTTCTGCTCTTTAAAAACTTGCCTGCGTGAGGAGGGTTCAATGGAAGTAGGACGGCTGAATGAACAGAAATGAGCACGATGACTATAGGTAGATATCAGAGAGTGGGTATACAGACTGTAGCATAACAGAGAATGAAATGGAGAGAAGCGGAATAGAGAATGGTTTTGTGAGCACGACAGAGATACGGCTGTGAGATTCATAAAACAATAGGAGTATAACACATCCGACAATGTTTTAAAATTTGGTGGCTGCAAAATAAATGTAAGCACGTTTAAACAACGGCTATGGATTTTATGCGGCTGAAAGAAGCCGTAGTCAAATCAACTACGTCTCATTATCACAGGTGGAATATCGGAGTATGAGTGAAAATCAGAGGTTTAATTATGGGACCGTTTGAGAATGAATGCGAGGATTGTGGGAGGATTGTACAGAGATCATGGAGTGGTTACGGAAGTTGTCAATACAATCATTGCACATAATGGATGGAGCTTATGGTTTATAACTATATAAAAATGTGTTTTCAATGCTATTTGAAATAAATTTTACTCATACCTTGGAATTCTTGCCCTTTTCCTTGGTCTTCAATTAGTTGCTCCTCATTGATATCTTGAATGCTCCATGTCTTCATAATTGGTCCTCATACCTACATTTTATTTCATGATTGTGGAAATAACATCTGGCTGTACATTCTTTTGAAAACAGAGTGGTAGTTGCGGAATCTGCTTCTGGATGCGGAAACTGGTGTCAGCTGCGGAAACAGATGTCAGCTGTGGAAACTGACACAGCTATTATTTGGGTGAAATAGAAATGAACGGATGACAAATGACTAGATGGAAATGGTCATGAAAAAGAATTTTATTGGTGAAATGGAATGAAAAATGAAGTGAAATGGAATGAAGTGGAATGAAGTGGAATGGAATGGAGTGGGTGGTCACAAAACTTGTGAAATGAAAGAGAGATTTTTTTTTTTTTGGAAAATAGAGGGTGTCAGGTGTTCCTGATTTTCACCCAATATTTTCTGTATAAGACTGCCAATCAGTGATTGGTTTTCAGGCTTATACATTTTTTTTTTTTTTTTTTTTTTTTTAACTGAAAAGAAAAAAAGCTAGGCTGGTGGAGAAGAAGAATTCTTCTGTACCAGCCTGATTGCAGAATTTTCTTGAAAAATCTTGACAAATTCCTCTTTTGAGAGTGGCTTATGATAAACTTTCAATCTGTGGCCATTCACAATAAGAGGAGTTTGAAACTCATCAATGGTCTTGATTCTTACCGCTCCATTGCTAAAGATCTTGTCAATCTCATATGGCCCAAGCCAATGAGTTTGAAATTTTCCTTGGAAATCTTTAAACTTGGAATCAAATAACAATGCCCAATCTCCTTCTTGAAACTTCTTCTCTTTGATGTACTTGTCATGCCATTTAGCTCTTTGATATTGAACTAGATCAGTTCTTAAAATTGCTTCTTGTTTGATCTCATCTAGCTCATTCAATTGCTCCATTCTATGCTTTTGGGCTTCTGATAAGTCCATCCCCAACTGAACTGCTATCTTGAAGGTCTTGACTTGGAACTCGATGGGGAGCAAGACTTCTTTCCCATAAACAAGTTCATAGGGAGAATGTCCTGTTGTATTCCTCCATGTAGTTCTGTAGGCCCACAAGGCTTCTGGAAGCCTTTCTGCCCAATCTCTTCTATGTAGATGAACGGTTTTGGTGATGATACTTTCAAGAACTTTGTTTGTGGACTCCACTTGACCATTTGCTTGTGGATGGTAAGGAGTAGATCTTCTGTGCTTGATTTTGTATTCTTCCATCAACTTCTCCACCAAATTGGATGTGAATTGGCTCCCCTGATCTATCACAATTTCTCTTGGAACACCAAAGCGAGTAAAAATATCCTCATAAAGAAAATGAATAACTGAATTTTCAGTAGCAGATACTAATGCTTTAGCTTCCACCCATTTAGTAACATAATCAGTACAAACCAATATATACTTCTTTTGCTTAGATGGTGGATTAATAGGTCCAATGAAATCTAAAGCCCATTTTTCAAAGGGTTCAATGAGTACCTGTGTTTGCAATGGAATTTCATTTGAAATGGTAGGTTTCCCTACTCTTTGGCAGCTGTCACACCTTTTGACATATTGTTTTGCATCTTTGAAGAGGGAAGGCCAATAATATCCTAAAGAGAGGATTTTATAGGCCGTCCTTTTGTCTGCAAAGTGTCAGCCGCATGGTTCATCATGACATGCCTTAAGAATATCAGGCATTTCATCTTCCCTGACACATCTTCTGATCACAAGATTTGGCCCTGTTTTAAACAATTCGTTAGAAATCCATGAATATTTTGAACTCTCCTGAATAATTTTTTGTTTTTCACTTGGAAATAAATGTGAAGGCAGTTTCCTTGTAACCAAATAGTTAGCAATATCTGCATACCAAGGAGTCTTAATAGTTACTGCAAACAAGTATTCATCAGGAAACTTATCCTCTATAGGAGAATCTTCTTTAGTATTCTGAATTCTAGACAAGAAATCAGCTACTGTATTCTGTTTTCCTGGTCTATCCAACACAGTAATATTGAATTCTTGCAAAAGTAAGAGCCATCTTGTCACTTTGCCATTAGTAACAGGTTTGTTCATTAAATATCTAATTGTAGAATGGTCAGTATGAATAAAAGTTTCATAGCCTGTTATGTAATGTCTAAACTTATTAATTGCATGAACAACGGCTAAAAACTCTTTTTCAGTCACAGTATAATTCAACTCTGTGGGAGTCAAATTTTTACTGGTATAATAAATGGCATAAGGAACTAAATCTTTTTGACCCAACACGGCTCCTAGAGCTGTATCTGAAGCATCCGTAGAAATATGGAAAGGGAGTTTCCAATTTGGTCCTCTCAAGATAGGTGCTTCAGATATTCTTGTTTTCAAAGTTTCAAAGGCTGATTGACAATCAGGATCCCATTTAAATTCACGGTCTTTTGTAAGCAATTTGAAGAGTGGAGATGCTATTTTAGTGAAGTTTTCTATAAATCTTCTATAGTAACCAGTAAATCCTAGAAAACTTCTAACATCTCTTTGACAATTTGGAATAGGCACCTTGGAAATGACTTCAACTTTTGATCTATCAACCTTAATCCCATCTCCTGAAATATGATGTCCTAAAACAATCCCTTCAGTAAACATCATAAAGCATTTTTCATGGCGTAATGAAAGGTTTGTTTCTTTACATCTTATAAGAACGTTTTCCAAATTTTCTAATGCCTCTTCAAATGAATTACCATAAACTGTAAAATCATCCATATAAACCTCTACACAATCATGGATTAGATCAGAAAAAATTCCTAGTACTGCTCTTTGGAATGTTGCTGGTGCATTACATAACCCAAAAGGAAGCGCTCGGTAGGCAAAAGTTCCCCATGGACAAGTAAATGTGGTCTTATCTTGATCTTCAGGTGCTACCTGAATTTGATTATAGCCACTAAAACCATCCAAAAATGAAAAGTACTTTTTACCTGCTAATGTATCTAATACTTGATCGATAAAAGGCAAAGGAAATTGATCCTTCAAAGTTGCTTTGTTCAATTCCCTGTAATCAATGCATACCCTCCATTTACCATTATTTTTAGGTACTATAACCAAAGGAGAAACCCATCGGCTATCTGAAATTGGATAAATGAAGTTTACATTGAGTATTTTTTGGAGCTCTTCTTTCACTATCTCCCTAAGATTTGGATTCATCCTTCTTTGAGGTTGTCTGATTGGTCTACTGTTTTCCTCAATATATATATGATGGATGCAAGTCTTAGGATCAATACCCTTCATGTCAGTATACTCCCATGCAAATGCGGTAGAATGTTTTTGCAAGATTCTGGTTAGTTCTTCTTGTTGTGACTTCTCCAGATGTTTGTTGATATTCAATGTCTTTTCTGGAAAAATCTCAATAGCAGAATTACCAAACTCTTCCATAGAGTAAAGAGACATTTGTCTTGATGATAAATATTCTATGTCAGATTCCAACTGAAATTGTGTGGAGTCATATTCTGAAGATGTCTTAAAATTTTCTAATGTGTTCAGAATTTGACTATCCTCACTGATTTCAGAAATGGTAAAGACAGGTTGTATAATGTCCTCATCATCGACCCATTCATTATCTCCTACTTCTGTGATTGCTCTTGCTGGAGGATACAAATTGAATTTCTTTGTCGAATTACCATTAGAAATGTACATGTCCCCAGATCTACAACTAATAAAAGCATCAACTGTGGCTAGCCAAGGTCTTCCTAAGATAAGTGGGTGCCCTCCTAGATTACTCTTGGGAGTCAAAATCATAAAATCTACCGGATATTCCCAAGAATCTAAGGAGACTAAAATATCTTCTAATACACCATCTGGTTTAATAATTGATTGATCTGTAAGTTGCAGTAAAGTAGGTGTAAAAATAAGGTTAGGAAGTTTTAGCTGGTCCATAGTCTGTCTACTCATAATGTTAATAGCAGCCCCTAAGTCAATCAATGTGTTTGGAATTTCTATCCCATTTATATGTGTCTTGAAAATTGGACTTCCTGGATCTACATACTTCTGCATGGTAATTTTTCCCATCATAATATCTGCAATTTTTCCTACCAGGTGGATTCTTCTTGTGTCTTTTAGTTTCCTTCCTGGTCTTTTGAAACTCAACTCCTTTATTATTTTTGCTAGAATAGGAATCTCTCGAATGGCTTGTAGCAAGGGAATCTTGATACAAACATTCTTCAATTCATCTAGAAAATCATAGTTAGGCAACAAGATTTGTTTTTCCACCCCCTTGTCAATTTGTAGTCTTTCAGGAAAAGGAGGTGTAGATGAAGATGCAGGTTGCTCAACTATAGGAGTTGTGGGTGTTAAATTTTCTTTTTCTTTTTGAATGTTTGAATTTTGAAGAGATGCTTCCTCAGAACCCTCATTGACTTTAAGAGAGTCCTCCTCAGAGGTATCTTGCTCTTGAATATCTATAGAAGGTTTTTCTAAAAATCTACCAGATCTGAGTTGTACATCATTGAGAGGAACAATCATATAGGTAGGAAATTGTTGTCCTTCTACCATGTAAGTATTCTGAGGATTTTTATTGTTAGGATTTGGCAATGGCTGAGCTGGAAGTTGATTTGTCTTTTTTTGGTATGGGAGCATGAGTTGAGGATTTGGATTTTTTTGAGAAGGTTGTTGTTGTGGAAATGGCAATGAAAGTTGTGGATTTGGGTTTGGAAGTTGTGGAGCTTGTTGATTTTGAAAAGATGGAGGATATTGATAAAATTGAGCAAATATCCCATAAGGATTTTGCATCCCTTGTACCCATGGATGATATGGATTTTGATGTTGGGGCCAAGGTTGTTGCCAAGGATTCCAATTTGGTGGGGTTTGAAGATTCATAGGGTTGTTAAACCCTTGAGTTTGTTGTCCCTTCCAAGGTCTTCTTGCAACAAAACAGAGAGATTCTATTGAATTTGGGTCTTCTTGAAAGACAACTTTGAGTCCAGGAATTGAAGGACAATCCTTGGTCTCATGATTCTCTGAGAAAATCATACATGTTTCTACAACTTTTGCATCCAAGGGACATTCCCTTAAATCATGTTTCTTCCTACATTTCGGACAAAATATGGCTAAAGCATCTGTTTCTTCTTTCTGCTTGTTTTGGATTTTAAGGGTGTCTAGTTGTTCACTAAGGCTCCCTAAGATATTAGTTTTGAATTCATCAAGCATGTTACCAATCTCTGCCCTACTTACTAATCCAGTTGCAGATTTGTTAGCCCTAATAAGAGAAGGATCCCTAGGCCCTTTTCCTGTTTTAGATTTTCCTCTTGGGAGATGGACACATAGTTCTATTATATCACGAAGTGGAAGTTGAGAAATGTCTCCTTTCCCCATCATCTTTAAAATATCTATCCATTCATCTCTAATGGCTTTTAATATGAGGGCTTTCAAGGTTTCTTCATCTAAGTTTCTCATCTTTGCTCTTTTCAAGTTGTATTGAAATCTTTCAAGTAAATCTTCCAAGTTTTCATCTTCTTTTTGCATCATTTTGAACACCTCATCCTTGTGATTGGTGGGCATACAATAGTCCAAATATCTATCCAAAAATGTTTGTTTCATATCATTCCAAGTCCTAATATATTGAGTGGCTAATCCCATGAACCATTTCAAAGCAGCTCCCTTCAGTGTTGAAGGAAACAATTTGAGTTTTTGAGAGTCTTCCATATAGTCATAGGTTCGGCACACGACTTCAAACTCAAACAGAAATGTTTCAGGATCCTCACTTCGCAATCCATAAAAATTAGGGAGGAAAGATGGTGAGATATTTTTCATTGTTGTATGATTTTCCTCATCAACTATAGGGAATCCAAACAAGTTGTCTCCTTCCCTATTTCTTCCATTATTTCCTTCACCATTGTTGTCTCCATTGTTTCCTCCTTCTCTACCTCTACCTCTAAATCCATCTATTATTTCCTCTGCCATGATAGTTTCTTTAGAGTCCTTAAAGTCCTCTGATTCTTCTATCAAGGGAGGATGAGAGGGAGTCTCTTCCTTTTCTAAATGAGATTTGGTAGGTGGTATAGGAGAATCCTCTAACTCAGTTGCTCCTTGAATTCCAAAAATCTTAAGGCTAGGGGTAGATGGTGGTGAATCTTGTCTATGCCTTGAAGAAGATGGAGTTGTGAAAATCGAACTCTTGGCTTTAGCTATAAACCTTCCCCTAGAATCTCTTTCTCTATGCATGTCATTTTTTTATTTTAGTTTTTAAAAGTTGGGCTAATAATTCTCTTTCTGATCTTCCAGGTCAGACTAGGTGCAAGAAGAGAGCATACTTAATAAATTACTAAACCAATAACTCTCTTTTCTGATCCTCCAGATCACACTAGGTGCAAGAGGAGAGCATACTTCAAGAAGTTATCAAGTTTTCCCTTCTTTTATTATTTTGTTTTTGTTTTTTTTTTTAAGAAATTGGCTACCTAGTTACACTTCCCCGGCAACGGCGCCAAAATGTTTAGTCAATTTAGTGTGTCCTAAATTGCTACATTAATTTATCAATCCGGGATTCGTAAGCTGATGAAGTGTGGCGCACTATATGTGCAAGATAACCTATTTCTTACCTCTTTGTCGTTTTTGGTTTTCTAATGTGAGATGGAAATTCTAAAATAAAAACAAGTATGGTTATGATTGTTCAAGGCAATGATATCCTTTATAATGATTTACCAACTTCAAACTTCAAAAGGAATTTAAAACATACAATGACAAAACTTGAAAGGAAATGAAAGTGTGCTGCTAGCCTAATAAATCAAACAGTGAACTATTGAGCATGAAAACCAAACTATCCTTGCTGCTGTCTAAACACAAAAGAAACTATACTTAAAGAAATCCAAGAATTGCAACAAAGTAAATCTAAATCAAATTACATCAACTTATATTCTGATCCCTCACCATTAGTCTAGCTATGGCTTTCGGAGGTAACCATAAACAACTTGAGCAATCTGATATCTAATTTGCAGAAAAAAAAACTAATATCAAACTACACACTCATACTTCAATCCCTCACCATCAGTCCAGCTGTGGCTTTCGGAGGTAACTGAAAATGACATGAGCAATTTAATATATCTAACTTGCAAAAACTAATATCAAACTACACACTCATACTTCAATCCCTCACCATTAGTCCAGCTGTGGCTTTCGGAGGTAACTGAAAATGACATGAGCAATTTAATATATCTAACTTGCGGAAAGTAAACTAATATCAAACTACACACTCATACTTCAATCCCTCACCATCAGTCCAGCTGTGGCTTTCGGAGGTAACTGAAAATGACATGAGCAATTTAATATATCTAAATCTAACTACTGAAACAAATGTGCAAGACTGAAATAAACAAAGCAGTACTGGAATTAAACAAAAACTCAGAAAAATAAATTAGCAGCAGAACAATATTGATTCCATGTCATTAGTCAAAAGATATGCAAATGCCCGGGCTGCCTATTTGTAATCTGAAACAAGAACACGGATCAGTTAACAATAACATAAAACATGAAAGACAAAAGTAAAATGTAAAGCATGAAAGATTAGAAACAGAGATGAAGCATAAATACCATGAAAGATGTAATGTATAAACACATGAATGAATTATGGTACAATGAACTTAAATAAATAAACAAGAAACTATACAATAATGCACAAAACCTCAGCGTGTGCAGGGGCCCTCTAGACCAGCCTTGGCAACAACCTTCAAGTACGAATTACACTTGGAAACAGAGTCTTCTTATATATTAAAATGCAGTCATAACAGAGAGATGATATTACGGCATAGTGGCAACGTAGTTACTTTACACAGCTATCTGGAAGCTAATGGAGGCTAACTAATATGCGTATGCAAACGCATTATTTATAACAAAGGAAATATAACTAATTACCTAAAGTTTGTGCTGATAGAAAACACGTAAACCATTACGTCCAGAGATCTAGGATCATGGCCGCGTTGAGGAGTAAATCTATGAAGAGTGGATGTTGGATTCGGCTATGGAGCCGTGTACAGGTGTTGATGTGTCTCCCGCAATTCAGAAACGGCCATATAAATCTTCACGTGACGAGAAACAGAGTCCTGTCACCGTGGAACTCTACAATTGACTTCCACTTGGCCACCTTTGACCGCAGCCTCCTTAGGTGAATTTTCCCGAGCCAATAGGACACGATCTATGTCCACATCATTTATGACTTGCCCATGTGGCTCGTTTTACCTAAAGACACCTGTAACATAGACTTTCACAAAATGGCTACGGAAAGTTGCAGCAGCTGCGGAAAGTGGCAAGATTCCGCAGCTAAATGAGCAAAAATATAAATCAAACAGCAGACACAAAATATAGTTAAAAACCATTTTATATGCTCTTTTGAAATTAATATACAATTATATTGACATTTTGGAAGGTTCAGGTGAATGAAAAAGGTCTAGGAAGGTGTATGGAAAAGATGCAGATTTGAGACTCAACAGGCTGTACCTCTTCTTTTCATCTGCCCTCTTTTTCATTTTTCTATGTTTTCTACTTTTTCTCTCTTCTTGGTCAAAACAATCTAAAACTAAAGGTAGAAACATGCTCATAGTGTTGAGCTTATCTGCTTGCCTATCTATCCTAATCTAACCTATACATGATATACATTCAGCTGGTGAACTCTCTTTTCCAGTACATCCAATCAAGCAGACGATTCCATGAGGGATCTTGGTTTAGCTCTTCAATTGTTTTGAAAAAATCAAAAGGCCACTCCCACCTCACTTGTGTTTGAACAGTAGTGCTTAACATTTTTCTTGCACTTTGCAAAAAAATGCTCTTGACTTAACATACTCTTATTTTATATGTCTCTAATAAATCAGTAAAGGGATCTTGAAACAATACCTGAATGTGAGGATTTGGAAAATAAGCTTGATCCAGGAATGCTTCTTCCTCCACTTGGCTAAGCTTGGGAATCCTTTGGGAAAGAAACCCTTTCTCTTCCTTATGATCATCTGCACTGTCAAACTCATCATATATTGCCATGTTGTCCTTTGGAAAACCTGATTGAAAAGAGCTATAGCTGTTCTCTTTCTCTTGTGAAGGCTAGACATAGGGATGAATGTGTTTTGTTGTTGTTAAAATCAATACCCAAATATTGCTGACCTCTGATTGCATTAAGGTTGTCTTTGATGAATTGAAAGGAACCACAACAAAGAGGTAAAGATCCTTCTCTTTCTCCCAAAATTTCTGCACTTTCTTCTTCACTGTCATAGCTGAGTGGTATTTGCTGATCACTATTTTTGAGCTATTGAAAATCACTGTCTTTGTCCCACAACTAATCACTAATTCTTTGGTAGTGTTGGCTTGAGTTTGGAGAACATAATCATCATAATATTGATCATATTTGGGCAGCTTATTCATAGGAGGAATGACATCCATTATGCACACTTGATCAGCAGATTGTTCCATCATATGAAAAGGAGAGTGTTCATGGCCAATAGCTTCTCCTTTAGCAATTTGAAATGACTCGAAGCACAAGGGTAGGGACTTAAGAGGTGCTGGCTCATCTTCCATTTCTGGTTTTGTAATCCAAAAATTCATACCAAGATGATTTGAGGGGAGAAATTCTGGATTTGAAAAAGGGTTTGTATTACACATTTCCTCCCTTATCGATTCTTTAGAGCATTCTATCTTATTTCTATTTTCAATTTTCTTGTAATACTCTCTTAATAGTGAAGCACAAGATGTAGGAAGGCATATAGTACTTACTTGAAAAATTTCCGCATCTTCTTCTTTGCAACCTTGGTCAACCAGTATGTTTTGATAGCTATCTTTGCATTGAAATGACTAATTTGGTTCTTCCCAAGAAAATGGTACTGGCTGCTTTGAATAATCAGCACCAACCTAAACCTTGTATTCTTCCTCTTTCCTACCAAGCATATGCATAACTTTGCTGATTGTATCTATCAACATCTCTAGCTTTACCTCTGAAGATATAAGTCTCTCTTGATCTCCTTTATCTTTCTCTATTACTCTTAGCTTTGCCTCCCTGTTTAGTATGTTTTCTTCCACATCAACTACTATCTTTTGCATTTCCTCCAGGGTTGAAGGATCTCTTTCTCTTATCTGGAAAACCATCTCTGGGTCAAAAGTACTTGGGTAGTGCAAGAGAGCCCACCCTGAAGGTGGATTTATCTTAGCAGGTATTTCATTTTATACCCTATTGAACCTGGCTGAAAAGTCTTGTACTGTCTCCCCTGGTTGTCTTTTTAAATTCTTCTATTCCTCTATGATGAGAACTTCATTTCCCATGACCACCCACCTATCTAGGAATACTTGAGTGAATTGATGAAAATTGATAATGCTTACAGTTGGAAGGTACTTAAACCAACTCTTAATTTCCTTGTTATGATAAGGAAAAAATTCTAATACGCACATCAGCTTCTTCTATTTCAAAAAGGTCAAGTAAATTATCAATATTTTGAATGTGTTCTTCAATGGTGAATTTTGAGCTTTCTCCATCAAATTTGGGTAGTTTATTTGCAAGATTTGCAGGGAGGGCTTGGAAGATAGGAGGTAAAATTAGAGGCTTGTATCTTTCTGGGACCTTTGTGGGTATAGGTAGTGTAAAAAGAGATTCATGACTGTTTGAGGTTTCAACAAGAGTAGGAAAGGTAGCATGAGGCTCATGTTTCACTAGGTCTTCCACAGGTGAATCTGGGGTAAGCACGGGTATATAAGTCTGCTCATGGTCTGAAATTTGAGGCTTGAGATCTTTCCAATGATCAATGTAGATCTCATCTTTTTATTCTTGATCAGGCTTAAAGTAGGATAGAACATATTTATAGATAAAAATAATAATTTCTTGAATCCAAATTAGGCCTGAGTGCTCTTTCTTTCTAGGGTGACTGGTCATGTTTCAATTTCTTCCTCCAGTGGAGTCTTTAGGTCTATTGAGAGTTTTGGAGTCACCAGGTGGATGCTTTTTGTTGTTTTAAGGAAATTTATGTATGGTCCACCACCAATAACTGACAAAAATCAACCTAGGGAATGTTTTGGGTTTTCTGAGTTTCCTTATGCAGCCCTGAGGTTTCAATGAGCATCCTCTAGTTGAGTCATCATCTTACTAGGATGGTGATGCAATTAGCTTCTACTCTTGGCTATCAGTTGATTCTCCTAGTCTAAATAAGGGTCTAAATGAGTCTATAAGAGTTTTTTAGGCTACTATAAACTTGTTCCCACCATGATTGCCATTATGTTAGTGTGGCAATGAGGTGGCAGATTCACTGGATATTTTTTTAACAATGGCTTCTGAAGTCCTAAGGGATACTTAGATTGTCACTAACTCAGAAGGTCCCACCATGATCGCCATTCTGTTAGCTCCCCGTAATTTTCTAGATTGATTGAGATACAAATGGACAGGGGTAACATCAAACCAAGCTTTGGAATCCAAGGACCTAGCCTTCCTAGATTCAGAGAGGGATCTCTCTATTAGGTGCAAAGATGTGAACTTGTTTGCTAATTAGGGTTGATTTTAGGCTAGTTATGAAATATTGGGTTTATTGATTGTTTTTTTGGTTGGGTATGATACTTAGATCGAATAGATAGAAAAAAAGGAAAACTTCAAGTCATTTGGAAATGGAGTTTAACAAGGTCATGATAGGTTCATAAATGGAGCAGGGAGTATTGTAGGGAAAATCTAGCTTGGTTGGTGGATATTTGAGGTTTGAAGGATCATGAGATGGACATTAATTTTGAGAAACAAAGTTTGACAAAGAGAAGTAAAGAATTCTCTATCATATACTTTAACAAGGAGATCTTAAACACAGATAAACAAAATACATAACTCATGAGGTAGGGAAAACCATTAAGCTCAATGAAGAATACTTAAACTCATCAATATCCAAGATAAACATTCAAATGAAATACAGAAAGGCAAGAAACTTATTCAAATTTCATGGATTTCATTATCAAGAATAGAAAAAATTAAATATGCACAAATAAATACAATCATAGAAGGATAGAAACTCTAAAACATCTAAGATTATAGCTATGAATGTTCTTTGAAACAATTAGCTAAGAAAATGCAAAGAGCATGATTGAAACAAACTTCTTTGACAAACCTAGGTAATGGTGCTTTAAAGAAATGACTCCAAGAACAGAGTTTTTAGTGGAAACAAATATGCAGGGCTAGCCATAAATCATGCTTGATACCAACTGATCCAAACCATTAAAGAAATAGACAAGCTCAGGAAATCCTTAGAGAGCAAAAGATGAATTCTCTAACATATCCTAGAAGAAGAAAACATTAAGGCAGTGAAGAACAAACAGACCTAAGGTGCCATTAGAAAACATGTCTTAGTCTAAATTATTTTTCCTACTGCAACATAGCAAGATCGAAACATAATGAAAACTAGAAAACATGAACAAAAGAAAAACACATCACCATCAACCAGGCTTATGGATCCTGCAAACAGTCCTCCTCCATCAACAAACAAATCAGGGCATGCATGAGCTCCAAGACATCAAATTATTTTCAAAACTCAAAGAGACTATGTATTAATTCAGAATCAATCATAAAAATCCAACCCAATACATAAGAGCCTCATGTTCTATTTATGGAGAAAATGAGGAGGTGGAAACCATAAGAAGCTTCCAGAAACCCTAATTTAGTCATAAATGTCATAAATGTGCTTAATGACCATGCAAGGCCCAAGAAACATAATATCTAAGCTAATAAGTGAAAAATATCATAACATAACTCCTCAATAAAATCTGGAGTGATTTTCCCAAGAAAATATTAAAAAATCATTTTGCCATCAATTTGTGTGGTTTGTTGACTTTTGGCACTTTTGGTCCTCTGTGCGTAGTGCCAAAACATCAGAAAATAGGTGTGCTTGTAGTCTGGTTTTGACCTCCTTCCTGATGTCAGAGTTTTCTCTGAGATGGCTCCTTGGAAAGCTTGTCAAGTTGGATTTCCAGATCTACCTTTTTTTTTTCTGAATGAATGCCATTTTTCTGTGCAAAAATCTATTCTCCCAACACTGCTCGGTGCATAGCACCACCTCTAGCAGAAAATAGGTTTTTTTGTAGCCAGGTTTTCGACCACTTCCTGATGTCGAATTTTCTCAGTGATGGCTCGTTGGAAAGCTTAATGAGTATAATTTCCAGAAATGCTTGATATGTGCTGAGTGGATTCCATTTACCTATTCAAAAACGCATTTTCCTAACACTTCTCTGTGAGTAGCACCTCCTCCAGCAGAAAATAGGCTCTGTTGTAGCCAAGTTTTGGACCACTTCCCAATGTCAGATTTTTCTCTATGATGACTCATTGGAACGATTGTTGAGTTATCTTTCCAAATATACTTTTTTTTTCTGACTGAGTGCCATTTTCCTACCCAAAATCCCATTCTCCCAACACTACTCGGTGCGCAATACCATGCCTGAAACTGAGGTAGAATGGTCAAAATTTTGATGTTTTTTGACCTTTTGGGGGGTAAAAAATGCTCCAAATGATCTGAAATTTTGTGAGCAGACTTCTGGTGATGAGAGGAATCCAAAAATGTAAATTTTTCAAGCTGAGGATGCACCAATTTTGTGCATAGCTCCTAGGGTGCTATGCTCCTAGGGGTCGAAATTTGGAAAAAACAAATTTTTTTCCAAATTGCCTCAAACTTGGTGGAGAAGGTCTTCAAGGATTTTGAGAAGCCTATGAAAAATATTGAGCCATGTATCTGAGTTTTTCTTGGTATTTTCCTTCTTTGAGTGCTCAAAATTCAATGCCTCCTCACTGATTTTTTATTGTCACTTTGTTCCTCTTTTTGAGTTACTTGCCGCACTTTCTTCACTATCCTCTTGCTCAGCATGAAAACCACTCTCTTCTTTGTCTTCAACTTCTTCTTGTCTCTTATCTTGCTACCTTTAGTGCTATTGCCTTGGTTTTGGAGTTGATCATCAGCCTCTGTATCTATTTCACTTTGGCCTTGTCCATCATTGGTGTCTTCTTCTTTGTCATTGCCTGCCTTTTCAAAATCAGTTTCAGCCTCATCATCTGTCTATTCTTGATCTTCTATTTCCTCATCATATTCCTTCATTTTTCCACTGTTTGCACTATTTATTGTGCTTACTGTCTTTCCCATGCTCATATTTCTCTTGGATGCCTTGTTAGCCTTCTAGCTGGCTGTTAGCCTAATTATTTTCCTCATTACCTTCTTGGTCTTCATCTTGTTCATCATCAATATATTTTTTTGTGCTTGGGAGTGAGAAAATTGTATCATCTCCATCAATGTTTTTTCTCCAAGTGTTCACTGTTTTTACTTTCATGGATGTCAATTTCATCTTTATTTTTATCTAAACTCTGCCTCTGACCTGCTGATTTCTTCCTCATACATGGTGGCTGGTCTAAAATAACATGATTTTTAGGTTGGTGAGGGAATTTAGGTTTATGGAGGGCAAGTGAGTGATGTGTGGGAAAACTTTCAGAAAATGAGGGTGAGATGAAGCAATCAGAGAATGTTTTTAGAGTCTAGAGGTAGGTTGGTTGGTACTGAATGTTTTACAACTATGAAAACTCTCAAATTTGCAAACTCTACCCTAGAAGGTCAATACTTGGATTTTCATGCAGATTAGGGTTTGGTCACATTAGGTTTTTTAATGTTCTCCTTGATTATGAAAATAACACTCGAAAGGTGAGGAAAAAAGGACCACCAACCTTGCTTGATTGATGCAGGAGTTGTGGAGGCAAAGATTTGGATTTAGGCAAATTTTGAGAAATTTTGACAAAAATCTATCTATGCGCAGTGTCTGCCCAAGTCCGCAGCACCAGGCTCTAGGTGTGTAGCACAATGTTATTTAACACTACACCTGCCTCCTCTGTGCACAGCGCCGGGCTCCAGGTGCACAGCGCTGGGCTCTAGGTGCGCAGCAACAATTTGTAGAGGGCATTTGAAGGCCTTCCTGGTGTCGGAATGAGCTCCGTGATAGCTCGTTGGAAATTGTGTGGAGTATAATTTCCAAAATGTTTTTTTTTTTTTAATTTGGTGTCTATTTACCTTTCCAAAAACTAATTCTCCCAACACTGGTAAAAAAGTGTTGAATGATGGTGCAAAAATGTAGAGTGCTAGTGCAGAAATGTAGAGTGCTGGTGCAGGTAAAATTTGGGGGCCTTCCTTAACTCAAAATTGAGCTCGTGATAGCTCATTGGAAATCTCTTCAAGTCTAGTTAACTTTTCCCTCATCAAGAAAGTCATTTTGACACTTCAGCTATGAGAAAAACGTATTTTTCCAAGGTCACTCTTGCAGTGCAGAAATTCTTCAGTGACACCTTTATTTTTGAAATTGCTCCCAAACCATGATACCTATGTTAAAAATGAAAGAGGTTTTTCTTCTTGGCCATATGATGGATGAAAATTTCACTCACAGTTTCGAAATTCATTTATGTTTGGCCATAAACACATTTTTGAGAAAAACTGGTCCTAGGTGTGACACATGGCTTGTCCCTTGGAATGAATTCTTGGAAAATGATGGAGGCATGATGTTTATGAGCTGGTATAGACTTAACCTTTCTGACATGATCTATCAAATGAATCCTTTTCTCTTGTGCCTCCTTTTCATATCAAACCCTAGCTTAGTTGGAAGAGGAAATTAAGGTTTGCTGTGAGGATTTAGGACTGCCTTGCAGAGGGAGGGGAATGAAGGGGTTAAGGGTTGTATAAATTCTTGGGGAAATTTTGGGGGATAGGGATAGATGTTATGGAGTAGGGGAAAGTGGAATTTCAAGAATTGAGTGAGGGGAAGGGGTCCAAAAGGTAAAAACACGTGCCTAGTCTTAAAAAGTGTCAATTTGTGGCAATAAACTAGGTTTTGTAGAAAAATGATGATTCTGAGGGATTGGAGTGATGGGAAGTGTTTCTGGAAGTATATTAAGGATAGGAGGAGGTGTAAGAGCATAAATATATAAGACTTGTTTATTATTTAATCATGGAGGTCATCAAACTAAGAAAAATGCCCGTTAAAACCCTAGCTAGACAATGGAGGAGTTTAGGTAAAACAAAAATAGAGGGTTGAGGCCAAAGGTGGTGAAACATAGTGATAATGAGTCGCATGAGCCCATGATGGGTCTTCTGGGATGGGTGAGCTGAGCTTGACATGACGGAATGATGAAATAGTGAAAATTTATCCTAAGGATAATGAAGGCCGTGAGATTTCTAGAATTCACAATGTTCATGAACTTTTTTTCTAGAAATCTAGAATCGATACTTAGTCATCTTCAGCTAGTGAAAATTATGGATGACTAACAGCTGCAAAATCGCAAGGTAAAATGGGGTCACTATTGCTCCAAAAGAGGTAAAAGTGAAAATTAATTATTTTTTACCATTTTTGGTATTTTATAACTTTTCAGAACCCTAATTAGGTTTTAAGATATATTTTTCGATTATTACATTATGTTATTTTGAGAAATGGGTTTTACGTTTGTTTCTTGTGCAACAATAGGTCTTTAATGCGATAGTGATGAAGTCACGAGTTATATTTTATACTTTTTCGGGCTCAGTAAAAAAACAAAAAATTCACTACTGGAGTCATCTTTCAGCTCTTTTCTAACTCTCTAAAATTGAAAAGATCTCCGAGACTCTTGTCGTTTTAAACTCGTTAATTGGCTGCGAAACAATATCTACCCAGTATACGTTTACCCCATTTTTGGGCTGGGATAGATTATTTACGAAAAAGGAATGCCTTAGCCTATCACGACTAAGAGATTATTTCAGATATTTTTTTCTACCTTTTCGGATCTGAGAGACTACTTACGAAAAGGGACATGCTGGAGTTTTCTTTTTCTCTTCTTTTCAAACTGTCTAAACATAAAAAGACAGCAGGTTCTTCTTTTTTTAGAATTGTTAAACCCTGATAACATCAGACATCGTCACCATGACGTTCATCGAGTTCCTCCTTCCTAGGGCTCGTAAAATGTACTAGGATGGATTTTTCCAAAGGAAAAACTTACAACAAAAGCATATGTTGTCCCCTTCAAGCTTGTTTAAAAAAATAATTGGGGTACTCACCAGAAATGGTCGGGGAAAATTGAACCATATTTTAGTTGTGTTGGCAGTATGTCGCTCTTGAACATGACACTCATCTGCATTTGTGTCAAGTTGGGGACATCTCATTTCATCATTCTTGCCTTCGTGGGTTTGGGTAATCCGTTTTGACCTCTCATCTACTCTTTGCCACGTCATCATGATCTCATATCCCTTGATGTCAAATACTGCCAAATCCAGAGTCGTGTCGCTGATATGTTCAAGAGAAGTTTGCCTCTGCAGTTTTCAACCTCCCTCTGATTCTTTGTTGGTCCTGATTCACTTTCATCATATTCCTCTGTCTCGTGTCGATGATGTGGGAAGCATTATGGCCCTCCTTCGACCAGGCCACTTCCTGTCGACTTCAGCTCATTATCCAAGAAGTTGGTCTACAGACTCCGTATTGGTACCTTGGAGCCTGCATGCCTCAATGGCAGGTTCTTCTCATTCGACAACTGGTCCACATCATTGGCCTTGGATCTAGTGATTCTATGGGTTTTCGACACCAAATCACTGTTCAAATTCTGTGGATTGTACCTATTATACCTTAAGAGCCATTGTCATTATTGATGGTTTCTCTCGTGCCTGTTAAAAACTTTTATCATTGGCTGGTATTCAGGTGATTTTCTTGCATGTTCGACTTCATCTCACATATTCACATGCTTGAATCTGTACTTGTTCGGATCGAGATGGAGCGCAAGACCCTAGGTTTTGTCTAATAAAATCCAGGCTGTAGTATATTATGATGTATCATGATTTGCTGCATGACTCTTTTGATTGGATGGTTGTGACCATACCTGAGTCTATTTGTTGATCCTTACTACTGGATGGCTACGTCCATACCTTAGATCTCAGTTCATATATATACTGTATTATGGATGGCTGCACCCATGCCACATGTTCATGTCTCAGAGATATCTGTTGTATTTGTAATTGCAAGTGTTCCGACAGCGGTGTTTGGTTCAAACGTGTTCTTGTAAAGCATTTCACCCCTTCCTCTCTCTTGGACCTCATGCTTTAGGGGGCATTTGTTACACAAAATTTTTTCCCCATCCTTGCAATCCCCATCCCGCACATTGGAGTCTCATTCCTATGAAAAAAATAAAGTTTCATGCCCCGCATATATCATCATTGCATCCCTTACCATGAGTCAAACATTCATTCAGCTGACCATTTCCCGAATAGACCACCAAAAACACTTGTTTTTGCCTTAGCATTGGTAGCTAGTTATGCCCTCGCGCCAATGAGGCAGATTAACACTGGCCCCTGCACTAGCTACTGCTCTATCTCAGTTAGCTTCCCGCGCCAATCTATTTATGGAAATTTGTTTAAAATTAGAGATGAAGTTTCGATCATAACAAATTTGTGGATGAGTCATGGGGAGTGGTTCGATTGAATAACCACCACCTTCCTCCTTTGGCCTCTTGTTTCCACCTTTTAGGGAAACCTCCCAAGGGATAAGGCCTCCCTTCCACCATAGTAGGGATCCCAACCTCCTCCTCTTCCTCTATAAATATAGCTCATCCTCCATTGATGAAGATAGCTGAGCTGAACTGAAGAAGTAAAAACATTGGAGAGATTTCTATTCAAGATAGAATGGAAGAGTCCCTTATTGAGAGAGCTTAGTCTTGTGTTTTTATCCCATCCGAATTCCCTGACATTCATCGAGACGCGCTTCAACTGAACCCCGCTGAAGGAGGCTGCAACATCAAGGCTTGGTTGTAACTCTTTCTTCTATTAATACATATGTATAACTATTTTTCGTTTCCCATATTGTGTTGATGTGTTTTATTAATGTTATATGCTTAAAACTCGTTGACTAGTTAGTAATTATGAATGAGATTGTTGTTTCATATGTTGCTCTTGTTTGTTGATTTTGTGTAGGTATCCAAGCATCGCTGCGAAAGGATCGTGACTTTCCGAGACAATAATCGAGAGGCCACCACTACGATATATTCGACGACAGCATTGGACACCAGGTAGGTTGATCTACCGTGTCTATTTAATTCAGTAATTAGGAGCCTACACTCTAGTTTTTCCTTTTGTTATTAGACCCACTCCAGGTCTAAAGGTATCATCTCTGTCCACAGAGAGATTTACCTACATAACACTCACACACTCAAATGTAACTGGGCATTGAGAAGATATATTGTGAATGCTGACACAACGTCCTGAAAGAGATGGTGAAACCCCTAGTCAACCGAATAAAATCCAACAAGGTAAGGGTAGAGGATCTAGTGCTGCCTGCACCATCACCTGTAGGGAAAGGATGCCCTATTTTTGTCCACTAAGCATTGTCTTCCCACGTGAGTGTTCGAGTCTTGGGCTTCTTAGTAATTTAGCTACCAGTACTGAGTATCAGACAGGTCAGGTAGCCCCGAATGATACCGCATGCACTGGGCCTAAGCTTAACCCCCTCTGAATCAAGTCTCTGCTATGCTCAGGTTTTCTTTGATGCGGGTGGATAGGCACTAGGTGGATTTGAAATTTCCCTAAACAGTTAAATTATATGTTTCAAGATGAATACTGACCAAGGCAGCTTATTGGATGCCTACCCCCTTGGTCTGAACTTAGACTATAAATTCTTTTATGGCCCCTGTGGGGATAATTTAGTGAGTTTTCTTAAGTTAGTTTTATATGTCTTTACACTACATAGGATGGGGATATGTGTGAACAAAATTTGAACAAGAACATAGTTTGAACGTGTGGATATGTGATGATCCTTTTCAAAATCCCCAATTTAAACTAATTTTCGTTGTTTCTTGCTCAAAAGAACAACGTACGTGGATATGGGTCACTTTCAATTTTTCCTAGTTAATCTATATGATCACCTATAGGGAGATGGTGAGTTTTCAATAGAGAGTGTTCACATGCTTTCCTAGGATCACCTAAGGGTGCAAAGACAGTAGATATTACTTGCTCTTCTACCAATAATTCGATCCTGGTCCCAAAATCCTAGTGCAAAAATTGAACTAAAATAATGACTTTTACACTAGAAAAATGAAAGAGAACTAGCTAAGCATGCATGGACTTGGGCCACTTACTTTGGCTAGTTAACTAGGTGTTTTGGTACCTAAATTCACAAAACATAATTTTTTTTAGAATGCAAGTTAATTTTCCTCCTACTTAAACTATGTGTTAAATTTTCGAAAATCAACTTAAAATAAAACTAACACCTAAAATTACTAAAAGCAGCTAAAAGTGAGCTTCGAAAAGTTGCGGGGCACCTCAAATAGTACTGGTAGATGTATTATGGGTTTCCAGTCACTTTTATAGGCAAGAGAAGATGGAAATATTGGAAAAAATCCCACTTCTAGTTTCCGCGTGGAAAAGGTTGAAACAGGCGCGAAGGTCACCCGTGAACGTGTGCACTGGGGTGCATCTTTCTGTTAGAAAGTCGCACAATTTTCCTGAAAAGTAATTTTTGGGAGCTCTTCAGCTTCAGCCTATCACTAGGGATGAACAAGGCAGTGAAGGAGAGAAAAGGGGAAGTTCCAGCACAACTCCACAGCAAAGAAGGAGGTCTCTGCAAAAACTCACAAACACATAAACTTGGAAATAAAAGTTAGTAGAGTTGCCAATCCTATGTTAGTGTGTTTGGTTCACGAATGTACCAAATCACACTTGATTAAGAGGGATGGTTTTTCCCTCTTAATTTATTTTTCACAGGAAGAAAATAGATGGAGTCAAGCAAGTTAGAGGAACATGCTAAAACATAAACATACTAGATATAGAAATAACATGCATATTCAAACATAAAAACTAAACTAAAACTAAAAAAATAAAAAAAAATTCTCTAAATAGATTCAAAAAAATTCAATAATCCAAACAATGGCGCTTACATCCCCTCTTATTGAGTGCTGGTGTGAAATGAGGATGAAACTTTATGCCACTTGCCAAGGGGCCCTTAGAACTATGGAGCTCCAAGTCTTGATGCAAGGATGTATTTACTTCCGAGCTGCCTTGGCACAAAGTCTCCCTCTCTCCACTATGGTGGACTAGAGTTATTGGATGGCCAACAACTGAGTCCACGCTATCTCTACTCCAGATCACACACTGCTGGTATTACTTGGGGAAATTATAGCTAGCATAACAATGTGTTCTCATATTGTTCATATCTTGGTGGCCTTTTATAGGAGAATTCAAATCCTCCTTCCCTCTCTTGGTACATAGTGGATGGTGACCCAATAGAGGAGGGTGATTCCATTGTGTGCCACATTTATTCCATTATGTGCTCCCTTGAGGTCCTAAGGAGGCTTGGGTGGCTATCCTTAGGCAGCCTCAATTGTGGGATCAATGTCTTGGAGTGTGCCTTGTGGTCGCGGAAAGTGACTTCCGCCATTTTTCAGGGCCTCGCGGCTTTTTGAGGAAAAGTCACACAAGGCAGGCTTATTGAAGAATTATGCGTGCAAAGGGGCATTTCATTGGTTCCTTCAGTGCGCAACTTGATTTTTCCTTTTATACCTTAGAGATTTTTAAATACTTCAAATTATCTAATTTCTCTCAGCCTTCTAAATCCTTTTGCTTGACATTAAATAATTTCATCTTTGCTTGTCCTATTTTCCAGTGATAAGACACGCAGTCAGGATACATTTATAACATCTTGCCTAAAGCCCTATGCCTACAGACTTATAAAGAATTTATAGGTGTGTCAAAAACTGCAGATAGATTTATAGGGCCACTGACCCAAAATCACCTAGGCAGCAGTAATTCGTACCCCGGTTACGCATATGATCCTAACCAGAACATCCCGCAAATAGGCTACCATCACAGTCATCATGCACCTTTGCAGAACATGTCCAATAGGGCGTAGTCGTACCATCATTAGCAAGGAGGACCATACCCTCCTTCATAGGGGACCCGGTATGCAGCTATAAATGTTTACAAAAGAGATCCCCCCAGTGGTCATTCACAAGCTAGGGACAGGGACCCCAATATTCCCAATCCCGAGCACAAAAGCCACCAATGCAGAAATGCACCAGTGAACTTTGTGCAACCTTCCCAGGCACAACCATGCCAGTGATACGATCGAGAGAATCCTAGCTATCCTCCCAACATGACAAGGAAAAAATAAAAAAACAAACAAAAGGGAAATCTTTGACAGTGGGGCAAAAACCAACAGTGCCCTTCACGATCTCATGCTGGGGGTAACCCCAACCAAAAGGGAAGAACAAGAAGGTGAATCTTTGGACCAACAACCCTTGGGAAATTTGTGGTGAGTATGTTACACTCATCATTGTATCGAACTCCCTGAGCTGAAGAACCTTCAGGGTAACCGAGGACAAGGGGGACCCTCACAGCAGACAACTATCATGCAAGAGCCCTTCCCTCACCAAGTGGTGGTTAGTACCTAGAAACAACAAACACCACTCGATGATTCTAGAAACAAAAACCACATAATATATATTGCTGGCGAAGAAATGCTTCCAAACATGGAATCAAAATTACTATACCCCACCAAACACTAGTTCGTTAGGGGCTACCACGAGTGCACCAACAACACATTTTACTATATCGAAAATGCCTATTGAACCTTTGCGAGAGATGGCTAAGGGAACCACTAGGAAAACAAGAAATCACTCTAAAGAGGTCCATAACTATAGCATTGTGGAAAATTTAGCTCAATCTCCCACTTCCATGTCAGCTTTGGAAGTCTTGCAATCTTTCCCAAAGCAAAGGAAAGCCTTAATTTCCACATTAGGCACAATCGACCCTGCCGATTCTTGCCTAATGGATTTTGATTTAGATAAATCCACCCCCATGCTTCCTTCGTTGGTCGCCTTTCAGATGCCAGTGTCAGTACAAAACATCATTATCCACTGTTGTATCATTGATGAGGGTGCATCCACATGCATCATGTCAAATAACGTTTGGAAGAAGTTAGGGTCTCCCGAACTAAAACCTTTGGACATCACACTCAGATCATATGATGGGTGCGCTTATGCTCCCATCGGTCTCTATCAAAATGTCCCAGTATACTTGGCTGGAAAGACGGTTCTTATATACATTCAGGTCTTGGATGGTTAGCTGGAGTATAATATACTCCTTTAGTGGAGTTATATGTATGTCATGTCTACCATAGCATCCTTCATCTTTCGAACCATGATGGTCCCCCATGAGGACCACATCATTATTGTCGACCAATTGACATACCACGACAAGTGACCCCTAAAAAATGTCGATGTCATTATACCCTATGTAGACACATCTCCTGAGATGCTCACACAGTACTAGGAATATGGCCTTAGCCAATTCAAATCATCTTCTATCCTCGAATCATTCCTAGGAGATCCCCCTATCTTACCAGAATCATCCATTGATATCATAGGGGCTCTGGTGTGCATTATATCTACATCAAGCACCGAAGCCTTCTATGAGACATAGACGAGTAGTAATGACATTGAGGCCTCTTCCATGATGGCCTCTCTATCCTATGTCATATCACAAACTCCTTTTCTATACCCTCTACCTAGTTTTGTGTCGCAACAAGTCTTGGCAGCAGTAGTGTTTCCAAACGTATTGTTCGTAATACCAGTTTTGTACCTAGTCCCACCTACCAAGACATGATTCAAGGGCGTCACCTCTAGAGGGTTAATCCTCCTCACTCTTAAAGAGGCCCCACTTGTTAAGGATATTGTCACCACCATACCATCTAATGAAATGCCCCTCGCAAAACCAATTGTCATGACCAAGAAAACCCATAAAAAGGGCAAGAGGGTAGGAAATACCATCATACAAGGGGAATTACAACCCTGCGCAATATGAGACATAGTAGGCCATCCTACCCATATCTACCAGACCTGGACGAACTAAAATTTCTCTTAAGATCCGAAATAAATATCACAAAAAAAATTTCCCATAAAAAGGAACCAGCCACTAAAAATCAAGGCAAGGCATTACGTACCAAGCACACATGCGCTATTTGTAGAAATTATCGGCATTACACTCATCATTGTCCAGAAATACCACGATATAGGGATGCCATACCTGCCCTGGAACAATTATATCAAGAGGATCCCTCCATCCAGTCAAATAAAGAAGAACCTCACGTCATTTATATATGCAAGAGGCACAACAGTCACCAGAAAGACCCCCTTTCATCCCCCCTCCTCCTATCCAGCATTGTGCACTATGTGATGAATGAGATCATTTCATCACCGAATGTGTAGCCCTAGAACTATTTCAACGATGGTATCCATTTAATGTAGTATACCACATTGACCTTCTAGCATCCACCATCAGTGTTAGGTATGTGGTGGAAATCACCCATTACATCCCTCGATTCCATTTAGTGCTAACTAGTTTACGCATGACCATAGTTCACATCTCCCTAGAAGACGGCTTAGACACAGAATCGATGGATATCTCGACAACATAGAAGGATGTGACAAGTAGGTCCATCCTCTTCCTATTAGCTGAAAAGGGGTCGGTCGAGGAACCCTTAATCACCCCCACCTACCCTCCATGGAGAAGACCAACCTATGCATTGTGTAACACGTGCAACCATGTGGTCACAACATGCCTAGACCTAGAAGTGCTACGCCACTAGTACTCGACCTTGTCACCAAATGAATACGATGGTAACACCCAAGAATGATTTTTTTGTCTAGTATGTCAGGGAAACCATCATGAACAACGCTGCACTTATATATGTACAGTGTACCCACTAATTGACATCATTCATTCATTAGAATCGCACCGCCAGGATATCATCAATACAAAGCTTAGACAACCTTATTCAAGGCAGATCTCCTCGAGGAAGCATACCTCATTTCCATACCAACACATTGGGGGAGTTAAAAATACGCATCAACCTAGCATGACCCATGTCCAGACTAGGCTAGCATGCAGGCTATGCGACAAAATTGGCCACTAGGTCAATCAATGTAAAGAACTGAAGCACCTCATGAATAGCTTTCACATGGTCTCTTCCCTCCCTGAGAGAAATCTCTCTAATGAAGAGAAGATCACACACTTCCACTACCAGATCCGCTCACATTTTCACCATACTATGAAATGTGAACACCTCCCCAAGCTTCGAGCAGCAAGAGTAGCGTTAAGTCTACACTCCCCAAGAGAGATAGACCTAACAAAACCAAAAACTAGGAAATGATAGTACAGGAATATCTCCCCTAGGCCTTATCCTTTCTGAGCGCCCACTTCAGGGACAAAGAGTAGTGTTGGCTCTCACACCATCTACTCAGTAGGCATAGTGGTCCCATGTACCATTCACATTGGCCATAACCACGCAATAAAGGCATGCCCATTAATGGAAGCATTTAGGCACCCATTAGGGGAATTTTCAAGTCTAAAATGGGCCTCTTAAGGAAATTATAAAATAATAGTGGATATAATAAAATAGTATTTTATTACATCATCAAATTTAAGAGGGAAAAAAGGAAATACTCTTTTTTCAACTCGTATTTTCAATATATCTCCCTATGGGTTTACTCAAATTTCGAGTGGAAACACTAATTGGATGCAAAATTTGATTTCTCATCTAATTATTACTCATTTTTCATACTTTCGATGGACCCTGTTACACAGAAAATGAGAAATACATTAAAAAAATGTGATTGTAAACACATTTTTTCATGTATTTCTCATTTTTTGTGTAGCAAGGTCCATCCAAAGTATGCAATATGGGTACTCCTTGGATGAGGAATTAAATTTGGCATCCAAAGAGTACTCCCACTCGAAATTTTAGTAAAACCTTAGGAAGATAAGTTGAAAATACGAGTTGAAAAAGTAGTTTTATTATTTTATTATTTTTTATTATTTGTAATTTTTTACTCCAAAAATGGTGACTCATCCCCCATGGTTGACATCATCATCTTGAATCCTATTGGTTCTTATAAATTTTATTTTTGTTGTGCATTTTTCTTAGGAGGCACATTTTAGACCTCAAAATTCCCCTAATGTCTACACCAGGCACAACTTATAAATCCTAGAAAGTACTCAGCCTTACAAGGAACCTAGACTTGCTCTCACGCAAGCTACCACAATGGAAATTCTCCCCCCCACAAAATGCTGACGAAATGATACATCATATACGATTCATATCATAATGTATTAAAATAATGACTCGGGTTGTCTGCTCATCAGTCATAGGTATCGAGTCAGCTACAACTACGAGAGTAGCTATCCCAACAATAGTGGAAACCCAATCCATTTGCACCCTATCGATCACATCCGGTTCCACCACATCGACGATGGAATATTATTCATGTATATTGTTATCACAAAATTGCACTTGATAGGCTACTAATTAGATAATCTCATGTAACTATTTCAAACCAATATTTTGACTGAAGCTTAGCCTCTTCAGTCTGAGAGGGCTATCTCAAAGGGTTAATGATATTAAATAAAGATGTATTTAGAAGGATAAGTCTACTTGGAAAAAAACTTGCTTATGATGAGTGTAGGTTGAAAATAGTATCAATATGCAAACATTGGGCTTATGGGGCTAACACTTTCAGTGATTTAGTAGTGAGTTCACTTGACATGGAAACTGAGGCAGGTAAGAGTTTTTAGCAGTAGTACACACACACACAAGACATAAAATACACAGTCAATTCTTATATAAAGGAAGTCAGAGCATTACATGAATGAATTCTGAGTATTATAGATAAAAACCACTACAAATGGGACATATAAAAGATATAGATAAGATAAGCACTAAAAACTCAGTCGGAATCTCAGGTTGGTCAAGAAACAAGTCTCTGTATTACTGAAATAGTAAAATTACACAAAGCTACAGTTTTGCCAAAACATCTCCAACCCTTGACAAATTTGACTCTATTCCCTTTAATAGACTTGTTACATCATGAGATGATCTGCCTCCTGGCTATATTCATTGAATTTTTTCTTAATGACACCTTGCATAACCATAAAACATCTATTTAATGACAAAATGACAACTATCCTACTTGACAGTCCTTTTCCTAATAGGACTCAAATTGTTCATTATTACATTTAACAACGTTATATTCTAAACAAAATTACATCTTTGACAAATATGCCTTCACATGTTCAAATTGGGGTGATGGGACTCATCACTACATGACCTCTTAACTGACTTCCTCCAAAACTGGAAACAAAACCCTGTTTTTTAGGCAAACTGGTCTTCTTCTTCCACGAATGATTTTGATGATAATTTGTCTTCATTTCATGGTCTTTAAGTGTTGAATAACTGCTGTAATGGTCCTTTAATACTTATATAATATCTAGCTATCCATATATGCCCAAAAATCTTCTTAGAAATCTCCCACATAGTACGCTACGAAAGTAAGACAGTTTCGTAACGTACTTTCGTAGTGCTACAAAAATGACATTTACCATCATTGTTTTTTTTATTCTTTCCTTTGGTATAGTCTTCATCATCCTTAGAAACATCTCCCATGCAAATTTCACCTCTTAAAAGCTCCCAAAATAGATTCAAAAATCAAGAAGAAAAGCTACAGTAGTTTCATAGTGTTTTGTTGTCCTTCAAGCCCAGGTACGCTATGAAACTGTTGAAAAGTGATAAAATTATAGATTTTTGTGTAACTTGAAAAATAAACCTCATGAGTGCCAAAAATTTGTTTCTAACATGCCTTTAGATTTAAAAAACCATAAACCAGCTCACCTTATGATCCTTGAGGCATTTCTTCCTCATTTATGATATGTTGAGCTATTGGGTCTTCAAGCACTGTCATTTTAAGGCCTTTTTTCTCTAACTCCTCATGAATTAGTTCAAGTTGTTCTTGAATGTCCTTGAACTGATCTTTCAAATTTCTATTGATGGCTTTCAAATGTGTGCTCATCCTTCTGACATGTTTGGCCTCTTTCCTCACTGAAATGGTCCATTTGATAAGCTGTTGTTTATTATCCAAAGTCTTGGAAACAGTGTCAACCTACTCTTCCCAAATTGACTTCATATTTTCAAACTGAATCTTCTCCATATTGTGTTTCCTTGCTTCTCTTTTCATAACAGAAATTTCATGATTTTCCAATTTCAATTGTTCTTCAAGGAGCTGTAACTCTGTTTTTTCCATCACCTTCTCTTTTCCTTTCTTTTATTTGCTAATTGTATCTTTCTCTGCAAGTGATGAAAGGTCAATGATATCTTGTGGTGGCTGAATTGTTTTAGTAGGTGGTTGAATCTCTTTACTAATCTCTAATAGCTTCCTAGCATGCCTTGTCATAGGCTTTCTTTCTTGGAACATAAAACCTGCATCTTCTCCCTCAAATTCTAATTTCTTTGGAGATTTAAACTTTTTTAACTTCTGTCCACTTTCCTCTATGTCTTCACCCTAGACTATAGGAGTTTATTCTATGTCAATGGCATGTAAGATATCTTATAGATTTCCTTTAGCTACTGCTCTATGTTACATAACATTTTGTCATTGTCCCTACCATCCCCAACTTTCACATTGGAGGGTCATTTCTGTGACCAATACGCAGTGTCATGCTTTGAAAATAACATCCTTGCATCCCTTTTGATGAAGGAAACATTCTTCTAGTTGACATTTCCCTAAGTAGAGATGTAAAAATCGCTATTTTTGCCTTGGCGCGAGTAGCCCCTTACCTCCTCGCGCCGACCTAGGAATTTAACACTAATCTTGCGCCACTTGGCACTCTGTGCCATTTAGACACCCATGCCAAGCTATTTATGAAATGTTTTTTAAAAATAGAGGTGGAGGTTCCATTCCAACCACCTCGGGGATGAGTTACTGGGAGTGGTTGAACTGAAACAACCACGGGATCCCTCCTTTAGTTAGTAGTTTTCACCTCCCATGGAACACTCCTAAAGGATAGGCCTCCCTTACAACTTTGTAGGGATCCCAACCTCCTCCTTTGCCTCTATATAAACAAGCCTTCTCTCTTTATGAAAGCTAGATGAACAAAGAGAATTATATAGTTGAAGCGCTAAATTGAAGGACTGAACCATAGCTAAGTAACTGAGTTATCGAGAAGGTAGAAAAAGGGAGGAAATCCATCGAGAGGGCCTTTATCCCGTCCGAATTCCTCAACGATCTTTGAGACGTGCTTCGCCCAAACCCCGCTGGAGGAGACCGCGACGTCAGAGCATGTTTGTATCTCTTCCTTCTAATTAATAATATAAGTGAATATTGTCTGGTTCCCATCTTGTATTTTGTCTTTATCGAATGCAATATGCTTAGTCTTCTCTGAATGACTAGTAGATTTTGGATGAAGTTAGTATGTGGTATGTAGTTATCATTTTCTGATCTCTATGTAGGTGTCCAAGTGTGATAAGCAAAGGGATTGTGACTTTCCGATTCGGGAGCGAGAATTTCTCATCACCACTACGATTGCCGACAACAACATTGGACCACAGGTAGGCTATATTATCGTGTCCTCTTTCATTCAAATATCTAGGAACCTACACCTTAGCATGATTCCTTGTTACTAGACCCACTCTAGGGCTAGAGGGATCGTCTCTGTCTGCAGAGAGGATTTACCTACATAACAAGTTGGTGACTCCACGAGGAAGAATTCCATCCTCTAACGTGGGGATCACCATTTTTAGTTGTTGTTATACCTCCTAGTCCCCATAGTATTTTCGAAGATCTTATGGAGGAGTCAGACATGGACACATCAGGTCATATTGGTAGTGATGGAATTTTTATTTCTACAGAAGAGTATCAAATCTTCCCTGAAAACACTACTCATGTGTCTGCTCAATATTCACCATCGGTGTCACTTCCAGCTGAATATAGGTCTTTGGGTCATATTATTGTTGGTGTTGCCTCCATGGCAGCATCTACTCCATCTATGAGTCTAGTCCTTCCATCATTAGGATTGTCTCCGATGACACCTGCTTCGTCGGTTGCAGTTACATCTGTCCCAGTTCAACCTATTGTCTGTATGGTTGCGTCTGCGCTAATCACTCAACCAGTCACTCAGTCACCAACAGCCTTGACTGAGATACCTGGTGGCCTCACTTTTGAAAAGTATATATTGGCTATTCATCAATAGAACTCTCAGGTTTCTCAGCAGCCTCATGCTCCAGTCAATCCGCCACACCATTATGACGAATATGGTAATCCTGTTTATTTTCCCTATCCTACTCCTCATCACTATGATGCTGTCGTTACCCCCATCTATGCGTTTCCTCCTCCCCATCATTATGATGAGCATGGAATTCCTGTTTATGACCCCTATGAAATCGTTCCTAATATTGGGAGGACTTATAAGGTACAACCCCCTGGCCCACAAGGACAACCCTTTTAGGGAAAACCTTCAGCTCAGTCGGGGCTTGCATACGGTCCTCAGGGAGAACCTTATGGTCCACAGGGCCAGCCTTTACAAGGCCAACCCATGGTCCAACAAGGAAAAACTCAAGGGCCTTCCGGTCAACCTTTGTATCAACTAGGACCTTCTTATGGTCTTGGGGGGAAAATATATTCGTCTCAGGGACAACCTTTTGTCCAACAACCAGGATCATATACTCAAACTGGTCCGAATGTTGGGCAACAAGGACAATCCTCTGGTCTTCCTCCAGGGAAAACTGGTCCATCGCAACCATCAGAACAACCTATTCAGCCAGGGCAACCTAGTGGCTCTCAGCATCCAAGCCAATCTGCTCCACAAGGGAAACCTACTCAACTGGCTCAATGGCCGGCTCAGTCTGCTCAACAAAAATTTTACTCTGCTTCACAGCAGGGTGCTACTTTTCAGTAGTCTGTTCAGTCTGCTCATCAATCGGTTCACCCTATTTATTTAGCTCAATAGGGACCCACTTATCAACATCCAGCTCAACCCTAAGGCATTTATTATCCTCGTAGTCAATATCGACCAGTATATAGTGCGCCCCAAGGATTTTATTATCACCCTCAATCTCAGTTGCCATATAATCAACCACAATGCCATACTTACATTCTGCTGCAAAATCCTCAACAAGGCCCTCGATGGTATGCTCAGAATTAGCATCCTCAATATCAAAATAATTATTCGGCTTATCCCCCATATCATCTGAATCCTTCAGTACAGAACCCATGGGGGTAGAATTTTTCTCAAACAGGATGGAATGCAAGTTCAGGTTCTTATCAAGGGCCTGCTATGCCTTTTAACCCTCAACTACCATTTCTCTCTACGTTGGAGTTACCGGATGTGTCAAAGTTGACAAATGATCCTATTCTTCATAACCCGTATTTGCCTCTGGTTCCGACTAAGATTCCTGGTGATTGTCCCAAATTTGAGGGCAAGTCTGGAGAAGACCCCCAAGAACATGTTATGACTTACCACTTGTGGTGTTCCTCTAACTCTTGGGTTGATGATTCCATTTGGCTTCGTATTTTCCAATGGAATCTTACTAGTGCTGCTGTTAAGTGGTATATCGAGCTCTCTCGCGGTATCTTTCAAGATTTCAACTCTCTCGCTATGGCGTTACTTACTCATTTTCAGTTACCAGTTCATTATGAAGCTGGGACGCATCTCCTCACATCCTTGAAACAGGACTGGGCTACTCATATCTCAAACCGTATTCATGAATGGAGACGTCGTCGTCGCTTGATCAAGTTTGAAATTCCTGATCAGCTTCTTACTCATTAGTTCACTACCTCCTTTGTTAATCAGATTGCGAAAGACATAGCCATGGGGGCATGTGTAACCGAGGAAAAGGCCATTGCTCATGCCTAGTACCTTCATCTTGTGTACTCTCAATCGAGCATATTGTATCATATTTTGACTAATTCTCCTTGACCTGGAACTTCTAACGCACCCGCGACCCCATCCATCGATGGTATTATTGGTTATGTGTCTCAAACTTCGCGTAAGTCCTCCTCCTCCAACCCTGGGAAGAAAAAATCTAATTCTTCCAATGATATTGCTCGTCAGTCTAGCTTGAATCATGGTAGAACCTCAGAGGTCAATGTTGTTTAGGCTAATCCTATGGATAAGACTTCTAAAGGAAAAAATAAAGGTAAAGGCAAGACCAAGGCCGATGCCTTGAAACCAGATTCGTCCAAATATCATGCTGATGATGGTTCACAGTGTAAGCCAAAGTATCCATGTCCGATTTGTGATGAAGAGAACTAAAACAAGGTAAGTAGGTTGCTCAAAGGAAATCAGGGTACTCCTACTGTCCTTAAAGAACCTTTTCCATCTCAGTAGACCTAGATGGTCGAGCAGCCTCAATCATCTGTCCCATATGGCTCTCAAGTGTTCATGATGAATGATTCTAAATCCATTTCCATTGCTACTCAGTCAAAATATTATGCAGGGTCGCGCCAGGAAATGGGGAAGGAGATTTCTGATGGTTCTCCTCCCCCACCTGTTTCAGGCCCTCTTGAAATTGAAAGGCTCAGTGCTGAACCCGTTGTGCGACCACCTTCCAAAGGTGTTCTCTGGAAACCTTCTTATAATCCCAACACCTGTGCTGCCCAACATTACATTATTGTTGAGGATTTAGCACAGGCGCCATCCGCGATGTCTGCGTTAGAAGTAATCCAGAGTTGTCCATCTCAAATGAAAGCTTTATTATCTGCGATCGGCGGGGTTGATCCTGCTGATACTAGCCTTCTCGCTTTCGATCTAGAGAATTTCATCCCACGACTTCCGCATCAGATTGTGCTCATTATACAAGTCATTATTAATGGTCTTGACATCCATCAAGCCGTTTTGGATGAAGGTGCATCAACCTGCATCATGTCAGCTTCTTGTTGGAAAGCCATTGGCTCTCTAGCCCTGAATTCCTCGCCAAATGCCCTTGAAGCATTTGATGGAAGGGATTAAACCTTTGGGTGTTCTTGCAAGTTTTTCGAGTACATTGAAAGGGAAGACAGTCAATGTTGAAGTAGAAGTCATTGATGCTAAACTCAATTACAATCTTCTACTCGGTCGTAGTTGGACTCATGCTATGCTTTGCGTTCTGTCCACCCTCTTCCGTGTTCTGAAATTTCCACAGAAGGGCAAGATTGTTACTGTTGACCAATTGTCATTCTTCACCTACTCTTCCGAGAACAAATTTTCGTATGTGGATAAGATTCCTACTCCCTACAAGAGCGTTGGGCCGGGTCTCTTCAAGGATCCATCCCTCATGGGTATTTTTCCCCTTTCACCACCAAATACTGTTCAAATTAATATGATCTCTCAGTCTGATGGCCCGTGGATTATTCCTTCACCTGAAAAGTTCGATTCATATAGATATTCAATGCCTTTGAGTCTAATTGAAATCTATTATTGTGAACTCATTACTGCATTCGATACTCCACCTTCTGATGGTGCTCCTTTGAGCTTGTCTCTTTACGTGTATTCTCAATCCCCCTGGCTCGGCGATTCAGACTCGCCAAATCCTTTGAAAGAAGTGTTTCCTTCCAATGAATCCATCGTAGAAACCATGTCTCTCGAAGACCTGTCGTGGGACGATGGTCATCATCATTCTTCGTTTATGCCTGGCCTCGGGGCTATGTCTCCATGTCTTGAGAATTTTGCGTCTCAAATCCCTTCTCCTCCAATTCAAATGAAAATTATGACACATTAAGTCTTTACAGAAGGTAAATTGAGCAATATCACACAGACGATGCCTATTGACATTTCCGTGAAGTCGAAAATCGTCAAGAACATCCATGTGGGAGTCACTTGTTATTCAGATGAAGTCCAAGTTTATACTAGCCTTTTCCAAAAATTCTGTGATGTTTTCACATGGTCCTACAAAGAAATGCCTGACATTGATCCTAGTATAGCGGTGCATGAAATCAATACCTATCCTGGTTCGAAGCCTGTTTGCCAGTGTCTTCGTTTGATGCACCCTAGAAAGGCTGTAACCATTAAAAGTGAACTTGAAAAACTTCTTAAAGCTAGTTTCATTTATCCAATCCTCTTGACAGATTGGGTTTCGAACATCATTCTTGTCGATAAGAAACAAGGAACCATCTGTGTTTTTGTTGATTACCGTGACATAAATCGGGCCTATCCTAAGGATAATTATCCCACTCCCTTCATCGATCAGATCATTGACGAATGTACCGGGAGTGAGATTTTTTCCCTTATGGACGGCTTTTCTAGATATAATCAGATTAACATTCTCCCAGCCAATCAACATAAGATGGATTTTATCTTTCCTTGGGGTACCTTCGCATACAAGAAACTCCCTTTTGGCTTGAATAATGTTGGGGCCACATTCTAGCGAGCGATGTCCTATGCTTTTCAGGACATTCGTCACATCGTTAAACCTTACCTAGATGACCTTTTGGTTTATTCAGCTAAGCATAGGAACCATCCGGATCATCTTCGTCAGATCTTTCTTTGTTGTCAACACTACGACATTCAGCTTAATTCGCATAAGTGTGTCTTCTCCATTGATTCTGGTAGACTTTTAGGGTTTATCGTATCTAAAGATGGGATTCACATCGATCCACTTAAGGTTGAGGCTATTGTCAATCTCCCCTCTCCATCCTCATTACATTAGTTGCAGAGTCTACAAGGTAAGGCAAATTTTCTACGTCGTTTTATACTGAACTATGCTAAAGTAGCTAAAGGATACATGCGACTTTTGAAACAGGATGTCCCTTTCTATTGAGATGAGGTTGCTCAATAATATTTTGATACACTCAAGGCATTGTTGGTCAACGCTCCTTTGTTACGTCCTCCAAATTATCATCGTGATTTTTCCCTCTACTTAGCTGCTTCTTTAAGTACAATTGCCATGGTTTTGGTTCAGGACGATGATGATGGTCACGAACATGTCATTTATTGCCTGTCTCGTAACCTTCTCAATCCTGAAACACGTTATGCTCATGTCAAGAAGTTAGCACTAGCTACGGTCCAGGTCGTCCAACGCTTTTGTCATTATATCCTTTTGCATACAGTGACTGTGATTTCTGATTGTAACCCCATGACCTATATTTTGTCTCGAAAATTGCTGGGGGGGAAATACTCGAAGTGGATCGTTATCCTCCAAGAGTTCGATTTGGAATTTACTGTTGCCAAATCAAAGAAATCACTAGTTTTTGCTGATTTGATTTGTTCCCTCCCTTCCGACATTGCTCCGTCTCATTCTAAGGACCGTATTCTAGACGATACACTTTTCTTGATTAGCACCCTCGATCCCTGGTACGGTGCTATCGTCATATATCTCCAGAATTCCACATTTCGGTCTGAGTTGACAAAATATGCCCTCCATCGTATTCGGCATCACTCACAACCTTATCGCATAGTCAGAGATATGCTCTAGCGTGTTGGAGTTGAATCCATACTCCGCTGATATTTAACCCTCGCGGAAGCTGAGAAAGTGTTGAATGATTGTCATAGTGGTGCATGTGGTGGTCACATGTCTGGTTATGCTACTGCAGAAAAGATACTTCGTGACGGTTATTTTTGGCCTTCCATTTGCAAATACTATATTGTCGCAGTTCGTAAATGCCATGATTGTCAAATTTATCAATGCAAATTGCATGCGCCACCTGTTCCCCTTCACCCTATCATCACCTTTGGTCCCTTTTCCAAATGGGGCATCGATTTTATGACGTGTAACCCTCACTCGGCTGGGGGGCATGCTTATATCATCGTAGCCATTGACTACACCAAATGGGCCGAAGAAATGCCTACACTTTTTGCTGACAATAAGAAAACTGCTCAGTTCATTTCCAATCATATTATTGCTAGGTTCGGTGTCCCTCAAGCCATCGTTACCGATCATGGTTCCCATTTTTGGAATTATATGATGGCAGAGTTGACTTCTAAGTTGGTTTTGCGTCACGACAGCTCAACACCGTACTACCCTCAAGCCAATGGCCAGGTTGAAGCTGTGAAGAAAGTTCTTGTCACAATGCTTTAGCGTATGATTGGGATCCACAAATCAAACTGGAATATCATGTTATTTTCGGCTCTTTGGGCATACCGAACCTCAGTAAAGAGTGCGACCAGATTCACCACTTTTCAGTTGGTTACGTTCTGGAAGCTACTGTCCCGATTGAATGTGAAATAACTTCGCTCAAGCTAGCTGTGGAATTATTGCCTAACACTTTGCCGGAAGAAGAGCATCTCCTTTACTTGGAGAGATTAGATGAAACTCGTCGCTTAGCTGCTTTGGTCATCGAGGCACAAAAGAAGCGAGTCAAAGCTCATTTTGATCAATTAGTTTCCCCTCGTTCTTTCGTTGAAGGAGATCTCATCCTCCTGTATGACCAAGCTCATGATAAGCTGGGGTTAGGTAAATTTCAACCTATGTGGCATGGGCCCTACATCGTTAAACATGTGTTTCAAAATTGGGCCTATGAGCCAAGTGAATATGAAGGCAATCCTCTTGAAAAACCAAAAAATGGGTTGTATCTAAAAAAATATTATGCATGAGTCATTTGTTCATATCAGGTGTAACTAGGTGTTATTTTCATTTTTGTACATGTTTTTGGGTTTGGTGTGCTGTGTGAGCATTTTCCTGCTTATTGGGTATTTCTTATTATGCAGATTTCTATTACCCCTTATGTCAGTTTCGTAGATGGTGCTTCCCGCAGTACCAGGAATTTGTCTTTGGCAGCCTAGGTAATTTATAATCCTGCTAGTGAGTTGATAGACCTGCAAGGTATTTGTCTAGGATGAACTACAAACAATGTTATTGTATATAGAATTGTCATTGAGCTATTAACCGAGGCAATTAACCTCGGCATACACGCATTAATTGTAAATCTAGATTCACAGCTTGTTGTTCTGCAACTCAATAATCATTATTCGGTTAGAAATCCGCACATTCTGAGATTGTATTTACATATTCGTTTGTTGGAAAGAAATTTTAATTTCATTACTTATCAACATATTCCTAGATGAATGAACACATTAACTGATACAATGGCTAACATTATATTAGATAGACATTTGCATAATTTGTAAAAGCATCACCATATGTAAAAATACAACTTTAAGGAAATAGATGTATATATATATATACATCGCATGTTTGCAACTGTGTGCATCATCACGTCAAAAAATATGTGTATGTTTCTGTTACATCCCGAGAGATCATGTCTCGTAAAATATTAAGATAAAATAAACCTAGGTGTCTAATCATCATGATACTAGTGATAACATGTCACATATCGTACTAGCCACCTCAGTAAGTAGTGGATTTGGCTGGGCACTCCTACAGTGTGTCTCTGATAGGCGTGAGGAACATCATCAAAACATGCATAATCTAGGACTCCTCGGGTAATCCCCTCCAGGTTGCGCACTATCTCATATTCCTCATTGCCCTCACCTTGAGGCTCAAAATTGCGAGGCATTCGCCTCGCTATTGGTGACATGCCAGCAGGTCTCTCTGGGCCAACATCTACATCACATGGATTTAATGTCAAAACATACATAAAAAAAAATAAAATCATAATACTCATAAAATTTAAAAATTGATTCTTACCCAAATCTTCATCCCAATCTTCTCCCTCTGGGAGTGGGAGGTTCGGGTCATCAGTGAACTTTATGCCAGAGTAGGGCCAATCCTCCATGAAAATTAGTTGCCGACAGAGCCAATCAAAAAATTTTGGCCTCTAAGACATCTGTTGGCCGCCCCCTGCCCTTGGCATCAGTGCTGACCATCGAGCCATCCGAGGTTCTCTCGCTGGTGGATTCAAAACTATGACCTCCTGTCGCTGAAAAATTGGTAATCGTTCCAAGAAGAACGATACCAGGATGGATCCATAACCAAATTGTTTCAGTTTGGTCTTCTTACATTTGGTTAATTGGCGCTTCATGTTTATGGTCACGACCTCTTCCTAGTTGAAGAGGGTCAGATCCATGTAGTCCACAGCAAGAAGAAACTATGTCTTTGTTTCTTAGTGTGGTGCTTGCGATCCTGTAGCTCGGGTGATGGTATGCAATACCACGCGTAGTGTAAAATCTGGGATAGTTTTTATATCAAATTTCCCACTACCAGATCCTTTCTGCGCTCCTCGACATACCCTGTCTATCACCATGGACATGTTTTCCATGCAAGGCCGAGTGCCAGTTAGGAGTTGTGTTTCACCGCTCCGTGAAAATCCTGTGATGAAGTACACGTCGGAAACATCAATCTCAAGTTTTTGATCTCGTAGGATGAACTTCCCTTGATTTTCGTCCCATATACTGATAAGATATTGTAGCAATTTTGGTTGGGCTCAGAGACATGGTGTTAGTAAGAATTTTTTCAAACCACAGTTTCTGAGGGCTTCCATAACTCCCTCATTTTCCATGGCTAACTCATATTATTCACTATGTTTCTGTTCTTTCCATTCAATGACCATTTTTCTCTTTTCTACCTGCAAACACACACATATGAGTGGTATTAGTCAATATTCATCCTTAAATTGTAAATAATTGGGACATTTGGTGAGTATTATTACTTTAAATTGGTTTACGTTGTTAGCGCGACTATTTCTTAAACAGTCGCACCAATGGGCATGCCCTAATGTTAAAAATAGGGTGGTTGGCACGAATCTATGCCCAAAACCCGCACCGACTGCGCAGCGCTAAATTTTACAATTTATCCCCCCAAATTCAAAATTGACAAATGCAGGAAGTAAGAAATAACTTAAAATGACAAGAGGGATCTCAGCTCTTACCTAGAGTTGATGGATTTGCGATTGATGTACTGGATTGGCTGCTATCATGACCGCAAGATTGCACAGTAAAATGGGTAAAAATTGCTCCACAAGAGGTAAAAAGTGAAAATTAATTGTTTTTACTATTTTTGGCATTTTATAACTTTTTCACAACCCTAATTAGGTTTTAAGGCATGTTTTATTATTATTTTATGATATTATTTTCGAAAAATGGGTTTTATACATGTCTCTTTTGCGGAAACAAGTTTTCATGTGACAAGGATGAAGTGACGAGTTATACTTTATACTTTTTTGGACTCGGTAAAAACACGAAAAAGTCACTACTGGAGTCATCTTTCAGTTCTTTTCTGACTCTCTAAAATTGAAAATATTGCCGAGACGCTTGTCATTTTGAACTCGTTAAATGGCTGCGAAACGATCTCTACCCAGTATATGTTTACCCCTTTTTCGGGATGAGATGGATTACTTACGAAAAAGGAATACCTTAGGCTATCATGACTAAGAGGTTCTCTTAGACACAGTTTTCTACCTTTTTAGATCTATGAGACTACCTACAAAAAGGGACTGTTGAAGCTTTCTTTTCTGCCTTCTTTTCAAACTCTCTAATCATGAAAAGATGTCGAGTTCTCCCTTTGTTAGACTCGTTAAATCCTAATGACATCAGACCTTGTCACCATGACGTTATTCGAGTTCCTCCTTCCTAGGGCTTGTAAAATGTACTAGGATGGATTTTTCCGAAGGAAAAACTTATAGCGCAAGAATATGCTATCCCCTTCAAGCTTGTCTTCAAAAATAATTGGGGTACTCGCCAGAAATGGTGGGGGGAAATAGAACCAGATTTTAGTTGTGTTGGCAGTATGTCGCTCTTGAACATGGCACTTGCCCGCATTCATGTCAGGTTGGGGACATCTCATTTTTTCCTTTTTTCCTCCATGGGTTTGGGTAATATTTTTTCACCTCTCACTCGCTCTTTTCTACATCATCATGACCTCAGATCATTTGATGTCAAATACTACAAAATCTAGTGTCGCTCTTTGCCTCTACAGTTTTTCAACCTCCCTCTGATTCTCCATTGGTCTTGATTCACAAAAATCATATTCCTTTGTCTCGTGTCAATGATGTGGGAAACATTATGGCCCTCATTCGACCAGGTCACTTCCTATCGACTTCAGCTCATTATCCAGGAATCTAATCTAGAGACTCCCTTCCGGTACCTTAGAGCCTACATGCCTTAATGGCAGGTTCTTCGCATTCGATGCAAGGTCCACATCATTAGCTTTCGATCGACTGACTCCGCAGGTGTTCGACACCAGATCACTGTTCACATTTCGTGGATTATACCTTTCGTACCTTGAGAACCATTGTCATTGTTGGTGGTTCCTCTCGTGTCTGTTAACAACTTTCATCATTGGCTAGAAATCAGACGATTTTCTTGCATATTCGACTTCACATCATACATTCGCATGTTAGAAATTGTACTTGTTCGGGTATATATGGAGCGCAAGACCCTGGATTTTATCTGATAAAATCTAGGCTACGGGTTCTTTATGGATTATCATGACTTATTGCATGAATATTTGATTGGATGGTTGTAACCATACCTGAGTATATTTTTTTATCTTTACTACTGGATGGCTGTGTCCATACCTAGATCTCAGTTTTTATATACTCTATTATTGATGCCTGTGCCCATGCCACATGTTCATGTATCAGAGATATCAATTGTATTTGTAATTTTAGGTTTTCCAAAAACATTTTTTGGTTTGAATGCGTTCTCATAAAGCATTTAGCCCCCCCCTCTCCCTCGGACCTCATACTTTAGGGGGCATCTGTTACACAACATTTTGTCTTTGTCCCTACAATCCCAAAATTGCACATTGGATGGTCGTTTCTGTGACCAATACGCAGTTCATGCTTTGCAAATAACATCCTTGCATCCCTTTTTATGAAGGCAACATTCTTCTTATTGACATTTCCCTAAGCAGAGTTGTAAAAATCCCTATTTTTTCCTTGGCGGGAGTAGCCCTTTACCTCCTTGCACCGACCTGGGAATTTAACACTAAGCTTGTGCCACTGGGCGCTCTGTGCCAATTAGACACCCATGCCATGCTATTTATGAAATATTTTTTAAAAATAGAGGCAAAGGTTCCATTCCAGCCACCTCGGGGATGATTCACTGGGAGTGGTTGAACTGAAACAACCATGGGCTCCCTCCTTTAGTTAGTAGTTTCCACCTCCCTTGAAACACTCCTAAAGGATAGGCCTCCCTTCGACATTTTTAGGGATCCCAACCTCTTCCTTTGCCTCTACATAAACAAGCCTTATCTCTTTATGAAAGATAGCTGAACAAAGATAATTATATAGATGAAGTGCTGAACTTGAAGGACTGAACTATAGCTAAGTAACTGAGTTATCGAGAAGGTAGAACAAGGGAGGAAATCCATCAAGAGGACATTTTTCCCGTCCGAATTCCCCAACGAGCTTTGGGACGTGCCTCTTCCGAACCCCACTGGAGGATATCACGACGTCAGAGCATGGTTGTATCTCTTCCTTCTACTTAATAATATAAGTGACTATTGTCTGGTTCCCATCTTGTATTTTGTCTTTAGCGAATGCAATATGCTTAGTCTTCTCTGAATGACTAGTAGATTTTGGATGAAGTTAGTATGTGGTATATAGTTATCATTTTCTGATCTCTATGTAGGTGTCTAAGTGCGATAAGCGAAGGGATTGTGACTTGCCAAATCGGAAGCGAGAATTTCTCATCACCACTATGATTGCCGACAACAACATTGGACCACAAGTAGGCTATCTTATCACATCTTCTTTCATTCAAATATCAAGGAACCTACACCTTAGCATGATTCCTTGTTACTAGACCCACTCTAGGGCTAGAGGGATCATCTCTGTCTGCAGAGAGGATTTACCTACATAACACTCTATCTTCTACAACCATTGTTTTCTCTTCTAAGGCCATTTTTTGGCTCCTCGTCATCATTTTTTATCCTTATTTACTCACATCTTGTTTTTTTTTTGCAGGTTTGACCACTTTTGACTTTTGTTTTGCAGGTGGGACATTTGGTGTGTCAAAAATTTTCAATTTCTCTGTCCCATCATAATTGGCTCACTTGGTTCTACTCTTGCAGGTTCACTTGGCTCTGCTACCAATGGTTCACTATGTTCTGTTCCTAATGGTGATGGAATTCTCCTAGGTTTAGGAGTTCTTGAAGGAGTAAGAGCATCCAACTCAAAACCACTAACAAACAAAAATGAGGACCAATCTCTGCCTAACCTTTGAAGTTCATCTAAAACCAACAACTTCATTAAACCATGATGAAATAATGAAGTCTCACTCCTTCGGACTTTTCTTTAACTTCATCTGCCATTTTTGACAAACTTCTATGTTATTAGAAAGGCAGATCAAGGGAAATATTACCAGTAAAGTGCAGAAGTAACTTGAAATGATATGAGTAGACTTTGTGGTATCTCCCTTCACAAGCAAATTACTTTTTGATGATCAGCAAAAATTTGGTTGTTGTCCTTTATGCAGCTCCTTGGAATGGCATTGTTGAGATCCATTTCACTTTTTTCAGGCTTCATGAATTCTTTGCACTGCTCCATATTAAACTTGAAACCTTTGAACCACTTATCTTGTCCTCTAGGAATCCCTGTAGCAGCTGTAATAACCTCTGGTGTGATGGACAGATTGAGAATTACCGCTTTGGTGGGTGTTCCACTAAAATTTAAAGAAAACTCTTTGGAAACTTGTACATGACAGCCTTGTAATTTCTCCCAAAACTGTAAACAACATGTTCTTCTGAAAATTTCCATTGTTGTTGGATCTTCATTGATCAAATTCATATTTGCTGGTTCATATCTCAGGCATTTTCCACCCTTGTTTGTCCTTCTTTTTTCTGCCATGGTTACTTTAATTTCTTCACAGCCTCGCTTGATAGTTTGTAGCCTCACTTGATAGTGCTCAGCCTCACTTGACAGTGTTCAATGTAAACCTTTGAAAACACCAGCCACAACTTTGGCTTAATGCAATAGCTCTCCAAAGCTCAATATCATGCAAGAAGGAATGATAAATGAGAAATGACTAAATTCAGAAAGTTTTTTAAGTTTTTATGTCTTCTCATGACCCAATAATGACTCCTACATACCAAAACTAATGAAGATGACTTCAGACCTGACCATGTACTTTGATTTTTCCCTCCATGACTCAAATGACATCTATCTTACACTTTCCCAATGATATTCTAACACCTAACAACTAATATGATAAGATAGACAGGAAACCACGCTTTCGTAGCGTATCTAGTGTAAATTTGGTTGTTTTATCTAAGAAACTATCAGCAGTTTCGTAGCGAAAAGTGATTTTTCACAGTGTATTTCTCTACGAAACTGTGGTTTCTTGGCTAAAATGGAATTTTTGGTTCAAAAACCTTGGAAATTGAAATCAATCAGGAAATAGTGAGTGATGTGACATGAGGGGATTTGAAAATGAGTGGGTTTAGACCTTAGGGTAAAATTAAATAATAAAAATTTAATATTTCCCTTGACCAAGCATAAAAAATGAATCCTACAGCCCTATTTTTGACACATGAACCTATTTAACTTTTTCAAATGATGCTTCATTTTTTTGGGTGATAAAATCTATTAACCAACTTCATTAGGCCTAAACATCTTCCTGACGGCCTTTCACAGGCTCAATTCCCCTTAGGATCCTTAGTCCACTCAGATGAGGATATTATTGAGGCCATGACGGATCCAAATTATACGTGGGATGCGATGCATCATCACTCATTTTTTCTTCTCGAATAAACTTTCATCCCTAACAAGATAAGAAACAAAGAGATTTATGAAATAAAATAAAAATATTTCCTTCCATTAGGGGAAGTCGATTGGTTCAAAAATCCCATTCCGACACTCGATGTGCTCAAAGAAGGGAAAATGTCAAACATTTCACCTACCATCAAGGTGAATATCTCTTCAAATCCTAAAAAATTCAAAGAAATATCACTGGGGGCAGCATGTTCACTAGAAGATATAACCTCTTACACCCAGTTATTACAAGAGTATCGAGATATCTTCACATAGGACTACTCGAAAATGCGTGGGCTTAGTCCCACTATTGTAGAACACCATATTGACACCTAGCCTAACGTACCACCAGTAAGCCAGAAACACCGTCAACTGCACCCATCAAAGGTAGAATAAATTAAGCAAGAAATCGATAAGCTTCACAAATTTGGGTTCATCTACCCCATCGCTTACACATCTTGGGTTTCCAACCATGTTCCCATCATTAAAAAATAGGGAACCATACGTGTTTGTACCAATTTCTGCGATTTGAACAAACCCTGTATAGATGACAATTACCCCACCCCATTCATAGGCCAAGTCATCGGTGCTTGTGTAGGACACGAAGCCCTCTCCTTCATGGATGGTTTCTCTGGGTATAATCAAATTCAAATATGTCACACCGAATAGTACAAGACCGCGTTTAGTACCCCATGAGGCACATTTGCATACCAGGTGATTCCATTTGGCCTAAAAAACACTAGAGCCACTTTCCAACGAACCATGAAATATATATTTCATGACTTGGAAAACCTCATTGACAACGGGGAAATACCCAAAAACCTCAGTTTACCTTGGTCCCAACCTCAATCTGTGTGTAAATGCATCGAATTTTTCTTACCCCAATCAACTTCACATCTCAGGCAACTCACACTATTCTATTTTCTTGGTCTGGCACTTAGATAATTAATCTAAGGCTTTTAATATCTTAATCTAAGATTGAGATATCAATCCAATTTCCTCCTTTAGTAATGACCTCCCCAAGACATACAAAAATTATCTCTTAATAACAACCCCACAAAGAACCGGTCTCGTATCCAAAACCATCGGCACACTTCATAGACATTCATATGTCGACCCCCAGGTTTATTCGTTCGCGAGATTAACACTCCTAAGGTCCAAGCCCTTACTCATCCCTTGGCAGATGCATATATTGAATCACATCACACATTTCATGTTTCACCCCCTTCGCATATTCAACATCCTCTATTAACCCCGCAAACCTTAGTTTAAAAGGTCCCAATTAATATCATTTAGAACTGGGGCCCAGCGCTGACGAGCCTTCCACATTCGACGACGAAGATCATGTCGCCTTGCTCCATATGATCCAATGGATATCGCTAGGCGTAGATGCATGAATGATAACGCGCGATGGTGCGCAATGAAAGTGGTTTCTCTAGAGCCCTTGAAGCCACGTGTCGGTCAATATATGGAATCGTTCCCAATTCCTCCAATACCGCTCATCGTGTAAAGGTGGTGCGATCAAACCCACCGGTTAGCTATAAACCGTGTTCACTGTTCCTCCTTCGTGGTTCTGCTCCTCTACTCCAGGTTCCATCGTGCTTTCTTTTGTTATGTTGCACCTCTTTCCTTCCAGGTTCCGTTCATAATTCCAAAGTGTTAGTCCATGTTACACTGAGAGTTCAATGCCAAATACTTTGTTTTAGTTCTTCTGCATTTTAACTGATATGCCCTCGCTCCTCGTTCCTTTCTCCATGAACTCCAGTCATTTCCTTACTAATAGCATAGACCCTTCCATGTGGGGCTTAAAAACATATCTTTGTTCATGACATATATTCAATGAATATATAACTCCACTGTCTACCATTTTGGGATACACTATCGACCGTATTAACATCGGTTCCTCTAACTATATACATAGCACCATTAATCCCATCACAAGGTTCCTTAATTATCATGGATTTCAATTATCCTCCATCAGGATGCATACATATGTTCACACAGAACTTATTAAAGCAAAGAGGATATACATTCACACATGATTTAACTCGACAAATTCACATACAAAACTAAATCAAAATGCACATGACATACTGAACAAATTCTTTTTCATTAAATTAATTCTCTTACAGACTTCTTATCTTGGCCAGGTCTTCAACTCTACGGCCTTCTTCCTCACTATCTCGATCTATGCAGCTCTCTGCAGGTACAGGCAGGTCTATGTGCGGGTCCCCCGACTCTGTCATAGAGGTTTATTTTTATACAGATTGGAAATCAATCGATTCGCTTCCTTGATGACTCTTGGACTCCTAAAGCTAGCCTAACTTCTAAAACTGACTATCTCTTCAGGTTCCCATCAATCATTCGAGCAGTTACAATATTTTCCCTTCTAATTAACTAAAATAACTCAACTATGAATATTTACATGGGGAAACAAAACATGAGACCCCCCCTTAGGTTTATTTATGTACAAAATGTGTCTTGGGCCTAATGCCCCTGCATCAGACTCCCCAGGTTCAAATGATTCATGCTCTCCTGATCATGTGCTTTATTTTTTTTCTGCCTGGATCCCATGCTTTTTTCTGCAACTGGTTATTTGTTGCAGAATTCTTCTTTCGCATTCCTCCTGGCTTACATATCTTGGTCTACATCTTCGCACTTGCTATTCCCTCACAGTCTGTGACTGTATTCCTCTTGCTGCTGCTGATTCTCATCTTTCTTGCTGTTGTCCTTTTCTGAGGCATCTTCTGCATCAGTTTCCTTATCAATTAAATTTCTCTGTCTAATATTTCCTTTGACTGTTGGACACCTACTTTTGTTTGCTGCATTCTTATTTCTTCAGTTCTTACTTCTACCCTATTCCTCAACCTATCATACATACCCTCTCTGCAACAGTAAAACTTACGCTCCTCTGCTGGCAACACTTCAGCTTGTTGCTTCAACACTCTCTCTACCAACACTCCAAGCTACTGCTCTGGCATTTCACCTTCTTTTCTGAATATCTTCAGCAAACATTCTCGCCATCTCCTTTGGCCAAACAAATCTTCACTATGCTGCAAATCAGGTTCAACATCTTCTTCTTCTGCCTTGGAAATCTTCAGCAATTGCCTTCCTTCTTCTTGATTGAATCCAGCAATCAAATCAAGTTCTCTAGCCACTGTATCTTCATATTCTGTCAGAGTGAAACTCTGGTTCTCCACTACGGTAGCAGCCCCAACAGTCTTCCATACAGCTTCTTCAATCTTCTCTGGGCTATTCGAACAAGCCAATTCTTCCTTGCTATCAATAGCAACAATTTCCTGCATATGAGACATGGTTGTCTCATCTTCATTCAGCTTCTCATCCTCATTCTGCAACAACTCTTCTTCTTCTAAGACAACTCCAAGTGATGGATTGTCTTCTGCTTTGCTTGTCAACACAGCCACTTCATCAGTTCCAAAACCCCAAGACCCAATGGTCCCTACTGATGATTCAATCATCAATTCTTTTCTATCTTCATCCCATTGTGTCTTCACATTCTGCAATCCCCAATTATTAAATTGAGGTCTTCTCTCTTGTATTGAATCCTACTGATTCAACATACTCTCTAGCAGCTCAATTTCTCCATTCCATGGTTTAAAGTCTTCCACAAAATTATCCTTCTCTTTCAATTGACTGCCCTGTGCTTTCAAATTATCTCCATCATCAACAGGATCTGCATTCATAAAAAATTTGTTAAAACAAAGTCTACAAGGCCTCAGAGCCTTTCCTTCTTCTGTCAGCATCTCAGTATGTTGTCCCAATTTTTTTTCCTTCTCGATCAGCACATCAGAATGTTGATTCCAATTCTTCAAACATTTCTTGACACTACTAGCTAGCCTCTCTTCTGCACCATCCCCTTCAAGGATGTCTTTCTGCTCTAGTTCATAAAAATGAACTCTCTCATCTTCAATCATCTCTGTCCTTACCATATGAACACCTTCTCTCTGTGGTTATGTTCTCTGCACCAGACCACTTAATTTATGCCACAATATTGGCATCTCCTTCGAGAGAACATCTTCAACATCTTCAACATCTTCATTATCTTCTGCAGTCACTATCTCCTCAGTCTTTATCAGAATAAAATCCTGATTTCCCATCTTTGCAAAGACTCTAGCTACTTGTCCATCATTCCTTACTTGGCCATTCATCAAAAGCAGCCTATCATTATCAGCATTAATGAAAAATTTATCTTCATCAGCTCCATTGAAATAATCTCTTTTATAAAATAAGGAATTAATGAATTCCCTTCGCTGCAATAGTTCAATTTGTTCTTCATCTGAAAGATACTCATCATATCTTGCTTGGCAACAGTGAGCTTCATTCATCATAGTCCCATCATGTGAACTGTCTTCCTTAACACCTGCATTCACACACAACTTGTCAGTTGTAAAAACATAAGACCTCATGGTCTCATTTGGTGATTTGATCACCACATCTTCTTGCTGTTCCAAGTCTTCCACATGCTCCAAAGATTTTCCAATGGTCTCTTCTTTAATTTCTTCAAGCTGTCCAACTTCCAGCTTCTGGCCAATATCATAACCTAAATCTCTTCTGCTTCCAATATGTGGGAAAGCAGAACCTTTATCCAACTGTGCATGGGCATCTTCAAAACATGTAGGTGCTCCATTTTCTTCCTCAGTGACAAAATCAGCATTTTTTTTTCTCTCACATGTTGTTCCTGCAAACATACAAAATATGTTAGATGTAAGGCTCTTGGACCCCTGGGTCCCACTTGAAGCTTCAGTCTCCAAGTCCTTCTCCAGATACTCAATTACTCTGAGTATTTCCTTTTTCTTCCGAGCATTCATCATCTGCTCCTTCTTCCTTTGTAGCCTCTGCCACTTTATCTTCTTCTTCATGATCCAACCAACTCTCTGGCTTTCTTCTATCCTTCTCTTCAGTTCGTTGAGATCTTCTTTGATCTCAACAAATTCTTTACAATATTTTTCATCTGTGAGTCTCTTCCTCATGCCATTTTCCTTGGCATCTTCCCACACTCTGTTGCTGTGGCCTCTTTCAGAACCTCTGCAATCTCTGCAATCTCTACTATGGCTCTCAGTAGCCATTCTCTTCTCTAGGAGTTCTTCACTCACAAGCTGCACTAAGCCTCTGCAACAACAATCTCTCCTATTGCAACTCACCTCACCAAGCTTCTCTCTTAAGCTCCAGCTTTTGGCAAGTACTGTTCCCCTCTCTCAGGAACCTTCTGAGCACTCTCTTCTGCTCTCTAGGCTTCACTCTGAAACTTTTTCAAGAACACCCCTTTTCTTTTTCATCCAACCTCAGTTGGGAATTATTTCAGGTTCTGCCACACTCTTTCTGCACTCAAAATCCCTTGCTGGACTCTTCTATCACTGCTCTCAAAGCTTTTTATCTGCATCTGCTAAGATCCCTCCTCAATTTCTTGCACTCTGTATTCTGCAAACAAATCCTTCCAACCAGAGTTCAAATAAGGCTCATCATCTTACCTCTCAAGATACCTGACTGATCTTGCTTCTCCTTTCTCACCTGCACTGCATCTACCTGCTGCAATCTTCAAGACACTTTTTCTTCAACTCCAGATTCTGTAAATCTGAGTTATCAACCTTCACTGCATGTCAAATCAAATCTGCAATTTCTGTTAGACAGATTTAAACTTCAACTTTTATTTCCTGTTCAGTACATGTGCATTTCCAAAACAAAATTTTCAACGAGCTAACTAAATTCTAGCTCTGATACCACTTGACAGTGGGGAAATACCCAACAGCCCCAGTTTACCTTGGTCCCAACCTCAATCTATGTGTAAATGCATCCAATTTTTCTTGCCCCAATCAACTTCACATCTCGGGAAACTCACACTGTTCTATTTTCTTGGTCTGGCACTTAGATAATTAATCTAAGGCTTTTAATATCTCAATCTGAGATTGAGATATCAATCCAATTTCCTCCTTTAGTAATGACCTCCCCAAGACATACAAAAATGCTCTCTTAATAACAACCCCACAAAGAACCGATCTCGTATCCAAAACCCTCAGCACACTTCGTAGACATTCATATGTCAACCCCCAGGTTTATTCATTCGCGAGATCAACACTCCTAAGGTCCAAGCCCTTACTCATCCCTCGATAGACGCATATATTAAATCACATCACACATTTCGTGTTTCTCCCCCTTCGCATATTCAAAATCCTCTATTAACCCCGCAAAACTTAGTTTAAAAGGTCCCAATTAATATAATTTAGAACTGGGGCCTAGCGCTGACGAGCCTTCCACATCCAATGGAAGAGATCACGTCACCTTGATCCATTCGATCCGATGGATATCGCTAGGCATAGATGCATGAATGATAACGCTCGATGGTGTGCAATGAAAGTGGTTTCTCCAGAGCCCTTGAAGCCATGTGTCGGTCAATCTATGGAATCGCTCCCAATTCCTCCAATACTGCTCATCGTGTAAAGGTGGTGCGATCAAACCCGCCGGTTAGCTCTAAACCATGTTCACTATTCCTCCTTCGTGGTTCCGCTCCTCTACTCCAGGTTCCGTCGTGCTTTCTTTTGTTATGTTCCACCTCTTTCCTTCCAGGTTCCGTTCATAATTCCGAAGTGTTAGTCCGTGTTCCATCGAGATTTCAATGCCAAATACTCTGTTTTAGTTCTTCTGCATTGTAACTGATACGCCCTCGCTCCTCATTCCTTTCTCCATGAACGCCAGTCAATTCCTTACTAATAGTGTAGACCCTTCCATGTGGGGCTTAAAACCATATATTTTTTCATGAAATATATTCAACGAATATATAACTCCACTATCTACCAGTTTGGGATACACTGTCAACCGTATTAACATCGGTTCCTCTAACTATATACAGAGCACCATTAATCCCATCACAGGGTTTCTTAATTATCATGGATTTCAATTATCCTCCATCAGGATGCATACATATGTTCACATAGAACTTATTCAATCAAAGTGGATATACATTCACACATTATTTAACTCGACAAATTCACATACAAAACTAAATCACAATGCACATGACATACTGAACAAATTCTTTCTGATTAAATGAATTCTCTTACAGACTTCTTATCTTGGCCAGGTCTTCAAATCTACGACCTTCTTCCTCACTATCCTGATCTATGCAGCTCTCTTCAGGTACAGGAAGGTCTATGTGTAGGTCCCCCGACTCTGTCATAGAGGTTTATTTTTATACATATTTGAAATCAATTGATTCACTTCCTTGATGACTCTTGGACTCCTAAATCTAGCCTAACTTCTGAAACTGACTATCTCTTCAGGTGCCCATCAATCATTCAAGAAGTTACACTATTTTCCCTTCTAATTAACTAAAATAACTCAACTATGAATATTTACATGGGGAAACAAAACATGAGACCCCCCCTTAGTTTATTTATGTACAAAAATTGTCTTGGGCCTAATGCCCCTGCATCACTCATCCTTGCCTACTTGGACGACCTAACCATCTGATCCAAGAAATGATCAGATCGTCTCGAGGATATGTGATTGGTATTCCAATGATGCCATAAATACAACCTACACTTGAACCCTCTCAAGTGTGTATTTTGCGTCACAACAAGACAACTTCTAGGTTTTATTATGTCCCAACAAGGGATTAGAGTGGACCTCTTCAACGTAAAAGCTATCAAAGAGGTACCTCGACCTCGAACCCTCAAACAATGTGTAATATTCCAAATTAGGAACAACTACACTATTGGGAATATCTCAAGATATTACCAATGTGGAGATCAACAATACATAAACATGAGCTGGAAATAGCAATGAATACATTAATACAAGAATGCTGGAAGATCCATATAACCATTACATTATATTATAACAGCCTCAATGTATACAAGATCTTGAGGAAGCGATCTCTCAAGTTAGGAAATGCAGCCCCAATGAAACATATACATGATAAATGAAGAAATATTGTTATACAAAAGAAGCCCTGGCTATGACTACGCAATCCTTGAAGGAGAATTGCTGCAAAATGATATCAATATATGGATATGAAAATATATAGCTCAAATAAATAAGGGTGAGCAATATCTCAACCCCTAGAAACATACAATACACAATCCTTGAAAGGATTGGCTGAAATAAGTACAAAATGGAAAATTTGCAGAAATGCCAGAGTTGTTGGGTAGCTGCAGAAACTGAAAACTGGAAATGGATGTAGATAGCTGATGATGCTACAATAGATGGTTGAATCTCATCCAAAGGATCTCTAGAGTGAAAGGATGATCCTCTCACCTAAGATCTCGTCCTCAAACATTTGGAGCAAGTCCCCACTGCAAATACACTCAGAAATAATGTAGTCTAGAGAAGGGACTGCGCTGTTGGTGAAGAGAAATTCTTGGCCTGATGCCAAGGATCTGCAATATTCTCCTGGATCTCCCTTAATAACCTCCCAAAGTAATATAAGCTCCCTCCTCTGACAGATGAGCCAAGGAAATGGTGTATGGTGTCCTCCGCTGCAACACCCCAGCAACACTGTGTTATACTTGAGCAGAAATAACGCAGTATCTAAAAGGAGAAGCTTTGGCCTTGAGCTAAGAGATATGGAGAATGGAGAACAATCCTTCAAGAGGCCTCTCAAGAAGGAGAAGGAATCCTAAACAGGAATTCCCCGGCAATTCTTGCTAAACAGCAAAATAATGCACAATTTCTGAATAGACATGAAATGAATAATCCAAGCATGAATAGAAATGGCTGCCTTGCCCTTCTTTTAAACAAGTGAAAGCTCTCTCTCCATTGGCCCCATCCATTAGGGTTTCCTCCACCAAATATCCTCTTCCTCATTCACACTACGCTGTCTCATAAAGTGATCCACTCCTCCTATGGCAGCGTTGTTGACTCGGTCAAACATGACCTTGTCTTCATGCATTTTCCCCTTTTCACACTTGAGGGTGAAAAATGACGCTACTCTGATGATCCCTTTCAAATTATGAGGGATTTTATTCAAGTCTTCAATAATAATGGGTTCCTTTACCCATTTATTTAGCTGCAAGGTGATAAAAGAAAATTTTAATATTCCATTTAGCCATGTGCTAAAATGGGAATATTACAGTCCTCCCCTCCCAAATGTTGCTTGTCCTTAAGCAACTGCAAGGATAGAACTAAAGAATCTCCACCCAAGGCATGGAGTCTGAAATATTTTGAGGAACATCTTCCTCATGTAGATCCTCCATCCCCCAAGCAATCATCCATACAAAGTGAGTTACCTCCCAACATGGCAACTCCTGAAAATCATCTTCCACCTTTGGCTCCTGCAATATAGGTGGGCTGAAAATATGATCTTGGTAGAAAAAATAGGCTACCCCACGCTATCCTTCTCTCCACTTAGGATAAGTGTAGAGTATATGCTGATATTTGGCTGCAATAAAGTTTCCCTCTAGTGGCAAGATGAAGACTAGACCTCCAAGGATCTCTTCTCCAACGTTATGAAACATGTTGTCCCAAATCATCTCATATGTGATGAGTTGGAAGTCACCATCATATGGAATCCAAAATATCATATGGCTCACCTCCATTGGAAGAAAATGTTTTGTTTTAGTGGCCACATGTGCTCTAATGCTCCCATTAGAACATGAAATGCAAGTAATGCGTGAGATCTCTCCCCCAAGGGACACATCCAACCAATGTGTCATTCCCAAAATCATGCTCTCAATAAATACAACAACAACATAATGAACCATAATGAGAACCATTCTTGTTGTCATGTGTGGCAAGGGAGAAGGACAGTGGTCCCTCAATTGTAACCAATGCAGTTTGACCCTCAACTGCAAAAGAGTGTGACAAAAAGTGTGGCCTCTCAACCACTTGCTTGCTATCCCACTCTCCTCAAATGTATGGAGAAGGTGAATGATGTGTGGTGCAAGGTGAGTATGTTCTCCAAAATACATTTCCTCCCCAAGTCCTCCTAGGGAGTGGTCACCAATAGTACTCATGGCCTCAAGTAGACCATGGGGTCTAGAAAAAAGAATGCTCCTCCTTGGAGCAACATCCTGTACATATATGGTTAAGGGATGAATATACAAATCATCATGAAAATAAAAAATACCATTAACATAATTTTTTCTTATGTAAATGGAGTGGCTCAAAATTGAGTCTCCTCTCATCCTCAAAGAGAAAAGAGGTGGTTGTGCTAACTCCTCCAAAGAGTTATGTATCTCCTCCATCTGCACATGATCTATGCATCTCCTCATATGTTGATTTGTCAATATCATGCAAGAAAGATGATCTTGGGAGCACTCCACTCCTCTGAAATAAATGAATGGTGTCTCAACATGTGAAGCATCCCTCCTCCTCTGTTGGTCCAGTGGTCTCCCCGACAAAATGTCTCCATGAAATGATACATCCTCAACAAGAGATGACTAAATATATGAATGAACAAGTCTGTCCATGCTTACACTATGCAATCCAATCACCTTATTAGGTGCATCAACCTCATACAATAGACAACGATGTGTGCTCCTCATCTCATCATGATGGTCATCCTCCTTATCCTCTCCTTGTGTCTCCATGGTTCCACACCTCCTCAACAATAGCACATGAATTGTGCCTTGATCTCCATACATGAGATCCTGGGGACTTCCTTTCAAATATGTAAGAATCCCTCTACCTAGAGCAAGAGCTCCTCCTTCCTTTGCATGAGGCACTAGATAATCTCTAGGTGGCACAACGTTGTTGCCCTTAGCCTCCACAACATAAATGGGCAACCCTCCAACAATGTCGCTGCAAATATGGAATCTCTCCCAAGGTGGAAGTAATTCCTGATCATAAAAGGCCAAGGATCATCCCCTTTTCACCATGATAGTGCCATCTCCTACTCCTAAAAAATCATACAAGAAATGAGAGCAAATCTGCCCTTGCTCTCTGAATAATGACCCCAACAACAAATGTTTTTGCTGCTTCCTCATGCTCTCATCATGCAAGATATGTGATGAAGACATAGTGAATGACATGAATGTTGCATCATAAATATGCACCCATACTCTTTTCTGCTCCATCATGCCAGCATCCTGCCACATCTTCTCCATCCTCATACCCTTGGAAAGAGTGTATGCCAAGTGATGGCCAAACTCCTTCAAGAGTAACCAACACAGTCAATCCTCCTGCTGCCCGGTATCATAAATCTGCAAGTAGCTCACCTGCTCCTTGCTCACCATCCACATCCACTCAACCAATTGTGGATGCCTTCTTCCGCCCTTCATCTTGGTACTCCTCCCATGAGGGCTACCATCATCCCAAATCAGATGCCTGCATTTCATGGGACCTTGAAATGCTATCTTCCCGAGGATCAATTTGACCCTATAAGGATCGAAATAGGTGGTAGGAAAAAACCTCCCATTGTGATGTGCATGGCTCAAGGAATTTCCAACATAGTCATGAGAGATGTTATCCATTCGAAGATGTACTCCATCTTATATTTGTTCCTATGAGAGGGGAAGAACCTCCTCAAACTGTTGAATAATCTTGCACTCCATGATGTGTGTGAGTGCACCTCCATCTAAATCTCTCTCGGAGATCTCATCCTCATGCATGGTCCTCCAAAACACAAGAGGGCTTGGATCTGCTGCGAGTATAAGTATCTCTTTGAGCTGTGGCCTACTCATTGAGAGAGTGCCATCTAGAGAGGAGAAAGAGTTTCTTATCTCTAGATGTATACTCCTTCTCACTACTTCCTCCATGGCTTCCTGAATGAAGCTACTCTTTCAGTGCTCACATGAGGAATGGTTCCTCTTTTCTCCATCACTGCTTTCATACAACACAGTTCTATTCTACTACTCTAGATCAACTGCATGCAATGATGTAGACCCATCCAAATTTTTTTCTAAAATGACAAGAGATGGATTGTTAATCATACCTTGGTGAAATGTGGAAGCTCCTTGTGGGGCTGCAAGAGTTTCCTCCTCATAAGTGTTGGCCTCCCGAACTATTGAAGATGAAGGATAATCCTCCATAGTCTCAAAAATGCCAGTACATGCATCATCAACTGGTGGTGAGGGATCCTCCCTCTTTTGGCCAAATCTCCTGATCAATCTGTGAGAAAAATCAGCAAGAGTAGAAACCCTTGTATGGCTTAGATGGCTGATCCACCAAATATTTGCTTCACCTTCAAGGTGCAGCACTGCAACATCTACAGCCTCTTTTTTTACTACAGGATGTAGCAGGAAGAAAGCCTCTAGCTTCTTTACCCAAACCTCTGCTGCACATGTGAGTGATCCATCAAATGTGGAAAATAGAAATCTATTGCCTTTCATCATCCCATAGTTGTGGGGTCTTCTCTTTTCTTTCTGCTGAATTAATTGTGGAAAAGATAAAGTCTCTTGGAAGGCTCTAGGTTTTTCTTGGTATTCAGCAATATAATAACTTAGAATTTCGAATTCTAAGTGTTCTTCATGCTTCTAGTCTTCTTCTCTGTGAGAGTAGGAAGTGCATGGTCCTTACTCTTACCTTTCTTCAATCTGCTTGACCTCCTTGGAGAGGTCTCCTCTGGATCTGAAAATATATGAGAGTAAACTAATATTATTCATCATCTTGATATTCTTTGCTTGAGACTCACAGGCTAAGCCAAAGATCATGCTTTGATACCACTGTAATATTCCAAATTAGGAACAGCTACACTATTGCGAATATCTCAAGATGTTACCAATGTGGAGATCAACAGTACATAAACATGAACTGGAAATAGCAGTGAATACATTAATACAAGAATTTTGGAAGATCCATATAACCATTACATTAGATTATAGCAGCCTAAATGTATATAATATCTTGAGGAAGTGATCTCTCAAGTTAGGCAATGTAGCCCCAATGAAACATATACATGATAAATGAAGAAATACTGCTATACAAAAGAAGCCCTGGCTATGACTGCGCAATCCTTGAAGGAGAACTGCTAAAAAATGATATAAATATATGGATATGACAATATATAGCTAAAATAAAGAAGGGAAGAAAGATCTAAACCCCTGGAAACATGCAATACACAATCCCTGAAAGGATTGGCTGAAATAAGTACAAAATGGAAAATCCGTAGAAATGTTGGAGTTGTTGGGTAGCTACAGCAAATCAAAACTAGAAATGGATGTAGATAGTTGAAGATGCTACAATATATGGCTGAATCTCATCCAAAGGATCTCTAGAGTGAAAGGCTGATCCTCTCACCTAAGATCTCACCCTCCAAACATTTGGAGCAAGTCCCCACTGCAAATACACTCAGAAATAACGTAGTCTAGAGAAGGGACTACACTGTTGGTGAAGAGAAATGCTTGTCCTGATGCCAAGGATTTGTAATATGCTCCTGGATCTCCCTTACTAACCTCCCAGATTAATATAAGCTCCCTCCTCTGACAGATGAGCCAAGGAAATGGTGTATGGTGTCCTCCACTACAAAACCCCAGCAACACTGTGTTATACTTGAGTAGAAATAATGCAGTATCTGAAAGGAGAAGCTTTGGACTTGAGCCAATATATATGGAGAATGAAGAGAAATCCTTCAAGAGGCCTCTCAAGAAGGATAAGGAATCCTAAATAGGAATTCCCCGAAAATTCTTGCTAAATAGCAAAAGAATGCACAATGTCTGAATAGACATGAAATGAATAATCCAAGCATGAATAACAATGGCTGCCTTGCCCTCCTTTTAAACAAGTGAAAGCGCTCTCTCCATGGGCCCCATCCATTAGGGTTTCCTCCACCAAATATCCTCTTCCTCATTCACACTGCACTGTCTCATAAAGTGATCCACTCCTCCTATGGCAACACTATTGACTTGGTCAAACATGACCTTGTCTTCATGCATTTGACCCTTTTCACACTTGAGGGTGTAAAATTAAGCTACTATGATGATCCCTTTCACATTATGTGGGATTTTATTCATGTATTAAATAAAAATGGGTTCCTTTACCCATTTATTTAGCTGCAAGGTGATAAAAGAAAAATTTTAATATTCCATTTAGCCATTTGCTAAAATGGGAATATCACACAGTGTAATATTCCTGTTTTAGCTCATAGCTAAATGGAATATTAAAATTTTTCTTTTATCACCTAACTGCTTAATAAATGGGTAAGGGAACCCATTATTATTGAAAACATGAATAAAATCCCTCATAATGTGAAAGTTATCATCAGAGTAGCTTGATTTTTCACCCTCAAGTGTGAAAAGGGGAAAATGCATGAAGACAAGGTCAGGTTTGACCAAGTCAACAACGTTGCCATAGGAGTAGTGGCTTACTTTAGAAGACAAAGAAGTGTGAATAAGGAAGAGGATACTTTGTGGAGGAAACCCTAATGGATGGGGCCCATGGAGAGAGAGCTTTCACTTGTTTAAAAGGAGGGCAAGGCAACCATTGTTTCTCATGCTTGGATTATTCATTTCATGTCTATTCAGACATTGTGCATTCTTTTGCTGTTTAGCAAGAATTGCCGGGGAATTCCTATTTAGGATTCCTTCTCCTTCTTGAGAGGACTCTTGAAGGATTTTTATTCATTCTCCATATCTCTTGGCTCAAGGCCAAAGCTTCTCCTTTTAGACGCTGCGTTATTTTTGCTCAAGTATAACGCAGTGTTGCTGGGGTGTTGTAGTGGAGGACACCATACACCATTTCCTTGGCTCATATTTCAGAGGAGGGAGATTCTATTCCTCTGGGAGGTTAGTTAGGGAGATACAGAATAATATTGTAGACCATTGGCATCAGGCCAAGCATTTCTCTTCACCAACATCATAGTCCCTTCTCTAGACTGCGTTATTTCTGTGTATTTGCAGTGGGGACTTGCTCCACATGTTTGGAGGGTGATATATTAGGTGAGAGGATCAACCTTTAACTCTAGAGATCCTTTGGATGAGATTCAACCATCTATTTCAGCATCATCAACTATCTACATCCATTCCCAGTTTTGAGTTGCAGCTGCTGCCCAACAACTCTAGCATTTTTGCAGATTTGCCATTTTGTACTTATTTCAGCCAATCCTCTCAAGGATTGTGTATTGTATGTTCCCAGGGGTTGAGATCTTGCTCCCCCTTCTTTATTTGAGCCAAATATTGCTATATCCATGTATTGAAATTATTTATATCATTTTTTCCTGATGGATTGTGTAGTCATAGCCAAAGCCTATTTTACATAGCACTATTTCTCCATATTTCATGTACGTGTTTCATCGAGGTTGCATTTCCTAGCTTGAGAGATCATTTCTTTCAAGATATTTTATACATTATTGATGATATAATCTAATGAAATGGTTATGTGGATCTTCCGACATATTTAGTATTAATTCACTCACTGCTATTCTCCAACTCATGTTTATGTATTGTTGATCTCCACATTGGTAATATCTTGAGATATTCCCATTAGTGTAGCTGTTCCTAATTTGGAACATTGCAGTGGTATCAAAGCATGATCTGTAGCTCAGCTTGTGAGTCTCAGCCAAAGAATATCAAGATGATGAAAAATATGAGTTTACTCTCATCTATTTTCAGATCCAGAGGAGACCTCTCCAAGGAGGTCAAGAAGATTGAAGAAGGAGAAGAGGAAGGACCATGCACTTCCTAATCTCACAAAGAAGAAGACCAGAAGCATGAAGAATACTTGGAATTTGAATTTCTAAGTAAGTATCTGGCTAAATACCAAGAAAAACCTAGAGCCTTCCAAGAGACTCTAGCTTTCCCACAATTTATTCAACAGAGAGAAGAAAGAAGACCCCACAGCTACAGGATGATGAGAGGCAATATATTTCTATTGTCCACATTTGATGGATCACTAACATGTGCAGGAGAGTTTTGGGTAAATAATCTAGAGGATTTCTTCATGCTACATCCTGTAGTAGATAGAGAGGTTGTAGAAATTACAGAGCTGCACCTTGAAGGTGAAGCAAAGAATTGGTGGGTCAGCCATCTCAGCCACATAAGGGTTTCTACTCTTGTTGATTTTTCTCAAAGATTGATTGGGAGGTTTGGAAAAAGGAGGGAGGAGCCCTCACCACCAGATATTGAGGCTTGTAATAGCACTGTTGAGGCCATGAAGGAGAAGTCTTCAACTTCAACAATATGAGAGGCCAACACTTATGAGGAGGAAACTCTTGCAGCATTGCAAGGAGCTTCCAATTTTCACAAAGGTATGATTGAACATCCATCTCTTGTCATTTCAGAAAACACTTTGGATGGGTCTATATCATTACATGCAGTTGACCTAGAGCAGCATAATAGCACTGCACTGAGCAATGATGGAAAAAGGAGGAATCATTCCTCATGTGAGCATTCAGAGAGCAGCTTCATTCAGGAAGCCATGAAGGAAGCAGTGAGAAGGAGTAGACATCTGGAGATAAGAAAATCCTTCTCCTCTCTAGATGACACTCTCTCAATGATTATGCCACAACTCAAAGAGATACTTCTACTTGCAGCAGATCCAAGGCCTCTTTGGTTTTGGAAGGACATGCATGAGGAGGAGATCTCCCAGAGGGATTTCTGTAGAGGTGCACTCCCACACATCATGGAGTGAAAGATTATTCATCAGTTTGAGGAGGTTCTTCCCTTCTCTCAGGAGCATATAGTAGATGGAGGACATCTTCAGATGGACAACATCTATCATGACTGTGTTGGAAATTCCTTGAGCCATGCACATCATGATGGGAGGTTTTTTCCTACCACCTATTTGGATCCTCATAGGGTCAAATTGATCCCCGGGAAGATTTCATTTCAAGTTCCAATGAAATGCAGCAATCTGATTTGGGATGATGGTAGCCCTCATGGGAGGAGTACCAAGATGAAGGATGGGAGAAGGCATCCACAATTGGTTGAGTGGATGTGGATGGTGAGCAAGGAGAGGGTGAGCTACTTGTAGATTTATGATACTGGGCAGTAGGAGGCTTGGCTGTGCTGGTTACTCTTGAAGGAGTTTGGCCATCACTTGGCATACACTCTTTCCAAGGGTATGAGGATGGAGAAGATGGGGTAGGATGCTAGCATCATGGAGCAACAAAGAGTATGGGTGCATAGTAATGATGCAACATTCATGTCATTCACTATGTCTTCATCACATATCTTGCATGTGTTGGGAAAAATACTGAGAGGGAGGGGTGAATCAGTATTTAGAGCATAATCAAAACTTTTTACTTTTTCTTTCTCTAAAACCCATACGCTACTTGACTGAACACAACTTGCGTATACACGTGGATAACCTTCATAAAACTCGCGTATATACAGAGATATTATTAAGAATTTAGTTCTTTACTTAGATCTATGCATCATTCATTCATCATATGTTTAGTTAGTAGTAAGCATGTGCAGTAATAACAGAATAAACCATCACACATAAGAAACATACATGAACACCAGGATTTAAGGTGGAAACCCAAGTCGAGAGAAAACCACCGCTGCTGTCGTCTCTGTCTTCAATATTTTTATTATAAAGAAAACATCTTACAACCATGTACTGGCGTAGACTCATACCAGCATGCAGGCACCCACCTGCAGAAGTCTACAACCTTCTCTCGTTTACCAGCCTCTCCTGGAAGGGAGCTACTACCCCCTGCTCTCATTTACCAGCCTCTCCTGGAAGGGAGCTACTACCCCCTGCTCTCGTTTACCAGCTACCACTGGAAGGGAGCTATAACCCCCTCACTGAAGGCTTCGACCTTCAGCGCCATTGTGGACCACGTTTCATCAATTTTCATACTGGATCCAATAGCTTCCATACAACACAACTTGTAGGCCACTTTTCATCATATTTTCAGACTGGACCCACTCCACACATTTAAGCTCAACCATTCATCAAACTGAAACTTATAACCCCATCAATTCATTCATTGAATCATCAACCAATAAACCATCAACTTGATCTTCAATTAACATAATCAAAAGCATATTCATCATTCAAACAACCCAGTTCTGTATGAATACATCATAGACAGATAGCAGTAAAACAATAGAACAGATCAGACATTTCATTCCACTTACTTCAACAAAACCCTAGATTCCTTACGCGCTTTTACTTCAATGAACCTGCGTATATACGAACTTTCTCAGAAACCAACCAGCGTATACTTCTGTGCATTCTTTAGAAAACCCTATCTTCCCATACACGCTTTTCCTTAGGCAGACCCGTGTATACACGCGCTTTTACTAAAGCAAACCTACGTATACATCTGTAACGTTTCAGGACTGTGCAGCTCTTCAGATTAGATAAACATATCATATTTCATCCTTTACTTCAGAAAGTATTTCGCCTCATCTCAGATCTAAACCTTCCATAAATAGATCCAGAAAATACATATACATTTCAGATCTAGAGATCCCTCATCATCATTTTCTTCATAGGTGCATCATAGATTCAGATCTATCAATCAAGAACAGAGTTCATCCATGCAGATATTCCTTAGAGAGATTTATTCATTCACAACCCTTACTCATGCACCCTCTTGCACAATGATCTTCTTCTCCTTATATAGATTTAGCCTTTATCAATACCATGAGTCAAAACCACACCACTTCCGATGGTATTCCTGGACGGGATCAAATAGATAATCAAGCGCTCAATACAATGGGTCAATACCATGGTCAAGTCCCCTGGTTTTATAAATTTAGAGCGCAAGAGGGCATACGCGACTTGGCACGTACTTTTCCGCATGCATACGCTACTTCGCCTTAACAAACCCGCGTATTTTTTGTAGCATAACTTATTTATCATTATTCTGGCACTTTCTGAATTCCTTTCTTCTGCTGCTTCTAAAATAATCTGTAGATACATCAGATTTACATTATTAACAACTCATCAAGTTAGTTTCCATCACAAACAACTTCATTAAGTAGGTTCCATCAAAGTCAACACATTGTATCACATTGCCAAAAATCTCCCCCTTAACTGATCAAGTAGGTTGTCATCAACTTTATCAAGTAGGTTGCCATCAAGGACAACACTCTGCATCATATTGCCAACAATCTTATTTCATCAAGTAGGTTACCATCAACTTCATCAAGTAGGTTGCCATCAAGGACAACACATGCCAAAAATCTCCCCCTTTGGACTTGATGGCAACCATGATGGTGTTTGATCATCACAACAGATAGATACATTGAATATAACCATTATGAAAACACCATGATGCTCTCCCCTTATTGAAACACCATGTTACTTTCCCCCTTTGACATCAAGGGCAAAGGGTAGATGAAAACCAGAACAAGGTTTTTTTCCTCATGTAGAAAGAAGAGCTCTGTAGATCTGATGTGCATTGAAGTTACCATGCTCCCCCTGAGTTCTTATTGAATCTTCAAACATATTTTTCAATGAATTACATGAATCTATGATCTTTCCTATCACTAAGGACTCATACTTACATCAATGATCCAACCAAGTGGATTTCGATATGAGACTCAAGTACCCAACCAAGTGGGTTTACACATTTTGACTCAACTACCCAACCAAGTGGGTTTAAAAATTTAACTCAAGTACCCAACCAAGTGAGTTTACACATTTGAACAAGTCCTTACATGAATGAATATTACAATTTTACATCATAGGTATCAACATGATCTTTTCATCAAATTACAAATATGAATTTTTATAATCAAGATCAAGGAATCTCAATCATGAGATCAGATCACAGGGAATCAAGAGAATGCCAACAATGCATCCTTTCCACATGACCAATGCTCCCCCTTAGCTTGTGCATCTTGAACACTTTCAATAGCAAATCATCAAGGAATCTTCATCAACAATATCAGAGAATGAAACAGAATCATGAAAACTGGAACACCACCAGAGATACCAAACAGTACAGCAGCTGTGCTAAAAGAATGCTGACCCAGAAGAATTTTGTCAGAAAATACCCATACGCGGTTTTCTGTGTACGAACTCGCGTATATATGCGACTGTCTTTCAGGAAATCCACGTATCCAACTTAATCTTCTGAAATTTAACCAGATCTGATCCTCTGCATGGCAGAGACTATTCTCAACTTCTGTCTGAGATATTCGAACGCTTCCATGGAATATATGAGAAGAGAAAGATAGGACAATGTAGTTATGTTTTCAAGTGTCATCCAAAAATTGTAGCATAAGCACATTAGTAACCAAGCCTTCAGACTCTTTGCAGCATTAGCATATTCTTAAGAGGAATTATCATATTAGAACAACTTCTTCAATAGACAAGATGTGTCAAACAATCATCCATGTGATCTGTTATCACCAAGATTTTCAAGATTTATCATGATGTAACATTATGTCAATAGTCATCAACAACAAAATCTGCATGATCTATCCTTATCTCTGCATCATAAAACTTTCATCTCATCCATGTGTGAAAACAAAAGATATTATTCAGCAAAAATCAATCAGGGCTCATCTATAATTTCATCATAAGAAACCATGTATCATGTCATCATCATTTGAGCATGAGTATTACAAGAACTAAGGAATAAGCAGATACAATGCCAACAATGCAATAGATATATTGGTGCTCCCCCTGAACCAGTACTCCTGTTCTTGAGCTGAATCACTGTTTTCCTTAACAGAAAAGAATACGCTTCTGTCTCCAAAGGAACTCGCGTGTATATGCGGATTTTGTTCATGAAACCCGCGTATGGAAAGTGAAACACTGAAAATTTCCACAACTTCATCTCCCCTTGAATTTGTACCACCTGTACCTGTCTTCTTCACATCAGATGCACTATTAGAAATAAAAATAACCAGAATTACCAAACCAACCATGGGAATCATCATACATTGCTCCCCCTGTGATGATACATTACTAATCCCTATAATGTATCTCACATTACTCCTACAGTAATTATGAGAAGTAAGCTTTAGAAGCGGATGACTACAGTAGGGTCAATATTCCCTACGTTTCTGACCGGTCCTCCTTCTTTTTCCAACTTTGCTTGAATTTTCTAATTGTGTGCTGGAAATTATCCAATTTCTCAGATCTATTCATCCTACATTATTTTTCTACATGTCCATACTTTTTACAAGCATAACATCTTATGTGACCAGAAAAATAAGAATAGGGATCATAATGTGTTTTTCTATTCTTTCTTTTATTGCAATTAGCTGCTTTATGACCATTCTTGCTGCATGAAAAACAATATCCCTTGAAGAAACCAGAGTACTTTTTTGTGTAGAATCTATTTGTATGTGACTGAAACATTCTGCTTCTGCAATTGGCTGCAACATGCCTATAATTATGACATTTAAAACATTCAACATTATTGATCAAAGGAGGGAATGATTCCTTTTGAGAGTTCCTGATTGTTGGTTGATCTTTTGTTTCTTTCAATACTTCAGGTTTTGCATTGATATCCTTTGATTCTTTAGCACTTCCTTGTGAACTAGATTCTCCTTTAACAGTTTCATGAAAACCAAGACCAAACTTAACAGAAGGAGACCTTTGACTACTAAGAATATTTTCCAGAATCTTAGTACTATCTTGAAACCTCAAGAGTTTATCCTTTTCTTCTAACATACCTTGTAAAATGTTTATCTCAACCTCCAATCTCTGGCATTGTTTCTTCATACTTTCTTCAACCCTTCTTCCTTCTTCTACTTGATCATTCAATTTTAAAATCTCTTCTTTCAACCCATTTTCTTGTTCTTCAAATGTTTGTAGAAGTTATTCATTCTTCTTGTTTGATTTTTCCAGATCTTCTTTGAGAGAGATGATTTCTGCTTCAAGTCCTTCTTTTTCAAATTCCTCATTCTTCTTATTTGATGTTTCAAGATCTGCTTTTAGACCGATGATTTCTGCTTCAAGTTTTTCACTTCGATTGGTTGCATAAACGTACAACTTTTGATACTTGTCTATCTGTCCATTTTGTATTTCTATCTTTTCATTCATTCTAGAGATAACATCTTTGTAGATAGATTCCTTCCTTTTAAATTGATCCCAATAACTACTTTCATCATTGATCTTGAGATTTGTTTCTAGACTTATACTGTTACTTTCACTATCTTCATCATTGCATGCACAAGAAAGTGGATCACAAGAATAACAATCAATACATGTTTCCTCTTCTTCATTTTCTGCTGCACATGCTTTGTGAGATATCTTATTTCTTTGAGTAGCCTTATTCTTTTGCTTCCTTGCCATGAGTACTTTCAAATCTTGGTCAGAATCTTCTTCATCTTCACTTGGCATTCCGTTATTATCTTCATTTGTATAATAACTCTTTCCCTTTTCAAATCGTTTCCCTTTAGCATGATTTTCTTCATAAGGACATTTAGCAGCATAATGACCAACTCTTCCACAAGTAAAACACTTGAAGGGAAGCTTACCTCTGAATCTTCCAGTACCTGGTTGAAGTCTTCTCACAAAATTTGCTTCTTCTTCTTCTGATATATAACTTGATTCCTTGACAACTTCCTTTTCTTTTCCTTTTTCACACGCCTTAAAGGAAACTTCTCTGTTTTGAGAGAGACCTTCTTTTCGCATTTCAAAAGCAGTTAGAATACCATGTAGTTGAACAATAGTAAGAGTTTTCAGATCTTTCCTTTCTTCAATAGCTGATACTTTTGACTCAAATTTTGAAGTCAAAGATCTTAAGACTTTTTCCACCAGAGTAGTATCGGTTATGGTTTCACCCAAACTTCTCATACGATTTACAATATCATCTAGACGTAAGAAGAAAATGGCAATACTACCATCACTATGCATCCTTAAATTTTCATACTCAATTCTAAGAGTTTGGAGTTTTGCACTTTTTACCTTTGTATCTCCTTCATAGCTTAGTATGATTTTGTCCCATATTTCTTTTGCTGAATTTAGCTGCATCACTTTAGCAAATTCTGGTTCAGACATGCTTCCTAATAGAACATTGAATGATTTGGCATTGATTTCATATTTCTTCCTTTCTGCTGCATCAGTAGGAATACTTGTCGGATACTGATAACCTTCTTCTACGATTTCCCATACTTCTGCACCAAGACTTTGCAAATATGCTTTTATTCGTATCTTCCATAATAACAGATTACTTCCATTGAATAGAGGTGGCTTTAGAGATAATACTCCTTCATGACTTCCCATTGCAACGGATCTCCTTCAAGCGATCAAGCTTCTGCAAAAGGACCTGCTCCGATACCAATTGTTGGGAAAAATACTGAGAGGGGGGGGGGGGGCGTGAATCAGTATTTAGAGCATACTCAAAACTTTTTACTTTTTCTTTCTCTAAAACCCATACGCTACTTGACTGAACACAACTCGCGTATACACGCAGATAACCTTCATAAAACTCGCGTATATACAGAGATCTTATTAAGCATTTAGTTCTTTACTTAGATCTATGCATCATTCATTCATCATATGTTTAGTTAGCAGTAAGCATGTGCAGTAATAACAGAATAAACCATCACACATAAGCAACATACATGAACACTCGGATTTAAGGTGGAAACCCAAGTCGGGAGAAAACCACTGCTGTCGTCGTCTCTGTCTTCAATATTTTTATTATAAAGAAAACATATAGTATTTTTATTATTATAAAGGAGCATATAGTAGATGGAGGACATCTTCAGATGGATAACATCTATCATGACTGTGTTGGAAATTCCTTGAGCCATGCACATCATGATGGGAGGTTTTTTCCTACCACCTATTTGGATCCTCATAGGGTCAAATTGATCCTCGGGAAGATTTCATTTCAAGTTCCAATGAAATGCAGCAATCTGATTTGGGATGATGGTAGCCCTCATGGGAGGAGTACCAAGATGGAGGATGGGAGAAGGCATCCACAATTGGTTGAGTGGATGTGGATGTGGTGAGCAAGGAGAGGGTGAGCTACTTGTAGATTTATGATCTTGGGCGGTAGGAGGCTTGGCACTGCGCTGGTTACTCTTGAGAAGGAGTTTGGCCATCACTTGGCATACACTCTTTCCAAGGGGTATGAGGATGGAAGATGGGGGTAGGATACTAGCATCATGGAGCAAAGAGTATGGGTGCATAGTAATGATGCAACATTCATGTCATTCACTATGTCTTCATCTGCGCATATCTTGCATGTGTTAGGAAAAATGCGAGAGGGAGGGTGAATCGAGTATTTAGAGCATAATCAAACTTTTTTACTTTTTGCTGCTAAAACCCATACGCTACTTTACTAAACACAACTCGAATATACATGCGGATAACCTTCATAAAACTCGCGTATATACAGAGATCTTATTATGAATTTATTTCTTTACTTAGATCTATGCATCATTCATTCATCAGATGTTTAGTTAGCAGTAAGCATGTGCAGTAATAACAAAATAAACCATCACACATAAGAAACACACATGAACAACAGGAATTAAGGTGGAAACCAAAGTCGGGAGAAAACCACCGCTGTCGTCGTCTCTGTCTTCAATATTTTTATTATAAAGAAAACATCTTACAACCGTGTACTGGAGCAGACTCATACCAGCACGCAGGCACCCACCTGCAGAAGGCCTGGCACCTTCTCGTTCGACTCTCTGGAAGAGCTACTACCCCCTGCTCTCATTTACCAGCCTCTCCTGGAAGGGAGCTACTACCCCCTGCTCTCGTTTACCAGCTACCACTGGAAGGGAGCTATAACCCCCTCACTGAAGGCTTCGACCTTCAGCACCATTGTGGACCACGTTTCATCAATTTTCATACTAGATCCAATAGCTTCCATACAACACAACTTGTAGGCCACTTTTCATCATATTTTCAGACTGGACCCACTCCACACATTTAAGCTCAACCATTCATCAAACTGAAACTTATAACCCCATAAATTCATTCATTGAATCATCAACCAATCAACCATCAAATTGATCTTCAATTAACATAATCAGCAGCATATTCATCATTCAAACAACCCAGTTCTGTATGAATACATCAGAGACAGATAGCAGTAAAACAACAGAACAGATCAGACATTTCATTCCACTTACTTTAGAAAAACCCTAGATTCCATACGCGCTTTTACTTCACTGAACCTGCGTATATACGCACTTTCTCAGAAACCAACTAGCGTATACTTCTGTGCATTATTCAAAAAACCCTATCTTCCCATACGCGCTTTTCCTTAGGAAGACCCGCGTATACACGCGCTTTTACTGAAGCAAACCTGCGTATACATCTGTAACGTTTCAGGACTGTGCAGCTCTTCAGATCAGATAAACAACTCAGATTTCATCCTTTACTTTAGAAAGTATTTCACCTCATCTCAGATCTAAACCTTCCATAAACAGATCCAGAAAATACATATACATTTCAGATCTAGAGATCCCTCATCATCATTTTCTTCATAGGTGCATCATAGATTCAGATCTATCAATCAAGAACAGATTTCATCCATGCAGATATTCCTTAGAGATATTTATTCATTCACAACCCTTACTCATGCACCCTCTTGCACAATGATCTTCTTCTCCTTATATAGATTTAGCCTTTATCAATACCATGAGTCAAAACCACACCACTTCCGATGGTATTCCTGGACGGGATCAAATAGATAATCAAGCGCTCAATACAATGGGTCAATACCATGGTCAAGTCCCCTGGTTTTATAAATTTAGAGCGTAATAGGGCATACGCGACTTGGCACGTACTTTTCCGCGTGCATACGCCACTTCGCCTTAACAAACCCGCGTATGTTTTGTAGCATAACTTATTTATAATTATTCTGGCACTTTCTGAATTCCTTTCTTCTGCTGCTTCTGAACTGATCTGTAGATACATCAGATTTACATTATTAACAACTCATCAAGTCAGTTTCCATCACAAACAACTTCATTAAGCAGGCTCCATCAAAGTCAACACGTTGTATCACATTGCCAACAATCTCCCCCTTAACTCATCAAGTAGGTTGTCATCAACTTTATCAAGTAGGTTGCCATCAAGGACAACACTCTGCATCATATTGCCAACAATCTTATTTCATCAAGTAGGTTACAATCAACTTCATCAAGTAGGTTGCCATCAAGGACAACACATGCCAACAACATGATGAGAGCAGGAGGAAGCAGCAAAGACATTTGTTGCTGGGGTTGTTCTTCGGAGAGCAAGGGCAGAATTTCTCTCATTCCTTGTATGATGTTGCAGGAGTAGGAGATCACACTATCATGGTGCAAAGGGAATACTCCTTGACCTTTGATGATTAGGAATTACTTCCACCTTGGGAGAGATTCCATATTTGCAGCAACATTATTGGAGGGTTGCCCATCCAAGTTGGAGAAGCTGAGGGCAACAGCGTTATGCCACCTAGAGATTATTTAGTGCCTCATGTAGAGGAAGGAGGAGCTCTTGCTCCAGATAGAGGGATTCTTGCATTCTTGCAAGGAAGTCCCTAGGATCTCATGTATGGAGATCAAGGCACAATTCATGTGCCATTGTTGAGGAGGTGTGAAACCATGGAGACAAAAGGATGAGATAGGGAGGATGACCATCATGATGTGATGAGGAACACACAGCCCTATCTATTTTATGAGGTTGATGAACCTAAGAAGGTGATTGGATTGCGCAGTGGAAGCATGGACAGATTTGTTCATTCATATATGCAGTCACCCTTTGATGATGATGTCTCATTGCATGGAGACATTTTGCCAGGGAGACCACTAGTTCAGCAAAGGATGAGGGATGCTTCACATATTGAGGCATCATTCATTGATTTAAGAGGAGTGGAGTGCTCCTGGGATCATCTTTCTTGCATGATATTGACAGATCAACATATGAGGAGATGCATAGATCATTTGCATATGGAGGAGATACATAACTCTTTTGACGAGTTCTTCCAGCCACCTATTTTCTCTTTGAGAATGAGAGGAGACTCATTTTTGAGCCATTCCATTTGCATACACAAAAATTATGGTAAGGGTATTTTTTACTTGCATCATGATTTTTATATTCATCCCTTAACCATATATGTACAGGATGTTGCTCCAAGGAGGAGCATTCTTCTTTCTAGACCCCATGGTCTACTTGAGGCCATGAGCACTATGGGTGACCACTCCTTGGGAGGAATTTGCGGAGGAAATTTATTTTAGAGGACCTACTCACCTTGCACCATACATCATTCACTTTCTCCATACATTTGAGGAGAGTAGGACAAAAATAAAGTGGTTGAGAGGCCACCCTTTTTGTCATACTCTTTTCCAGTTGAGGGTCAAACTTCATTAGTTACAATTGAGGGACCATTGTACTTCTCCCTTGCCACATATGATAGCAAGCATGGTTCTCATTATGATTCATTATGTTGTTGATGTCTTTATGTTTGTTGAGAGCATGATTGGGGGAATGGCACATTGGTTGGATGTGTCCCTTGGGGGAGAGATCTCCCACATTATTTGCATTGCATGTTCTAATGGGAGCATGAGAGGACATGTGGCCACTACAGAATTTTTTTTTTTCCACTTGAGGTGAGCCATATGATTGATTGGATTCCATATGATGGTGACTTCCAACTCATCACATATGAGGTGATTTGGGACAGCATGTTTCATAACACTGGGGAAGAGATCCTTGGAGATCTAGTATTCATCTTGCCACTGGAGGGAAACTTTATTGCAGCCCAAGATCAACATATACTCTATACTTATCCTAAGTGGAGAGGAGGACAGCGTGGGGTAGGCTATTTTGCTACCAAGATCATATTTCCAGCCCACCTATATTGCAGGAGCCAAAGGTGGAAGATTATTGTTAGGAGTTGCCATGTTGGGAGGTAACTCACTTTGTATTGATGATTGCTTGGGTAATGGAGGATCTACATGAGGAAGATGTTCCTCAACATATTTCAGACTCCATGCCTTGGGTGGAGATTCTTTATTTCTATCCTTCCAGTTTCTTGTGGAAAAGCAACATTTGGGAGGGGAGGACTGTAATATTCCTATTTTAGCTCATAGCTAAATGGAATATTAAATTTTTTCTTTTATCACCTAGCAGCTTAATAAATGGGTAAAGGGACCCATTATTATTGAATACATGAATAAAATCCCTCATAATGTGAAAGGGATCATCAGAGTAGCTTGATTTTTCACCCTCAAGTGTGAAAAGGGGAAAATGCATGAAGACAAGGTCAGATTTGACCAAGTCAACATCGCTGCCATAGGAGGAGTCGCTTACTTTAGAAGACATCGCAATGTGAATAAGGAAGAGGATATTTGGTGGAGGAAACCCTAATGGATGGGGCCCATGGAGAGAGAGATTTCACTTGTTTAAAAGGAGGGAAAGGCAAACATTGTTTCTCATGCTTGGATTATTCATTTCATGTCTATTCAGACATTGTGCATTCTTTTGTTGTTTAGCAAGAATTGCTGGGGAATTTATATTTAGGATTCCTTCTCCTTATTGAGAGGCCTCTTGAAGGATTTTTATTCATTCTCCATATCTCTTGGCTCAAGGCCAAAGCTTCTCCTTTCAGATACTGCGTTATTTCTGCTCAAGTATAACGTAGTGTTGCTGGGGTGTTGTAGTGGAGGACACCGTACACCATTTCCTTGGCTCATCTATCAGAGGAGGGAGCTTCTATTCCTCTGGGAGGTTAGTGAGGGAGATCCAGGAGCATATTGCAAACCATTGGCATTAGGCCAAGCATTTCTCTTCATCAACAGCACAATCCCTTCTCTAGATTGTGTTATTTCTGAGTGTATTTGCAGTGGGGACTTGCTCCACATGTTTGGAGGGTGAGATCTTAGGTGAGAGGATCATCCTTTCACTCTAGAGATCCTTTGGATGAGATTCAACCATCTATTGCACCATCATCAGATATCTACATCCATTCCCAGTTTTGAGTTGCAGCTGCTACCCAAGAACTTTGGCATTTCTGCAGATTTGCCATTTTGTACTTATTTCAGCCAATCCTCTCAAGGATTGTGTATTGTATGTTTCCAGGTGTTGACATCTTGCTCCCCCTTCTTTATTTGAGCCACATATTTCTGTATCCATGTATTGAAATTATTTGTAGCATTTCTGCCTCATGGATTGCACATTCATAGCCATGGCCTCTTTAACATAGAAGTATTTCTCCATATTTCATGTATGTCTTTCATCGAGGTTGAATTGCCTAGTTTGAGAAATCATTTCTTTCAAGATATTGTATACATTATTGTTGCTATAATCTAATGTAATGGTTATGTGGATCTTCCAGCATATTCATTATTAATGCACTCACTGCTATTCTCCATCTCATGTTTATGTATTGTTGATCTCCACCTTGGTAATATCTTCAGATATTCCCAATAGTGTAGCTGTTCCTAATTTGGAACATTACAAACAGCTACAAAGCTTGTAGGGAAAGGCCAACTTTTTGAGATGTTTTATCCCATATTACACCACTTGCGTTGAAGGTTTCCAACGTCTCCTTCGCAAGGACATCCGTTTCAAATGGGATGATCAAGCCCAAAAATCATTTGAGGTGTTGAAGGACACATTATCTTCAACACCGTTGATCAGTTCCCCAGTCTACAACAAGGAATATACCCTGTATCTATCAGCATTTGAGACCGCTTTGGCCGGATTATTGATCTAGGAAGGACCTAATGGGAAGGAGCACGTAATATATTACATTATTAAAACCTTATCAGGCCCCACATTAAGATATGAACCTAAAGAAAATACTACCCTAAAATTAATTCACACAGTCCAAAAACTTCGCCACTACATTATCTTAAGGACTAAAAAAATCATCGCAGATATTAACCCCATAAAATACTTTCTCATGCGTCATTTAATGAACCATAAGTACGCCCATTGTATAGTTTTTCTGCAAGAATTCTACTTACAATTTCGCTCCCCCAAGAGCAACAAAGCTTTAATCTTTGCCAATTTCATCACGAACCTCCCTAGTTAGACCAGAGGATCACCAGTTAAATATTTTCTACCAGGAAAACATATCTTCCTAGTAACGACCGAGGACCCTTGGTATGGAGATATTTTCCAATTTTTACGAACCCAAAAGTTCAGGCCCCAGGTCACCCGGGACGACTGTCGGCGCATCCACCACCAGGCCCCCCGATACCTCCTTATTAGAGATTTCTTATACAGATGGGGCATCGAAACCATCTTACGTCGATGACTCACCCATGACCAAGCTAAGAAATCCCTTAATGACTACCACAATGAAGCTTACAGTGGCCATCTCTTCGGAATTTCCACTGCCCAAAACGTCTCGTGGGTAGGATATTTTTGGCCCAAGTTAATTTGTGATTGCATTTCAGCAGTCAATAGGTACGAGCGATGTCAATTCTTCGCTCACAACGTAAGAGTCCCTCCCACTCCCCTGTACCCCCTCATCATTCCTAGTCCCTTTTAAAAATGTGGGATTGACTTCATGAATTGTAACCCAACATCATCGGGAAATCACAAGTACATTATTGTGGCCATCGACTACTTCACTAAGTGGGAAGAAGCCATGTGCACATATGACAACACATAATAAACCATTGCAAGATTTCTATTTAACCATGTCATTTCCCGTTTCAGCATACCAAAAGAGTTAGTGTCTGACCATGGAAAACACTTCGAATTTTTTTTTTTCCAGGAGCTATCTCATCACCTTGGATTCACACATGAATTCACTTCACCATACTACCCCCAATCCAACGCGTAGGTAGAAGCTGTGAACAAAGTACTCAAAAAAATGTTACAACGCATGGTGAATGACCAAAAAACAAACTGGCACCACACGGTTTTTTCTACCCTCTGGTCATACTGCATGGTAGTGAAAAAATCAACAGGGTTCACACCCTTCCACTTGGTATACAGGGTTGAAGCCATGATCCCCATCGAATGTGAGATCCCAAACTTACACGTCGTCATCGAACTCCTCGATGACACCTAGCTTCTAGAGAAATTCTTAATACAACTAGAGTTCATCGACAAAATTCGACGACAATCGTTCCATCACAACGAGGCCCATAAAAATCTAGTGAAAGCATTGTTTGACCACAAAATCACCCCTCAATAGTTTACCAAGGGGGAGTTAGTCTTTTGGTACGATGTCGCAAAAGAATCCCTAGGTCCAGGAAAATTCAAAAGGGGGACATACATCTTAACAGAGCCCGATGGAACATGGCTAAGAAACCTCATCAACGGTCTTTACCTCAAGAAATTTTACCCGTAAGGGTCAAGAGGGCTCATCCCTAGTTCACAAACAAAAATTTATTCACGGACTTGTTACAAGAACGCTTTGATTTCACACATGGATCTTTAATCCAACCATTACTTTGGATTCACTAATGGAGCATCCCAGTGGTCTCAAAATTTATCAGCTTTCATCTGGGTCATATTACACCCTGATCGATTGCCATTATTCACCAATGGTGTGTTGTGGCTCATTTGCATTTACCTTTGAATTAATTTTCAAAACACCAAAAAGTCATATATGATACAAAATATAAAATTTTGTGTTGTAGAAGAACATTAATTTATAGGTTAGTACATTAAAATTACATGATAAGATGTGAAGGTGGGTTTAGTTGGGCTCATTCACATGCAGAAAAATTCAAGAGGCGGAGAAATGGCACATTTCCCTTAAAAACTTAAGAGTTTCAGGGGAGGCACAAACGAAAAAATGGACGGTCGGGATGGAAGCGCATAACTAGAGTGGAGGGATGGACGGCAGAGATTAAATCAAAAACTGCAAACCAAAATTTTCAAAGGATAGGCACAAGAGGTAAAGGTTAAAATAACTGGAGTGCGATGTGTGATGCAGTGGGGCCCGATTGCAAATCGCCAATCGAAATTTTTAGTGAATGAGTACGGAAGGTAAAAGTTAAGATCACCAAAGAGCAGTATGCGATGACATGGCCCGCATACCGCACATCGCAAGTTTTAAGTGTTAAGTGAAAAGGGATTGAGTTATGTTCACCAAAATCCGATATGAAATGTAGTGGGGCCTGATCGCATAGCACGCATCGCAATAATTAGAAGATAATTGTCAAATACAATCTGAAAATAGTGAAATGCAATGTGCGGGCGGATGCGATGTGGTTTCAAAAGTGAACTCCAAATGTTTTCAAATCTGGCGGAAAGGTATTTTTTGTGTTAAACCATGTCGAATGAAGAAAAATAAGATTATAACATAAAGCCGGTGAAATGCCTTGATCATGAAGAAACAGGAAAAACACGATAGAGAGACTCAAGTAAGCAACCTGACGCAAATCAAAGGAGAAAAGGTAGAGTCAGGTAACAGGTAATACGATGGCAGTTTTTGAGGCACAGAGGCATTGGCAGAGTCAGGCAGAGGAATGTACAGGGGTGCTATTGGAAGCATGAAAGCTAGGTTAGAGTTGGGCACTGAGGCGTTGCTACAGAACGGTGCAACTGTTGCATCATAACCAGAAAGGACACCTCAGCACTCCTAGAGGACGCATCAACAACATCAGATTCAACAAAATGAACCATATTTCCAAGTTTCAATTTGTTTTAATTTTATAATTGCATAATTAATATTAACAGTTTACGAATTCGAAGAGTTCAAGAAGTTCAAGAGTTGCAAACTACTTTCATGTATTTAAGGAGATAGAAATAAATAAAAGGGGTTCCGAGTTTTGGACCTCTCTATGACTGTCAGTTTATGAATGAATTCTCTTGTAAATTAATGAAATAAGATCAAGTTTCCTACACCTGTTGATGTTGATATGTCTTTCCTATTTCACTCTATGGATATTCCTCTTTTAATGAAGTTAAGTAATGTAGCAGTTGGTCTCTTAATTACATCTGTGAGTAAGAGTTAAATAAACTTAATTTGCGCTCCCTCACATAATCTCTTCTCTCTTCATAAACTCCTGATAGAACTTTAAAGTGATAGATTCCATTTTTACAACATATTATTTTAAGTTCTCTCTTCCTCCATGAATTTCCTTTGAAACTTAAAAGTGGAAGATTATAGGTTTTCAACATATCATTTTGAGTTTCTCTTAAAGTTCTTCTTTTTTTTCCATTCAAATATCAACATTTTAGGGCATTGTGAAGGCTTTCATTATATTAGATTATTGAGGTTATTAAGTAACTGAATTCCAAGGGTGTTAAAAAAAGCCCATTTGATATGGTAATTGTGACATACATTTATTAAATGTCTTAAGCACTGATTCCTTACAATAGCCAAGGGATTTTTTCTTGAGATACAACATTTTCTTGCACCATTGTCGGGGAGGAAGAAACGAAGTTTATTTGTCCTTGGGTTTTTCACATTATTTCCTCTAGTTTTTAAGTGAGGAGGAAATGTTGGGTTGTATTTGTTATTTTCAGAATTATGGATTTCAAAATACCTCACATGAGGTTGGATACCTGACCGCAGATAGTCCCTGCTTTGCTAGATCCAGAAATATTGGTTTCCAAAAGGGCTCAGAAACCTCAATCTCCTTCAACACCTGATCCTACATTTTCTTCTCCTGGAAGTAGTTCTCAGAACGCTTTGTTTGAATATATTTCTAAGGAAATCTCTTTCTTAGACCAAGGTTCTCCTTCCACACCCATTTATTTTCAAGGACCTGAGTTAGAAGAACATTCTTTCGATTCTGTTTCTTTTACCTTCACTCAAGCTCAACCAAATACAGTTGCTGGTCCTTCTTCCATTGTTCATCAACCCACTCCCATATCAGTTTTACCTCCACCTTCATCCACTTTCACAACAATTTCATTAGCCTCAACTTCCCAAGGAGCAGTTAACCAAGTTGTTAATATGGAAGTACCATCTTTCTTAACGAACAGATATGCTCCACTAAATATTGCACAACCAATGAATGCCATGACTCAAGAATAAATCAAATTACTTCTGCATTTCACTCGAGAAAATTAAGTAATTGCATAACAACATTTACCTTTGTTTTTCACCTTTGCTGAGAAATTGAATGTAGAGCACCTGGATGTTGTGATGAGACTATTTGTGCAGTTTCTAGATGGAGAGGCTATTAAATGGTTCAAAGGTTTACCAAATTATTCAGTAAATAATTGGGAAGAGTTGGAAAATAGATTCACTCAGATATGGGGATAAAATAGAGATCATGTTTAATCATTGACAAAGTTTAATGCAATTAAAATAAGGCCTAATGAAGACATTTATGAGTTTGTAAAAAGATTCAACAAATTGTACAATATTTTTCCCATAGAGATGAAGCCCCCCCTATAGAAGCTGATTTTAGCTTTACATTGAGAGAAATAAGAGCCCCTAATATTGAGCAGATACAAATAGATGCTTTAGAGATTGAAGGTAATATGATTGCAGCTGGAAAGGTGAAAGGGAAAAAAACAGTCCAAGAGAAGGGGAAAGAAAAAGAAGAATCATCGCAAGATCTGAGGATAGAATATATGACAAGGGTGATAAAAAATATGAAAAATAAGCTATCTAAGATAGAATTGTAATAAAAACTCCCAAAGGCATGTACAAAAAAACCGAGGGGGGTTCAACCCTCAATTCAAAAGACATCCCCTGCAAATTTTGCAGAGGGAAAGAAGAGATCAAGACCATGTTCAAGCACCATTGTATATAGAAGAAACACCCGCAAAGTCAGAAGAAGATGAACAAACGGAGGCCAAGGATCAGGTATCTGCTATGTATGTAATAGAATTGGATGAAGTGGAAGATTATGAGGGAGAATATGCTAAAGATGATGTATCTTTTGATCAAGATGAGATGGATGAATACTGTAGAGAATTCATACACTTCATGCAATATTACTTACATAAAAATTATGATTTAAGGTCTAGAAAGAGATCTAGAGTGTAAGATAATGTAGGTGAACAACAAGGTTCCATTCCTCCTCCAATGGAGACTCCAGAACAAAAGGACCCTGGCAAACAGGTCAGTAATGGGAAACAACCTACAAACTCACTTAAGAGAACAAATGTGCAGTAGGTTGAATCTTCCTAGGAAAATTAGTTGACACTAATATTTTGGAGAGAGTTGTTCCTGTACCCGAACAAGCGGTAGATTCTAGAAAGAGTGAAGAAGAACCTAAAAAAGTTGTTAAGAAAACTCATGCCTTCAGTCTGGAAAAAGATTTGGAGAAGGTTAAAATTTAGGTACCTCTTCTAGAGTTGTCTAAAATACCAGCTTACAAGAAATAAATTTTAGAGTTTATTAATCTCACATAGGTGGAAGACAGAAGTGACTCAGTGAACCTACAAGAACAAAATCTAGTGGTCACCTTTGGCCCTCATGTAGAAGAAGTAGATCCGTGCATTCCACCCTTCTATATTTCTCTTTTTCTTCATCATTTTACTCTACATAATTGCATGTTGGACTCAAGAGTGTCCCATAACCTCATGCCATCGTCTGTTATGAAGGAGATTAACCTATAGATTACCAAACCTTATAGGGATCTGTATTAATTTGATTCCAAAAGGGTGAAATGTGTTAGGTTTATTAAAGATGTAACATTTTCATTGGCACAAATCCTAGCAAAGAGCATAGTCATGGATGTAGTGGTTGCTGACATCCTAGCCAGGTTTGGAATGCTTCTGTCAAGGTCTTGGGGAGCTAAGTTAGTAGGTGTACTAAAGTTAGACTTCACTTATGCTATCATTCGATTTTTTAATGGGGAAGAAATGAGATTGTATAGGGAAACTAGGTTTGTGAAGACCACCTCTAAGAAAGATGCAGGAAATTCCCCCATTTATAGTAAAGAAACATAAGACCTTTCTTGTTTCATGCTACATGAAGATGCATAATTTGCTGAAGACACAAGGAAGCAACTATTCTTAGTAGTTGTAAATAATGAGCTACACTCAAAGAAGATTTGGATGTGCTACTTTGATGGAACCTACTCCAAGGAAGGCACAAGTGTCGAATTCTTGCTAATATTACCAGAAGGTAACCTCATGTCATTATCTTTTAAACTAGAAGTTGATTCGACAAGCAATGTGGCTGAATCTGAGGCCTTAATGTCAATCCTTCAAGTTGCTAAACAGATGGGGGTTCAATGTATTTCAATTTATGGTGACTCTGAGTTGATAATAAGGCATATCAAGAATCATTGTCAAACCAAGCATCCAAGATTAAGATCATACAGGAATGAAGTTTGGGATCTGATAGACAACTATTTTGAAGAATTCAATCTTCAATATATCTCGAGGGAGGAGAATAGATTGGCTGATTATTTAGCATTTGCAGCCACCACCTTCAAACCTCCCATAAATCCCAGGCTAAGGTACGAAATTGAAGTCAGACATACACCTTCTATCCCTGACAATGTGAAACATTGGCAGGTGTTTGATGATGATGAACAGATAAATCAGTTCCTGAAAATGGTTGGAAACTTTGAATATGCTGAGATAGACCAAGAGGAAGAAAAAATAGAGCAGAGAATAGAAATAAGAAACCTCAAGCAATGAATAGGTGAACATAATAAAATCCAATTTAAAAATAATGTGCTCCCTAGAAGGTTGATTCACCTTGAAAGATTATTCGATGCTAATGATGTTGTTGTTGATTCGAATAAAACACATCAAGAAGAAGAGATGGAATATTGTAATTTGGTAACTTAGCAGGAGCCTAAAATAGTGAAATTGTTTAAAGGGGTTCCCAAAAACAAAAAAGAAAGGTAAATTGATATTTTTCAGAAGTATACGGACGCGTTTTCCTGGTCGTATGAAGACCTGAAAACGTATGAAAAAAGTATTATTAAGCATAAGATTCCATTGAAGGAAGGGCTCAAACCACATGTTAGTGTCCTGTGATTTAGCAGATTCGTAGACCAAATGCACAGGGTAACATGAAACCAGTCTTTGGAGTCCTAGGACCTAGCCTTCCTGGACTCAGAGAGGGCTCTCTCTATTTGTTTACAAAGGATATGAAATTTTTTGCTTTAGATGGTTTATTTTATTCTAGTTATTAAGTATAGGATTTTTTGTTTGTTTTGGTTGGATAAGGTGATCTAGTAGAATAGACAGAATGAGGAAATATTCATAGTCATTGGGCAATGGAGTTTATAAAATTCATGATAGGTTCATCAATAAATCAAGGAGCATCACAGGGAAATTCTAACTTGGTCAATGGATCTTCAAGGTTTTTAAGGGCAATGAGATGGACATTAATTGTGAGAATATAAGTAGGAAAAAGGGCAATTAAGAATCCTTTACCATGTACCTCTAACAAAAGGGACTTAAATATCATAAGCATAAAGAGGTAATCAATAGACATGGAAAACCATAAATTCTTTGATTCAGCTAAAACAGATAATTATTCAAGACAAACATTACAATGAAATATAGAAGGCAAGAAACTCATTTAACTTATAGTGATTTCACCTTCAACGACAGAAAACATTCAAGACACACATATAACTGTAATCTGAGAAGAGGGAACACCTAAACATCTTTTATTATAGATATGAAGATCTCTAAAACAATTATTTAAGAAAGTACAAAGGGTATGATCGAAACAAAACCTCTTTGATAGACCTAAGTAATGGTACTTTAGAGAGAGAATTCAAAAACAGTGTTTTAGTGACATCAAATAAGTAGCGCTAGCCATAAATAATTCTTGACACCAATTGTATTAAACCATTTATGAAATAAACAAGCTTATGGGGTCTAGAGAGAAATTAAGAATTCTCTAAAATGTCCTAGTAGAAGAAAACATAAAGAGAGTGAAGAAAAAATAGAGTTAAGGTGCCTTTGGAAACATTTCTTAGTATAAATCATTCTTTTTACTATAAAATAGAAAGATGGAAAACATAATGAAATAGGAAAAAACAATAACAGATTAAGAGCACTTCACCATAAACCAAGCTCAGGGATCCTGCAAGTAGGCCTCCTCCATCAACAAACAAATCAAGGCTTTCACAGGCTCCAAGACATCAATTTCTTTTCAATTTCCAAGTGACTATGTATTACTTCAAAGAGTCATCAAATTCCAACAAGATAACGAGCTTGAATGCAGTATTTATATGCAAATGAGGAGGTGAAGCTAAGTCTTAGGGTTTGGGTGTCATTTATTACAAAGTAAATGAATTCTCTATCTTGAAGACCATGCAAGGCTCAAGGCAGGAATATCTGCAGATATTTCTCTAATTAATAACTCTTTTCTTGACTTTTGAGGGTTTATAGGGGAAATTCTTGACTTTAAGGCCTATTAATAACTTTACAATAACTTCCTAGCAAATAGAAAATATCTCTGACTGGGTTCAATAATTGTTTAATGCTTTATTGAAGGAAAGAAAGCATTAGGTGGCAGAATTATCTTTGAAAGAAGTAACTGCCTGTAGGTGTAGTTAATTTGAATTTGATTTGGGCTGATCTGCTTCTATTTCATCTTTAAACTCTGTATTAGGACTTTAAACTTTGTCTTTATACTTTGACTATCTGTTTGTATTTATGTTTTTCCTTTAATATTTTTTATCTCTATCTGTATCATTTTAATATTTTGATTTATCCTTCTGATATTTTCCTTTATCCTTTAATCTTTGTTAACTGTTAGCCTGTATCCTTTAACTTTTGCTTTAACTGGCTAACCTTCTGTTTTGGCTTTTGATTAAGGATTAGACCTTTAATCTTTCAAACTCCTTCTCTTCACTGTTTCCTTTGACTATGTTTTTCTTCTGTGTGCAGGGAAGGCTCTTCTTCGTGGCAGAAGGGTTTCTTCGACCATTGATGATCATGTTTCATGATGGTCGGTCTTTGATATAAGACATTGGCACCTCTATAATTCAAATTAGGCTCCTAGATCATCATCTAGAGGATAATTTGGTCGTTTTATGATCATCGGAATGCCTCTCAAGAATTCCACCATTGAACCTACACAAAAACACAATTTATTAATTTAAAACCTGAAGGGAGAGCGTATGACTGCATTTTCTATGGTTTTGGGCTGTCAGAGGGTATTTGCAGAGGAGGAGATGGCACAGTAGACAAGGTTTCGAAGGTAGAACCAGGAAGAATTTCAAACAAAGTTGGGAGGGCTTAAAATTTGGCACGGAGGGCAAGCAGTTTCAGAAAACCGGAAGTGGTTTACTGCGTGGAGAAAGGGTGGTAAGAAGTTTTTGGTGGGAGGTATGCAATATAAACCAAGACACGACATGTGGCGGGGAAATTGCCCATTTCGCGCGGGTCAAAAAATATTAACCCCGACATAATTATATATGCGATATGCGTCGGGGACCATTAGATCTTGGGATGGGAGATCAATGGCTATCGTGCGTTACGGGAGGCGGTGAGCAGGTGATCGAGCCAGAGGAAGTGGAGGACAGGTGGTGAGGTTTCATTGGATGGCAGGGTTTATTGGAGGATAGGCCTGGGGCATTAATAATTTAACAAAAATGTGTCAAGTTATAAGGTTTGGGAGGGGTGCTAGGCATGACGAGAGGCGGGGCCCATATTTTAATAATTTAAAGGGTTAAAGAGTCGTTTTGTAAGGTTTATGGAGGTTTATGAAATTAAAGGCAGAGGCATTATTTGCATAGGGGAAGGGCTTATAGATAGGCGGAGGTCGGGGTCCTATGAGTGCGAGGGGGATGGGGCTTAGAAGAAAAGGGGGCTTAGGCCTATATTATATAAGGGTGGGTTTATAATAATAAAAAATAGAGCTTTTATTTATGAAGGAAGAAGACTCGATAGGCTTAAGTTTGGGTTTTCAACAATGTAAAAGTGAACTTTTACATTCTTTAATACATGTAAAGGGAAATGAGGAATAGGGTTGTGCTTCATGAGGGTTTAGGAAAAGGAAAAATGGTTTTTTTAGAGGAAAAAGGGAGTGAATAAGAGTGTGGGTAGGGTAGTGAAAATGAGATCAGTAGGCCCAGAAAATGAAGTCTTTTCGGAGCAGTAAAGTGAACTTTAGAAGGCAAAGAGGGAGAAATTTAGTGAAACAGTTTGACTTAGGATAATGAAGGCAATGAGATTTCTAAAACTCACAATATTTCACAAATCTTGTTTTTAGAAATCTAGGACCATTATTTATTCATCTTCAGAATCATCAAAAAATTACTGATGACTAACAGTGGCTCCACTTGGGGAGGGCAGCTCCCTTTTTGAAGGTGTCCAAAACTTTTAGTTTATCAAATCTCTGAGTTTATGAAGACCAGTGCCTCCTCCATTGGGCTGATTTTCACTTCTTTTTAGTTGTTCATATTTCTTTGAAGTGGTGATCTCAATAATCTACAACACATGATTTCTTCAACTTCATTCCTACCTACCCAACTTTCTTGGCCTAATATTTTTTTCTTCCTTGAGTGCACTTGAACTAACAAACTCTTAACATTTTTATTTTGAAAACAAAAATAAACTATCTAATTTTATCCTTATTGCTTCCAAGAGTTCATATTAAGCTAGTGAACTATTTTATTCTCTACCTAGACTATTTGACTACCAAGATTAAGCTGTTTGGCAGTCTTTATTCTCTAAACTATTGACAAAAGAATTGAAAGCATGGTTCAAATCAGGATTAGGAAATATGAATTACCATGGTTTGTGGCATTGGAACAAGCTGCACACAAACATTATTTTGCATAAAAAGTAACTAGAAAGATAAGGGTTGTGATCTATCATTTGTTATGCATCCTCATCTTTCTCTTTGGTTATGTTTTGAGCATATGGGACCTGTATCTTTCATTCCCTAATCTATCTTTTCTGATAAGTCAAGCTTGAATATCTTTGACAATCATTTTTTACATTAACTTATTAACATAAATTTAAACATGTTCAGCCATGATTAGGCTAGATGACTGGACAAAATCTTTTTTTTGAACTAGTAGTGGCATTTAGGCTTGCACACTTTCAGCAATATTGTTTTTTGGGTATGGGGTTGTACCTCTTTTCAAATCTTCCCTCTTTTCTTTTTTCTGTTTTCTGAATTTTTTTTTTTATGATCCCTTATCATGCAATGTTATATATAATGAATGAAAACATTGAAGCTAGGACTCTTGACAAAAATAGCATTTGAGCATCCTGCCATTGACATGACCTCCAAATAACTCTTCTCCATTCAACCCTTGTAAGAAGAAAGCATTATGACCCCTAATTGAATGAATGATATAAGACCCTTTCCAGAAATTCTCAAATTTTCCATGTTTACTTTTGTCTTCCCTCATAGAATCCCATTTCAAAATTGTGTCTCCAACTTGGAAATTATTTTCTTTAGTCCTTCTGTCAAAGATCTTCTTGATGCTCTCTTGAACTGCTTGTGTTCTTTTATAAACCTCCTCTCTTGACTGCTGTAAATGAATGGTTTGATTCAACCTTCTCTGCATGTCATTTTCTTATGATTGCACTTCTTGGAGGAGTTTCATGACTGGAACTCCCAAGGATGTTGGGAAGACTGCATCCATGCCATATACTGATTGATAGGGAGACATAATGATTGATTTCTTGGTGGTTAGTATATCATCCCATAAAGCATGAACTAGCTTACTATGCCATGATTTTTTATTTTGTTATAGCAGTCTCTTGATATTGTTGATCAGAATTTTGTTGGAGTATTTAGCTAGCACATTAACTTGGGGGTAGTAAGATGTAGAATGCCCCAACGTGATATGATATTTATAGCAAAAGTCTACCATCCTTTTGGATTTAAAGGAAACATAATTATCTTTAATGATCTTTTTAGGACAACCAAATCGAGATAATATGTTGGTCTCAAGGAACTTGATAATGACTGAGTCAGTAGCATTCCTAGAAGGAATGGCCTCTATCCACTTGGTGAAATAATCAGTGGAAATAAGGATCCACTTATGCTAGGCAGATGAGGTTGGGTGAATTTCTCCAATAAATTCCAAACCCCATTGTTGAAAGGGAGCCTCAACATTGATGGGATGCAAAGGTAAAGGTACGAGTTTTCTCTTGCCATAAAAAATTTGGCACTTATGGCAAGTCATGACTAGTTTTTGAGTATCAGGGAAAAGGATGGGCCAATAATAGCCAGCCCTAAGAATCTTCAGTAAAGGTGACCTCCACACTCTCCCTCATGCAGCTCATGCATGATTTTACCTGCATCATCCTGAAGCAAACATTTAAGCAACATGCCAACATAATTAATCAAATATAACACTTCATCTAAAAAGTAGAATTTTAAAGCTTTTTGTTTAAAAATTCTAGCTTTTGTCTTTGATAAAGAAGGAGGGGTATCGAGATAAAGAAGCACATATATGATATCAAAATACCAAGATGAATTCAAAAATATTTCTTCAAAGTATGGAGCAGTGAATTCTTCCTGTTCTTCTCAAACATCAACCATATTCATATCTAATGCTTGGAAATTTTTTTCATCCATAAGTTTTGAAAGTCATTGTCCTTTAACCATCTTGGTGGGTCTGATTTCTAAATCATATTCTAAGATAATAGAAATCCATTTTCCCCTTTTACCATCAGGGTCTTGATTTAGAATATCCTTGACAAATGTATGTGGGATAAAAGCAATGATATGAGAGTGTAAAATGTAGACTCAGAATTCTTTCAATGCTTTTATCAAGGCTAAGACTTGTTTATACATGATGTTATACTTGAGTGGAGAATATCTTAAGGCCTTAATGAAAAATTCTATTGGTTGTTCTTGCCCCATGTTATTCTTTTGTAAAAACACTACAGCAATGGTGTGTTCAGATGCAAATGAAAAAATGTAGAAATCCTTGGTGAAATTAGGACTGATAAGAACTGGTGTTTGAGTGAGAGCTTGTTTCACTAGTTCAAATGACTATTTGGCCTTTAAGGTCCATTTAACTCATGTCTCCTTTTTTAGCATGTTTGTGATATTCCTCAAAAGTTCAGCAAGGTTGGGAATGAACCTTCTCAAAAGGTTAATCTTCCCAATGAAAGATTGCAATTCCTTGAAATTCCAAGGATGGATGATTTTCAATATGCCTTCAATCCTTTTGGGGTCTACTTTGATTCCTTCTTCAAATATTATGTGGCCTAGGAGTTTTCCTTCCTGGAGACCAAAGAGTGTTTTCTTGAGATTCAAAGATAAGCCATATTTCCGACATTTTTCAAAAAAAATTCTCAAATGGACTAAGTGCTCTTTATCAATTTTAGAGTAAATAGTGATGTCATCAAGGCAAATGATTATAAAGTAGCCTATGTCTTCTGAAAAATATATGTCCATGGCCCTTTGGAATGTGGCCCCTGCATTCATTAAACCAAATGGAATTTTAACATATACGAATTTACCCCAAGGTGTGGTGAAGGAAGTTTTGTGTTGATCACTTGGGAGTACTAGCACTTGGTTGTAGCCTGAAAAGCCATCCAACAATGATATTATTTTAGATCCAACCACCTTTTTAAGTATGTGATCCATTTTAGGTAAGGGATAATTATCTTTCAGGGAGGCCTTGCTCAGATTTCTAAAGTCAATACAAAGTCTAATCTCCCCGGCCTTCTTCCTAACTGACACAAGGTTGGAAACCCACTCTGAGTATCTAAGAGGAGCTATGATCCTAGCATCAATATACATCTTTTTGATCTCTTTCTCAACTAAAGGTAATAAAACAGGGTTTATTCTTCTTAGTTTTTATTTGAAAGGTTTTTGATTTTCCTTAAGAGTAATTCTATGTTGAATAATGATGGTATCATATGATTTTAGATTTTTGTACCCCCATGCAAACACATCACTAAACTCTTTAAAAAGTTCAATATATTCCAGTTTTATGTCAGGAGGAAGAGTTTTAGATAGCTTGATCATTTTGGGTTCCTTCATGTTGCCTATGTTATATTCTTCCACATTAGTTTCTGTAGGCTCCATCTTTGGTTTTTTAGATATATCATTGAAATAAAAAAGCTCCTCTAATGGTGTAAGGCCCCTTGGTATTGTATCATCTTTGCATTGTAAAACCTCAAGGTCCTTTTGGTCTAGATTGTCAAGTAATTATGCTTTATAAAGAGGTTTAAAATGGTTTATTTCAACAGTAGAGGACAACTCTATTTTGTGAGCTTGTTTTTCAGCAAAACAATCTTCCTCATGGCTTGAGCTAGGTGTTGGTACAACATAATCATTTTTAGATTGCAGAAAGTCATCAATGCGTTTATCACCCTCAAACACTTGCCAATAGTTTTCATTGTCAGGTACTGTAGGTCAATTTTTTACTTTGACAGTGAATTTTTCATTTACATGGGGTATTTGGCAATTGCTGGCAGCAAAGGCAAGTTCATTTGCCAGGTTATTTTGAGCTCTAGGAGTGAAAGTGAGTTCATATTTCTCAAAGGTTTTTAGGAGGTCTAGGGCAACATTCCTATATTCTCTTAATATTGGATTTTTAGCTGAATAATCCCCTTTTATTTTCCTAATGATAAACTTTGAATCTCCTTGGACTGATATTTTCTTGGCTCCTATGTTTTTAAGCAAATGTAAGCCAAGGAGGAGGGCTTCATATTCTGCAATGTTATTAGTGCATTGGAAATCAAGTTTTTAGGAATGTCCTTTTCTTGTATTATGTATCCATACACCAGCTCCAGAACTAGCTTTGCCACAAGAGCCATCAAAGCTCATGTTCCAAAGAGTTTTTGTCTCATATTCATTTTCATGTTGTTGTTCAAGGCTGCTATAGTTTGAGCTGTTATGTTATTATTTTGAGGATAGATTTGGCTGTTCTAGTGGGCTTAACTCTTTCTCATTTTCATTTTCTTGTTTTCTTATTTCATATTAATTATACAAGATAAATGAATCAAGATCTAAATGAATGGAATAAACAAAAGTGTTGTTTGGCCTATCTAGGCTACTTACCATATATTTCATATGAGATTCTCGGTATAATATCCTTGTTTGGTTAAAGACCGGGATGGTAGCATAAGACATATCCATTTGAAGGCTCCCTTGAAGTTTGGCTCCCCATGATCTGGATAAAAGAATGCCATACTTTGGGGGAATTTCAGCAACTACTATGTCCATAACTATACCTTTAGCATGGATTTGTGCCAGATTGACACATAAATCCTTGATTAGAACTAAACATTTGACTCTGCTTGAATCAAAAGAATACAGGTATTTGTAAGGTTAAGTAATTTCTAGGCCTAATCTCTCCATCATCACCTTTGGCATGAGGTTGTGAGAGGCACCAAAGTCTATCATGGCATTTTGCAAGATTTTATCATGTATGTTCAGGCTGACATAGAATGGAGGGACAACTCCTTTTTGGTATTTTCCTTCAACTTCAGGAAAATAGTCCCTATATCACTAGTATAGTCCCTTATTACTGTTAGTGTAAACCCCTTATTGTTATTATTGTACCCTTCTAACCCCCATTTTGTGATTATTGTGCCCTTAAATTATTATTCTTAGGTCCGCTAGGATTACATTGTGGCCCACTAGGATTACATTATGGCCCCATGGACTCCTATATATAGAAAGGAGGTTTTGTAAATTGTATCATCCAAGAATTTTTCATTTATGTAATGTATTGGAGGTTGCCCCCTCGAAGTGGCTTATTTCTAAGGCGTTGATATCTCTTTTCTTCTATTTTTGGAGCTGGTTACACAACATTTGGTATTAGAGCTTTGGATTCTAGGGTTTCGCTGATCCAAACAGGTCATCATGGCATTTGCGCTATAACCTTTTTTCTACGAAGGTTCAGAAGCTAAAATTTTTAGGATGTGAAGCCGAAATCTGGAGGAATATTTTCTAAAAATTGCAGAGCTTGGTTCGCAATATTTTCGGAGATATGATCTGTGGAAGTTAGGTCTTTTTTCAGGATCTTAAATAGGTCATCGTGGAATTTGCGCTATAACGTTTTTTCTACTGAGGTTCAGAATCTGAAATTTTTATGGTGCGAACCTAAAATCCTAAGGAAACTTGTCAAAAAATTTCAGATCTTGGTTCACAATAGTTTTAGAGATATGATCTATGGAAGGTAGTGTTGTTTCAGGCTCCCAAATTTCATCTAAAATAGGTGATCGTGGGAAAATTTCAATAACTCTCTCTCTGAGCATCGGATTGGAGCGCCGTAAAAAGTGGTCGCAAGAAAACGGACTTTATTTTCCTGGCTATCAATTTCAGAGGCGAAGGACGAAACAGTGACACGTGGCAAGTCATACAAGTTCGCTATATTGAACCAATCCATAATTAGGTCATTGTGGGAGATTGGACATAACTTTGTCTTGGAGAATCCAAATCAAGTCAGACCTGTGGCATTCAAAAGAGAATTAAGAGGGCTAATTCAGTGATAAATTTCAGATATTGAAGAGCCGCAATCACAGAGATAATACAATTTCAATATCGAGCTCCTCAAAAGCAAGCAAAAGGTGTGTATTTTTTTTTCCGAATTGCATAAGTCTTGTTTGAAGAATCAAGTTGAATTGATTGCAAGGGCATATTGTAGAATAGATATCAGTATTGGATTATAAAATGGCCCCTAAAAAGAATTCAACACCCATTAAGCCTTTTGAAATCTCTGCTATGACTCATGAAGACGAAGAATGGCAACATGACATATCAAAATTACAAGAGCAAGTGCAACAAATTTCGCTCTCGCAAAGCGCAACAAAAAATGATATGGAAGTTTTGAAGAAATGCGTGGAAACTAAGATGGATGGTTTGAAGAAAGGCATGGAATCTAAGATAGATGGCATGGAATCTAAGATTGATGGCATGGAGGCTGGCATGGAATCTAATATGGATGACATGGAAGCTAAGATCGATGAGAAAATGGAAAACATGAAGAATTTTCTAAAAGCAGACATGGAAGGTTTGACAAAGTTGATACAAGAAATGTTTCCTAATGGTGAAAATATAGTAGAAGAACCTCATGATGAGAACCAAATAAATGTTAATCGTGATTTCATAAACTCTAATGTTGGCGGGAAGAACCACCATATTCCAAAGATGGATATGAGGAAGTTTGATGGAAAGGATCCTGTAACATGGATACTATAGATGGAGCAATATTTTGATCTCCATAATGTGCAAAAAACACAAAAGGTACGCATTGCAACTTTACATTTAGAACAAAATACATTTGTATGGTATCGATGGCTTTGCTCCCGTAAAAAAATTGTCACTTGGTCAATTTTTACGGAAGAAATGATAGCACATTACGAGGATACAAAGAGCAACACCTTCTTTAGCCAATTGATAAATCTCAAACAAAAGGGTTTAGTGGGGCAGCACATTGAGGACTTCCAAAAATTGAATATAAGGGTAACTGATATTCCAGAGGAACACAGGATTGATCTCTTCATAGGCACTTTAAAAGATAACATCCAACATGAAGTTCGCGTTTTGGAACCTGATTCATTGGAGAAGGCATTCAGGTTGGCAAGAAAAATTGAATGTAAAATTATGGCGACAAGGAAGCCTACCACTCACTCCTATAAAGAAGGAAGTGTTGCTACGCCTAGATTTCCACAACCTACAAGGTTGACACCACAACAATTGGAAGAAAAAAGAGCAAAAGGGCTTTGCTACAGTTGTGATAGCAAATACACCAAAGGTCATAAGTGTGCTAAAAAGAAATTATTTTACATAGATTGTGAAGAAGAAGAAGAAAATGAACAAGAAGAGGATACACACCAGGAACCAGCCATAGAAGAGGAAGAAATGAATCCAACCATATCATGTAATGCACTGGTAGGAATTACCACTCCTCAAACTCTCAAGATAGCAGGACAGATCAAGAAGAAAAAGGTAATAGTGTTGATTGATTCAGGTAGCACCCATAATTTTATTCATTGTAAGGTAGCCAAGGAATTAAATTGTTTCCTATACCCAGCACCAGAATGTTAAGTGATGGTTGTAAATGGAGGAACTATAAATTGCTATGGGAAATGCCATAATATCAAGCTAACCATGGGGGAATATGTATTGAATAGTCCAATGCTTTCCATTCCTATGGGAGGTGCTGATGTTGTACTAGGAGTACAATGGTTACAATCTTTGGGGATGGTAGCTTTTAATTTTCAAGAAGTTTTCTTGAAATTTTTTTCAGAAGGAAAGGAAGTTGAATTACGAGGTATTGTAGGGAAGCCAAGAAGGATAATAAGCTCTAATGTCATGACAAAGCTTCTAAATAAATAACAACGAGGCGTAATTGCACAATTATGCTCACTAGAAGTTCCAACATCAAAATCATCTATTCCTGCAGATCTCCAACAAGTCTTGGACAATGATTCCAAGGTGTTTGAAACTCCCAAAGGACTCCCACCTATTCGTGATCATGATCATGCTATTCATTTGATTCCAGGAAGTGTTCCTCCAAACATCAGGCCTTATATATATCCTTACGTCCAAAAGAGCGAAATTGAACATATGATTGCAAAAATGTTAGAGGCGGGTATAATTCAACCTAGTCAAAGTTCTTTCTCTGCTCCTGTAGTATTGGTACACAAGAAGGATGGATCATGGCGAGTGTGTCCGGATTATAGGGAGCTCAATAAGCTCACCATTAAAGACAAATTTCCCATTCCTGTGATTGATGAATTATTGGATGAATTACATGGAGCAATTTATTTACCAAGTTGGATCTTCGTTCAGGATATCATCAAATTAGAATGAAGACTGAAGATATTCCAAAAAAAGCATTTCGAACTCATGAGGGTCATTATGAATTTTTGGTCATGCCTTTTGGCCTTACCAATGCACCTTCTACATTTCAAGGGCTGATGAATTCCATTTTCAAACCCTTCCTTAGAAAATTTGTGCTAGTATTTTTTGATGATATACTAATCTACAGCAGGTCTTGGAAGGATCATGTTCAACATGTTGACAGGGTGCTCAAACTATTGCAAGAGAAAAAATTATATGAAAAAACATCCAAATGTTTCTTTGGAGTACAAGAGGTGGAATATCTAGGTCATAATGTATCTCATGAGGGTGTTAAAGTAGACCCTAACAAAATTAAATCCATTAAGGAATGGAAAGTCCCCACAACCATAAAGCAGTTGCGAGGATTTCTCGGGTTAATAGGGTATTATCGCAATTTTGTTAAGAATTATGGGAGAATAGCAGAACCTCTAACAACATTATTGAAGAAAGATGCATTTTCATGGACTCCTGAAGCAACTAAGGCTTTTGAACATCTTAAATAGGAAATGTGCCTAGCACCTGTCTTAGCTACACCAGACTTCACAAAAACCTTTATTGTAGAATGTGATGCCTCAGGAAATGGAATTGGTGATGTTTTAATTCAGGAAGGAAGATCCATTGCTTTTGAAAGTCATCCAATCAAAGGAAAGTATTTACAGAAACCTATTTATGAGAAGGAAATGTTAGCAATACTGCATGCACTAAAGAAATGGTGAACTTACCTAATGGGAAGACACTTCAAGGTAAAAACTGATCATGATAGTCTTAAACACTTTTTGGAACAAAGACTATCTTGAGAAGAGCAGCAAAAATGGGTCACAAAGATGTTGGGTTATGACTTTGAAATAATCTACAAAAAAGGAAAGCTTAATGTTGTTGTAGATGAACTCTCAAGAAAGAATGAAGAGGTGGAAGCATTGCTTTGTGCCATTTCTATTATCCAACCAGATTGGATAACCGAAGCAAGAGATGAATGGAAGAAGGACAAAGATGTATGGACACTCATTCAAAAGTTGCAGCAAGATCCTAGTACATCCGATACATTTAGTTGGAAAAATGATTCCTTATGGTACAAAGATCGCTTATATCTTTGTAAGAATTCCCAACTAAAACAAAATATTCTTCCGGAATTGCACACTTCTCCTTTAGGAGGACACTCAGGATTTTTAAAAACTTACCACAGGGTGAAGAAAGAATTTTTTTGGGATGGCCTTAAATCTGATATTCAAAATTTTGTGACGGAATGTTTGGTTTGCCAGCAGAATAAAGTTGAGACAATTAAGACCCCGGGACTTCTACAACCTTTATCCATTCCAAGTCAACGTTGGGAGGAGATTTCAATGGACTTTATCACAGGTTTACCTAAGTCCGAAGGAAAGAGTGTCATCATGGTGGTAGTTGATAGACTTACCAAGTATGCACACTTTTGTGCATTATCTCATCCATTTAAAGCAAGTACAGTTGCTACTACATTTATGGACAGAATTCAAAAGCTACATGGAAGCCCAAGGGTTATTGTGAGCGACAGAGATCCCATTTTTACTGTAAATTTTTGGACGGAGTTATTTTCTTGTTTGGGTACTCAATTAGCTCATAGCTCACCTTATCATCCTCAATCTGATGGTCAAACTGAGATCGTAAATAAATGTTTGGAAGGATATCTTCGTTGTTTTGTATCTGATAAACAAACACAATGGGTCAAGTGGTTACCTCTTGCTGAATGGTGGTATAACACTTCCTTCCATACTGCAGCAAAATGACCCCATTTATGGCACTTTATGGATATCATCCACCATCCATCACATCATATTTAAGAGAAAATTCGAAGGTTCAAGCAGTGGAAGATCACATCGAGCATCAGCAAGAAGTTCTCCAACTCTTAAAGGATAACCTGACTTTGGCACAAAATCAAATGAAACAATAGGCAGATCAACATCGCAGCGAGAGAAGTTTTGATGTAGGAGATTGGGTATTTTTACGGCTACAACCATACAAACAAATGTCCCTCAAGCAAGCTAAGAAGGATAATAAATTATCACCAAAGTACTATGGTCCCTACAAGGTGTTGCAAAAGATTGGTACTATGGCATACAAATTGGAGCTTCCTGCTTCTTCGCGAGTACATCCAGTTTTCCATGTTTCATGCTTAAAGAAGGTTATAGGTGAAAATCTTCCAGTTCAAACAATATTGCCAGAACTTGATGAGGAAGGAAAAATCATATTGGAACCCGAAGCGGTCATGGAAACAAGAACTCGACAACTACGGAATCGATCAATTTCAGAGTATCTCATCAAGTGGAAGAACTTACCCACTGAAGATTCTACATGGGAGGATGAGAATTTTATACAGAAGCACCCGCAGCTACTCAAGTGTTGAGGACAACACTTTTTTTGAAGGAGAGGGGCATGTTAGGTCCCTATATCACTAGTATAGCCCCTTATTATTGTTAGTGTAAACCCTTTATTGTTATTATTGTACCCTTGTAACCCCCATTTTGTTATTATTGTGCCCTTAAATTATTATTGTTAGGTCGGCTAGGATTACATTGTGGCCCACTAGGATGACATTATGGCCCCATGGACTCCTATATATAGAAAGGAGGTTTTGTGAATTGTATCATCCAAGAATTGTTCATTCATGTAATGTATTGGAGGTTGCCCCCTCGAAGTGGCTTATTTCTAAGGCGTTGATATCTCTTTTCTTCTCTTTTTGGAGCTGGTTTCCCAACACCAAATAACAGCTCTAGTTTGTCATCAGTTAAGCTTAAAGTGTCATTTTCATGTCCTATATTCAATTCCTTCAAGATATACATCCTGGGTTACTAATTCAGCAATGGGTATGCTAATTTTAATCTTGGAAATTTCTCCCTCAAGGCTGAACGGTGCTAGTGTTTTTGACATATTTACATCTATTTTGTCACACATAGTCTTTTCAACAATTCTTATTTGCTGAATTTTATTAGGACTGTTATTTTGGACAGATTTCTTAGGTCCACTAGCAGAAGTACTAGGGCATCTTGGGTCAACACTTTGTTGGCTGCTTTTGTCTTTATTCAGATCAACTTTCTTAGCCGCAATGTTGGTACTATTTGTTGTCTTTTTAGGAGGATTTTCTTAGGTTTTTCGTAACAACAATTTCTATGTTATTATTCTTGGAGGCCTCTTGGTTCTTTTTTCTCCTAAGATCATATTTTCTGTGGACCTCCATTATAGCATTTTCAAATCCTAATTGGTAATGTTCAGAATTCTCATGGTTGGTTTTAGTTTGAACTGAGGAAAATAATACTTGTTCTTCTTCAGTGAGAAAAACATCACCCTCACTGTCATATCCTATCAGATTTACATGATTTTCCTCCAAGATTTCGGTCTCCGTTTCTTCTTCATCTACATAGTTGTCTTGGAAAGGAGGAATATTTAGTTGATCATTGTCTCTTTCTCTATTTTGAGGGGGATCTCTTCTAAAATTTGGATTCCTATTTCTGTTTTGGGGATTAGATTGGTTCTCCCTAGGAGATACTCTTTCAGTCAAGTTTATTCTTTCCATCATCCTCTCGATGGTCCTAACTAAGTTGTCTATTTTGGCATCAGATGAGGAGGTTGAGGTCATGGTTTCATATTTGTAGGTGAATTTTTTCTCCGACCTCATCCTAGCTCTTTTTTCAATTAAGTTGGCCTCTAGAATCACAACCCATATTTCCATCTCTTCTAAAGTTGTGGGGTCTCTCTCCCTCAACTGGAATGTCATATCCAGATCAAAGCCTTCTGGAAACTAGGCCTTGTGGGGGTTTCATATGAGGTGGGAGGGTATTATAGACACTGTTAAACCTGGTACAATAATCGTGTACACTTTCACCTGCATTATTTTTAAGATTGTTATATTCAGAAAGGGTTTGGAGGGGTTTTTTCTTCATTTCCCATTTGTTTATAAATGTCTGGTAAAGGGAAGGGAGATCGTGTATGGTGTTAGGAGTTAATGATTTGAACCATTTTTTGGATTCTCCTCCTAATATTTGTGCAAATATCCTCATTTTAATGGTTTCTTCTTCTATTTCCATGTAACCAAAAGCATAATTTATCCTATCTACATGTTGTTGGGAAGTGATGGATTTATCTCATGTGAAATGAGGGATTTTGGATTGGTAATCATTTGTAAAAGGAACCAGAGGTTGAGGTAAAACTAGGGGGGCATACCATGTTGCCATAATGGGAACAAATGGAGGATTTACAAGAGGTGGGTTTGTGAAAGGGAATGGGGGATGCAATGTAGTGTTTTGAACAGTGGATGTGTGGAGGGGTGTGGTGGAAGTACTTGGACCAGCAAATTGATTTTGAGAAAATTTGGTATGGAAAGAGCTAAAGTGATGGAGAAGTTGAAAATCAGGAGGGGTAGAAGGAGAAGCTTCTCTACTATAACTCTACTACAAATCTATGGGCTCAAGGTCAGTTTGGGCAATCTCACTATGTGACTTGGTTCTAAATAGATTCTTTGTATGGCGCAAGTCAAACTGAGGATCTTGCAAAGTTGTAAGATGTTGAGGAACATAGCTTTATCTATGAATAGTCCTAACAGTAGTTAAGTTTCCAGATTTATAAGTTTGCCACAAAATATTTTATGGGTCATCAACTATAGTATGAGGATTTGGGTCTAGATGAGATCTGGTATTGATCCTCTCTGAAGCCACATTTTAAACTCAAAATTTAGAGAGGCTGGAAATTTAAGATTGTTTTTCAAAAGGGATGACCTCTCTTAATGATTAATAAACTTTCACAGTATAGGATTATACTTGTAAACTTCTCAGGGTTGTTTTGACACAATCCTAAGGAAGTCTAGTGAGGACTAGTGAAGTAATAGGTCTACTGGAGGCTAGTGGAGTCACTAGGTGGATGTTTTTAGTTGTTTTGAGGATATGTGTGTATGGTCCACCACCAATAAATGACAAAACCCAATATAGGGATATTTTTTTGGGGTTTTCTGAGTTCTTTATGTAACCCTTAAGCCTTGAATGAGTGTCTTATAGCCAAGTCATCACCTTGCTAGGATGGGGAAACAACTAGATTCTACTCATTGGCTATCAGTTTGAGTTTCCTATGTTTTGAAAAGGGTTTCTGAAGTTCTAAGGAGTGCTTAGATTGTCACTAACTCAGAATTGTCCCACCGTGATTGTCAGAATGTTAGTGTCCCGTGATTTAGCAGATTGGTAGACCAAATGAACATGGTAACATGAACCCAGTCTTTGGAGTCCTAGGACCTAGCCTTCCTAGACTCAGAGAGGGCTCTCTCTATTTGTTTGCAAAGGATATGAACTTGTTTGATTTAGATGATTGATTTTAGGCTAGTTATTAAGTACAGGGTTTGTTGTTTGTTTTGGTTGGATAAGGTGATCTAGAAGAATATATAGAATGAGGAAATATTCACAGTCATTAGGCAATGGAGTTTATAAAAGTCACGATAGGTTCATCAATAGATCGGGGAGCATCACAGGGACGTTCTAACTTGGTCAATGGATCTACAAGGTTTTTAAGGGCAATGAGATGGACATTAATTGTTAGAATAGAAGTGGGAAAAAGGGAAATTAAGAATCCTTTATCATGTACCTCTAACAAAAGGGAATTGAATATCATAAGCATAAAGAGGAAATCAATAGACAAGGTGAACCATAAATTATTTGATTCAGCTAAAGAAGATAATTATTCAAGACAAATATTCCAATGAAATATAGAATGCGAGAAACTCATTTAACTTCTAGTGATTTCACCTTCCAGGATAGAAAACATTCAAGACACACATATAACTGTAATCAAAGAAGAGGGAATGCCTAAACATATTTGGTTATAGCTATGAATATCTCTAAAATAATTATTTAAGCAAGTACAAAGGGTATGATCAAAACAAACCCTCTTTGACAGACCTAAGTAATGGTACTTTAGAGAGAGACTTCAAAAACAATGTTTTAGTGACATCAAATAAGGAGAGCTAGCCATAAATCATCCTTGACACCAACTGTATTAAACCATTTATGAAATAAAAAATCTTAGGGGGTCTAGAGAGAAATTAAGAATTCTGTAAAATGTCCTAGCAGAGGAAAACATAAAAACAATGAAGAACAAATAGAGCTAAGGTGCCTTTCGAAACATTTCTTATAATAAATCCTTTGTTCTACTGTAATATAGAAATATGGAAAACATAATGAAATAGGAAAAAACAATAATAGATAAGGAGCACTTCATCATAAACCAAGCTCAGGGATCCTGCAAGCAGGCCTCCTCCATCAACAAACAAATCAAGGCTTTCACAAGCTCCAAGACATAAATTTCTTTTCAATTTCCAAGAGACTATGTATTACTTAAAAGAGTCATCAAATGCCAACAAGATAATGAGCTCGAATGTAGTATTTATCTGCAAATGAGGAGGTGAAGCTAAGTCTTAGGGTTTGGGTGTCATTTATTATAGAGTAAATGAATTCTCTGTCTTGAAGACCATGCAAGGCTCAAGGTAGGAATATCTGCAGATATTTCTCTGATTAATAACTCCTTTCTTAAATTCTAAGGGTTTATGGGTGAAATTTTTGACTTTAAGGCCTATTGATAACTTTATAATAACTGTCTGGCAGATAGAAAATATCTCTGACTGGGTTCAATAACTGTTTAATGCTTTATTGAAGGAAACAAAGCACTAGGTGGCAGAAATATCTTTGAAAGAAGTAACTACCTGTAGGTGTAGTTAATTCGAATTTTCTTTGGGTTGATCTGCTTCTGTTTCATCTTTAAACTCTGTATTAGGCCTTTAAATTCTATCTTTATACTCTAACTATCTGTTTGTATTTATGTTTTTCCTTTAATCTGTTTGATCTCTGTCTATATCATTTTAATATTTTGATTTATCCTTTTGATATCTTCCTTTATCCTTTAATATTTGTTAACTGTTAGCCTATATCCTTTAACTTCCGCTTTAGCTGGCTAACCTTCTGATTTTGCTTTTGATTAAGGATTAGTCTTTTAATCTTTCAAACTCCTTCTCTTCACTGTGTCCTTTGACTATGTTTGTCTTCTGTGTGCAGGGAAGGCTCTTCTTTGTGGAAGGAGGGTTTCTTCGACCATTGATGATCATGTGTCATGATGGTCGGTCTTTGATATAAGGCCTTGGAACCTCTGTGATTCAAATTAGGCTCCTAGATCATCATCCAGAGGCTAATTTGGTCATTTTCTAATCATCGGAATGCCTCTCTAGAATTCCGCCATTGAACCTATACAAAAACAAAATTTATTAATTTAAAACCTACTGGGAGAGCGTATGACTGCATTTTCTATGGTTTTGGGTTTTCGAAGGGTGTTTTCAGAGGAGGAGTTGGTGCAGGAGACAAGGTTCCGCAGGTGGAACTAGGCATAGGTTCAAACGGAGTTGGGAGGGTTTTAAATTTGGCATGGAGGGAAAGTAATTTCGAAAAACTGGAAGTGGTTTATCGTGTGGAGAAAGGGTGGTAAGTATTTTTTGGTGGGAGGCATGCGATATAGTCCAGGACACGACACGTGGTGGGGAAAACACACCCATTTCGCGCGGGTCGGAAAATATTAACCCCAACGCAATTATATATGTGATATGCGTTGGGGACCATTGGATCTCGGGATGGGAGATCAACGACTATCCCACGTTTCGGGAGGCGGCGAGTAGGTGACCGGGCCAGCGGAAGTGGAGGACAGGTGGCAAGGTTTCGTTGGATGGCGGGGTTTAGTGGAGGATGGGCCTGGGGCCTTAATAATTTAACAAGAATGCGTCAAGTTATAAGGTTTGGGAGGGGAAATCGGCATGACGAGAGGCGGGGCCCATATTTTAATAATTTAAAGGGTTGAGGAGCCCTTTTGTAAGGTTTACAAAGGTTTATGAAATGAAAGGCGGAGGCATTATTTGCATAGGGGAAGGGCTTATAGATAGGCAGAGGTCGGGGTCTTATGAGTGCGAGGGGGCTGGGGCTTAGAAGAAAAAGGAGATTAGGCCTATATTATATAAGGGCAGGTTTATAATAATAAAAAATAGAGCTTTTAATTATGAAGGAAGAAGACCCGATAGGCTTAATGTAATATCCCAAAATGGGAACTCTTAGCGAGGCATGACTAGAAAGCGCATTTTCCTAGAATGGCTGCTAAAAAATATGAAAATAGCCCTTGTATCCCTTAGATCTGAGTATCTAAGACCTAAACCCAAGAGGAGATCAGAAAAAAATCAAACTAGGTGGATTAAACAGATCTCCCACACCTAGTAAGTCTTGAAAACTGCCCAACAAGGGACTGCAACAATACTGCTCAGAAAATAACGTAGCTTCAGAAGAGAAAGAGTATGAGGCCAAATAAATATCCTTCAAAATTATTTACAACAGAAAAACATATGTAAAATGAATTCCATGAGACGCATAGCTGAAAATGCAAGACAAGTATATAATAAATGCCCTCAAAAGAGGTGTTGCAGCCATAATAAATGACTGAAACTGCCTTGACAGAATTATTTTATTAGGCTGTAAACTGCTGTAGGTTACATATCATATCTAGAGTATATATGTGCATAAAAATTCATATCCATATCATATTCATGCACTAGAAAGGCTACTCTTTCAGATCCCCTTGGGGTTTTGAGATTTGCACCAAGGATAAGCAGTAGATCTGAGATCTAAGAAAGCAGATCTGCAGAAATATTCATAAATTCTGAAGTATTCAAAATGTGTAGATAAGATCTGAAATATACAACATATAGATCTCCTCCAAGGGTTCTCAAAGTGATGGGAAGATCCCCAACACTCAGGAAAAAACTCTCCAAATAGTGCACCCAAACACCCTGCAACAACTCCTACAATAATAACGCAGATCTGGGATAGAAAATGTGTTGTAGGGTATATATAGTTGATGGCCACATGCCAAGATCAATAATTTAAGCTCTTACACTCCAATCACTTCCTCCAATAGAGCAGAGGACTCCTCCATTGAAAAATAGCACTGAAATGTCTTAGATCTGAATAGATCTAATCTCCACTTGCTGCAGCTTGCAAAGAAAACCAAACCCTCACAGGATCTGAGTTGTAATTGAAAAGAGAAGCTTCGCCTTCAAGCTAGATAGTGGACCTTGCAATACAAACTCTCCCAAGAGCTACTCCATGGGAAGAGGAGGAATTCCTAAACAGGACATTCCATTGCTAAATAGCATTTGCAATCTAGGCTAAACAACCACATAAAGCTATATGGTCTAAACAGAGAATATATCAAAAGATCAAATGACAAAAAACCTTCTCATGCTACCTCCCCCTTCCTTTTATAATATGAGAGTGTGAAAAACCCTAAACCACTTTCAATGGACTCATTATTTTCACACAAGATATCTTCAACTAGAATTACGTTGTGCCTCATTGATGAGCACTCCTCCAATACAACGCTGTAGATCTGGTCAAAGTTGACCCAGTCAAGATGATTAACCCTTTTCACAAATAAGGGTGCTTATTTACATAGCCAAGTTTTATCCTTTTTCATATTTGGCATTGATTTATTCTTCATTAGGAGTTTGATTAACGTCCTTTGTACATTCATTCATCTAAACATATTTTTAAAGAAAAAATAATATTCCTATTAGCTGCAGGCTAATTTAGGAATATTACAGTCTTCCCCTCCCAAATGTTGCTTGTCCTCAAGCAATTGCAAGGGTGATGTAAAATCTCCCCTCTTCTTCTTGTGGCCTCCTTCTTCAACAGTCTCCACCATTGCTTCAGATTTTCTGCAATAATTCTGTCTCCCAATGGTTCCTCCCAAGTGTGCAAGTTGGCCTTTGGTAGGTAAACCAGATGGCTGTCATCATGAAGGAAAGGAAGGTATATATGGAAGCCTCCTTGCTGATCAATGGCCTCCTCAAGATAGAAGTGATGAAAAACATGGGGAATTTCATCATCAATGAAGGACTGCCCCCTCCATGCTATCATCCAAATGAAATGAATCACCTCTTAGCTTGGTAATTCATAGTAAAGCTCCTCCCAATTTTTCATGATAGGCATGATCCAAGTGCTCCAATCAATCATATAGCCCACATCATAAAGAAACAAGTGATCTACTAGAGTGGCCATATAATTTCCCATGCTCCCCTTAGAACATGTAGTGCAGAAAATGTAGGAAGTTTCTTTCCCCAAGGACACATCCAACATATGTGTCTCTCCTCCGACCATATCCCCAATAAAGATAAGAACATATTCAACATATGGGATCACAATTAAGGTCATGCTAGCTGCCATATGCAATAAAGGAGAAGGACAATGGTCCCTCATGTGCAACTAGCGCAATTTTACTCCTAACTTCCATAGAGCATGATATGACAAATGTTTTCCCCAACACTCGTTTGCTGCCCCATCCTTCTTGCATGCTTGGAGAAGGTGTATGATGGTTGGTGTTAATGAATCACACCATGAAGAGTGAATCATCTCTCCAATATCTCCCAAGGAATGACCAACATCACCACTTTTCATGGCCCAAAGTGGCTCATGAAGCCCATAAGAAAAGGTTCCCCCTCTTGGAGCCAAGACTTGCAAATGGGTGTTAAGAAAATGCAAGTATATAATAAATACACCATGAGGTTCAACAATACAATTTTTATCATACACTTGTTTCAAATCAGTAAGGTAGCTCATGGATGAGCTCCCTCTCACACTCAATGAATAAGGAGGTGGTAATGATAACTCTTCCCAAGAGTTATGTTCCTCCTCAACCAGAAAATGATCCATGCAATTCCTCATATGAGAGTGCACATCCTCTTTGAAGTTCTCCCACATGAATCCATCTAATATAGTATTATATGCTCTAATGAAACCAGTGGGTTTTGAAAGCAGGATCTCATAGGCTGCATTAAGTAGTTTCTCCTTAAGCTTGGAGTCTCTAGCCAAATAGATCTGATCATGGGAATAAATGACTCCCTCAACTACTTTATACCTCCCATCTATCATTTTCCCATAAAGAACCTTACATGTGAAAAGGTCCTTGGAGTATTACATCAAAAGTTGGGAATCCCAATTTGGATCTAGGCTCCCCAACAATGACAGCATTGTAGAAATTTGAAATGCAGCCCCTGCCACAGCATGGCTCTCCTCCTTGACATGCTTGATGTCAAAGTCACATGTGGGAGTACTACCAACTTCATTTTTCTGCCTCCTTTGCTGCTGATCTTTCTCAAGAGAAGATTGAAGTAGATGGAAGTCAACCTCCCCTTGGAAAGTCCCTATCTTCCAAAAATTCCTCAATATAGCCCATGCATGCAAGAGTGTTGATATCCCCTTGTCATGTTCAGAAATCTCCTTTGTTAATGAAAATATCATTGGCTGCGCCAAATATTTTGGAGTTGCCATATGACTTCATGTCCATGCCATCAAAGACTTCTAAATTCTCCTTTTTCAGTGCAAATAACTGAGAGGGAGATAGCAATGTCCAATTCAGAAAATTGTTGATCTCTCTTTTGAACCCATGAAATATTCTCTGCACTGTGTTAGTTTCTCCCAAAGCTCCCTCCTTAGCCAAGTAAGCATATGCTGCCCATAGTTGAGAGAACACTTCTATTTTCCTCCCATCAGGAAGTCTCCCAGGTGGAATTCCTCCATGTAAAGAGACATCAAGGAATAGAGTAGGATGTGTATGTGTGTGGACATATTTGTCCTTGCCTTCCCTGCATAGATCCTCCTGCCTCCTTTGTGCATCAAACTTCTGAAACAGAGAGGGATATATGCTCCTCATCATGTGATGCTTTCCCTCCTCTTTTAATTCTCCTATTTTCAAGATCTCACCATTTGATGGTGATGGCACATGTTGCATATGGATTGTGCCACAATCTCCATATGTGAGATTCTTTGGAACTTCTTGCAAGAGTGCAAGAGTTTCTCTCCTTGGAGCAAGTGCTCCATCTTCCTCTTCATGAGGTCCTAGATGTTCTCTTGGCATGACTGCATTATCATCTTCAGCCTTCTCTCCCATAGTTGAGAATGCCTCATCATCAAAAGGAGATCTTAGATCTTGGTCTTCCTTTAAAGGAGGAATATCCATGTCTTCCTCTTGAAGAGAAAGATCTTCATGCAATGGAGACTTTTCCTTTGGAAAAAAATCATGCAAGTTTCCATCCCCTTGAAATGGAGCTGAATTTAAGGACCCTTCCAATCCATGCAAAAGTTTTGTTTGACTTGGTTTGATAGACTCCATAGAAGGTGTTTCATGAGACCCTTCATCAAACCTTTCTACTAATCTTCTAATGAACCATGCATAAGTATATTTATTTGCATTATTTAAGGAAAAAGACTCAAACAACCACCAAGCATAATCCTTTCCCTCAAGATGCAGCGCTGCTACTTTGATGGCTTCCTTTTCTGAGGCTTGATGTTGTTGCACATAGGTGTCTAGCTCCTTCACCCAAGCCCTAGCTGGAAATTTAGGTGATCCATCAAAATTAGATAAGAATAATCTACTCAAACCATGCTGCTTGCTTCTTCCTTTCTCCTTGACCTTGCAAAACCCTTGGAAGTTCAAGTGATCTTTGAACTCCTTAGATTGAACCTCATACTCCTACAAATAATCACCAAGATTCTCTCTCTTTGGCACATCTCCTTCCTTCTTTTTCTTCTTCATGAAGAAGTGGTTGATAGAGAGTTGTAGATCAGATGATGTGGCTGAATGCTCACACCCAACATATGAATTAGTGAGGCTTGCTTCATGTGAAAATATTAAAATATATGCTTCTCTCTCATTCTTCATTCCCCGGATTTCTTCTTTCAGCTCATTCAAATCTTAAGAAAGAGTTTTAGAGAACTCTCCCCTTTGCAAACTTCCAGTTAAAGGGATAATACCCTTTTATTTTGTGTCTTCAATGTACCCACATGTATTCATCGGTATTTTCTCACCATTAAAAGACATATTGGATTTCAAATAAGCAAAGCACATGTTGTGCCAATATAACTGCTCTGATACCACTGTAATATCCCTAAATGGGAACTGTCAGCGAGGCATGACTGGAAAACGCATTTTCTAAGAATGGCTGCTACAGAATGTGAAATCAACCCTTGGATCCCTTAGATCTGATTATCTAAGACCTAAATCCAAGAGGAGATCAGAAACAAATCAAACTAGGTGGGTTAAACAAATCTCCCACACCTAGTAAGGCTTGAAAACTGCCCAATAAGGGACTGCAACAATACTGCTTAGAAAATAACGCAGTTTCAGAAGAGAAAAGTAGGAGGCCAAATAAATATCCTTCAAAATTATTTATAGTAGCAAAACAGATGTAAAATGAAGTCCATGAGATGCATATCTGAAAATACAAGACAAGTACAAAAGAAATGCCCTCAAAAGAGGTGTTGCAACCACATAAATGACTTAAACTGCCTTGAAAGCATTATTTTATTAGGCTGAAAACTACTGTAGGTTACATATCAGATCTAGAGTATATATGTGCTTAAAAATTCAGATCCATATCAGATCCATGCACTAGAAAGGCTACTCTTTCGGATCCCCTTCGGGTTTTGAGCTTTGCACCAAGGATAAGCAGTAGATATGAGATCTAAGAAAGCAGATCTGTAGAAATATTCAGAAATTATGAATTATTCAGAATTTGAAGATCAGATATGAAATATACAACATATATATCTCCTCCAATGGTTCTCAAAGTGATGGGAAAATCCCCAACACTCAAAAAACAACTCTCCAAATAGTGCACCCAATCACCCTGCAACAACTCCTACAAGAATAACGTAGATCTAGGATAGAAACTGAGCTATAGGGTATATAGAGTTGATGGCCACATGCAAAGATCAAGAATCGAGGCTCCTGCACTCCAATACACTTCCTCCAATAGAGCAGAGGACTCCTCCACTGAAAAAGAGCACTGAAATGTCTTAGATCTGAATAGATCTAATCTCCACTTGTTGTAGCTTGCAAAGAAAACCAAACCCTCACACGATCTGAGTTGTAATTGAAATGAGAATATTGGCCTTCATGCCAGATAGTGGACCTTGCAATACAAACTCTCCCAAGAACTACTCCATGGGAAGAGGAGAAATTCCTAAACAGGACATTCCAATGCTAAACAACATTTGCAATCTAGGCTAAACAGCCACGGAAAGCTATATGGTCTAAACAGACAATATATCAAAACATCATATGATGAATAGCCTTCTCATGCTGCCTTCCCCTTCCTTTTATAATATGAGAGTGTGCAAAACCCTAAACCACTTTCAATGGATTCATCCTTTTCACACAAGAGATCTTCAACTAGAATTACATTGTGCCTCATTGATGAGCACTCCTCCAATATAACGTTGTAGATCTGGTCAAAGTTGACCCAGTCAAGATTATTAACCCTTTTCACAAATAAGGGTGCTTATTTACATAGCGAAGATTTATCCTTTTTCATATTTGGCATTGATTTATTCTTCATTAGGAGTTTGATTAACCTCATTTGTACATTCATTCATCTAAACAGATTTTTAAAGAAAAAATAATATTCATATTAGCTGCATGCTAATTTAGGAATATTACACTTAAGTTTGGGTTTTAAACAATGTAAAAGTGAACTTTTACATTGTTTAATAGATGTAAAGAGAAATGAGGAATAGGGGTGTGCTTCATGAGGGTTTAGGAAAAGGAAAAATGGGTTTTTTAGAGGAAAAAGGCAGTGAATGAGAGTGTGGGTAGGGTAGTGAAAATGAGATCAGTAGGTCCAAAAAATGAAGTCTTTTTGGAGCAGTGAGGTGAAATTTAGAAGGAAAAGAGGGAAAAATTTAGTGAAACAATCTGACTTGGGATAATGAAGGCAATGATATTTCTAAAACTCAAAATATTTCACAGATCTTATTTTTAGAAATCTAGGACCATTATTTAGTCATCTTCAGAATCAACAAAAAATATTGATGACTAACACCACACAGACATAAGTTCAGGCAGATCAATCCTTGTTGTTAACTCTAATAAAAAAATAAGTGAATAAAACTATTTCAAGAAAAAATTATAGTCCCTCTCAGATATTCAGACTGGGTTTCCAATCTGGCCCCTGTAAGAAAGAAGAATGGAGAGATAATATTGTGTGTAGACTTTGGGAACTTGAATCGAGCATCTCCAAAAGATAATTATCCTTTTCCGAAAATGGATTATGTCTTATAAAGGGTGACGAGAGCTGACAGGTTGTCTATGGTTGACGGATTTTCTGGGTATAATTAGGTAGCAGTGGAAAAAGAAGATCAAAGGAAGATTGCTTTCACTACACCCTGCGGCACCTTCATGTACACAAGGATTCCATTTGGCCTTATGAACGTAGGTGAAACATTTCAGAGGGACATGAACATAGCCTTAATTAGTGAGAGGTTTGTAGTTATATATCTCGATGATATAAATGTTTTCTTAGGGTTAGACGATGAACACTCGGAGAATTTGCAACAAAAAAATTCAATAAAGCAGAAATTTTGGTCTGTCATTAATTCCCAAGAAATATTTATTTGCCTTAGAAGAAGGTAAACTATTGGGGCACATAGTTTCTAAACAAGGAGTAAATATTGACCTAGCAAGGGTGGAAGCCATTCAGACTATTCCTTTACCTAGAAGCAAGAAGGATATCTAGAGATTCCTAGGAGAAATAAACTTTTTGAGGAGGTTTCTGCCCAATTATGTTGAGATCGTGAGAAGTATAACAGATATGTTGAAGAAAAATGCAGAAGTGAAGTGGGATAAGGAAGCAAGAGATGGATTTGTTGGAATAAATGAAGCACTACAAGAAGCTCTAGTTATGATTAGTCTAGACTATAAAAAATCCTTTAGGGTATTCTTATTTTCATCCCCAAATATTATTGTTGTTGTGTTGTTGTAGAAAAATGAAGACAAAAAGGAGAAGCTAGTTTCATTTTTCAATAAAGTTCTCAGAGATGCTGAGCTCAAATACAATATTCTGGAGAAACAAGTATATGATCTGGCCAAATAATTGAAAGCCTTCCAAACTTATGTGTTGCAGTCCCAAATAATTGCTTATGTTCCTAATTCTGTTGTGAAATACATGCTGGTCCAAAGTGATATTGAAGGAAAAAGGGGGAAGTGGATAAAAAAAATCCAAGAGTAAGATTTGGACATCAAACCCAACAAGATGTTAAGGGACATGGTTTAGCGAAGTTTTTGACAGAGAAAATTTTTCAAGCCTTGGGAATTAATATGTTGGCACCAGTGGATGGAGATGTTAATGAAGAAGGTCAAAGCAAGTCCAAAACATGTATTCAATACAAATTTTTGTGCTCTGATTGGTAGAAGGATATTGTGCACTACCTGTGTTTCTTTTCCTTTCCAACTTCACTAAATAGAACAAAATACATATTTCTCAAGCTCAAGTCTCAACCATATGTTATCATAGAAGAAAATATTTACTTAAACAATCCTGCTGGTATTTTTCTATTATGTTTGACTGAAGGAGAATCTATTGAAGTCACCGAAAAATATCATGGAAGTCTGTGTGGAGGACATTATAGCTAGAAGGTCACTTCTTATAATATTCTCAAGTCAGGCTTCTATTGGCAAACCCTATTTGCAGATGTTTATAGACTGGTCAGAAGTTGTTAGAAGTATCAATTGTTTGTTGAAAAGAAGAAACTTGCTCCATTACCTCTCATCCCAGTATTTATTGAAGAACCTTTTAGGCAATGCAGATTGGATTTTATTGGAGAGATAAATCCACCATCAAGTGGACAGTTCAAGTGGATTATGACTACCACTTGTTATGCAGAATTATGAATTATAGATAAAAAATTCTTCCCTAGATGTAGTGTTCATCTATAAAAACATGTTAAAGAATTTTCAAATACTTTTCCTAACTGTAAATCAGCACACAGAACATATCAAAGAACTTACTTGGATTCCAAGCGCTTCCCATTCTCCTTCTATCGCTCTTGCTGTAGCTTCAAATATGAGCTAAGTCGCCAAAATATTCTCTACAAAGATGAATACTAAAGAACAAAAGATATCAATAATACATATTTCTATTGAAGTTATTCAGTTAAATCAATAAAACATGAACCATGTGCATCAAATAAGAATTCATAATATGAAACACATGAGCGTATACAAATACATATGTGGGAAAGTAAGAAACAATATTTATTAATGGATAGAAGGGGAGGTTACAACCCACTGATTGATTTAGTGTCACCATCTCCAGCAACATCCCAGCCTCATCACAATGCACATCTCTCCAGCAACATGTCACTCAAATCAATTCCTCAATTGAAATTCCACCAACATTTCTCTACTCAAAGTCTTCCTCTTCAAACACTAAGATCTGTGCTCAATTTATAGAGGAGTTGAAGGTAGTTTTACAATCAATGACTTTATAATAATAGGAAATACATGTTCCCAGTCTCAGAGGTATCAAATGGACACATGGATTTGAAGTTTGACACATGTGAACCCTTCTAGAAGGAAATGGCCAAGTGGAGATTCTAGAACAATGAGAATTTCTCTCCCAATGTGACCAACGCACCCTTGAATATCGAGAAATGCTTTGCAGAGCACCCTTGAGTGGGCTTACTTGCATATGAAATGCACTTAGTCCCTTTAGAGGCAGCGTTGGTGAGCTCTCATATGATATATTATAAACTTAAAATCTTGGAAACCTTTGAAGATGAAAGTCATGGATGATTTGTCTTGTTCTTTATCTTAGGGCATGTAACAACTGAAATGATAGGGGATGATAGACCCTACTCATTGGTCCTAGAGATGATGTCCAATTAACCAGGTCATTGGGAATGGTGCCCAAATTGACCTATAAAAATTTCCCCCTAAAGCATGAAGTCAGAATAATAGTAACAATATTTTGATTGAGATGATTTACACAGTGATGGGCTGGAGATGAAGCGGAGTGGTGACCTGGATCAATGTTACAATACATTACATCATGATATATCCTCTTGATCATAATTGCTAAGGGTAGGCATTCCCATGTTCAACACATAAACAATCTAATAACATGTACATAATTAAAAATGTCATCTACATTGGAATGTTGCCCAATACAGACATGCCTACAGATATAGTCCCATGTTTGGATGACAATATGTATGTAAATTCATCTTACAGATGATGTGTAAAACAATCCTGAAATCGCAGCCCGTATGGCTGAAACTAGATCTGTGTTCTTATCTCGTTCACTCGATCATTCGGGTACAAGTCTAGCCATGAAAATATATGATTTGTAGTCAAGCATGGAAAGACATCATTTTATTACCAGCCAATGATGTGAGATGCTTACAAACGTGAGAGAACCACCATTAATGTCAATGGCCCTCAAGGTACTACGGTACATTTCGTAAGGCGTGAATAGATGATTTGATGTCGAACGCCAAACAAAATATTTCGGTCAAAATTCTAGAAGCGAGGGTCTTGTCGATGTTGTAACAAGCCTCATGGTACTAGAATATAATGTTTCTCAGTGAACTTCTTGGATAATGATTTTTTTTTCGATAGGAATTCACCTTATTGCGAAATGAGAGTTACTGATTTTAGAGACAAAGGTATGACTTGATATAGAAATGTTCAAGGATGACTGTCATGATAATGAAGGCTTATGAGTATTGCAGAAGGATGAGTATTCATTGGATGAATTCTCTTGAACATATCGGCGACACTGAGATGAGTTGGTAGAATTGACCCAAACCCGAAGTGAAGGTATGATTAACCATAGGTATGAATGAACCATCAAGAAGATTACCCAACCAAAACAGTCATGGTGATGGAGTGAAGTGTCATGTTCAAGAGTGACCTGCTACCGTAAAAAGTTCTATTCACTTTCCCAAATTTTCCCTGGTCATTTGTCAACCAGTACCTCTTTATTTTTTAACAAGATTGAGGAGGATAACATATGCTTGATCTATAATTCAACCCTTCGGGCAAATAAAGTATTGCTATTTAATAATTTAACAAGTCTAGTGATGAATGAAACTCAATTCTTTCCATGATCGACAAGCTCATCACTATTTTATGTTTTAACGAGCTTAACAACGGTGATAACCTAGTCCTTTTTCATATTTAGAGAGTTTGAAAAAGAGGACGAAAGAAAACTCAAAAATTATTTTTTCGTAAAGTTGTCGCTCAGATCCAAAAAAGTGTAAAATAATATCTGAGAGAACCTCTTTAGTCATGTTTGACCAAGGTATTCCTTTTTCGCAAATAATCTATCTCAATCCGGAAAAGGGTTAAACTTATACTGAGTATATGTCAATTCATTTACTTTTACGAGCTCGAAAAGACAAGTGCTCGGCAATATTTTCACATTATCGGAGTTTGAAAAGAGCTGAAAGAAGACTCTATGGGTTCCTTTTTCGCTGTTATTGAAGCTCGAAAAAGAAATAAAAGTGTGCTTCAAATCCTTTTTCGTTTTTAACAAATCTCGAAAAATAAGGAGAAAAAATATGCTTTGCGGTCAAATCATTCTTGAAATAAATCTGCATGACTAATCTATTCGTTAGTTGTAAGACCTGTTCAGAATAACATCAAATGGATTAAAAATACATGTTTCATGATAAAAAAACATAATAAAACCATATTCATAGAAATAAATACAATTTGAAAACAATTAAATGACTATTAAAAAGTGTTTTACTAATCATTTTCACCATTCCATAGTTACCATTTTCATTTTGGAGCTCTAAACCTGATTTTTCCCTCAAACTTTAGCTACTAATTGCGATCGTTTATATGGATGAATTTCATTTCCATTTGATCCAGGTTAGTGATATGAACCCTCTCTTTCATTCAGTAATCATTTCATTTCCAATTTATGCAAATTTTTAGGGCTTTGGGGACCCTAGGGTAAATTATGCTCCCAAAGAGGGAAACACACCCTTAGACATCGAAAAATGTGTTGCATAACAGCTAAATTAAAGGCTACTTGCATACACAATGCACCATCTCTTGCTAGAGCCTGCATTGGGCGCAATCTACATTTTTTTTTTTTGCATTCTGCCAAAAATTTGCCCAATTTTTTGCATTGAATGGAATCTTATGGTTCTTGTGGTTGCATTTCAGGTTTTCATTGGATTACAAGGACGATTACATGGAGGGAAAGAGGGCATGAAGAACAAGATATGATTTCTCTAAATGATTTGGGCATAGTAAGATCCCTAATATATTGTGGAATATTAAAGTAATTCAAGTTGTCAGGGATGAGGCAACAAATAGAACTTTGGGAGTTATCAGTTCGAGCATGGGATCCAGCTATTAAGGCATTTCATATTAAAAACCAAGTGGATCCTATAACAGTTTACGATGTATACTTTCTTATAGGTTTTTTGAGGAGAGGCTTTCCTATTTCGCTCTTAGGGTCTATTGTTGGAGGAGAGACTGTGAGAGATTATGTTTTGCAACATTGTTATCCAGGGGCAGAGCCAAGAAAATATGGAAAGATAAATATTCAGGATGTTAGAGATTTTCCTTTGAGAACTATCCTTTTCATGATTGCAAAACTTGCTGGCACCATTACACTACATGTAGAGAATAGATTGTATATGCAGTACGTCCTAGAGTGTATGGAGCCAATAGTCTTCAACTGGTATGAAGCTGTACTTTCTCAGATAAAGGAACAAATGAAAAAAGTAAAGGGAGGAAGGAAGAAGAACATTAGTTATGGTTCGATCCTCATATCCTTTGGCTTAGAATAGATTCCACTGATTCAGCCATAGCATGTGACACTGGATGTGTCTAATCCTAGAGATCCATTGATGTAGAGATGGGTAGAACTAATGGGTAGGCATGCAGGCCAATTTACCATTGTGTTCTCGACTATGTTCTTTTCCTGGTTTCGGTGACATATTGTCACCATCGATGAGTATGCATATGTAGGCATTGATTTCCGAGGAGATCCAGATTTAGCTTTACTAGAAGGTGCTCAGTGGGGTGCAATGAGTAAGAATGTTTTGACCATGTTTTTCATTTTCCTAAGGTTTATACAATGTTTTTGTATTTTTGATGTTTTCCCAAGACTAAAATAAATTTTTGATGTGATGCATATGTTGGTCAAGTTCAACCGATGGAGGTACCTGAGCGTGTAGCAGATGAGCCAGCAGAGAGGGTTGTCGAGAGAGCAGTCATTCAGGATCTTGATATGGCTGAGACTCTGGCTGAGCTTCGAAAGCACATAGATGGGTTTACCTTTGGGATTCTGGATTGCTGGATTGAAGAGTTACCCATGCGACTGCAGCATCACACTATAGGTGTTCCTAAGCATTGAATGTGGTTGCTATGTAGGATAGTTGGATCTATAGCATGTTACCACGAGCACCACTATTTTACTTTCGACATTTTGCATACATGTTGAGGTCAGATGACCAATGTGTCTTGGGCACAAACTTTTGTAAAAACCTATAACTATCTATCTATTTGATTTCAGTGTTTTTCTTGTGCAATCCTATTCAATGATGTGAATTTTTTCTTTACATGTGTTGCAAATATCTGTCTAAAACTTGATTAGCTAAAGAATCAGTCAATGTGTTCAAATTTCTAGAAATGTGTCAGTGTTGAATAAAATAAAAATGTCTTTCCAAAAGTCAAACTCTTAGGAACAATCTATGCAGTGTTGGATTTCGAATAGTATAAACATTAGCAAGTTGTAATACCACAAGTTGTGAGTCTAACCTTATGATAATGTGGTTAATACCAAATGAAATGGAATCAAAGAGAATTTTGATCAACGCGCTATACTCAGCGATACTGTTCGTCGATATACCAATACAAATCCCTTGAAAAATCACTAACTCGTCGTTCAGAGCAAAAATGGCCCACGCTGCAGAGGATAGATTCTGCATACTACGACTAGCACCATCAGCGTATCCAAAAAATGGTTCCGAAGATTCAGACTCTGCGATGAAATGTAAAGTGGATTACTAACATCAAGAAAACTCTAAAAACAAACTAAGACAATGAATGAAAATCAACAACATATATATATACAATATAATACAAAAAATTACTACGCTCATGATTAAGCATAGTAACGTTTTAGATACAACCCATTTCTGGGTTGTGCCAACGGAATTCCATCGTAATCAACTAACTCATAGGCACCCTTAGCAAGAACTATTTTGACAATATAGGGGCCATGCCATAATGGCTCAAATTTACCTGTACCTATTACATTAGCTTCTTGATGATAAATTAGGACCAAGTCACCCTCAGAGAAAATGCAAGGCTGGACATTTTTGTTGTTTTGTACCTTTATATGTCTCTTATGTGTTCCGTTGGCCAATTGGGCTTCACAACGCATTTCATCAAGATGGATGAGGTTAAAAATATGTGATTATTCTTTTGAGGTGTTAGGTAACAAGTTGATTGCGATTTTTAATGATGGTATTTCACATTGGATTGGCAAGATAGCTTCCAGACCATACACCAATTGAAATGGAGTAAATCCGGTTGCATTTCTCACCGAAGTTCGGTACGCCCACTGTTGGGTGTGGAGCCTGATTATCTTATTTATTTTGTATCACAGCATTGGACCCCTGTACCTTAATGGGGGCGGCAACGCCGCCCGTAATTAAATGTTGCCTGGGGGATCCAGATGGGTGGTTGCAACTTTATGGAGCCCCCCCCTAGTGGGGGGTTTCAAGGGCAGTGCCCCCGAGGCTAAAAACAGATGTAAAATTTCCTTGTAAAAGTATAGTAATTTATAGTCAATTTGGGCCATTCATTAGGTGGATGATCCAACGGTAGAATTTATGTTTCGTTTAGGGTTTTTTTCCCTAGAAGGCAACCCCTCGCTTTGTATGAGGGTATTGTATTGTGGCTCTGGATCAGATGTATTCTCAGAGTGAGAATTAGATAGGGATACTGTGAGAGAGAATAGAGGATATTACATCGGATCTAGTGTAGGTTGTGTCTCTTCATTTTGCTCGATAATAGAAAGGAAGGACTGGCTATTTGGGGTGGATGTAGCCCAAACTAGGTGAACCATGTATATCTGTGTCTCTCTAGTTTTATGTGTTTTGTGTGCTTGTGTTTTTTTCATATTTTATGTGTTGCATTGCTCTGTTATATATAATATTATAAAAACTGGTATCAGAGTTGAAGGCCTATTTCGCTGATAAAATTGTAGGAAAGAAGGGTTCCTGGTTCAAGTGGGAGCAATGGCGGAAGATGGTAAATTTAGGGTCAAGAAATTTAACAACCAAAAATTCCCACTGTGGAAGATGCAGATGGAAGATTATCTGTATCAGAAAGATCTGTACCTACCATTGAGTGGAAAAAAGAAGAAGGCAACAACTATGACAGACGCAGAATGGGATATTCTTGATAGAAAGGCACTCGGAACAATACGGTTGTGCCTTGCGGCATCGGTAGCCTTCAATATTTTGAAGGAAACAACAACAGAGGGTTTGATTAAGGCATTGGTGAAGCTATATGAAAAACCCTCGGCCTCAAACAAGGTATTTCTTATGAAACGTTTATTTAATATGAAGATGTTGGAAGGTGGATCTGTTGCAGACCATTTAAATGATTTTAATACAGTTACCAGTCAGTTAAGTTCTTTTGGGGTAAAATTTGATGATGAAGTTAGAGCTCTGTTATTTTTGTGCTCATTGCTAGAAAGTTGGAATGGTTTAGTTATGGCCATTAGTAACTCTGTCTCTGGATCTAGTACTTTAAATTTTGATGATGTTGTCGGTGCTATCCTTAGCGAGGAAATGCGACGGAAAAGCTCCGGTGAGACATCGGGTAATGCTTTGAGTGCAGAGTCTAGGGGAAGAATAATGGAAAGAGGAAAGAGCTCGGGATATCGCAGTAAATCAAGGAAAGGTAGATCCAAGTCTAGATCGGGGATAGTGTGCTGGAATTGCGGAAAGAAAGGACACCTAAAGAAAGACTGTAGATCTCGGAAGGGAAAAGAAGGAGACACACAGCAAGAAAACAATCATGAAGCAAATGTGACAGGTGATGTGTTAAAAGATGCTTTGATTCTTTCTTTCGAAAATGTTATTGATTCTTGGGTTGTAGATTCAGGGGCTTCATTCCATGCCACACCTGATAAGAAATATTTTCATGACTATGTTCAAGGAGATTTTGGACAAGTTAGTTTGGGTGATGATAAACCCTGTAAAATTGTTGGAATGGGTAAGGTTCTTGTAAAACAACAGAATGGAAACCAATGGCTATTAAAGGAGGTAAGGCATGTTCCAGATCTAAAGAAAAATATGATTTCAACAGGGTATTTAGGCAGTGAAGGTTGTGTGACAACTTTCACAGATAAAACTTGGAAGGTCACCAAAGGAGCCCTCGTAATAGCAAAAGGAGAAAAGTTTGGTACATTGTATTTATGCAATGGTATTTATAACTCTGTTAATGCTTGAACTTCCAAAGGAGAAGATGCAACATTATGGCATCATAGGCTCAGACACATGAGTGAGAAGGGGATGAAGATTCTTCACTCAAGAAATTTGTTTCCAGGTTTGAAGAATGTTGATATGGATTTCTATGAGAATTTCATTTATGGAAAACAGAAGAGAGTCAGATTTCTCAGAGTTATAAAAGAAAAGAAGAGAGAAAAATTAGAGCTTGTGCATACAAATGTATGGGGACCTATGTAGAAATTTGCTGAATAATGATTAATTATCCACCGAGACTATCATGATCACATATCAATTCTAATTCATATGCAACACATAATCTCTTCCACTCAGATCATCAAACATGCGGAAATAAAACAAGCGATAACACATCAAATCATCATACACATTAACACAGTATGTATGGGGAAAGCTTATAGCTGAAAACCCCACAGCTATTGTGTATATTATAATGGAGAAATCATGTAACAAACTCAGTACAATACTCCTCACAAGTACTCGGTACTTTCTCATGAAGTTACACACAAACTAGCTCAGTTTTGAACAGGTTACTGGTTCAAAACTCACCGCCAATTGCCTTGCCTCTATTGTGCAATCCAGGCCTGTCTATATAGAGATCCAAGGTTCGAATCTCCTTGGCTTGACAACGCAATCATCATGGGCAATTCCTCCAAGTGTGGTGCAAATCTCATGCACAACTGATGTCGCCACCGATAGCTAACTCCACCCTTTCATCTACCTCTTTCACTGGTCTCCACTGAACTGTCCATGCACTGTAGTGAACTGATGTGTTCTTGAGTTGAATAATGAGTTACTAATTAATGAATTAAATAATATTTAATTCACTCCACTCATAAATAGTTGATTAGCTAGTTAAACTAATCTCAACCAGTTCAACTAAATTAAACCGAACACAACTCCACTAGCTGTCTCATTAACTCCACCAAACTTCTGCCACTGAAGTCCTAACTGAATTCAACCATGCATGTGCTCACCAAAACCTAGGAATAGCATAATTCCTCTGTCAGATGCATGAGCCACTTCCAAGGCTGGAACTGAAGTGCTCCAAGAGAGTAAACTGAAGTTTAGAGTCCAAATATTATTAAGGGTAAATAATATTTGACTTCCCTATTTTAAGGAGAGGCAGTCTAAAAATAGACTTCGACCTATAGGTCCAAAAAATAGAGGTCCATCTATTTTTACCAACATTACCAATACTCCAAGAATAACATACTGCAATCCCCGGACCATGCTCCATATGTCTAAAAATAGACATAGTCTAAAAATAGATTTTTGCGCCAGAATTTGCCTGCGGGCCCACTTAGTGAAGGCGACTTCATTTCACTAAGCTCCATCATCTTGCTGCATTTTCAACACTCCCTCTCAGCAAGATATGGATTATCTGAAACCCCTATCCTGCCTCTGTGGAATTCGAACTTGCTCCTGGTGAGCACCTTCGTCAAGATGTCGGCATCCTGATCCCCCGTGGGAACATATGAAAGCATCATGATTCTCCGCTGAACACAATCTCTGATATGATGGTACCTGATGTCGATGTGTTTGGATCTATCATGAAATACTGGATTAGCCGAGAGTTTAATGCAACTCTGGTTATCACAGTAGATCACTGTAGGCTCCAAATGCAACCTGAACAATCCTGCGAGGATCTTCCCCATCCAAATAGCCTCGCATGTAGCCAAGCTAGCTGCCATGTACTCGGCCTCTGCTGAAATGAGTGCCACGGATCTCTACTTCCTGCTGTACTAGGAAACTGTTGTTGACCCAATGCTGAAAACTCCTCCAGAAGTGCTCTTCCGGTCCGTTGGACTCCCTACCCAATCTGCATCAGTGAAGCCAGAAAGCTTCGATCCATCCTCCTGTCTGTACCATAGAACATATCCTGATGTGCCTCTAATATAGCGCAATACATGCTTGCCTGCCTTCCAAAAGAGCTTGGTAGGCTTAACCATAGCTTGCGAAAGCTGGTTAACAGCATAGCATATATTGGGTCGTGTATTGATCAATTCCACCAATAGCCGACAATAAAGCCTTTTTTTCGGAGGGAAAATTTTGTAATACCTCAAGAGCAGACATAGCTGAAGGGGATTGAGCCAAATCTTCAACTATATTATAATTTTGTGTAGATCTTCCTCAAGGATTATATGTCGATTTATGAATTACTCCCTTTGGTGGCTTGATTGTCAATTCAGGAATAGCAGTAGGAGGTACTGATTCTATATATGGATTCATTGTCGAGGTAGTAGGTTGATCAGTGGCCGTACTACCATAATATTTATTTTTCATTAACACCAAAATATCTATTGAATGTTTTGTGACAGATAACATCAACACTTGGGAACTAGGAGTTGGATCCGCAACAACCATATTTGTGTCTAGATTTGGAAATGGGTCTGTCAACACAGCTGACTCATTGGAAGCCTTGATGATTTTTGAGACTTCAGTGCGGTGAGGACAATCCCTAATAAAGTATTCCTCATTACAGATTATGCATTGATTAATTGGCGACTCCGCTGGGGAGAATTTTCTCTTAGATCTAGGTGACTTAGCCTCTGATTTGCTTTGTTTATCCACCTAGTAGTTGTTACACACAAATATTAAAAATTTTCAAAGACAAATTTGCAAATACAATGAGTTAAACAGTAGTATTTTTCCTTATACATTGCACCCAACTCACCCTTAGACAGGACACAGTGCTTTTCATAGCACTGTCTCCCTTTCAGGCCTGTGTTACAGAGCACTGTCTCCCCTTGGAGACTGCGTTGACTCCTAAAACCACCCAAATTCCTTTGAATGTGCCTTTGAAATTTGCTTCAGTTTGTTTTCTGCTGTGTTTTGAAAAGTTTGATCCTCATATTGACCAGTAACTCTATATACTTCTTCCTCCTTTGACTGAAAATTTGTTCAGTGTTTGCTTCAAAACATTTTTCTTTGTCATTGACAAGTTGATGTCAAATTATTTGTTGTTTTCCTGTGATTTGGCAGATTGGCATACCAAGTGATAAGGCAACATCAAAACCAGTGTTTAGAGCTCTAGGATCTAGCCTTCCTAGTCTCAGAAAGGGATCTCTCAATTGTTTGCAAAGATGTGAGCTTGTTTTCTTTTAAAGGTTGATCTTAGGCTAGTTATGAAGCATGGATTTGTTTGATTGTTTGGTTGGACATGATGATCTAGGAAGCATATATAGAAAATGGAAATATATAATTCATTGGGAAATGGAGTCAAATGGAAGTTGTGACAAGGTTGTAAAGGGATCAGGGGTATTAATGGGAAAATCTAACTTTTCCAGTGGATCTACAAAGTATTTCAGGTGAAATGAAATGGACACGAAAGGTTTAGAATGAAAAGTAGAACTAAGGTAAATTAAGAATCCTTAATTATATGCACTTCTCAACAAAGGGACTTAAAAAATTATTTGAACATGAAGAGGCATTCCATAGACACAGCTAACCATAAATTATGGAAACCACACTTCAGCAAATAATAATTCCAAGACAAACTTCTCCAATGAAATATAGAAGGTGAGAAACTCATTTAAATTCTAGTGATTTCACCTTCAAGGATAAGAAAACATTCAAGATTCACAAATAAATACCTTCATAGAAGAGGGAAATTCTAGACATCTTTGATTACAGTTATAAAGACCTTAAAAACAATTATTTAAGCAAGTACAAAGGGTATGATCGGAACAAAACCTCTTTGGCAGACTTTAAACAATGGTACTTTAAAGGGAGACTTCGGAAATAGTTTTTAAGTGGCAACAAGTAAGCAGGGAAAACCATAAACCATTCTTGAGACCAACCGTATTGAACTATTTAAGAAATAAACAAGCATAAGGGTCCCAGAGAGCAATTAAGAATTCTCTAGAATATCTTAGCAGAAGAAAACATAAAGACAGTGAAGAGTAAACAGAACTAAGGTGCTTTCAAACGACATTTCTTAGCCTAAACGTTTTACTCTACTACAACAGAGAATGGTGAAACATGATGGAACAGGAAATAACAATGATAGATTTAAGAATACTTCACTAACAGCCAAGATCAAGGATCCAATGATAGGGATTTCTCCATCAACAAATAGGTCAAAACATCCACAAGTTCCGGAACATCAATTTTCTTTTAACTTCAGCAGAACTATGTATTACTTCGAAGAGTCACCAAATGCGAACAATACAATGAGTTTGAATGCAGTATGTATGCTGCAAATGAGGAGGTGGAGCTGATATAGGGTTCAAGTGTTATTAATTACTGAGTAAATGTATTCCTAGCCTTGAAAACCATGCAAGGCATAAGGTAGGAGGATGTTCAACTACTCCTCTGCTTTAATAACTCTGTCTTAATTTCTGAGGGGTAGATAGGAGAAGAAATTGACTTTTAAGGGTCTATCCTATCTTTACAATAACTATCTTGACAGTTTTTAAGATATTTCTAGCTGGGTAATAACTGTTGATTGACTTTGTGGATAGAAAGTAGGCCCAATGTGTTAGTTAGATATTTTTTAGTGAATAATTGCTTCCCTTTGATGTATTCGAGGCTTTTTAGGCCTAACTTTCCTTAATTTAATCATTTAAACTGTATTTATGTCCTGATTTTTCTTTTGGCCTTCATAATTCATCATGTTGTCATTATTACTTTACTGTTTTCTTTAAACCTCTGTTCATTTATCCTTAAATCTATTATTATCCTTTAATCATCCTTTAAGCCTTTAATCTATGTTTCTTTGGTCTTCACTGACTTTCTTTGATTCGTTTGTGTATAGGTCTTCTGCCGTTGCACTGGAGGGTTTTGCTAGAGTAATCGATGTCCATGATGCATCGATTAAACATGGATATTCAACCCTTTATGTCCTTTTTCTGTGATATCAAGCCTCAGAGGATCGTCACCCTCGGCTTTTAATCACTTTCCTTGATTGTAGGATGGCCTTTTCGTTTAACCACCATGAAACCTGCACAAACCAAACAAATGTTATGAAAACCTGTGAATATTGGGTTTAACTGCTTTAGAGGGTTACAGAGGGTTCGGGAGAAGTTGTAGAGGAAGGATATATTTGTAGGAAGGAGGTTCGAAGATGAAACCCTGGGGAATAGGTTTTAATTTTAAATAATGGCGCAGAAAACAGAAGGCGGTTTTGCGAAAACCACAAGCGGTTTTCACGCAGAATTTTGGTGGTAAATGGTTTTTCCACAAACGAACGTGATATGTTTAAGAGGATGATGAATTTCCCTACCAAAAACACCATTTTTGCATGGAAGTTGCACATTGGGAGGGTTTCAGAAGATCGGGCGTGAAACTTAATGAGGACCGTCAGATTTGCAGGCTATAGATCGATGGTTGTGAATTAGCGGGATGGTCAAAGAGATGCGTGGGAGGAATGGCGGTGGGACTTGATGGTAACGTCAGAAATTTTTTCGTGGAGCAACAGTGCTAATGGGCAAGGTTAGAGGGTGAAAATGAGTGATGATCGTTGGATGACAAGGATCAACAGTTGAGGTTTGTTGAGAAGACAGTATAGTCGGGAGGAAAAATAAAATAAGAAGTAACGGGGGGTGGAGGTAAGGTGTTTATCCCATGGTCTCGGAGAATATGTCATATGGAAAAGAGGAGAGGGCTTAAGCCCAAAAAAGGGCTTAAAGCCTAATTTCTAAAATGGGCGGAAACATAGGCCAAAAGAGGGGTTTTTAAAACCTTTTGGAGGCTTCCGATAGGTTAGAAAAGGTAGTTTTTTAACCAAAAAAAGGTGTTTTATGGTTTAAGGGGGCTTTTAGAAGAAATGCAGAGTTAATGAAGGGGAAAAGGACTATTTTCAAAGGAAAATGGACTGATAAAAAAAGAAATAGGAATGGTAGAATGGGGGAATGAAATGGAGGTAAAAAAAAATGGGGTAAGTAGGCTGAAACAGGCTTCTTTTTGAAATAGAGGGGTGATATTTTATAAGGCGTAGATGAAGATTTAGTGAACTGATAGACTTTAGGATGATGAAGGGAGTGAGATTTCTAGAATTTACAATGTTTCTGCAAATATTGTTTCTAGAAATCTAAGTATTTCAACTTAGTCATCTTTGGGTAAAAACAAAATTATGGATGACTAACAGTGGCTCCACTTGGGGAGGGTAGCTATCTGTTCAAGATGTCTAGAACTTCAGTAGATCAGTGCCTCATTCATAGGGAAAATTTCTTCTTTTTACTTGCTGATATTTTTTGAAAAAAAAGATAACTTCTTGAAAATCTGCAATCTGTAATTTCTTCAAACAACATCTGTACCTACCCAATCCTACTTGTCCTAGCATTTTTCTTCTTTTTGAGTGAACTTGAACTGGAAAACTCTTTTGACATCAAAATTTTATTCTTTATTGAAAGAAAAAACTACTCTACACTACCCTTATATCTTCCATGAGTTCAGATTAGACAATTGAACTCAAAAATTCTCTACTTAATCTACTATCTGTCAAGATTAAACTGTTTGACCGATCTGCATTCTCTATATTCTAAAACAGAAATTCAAAACATAGTCAAATCAAGATTAAATAGTCTGATTTGCTATAGTTCCTATGTCTTTTTGTACAAGCTACACATGGACTTTATTTGCAGAAAATTAAAACAAAATTGTGAAGGCTTAAGATCTGAAAATTTTAAATATCCTTCTTCCCTTTTTCAGCTCTGATTTTGATCTTTTTGAGAGCTATTTTTCCTTTTCCTTTCTTGGTTCAGATTTTGAGTTTTTTTGAACCATTTCTTCTTCTATCCTAATCTATTCTACTGATAAGTCAAGTCTGAAATAATCTTATCAATTAGGGCTTCTACTAACTTATCAACATAAATTTAAAGTTTGTTCAACCATGATTAGGCTATATGACTGAACAATATATCATTTTTAATCAGCAGTGGCACTCATATTTGCTCACTTTCAGAAAATTCTCTTTTTTGGGTATGGGTTGTACCTCTTTTGAATCTGCCCTCTTTTCTTTTTCTTTTATTTTATTGTTTTTTTGTTTTTCATGATTTCTTTTCAAATGGATTATGTACAATGAATAAAAAACCTTGAAGCTAAGACTCTTGACAGAAGTAGTGCTTGAGTATCCTGCCATTGACAGGACCTCCAAAAATATTTTCTCCATTCAACTCTTGCAGAAAGAATGCATTACTACCCCTAATGGAATGAATGATATAGGGCCCTTTCCATAGATTCTCAAACTTATCATGTTTTCCCTTTTCTTCCCTTCTAGAATTCCACTTTAGAACAATATTTCAAACTTGGAATTATTTTCTTTAGCCCTTTTGTCAAATAATTTATTGATTCTTTCTTGGACTGTTTGTGTTCTCTTATACACTTCCTCTCTGGACTTCTGTAAATGAATGGTCTAATTTATACTTCTCTACATATCATTCTCTTCAGTTTGTACTTCTTGAAGGAGTTTCATGACTAGAACTCTTCAAGATGTTGGGAAGATTTCATCCATTCCTGTTGGACGGATCAGTCGTTCTTGCGGACAAGACATACCTCCCAAGTGTCCTACGGACAGCTAGCAACAAACGGAGAATTAAATCTATATTTCTCTAGATATATTGCGATTCATAATCAAATGTTATAAAGGTTTGATGATCTTACCTTTGATCCAACACTTGTTTGTAGTAGTCATCCTTCAGTCTCCCAAAAGAGTTGCCTTCGAAGATATGCAATCACAAACAAATAAACATCAAATAGCCCCTGCATATGATATATTCATAAATCATATCTATTATGGTGATCAAGGAATCCATAAAGTAAGCCAATCAATTGACAGCTTATTGAGAAAAACAGACTTATTTGTATTAACTTAAATAAGAAGAGCCTTACAACCGTGTCCACCTTGATGTCATACAGGCCTTCCTGCGGTCCAAAATAGACATTTCCTTTACTCTGAAAATCCTTGCACTCTTCCAACAGAGATACATATAGGTATGTAATATTTCCCGCATAAAATCTCAGCTAAAAGGGTCTGAGTTTCAACAGCACTTCGACTCCAATAATAATAAAAACTTCAACTCATCAATTGTAACCCCTTGAGGCTACCCTATACCTCTTTTTATAGTGAAAGAGAGGAGGTCATAGTTCCAAACAAGAAGGGATATAATCCTCCTTCAAAGGGATTGGCTCCTTACATCAAGGGGTTAGCTCCTTAATGGATGGGATGCATGAACCTAAAAAGAGCAGACTTTCCACTGTAGGAATGTTTCTAGAAGATTCCAAAAATGACTCAAACTGAGCTTCTATATTTTACTTGTGCATTTTTTTACCTTTTACAGGGCTCCACACTTTTAATGAAGAAAAAGTGCAGTATGTGCCATATTTTTCCTTTACAAAAGGTGCGGTACCGCAGGTAAAGCTAAGAGAAGGTGCGGTACAAGTGTTTTAAGGAATTTTATGAGCTTTCTCTTATTTTCAAGGCTTGATATTAGGAACTGATGTGTTTATACTTGCAAGGGAGAAATGTATGAGTGATAATGAGCTCATATGGACAACAAAACGTCAAGGTGACAATTTTCAGTGTATCAGATTGCCCCCTAAAGTGCAAAGTCTGTAATAGATGAAAAGTGAGTCTGTAATGTATGAAGAGTGAATTAATTTATCATTTCAAGGATCAGCCTGTGGACACCCCAGTCGAAACCTGTAAAAACGTTCAATGCAAAATTTATATATGTATATATATCATCGCTGAGGTAGGCATTCCCATACTCAGATCAAAAACTAACTAAACTTGTTCTGATACAGAAATGATTTTAATATTACATCAATAGTGTAGGCACAGCATGGGCGCAACCATATGTAATGAATAGTCTACTGCATAATGAATAATAAAACTCCTCGCATCCTGGATGGTGGAAACTAGATCTAGGGTCTTGATTTCTGCTTCCCGAACTAGTACGATTCTATCCATGCGATTAAATGTGTTGAAGTTGAACATGGTAGAACCCACTTGATTACCAGTCAATGATGTGAATTGTTAACAAGTGTGAGAGAAACCACCAATAATGACAATGGCTCTCAAAGTACTCAGTACAATCCATGAAATGTGAATAAGTGATCTGAAGTCGAACATTTCACAGAATCATTCGATCAAAGGTCAATGATGCAACCTGTCATCGAAGGCGAGAAACCTACCATTAAGGCATGCAGATTCAAAGGTACTGATGGATTCTAGATCAAATTCCTAGATGATGAACTATTGTCGATAGAAAGTGATCCATCGTAAGCAAGCTCACGACATGAAACCATAGATCAAGTTTTGAAGAATTTTTTTGCAAGGACTGACTCAGGGATAGTCAACGCGAATGGAGACAAATGTTTGCAAATGAATGGTTTGTTTGACTGTCCTCTTGAACACATAATGAAATTGCAGATGGTTTGGTGACAGTTGCCTTGAGCTAATACCTAGAAACCGGCTGAAGAGCTTCAATGTGGTTTGATTAACTGATAGGCAAAGGATTTCCCAACCCAGGTAGAAGTGTGACAAAAAGTTTCATGTTCAAGAGTGGTGTAATGATTTTATAAATCAAAGTGTAATAAATGAATCTGTTTTCTCTCTTTTCCCCCACCATTTCTGGCAAGTACCTCTTTATTTTTTGACAAGCTTGAGGAGGATAACATTTTCTTGTTTATAAGCTCATCCTTCGGATGAGTCCAACTTATTTTAAAATCGAACCCTAAGAAGGAGTGGGTTGTTCCTGTTTGTAATAGACAGGTCCTTTACTGTTAAATTTTAACTAGTCCAGTATAGGAGAAACTTGGTGTTTTTCATTTTTAGGGAGCTAGAAGAAAAAGCTTAAGAAAACTCCATGGGTGTACTTTTTCTTAAATTTAGTCTCTCAGGCCCAAAAAAGGATAAAATAATGCAAGAGAGAACTCTATTGACCATGATTAGTCAACTTATACCTTTTTTGTAAATAGTCCATTTCAGTCCGGAAAAGGGGTAAACTTATACTGAAGGGAAGACCATTCATTTCCTTTAATGAGTTCGAATAGTCAAGTACTCGTCAATATTTTCATTTTTATAGATTTTGAAAAGGGCTTAAAAGAGGACTCCAAGGTTTCACTTTTTCGTAAATTTTAAAGAGCTCGAAAAAGTGATAAAAGTATACTCTTATGGCCGACTTTCAATTTAATTAATGAGCAGGAAAAGATGGAAAGAACTCGGCATTTTCATGTGTTTTACGAGAATGAAAGATAGCAAAATAATCTCAGGATTTTCATGAGTTTAACGAGTCTTGAAAATAATAACCAAAATGGACTCAAGATAGGTTTCATTTTTATACAAGCTTGAAACATAGGAAAAATTATGCTTGAAATAGGGGTTTGTTTCATTTTTACACAAGCTTGAAACAGAGAAAAATGTTCTTGAGATTGGTTTTTTTCATTTTTACACAAGCTTGGAACAAAGGAAAAATCATGCCTGAGATAAATTTTTAATGCCCCCCAAGCGTAACTACTAGAGCGCATACCCCCCCAACTTCATTTCATTCAACTAAATAGACTACTCTAATTAATAGCTGAATGGAATGAACGTTCATTTACGAGATCATATGAAAGACCCGACCTAAAACTGTAAGAAAATTATGCAAAAACTGAAATAACTAACCTAAATATATGACTTAACATTTACGAGATCTAATCAAAGACTTGACTCAATTAGGGGAGGATTTGTTTCATTTTTTAACGAGCTTGACACAGGAAAAGAACTATGCTCATGGCAACGTGTTTCATTTTTTAACGAGGTTGACACAGTAACAGGAACTATGCTCACCTACATGTTTCATTTTTTAACGAGGTTGACATAGTAAAAGAACTATCCTCAAATCTACTCTCTAAAATATACCTATATAATCTACTGATTCATTTTTTAATGAGGTTGACATAGGAAAAGAACTGTCCTCATGGCCCACTAATTCATTTTTTAATGAGGCTGACACAATAAAAGGAACTTTCCTCTTGATCCACTGATTCATTTTTAACGAGGTTGACACAATAAAAGGAACTTTCCTCATACCTGATTCATTTTTTTATGAGGTTGACTCAGTAACAGGAACTATCCTCAGAAACTACTTATTTCTAATCTATCAATCTACTCTCTACAATCTACCTACTGATTCATTTTTTAATGAGGTTGACATAGGAAAAGAATTGTCCTCATACCTGATTCATTTTTTAACGAGGTTGACTCAGTAACAGGAACTATCCTCTGACCAACTGATTCATTTTTTAACAAGGTTGGCTCAGTAACAGGAACTATCCTTTGACCAACTGATTCATTTTTTACCGAGGTTGATATAGTAAAAGGAACTATCCTCATAAGAATATGTTTCATTTTTTAACGAGGTTGACATAGGAAAATAACTTTCCTCTTGGAAGCTTGTTTCATTTTTTTTCAATGAGCTTGACACAAGAAAAGGAACTATGCTCTTGACTAACTGATTCAGTTTTTAATTAGGTTGACACAGCAAAAGGAACTATCCTCACCAGTGACCTTGTCATGGCTTCCAACTAGAAGAAAGACATGTCAAGGGACACTCTTCGATGATGGCTTCGAAAAGGTATTCATCAGATGGAAGAACAATTCTTTGGAAGGAACACATGTCAAGGGACTCAAAAGGGATAAGAAAATTGTGTTCAAATAATCCTATAGAGTTTTCCATGTTAATTACCGGGTCTAAGTCAAAGGAAGTCGAGAAAACAATGAGAGGCTCGCTTGCATCGGTAACTGAAAACATGGGACTGGTTGCCACATAATTAACTCGCGGCGGGGTAGATACCACTTTAGTAGAAGGAAATTTTAGGGGTGTTCGATTATTGGTAGTCGAATCAAGACTAGTGAACGAAAGCTAGTCTACAGTCACAATATTTCCATTGTGAGGGAAGGACATCACGCGAAAGAGTGTCAATACGAAAACTGTCATTGCATAGACATAATCTCTCCCAAGGAGTAAATTGAAATCCAAGGGGCCTCGAACTACCATAAGATCAATACAAACAGTTTTACCTTCCAAAGTAATAGAAGACTTAGGAAGGATCCCTAAAGGTTCACTAATGGTTTTGTTAAAAGCTTTCAGATTTTGCGTAACAAGCACGAGCTGAGGGGAACTCAAAGCTTTCCAAGCAGTTGAGGATAAAATACTAACAGAAGAACCTTCATCTACATGTGTGCGACGTATGTTCATACCACCATCCTTCACAATGATTTGGAAAGGGATGGAGGAAGGAAGACGAGGTTCTATCAGTCTATTCCAATCGAAGGAAAATACCTCAGTACTTGGAGGGGGTTCAATAGAAACATGTGAAATTCCCCCTGGCATGGAATAATCTGATGTAACAAGAATAACCTGAGCAGTATGAAGTTCACTCTCTTCAGGGAGAGTGGGATCGACCAAATGTGAAATCAAATTGACCACTTGATCAACTAATGGATCATTAACCCGAGTGATATGAGTTGCACTCTTCAATGGAAGAGTGGGATCGACTGTACTTGGAATTAGATCAATCCCTCTGTCAGTTGACGGTAGGTTGGGAGAAAGTTGACGGTAACCAATTGGAAGTTCTTGCTGTGGAACAGTAAAGTTTTCCAACAAGTTTGAGGCTTCGTCCATGTGAGGGAAAATGTGAGTTTGATGACTCCCTTTGCATAAATTACAAGGAAACCTAACTTTACCCTTTTTCCCAGGAACCTGACTATCACTGGCTGATGAATCAATGGAAAGTTGATGAGATTTTTCTAACCATACTTCCAAGAACTTTGGAATACCGGGACAATTGATAAGGAAGTGGTCACCCTTACAAAGCCTGCAAGGGTATTTGGGTTTACGATGCATGTTGGAGGTTTCCTCAACAATACTAACATTTACAGCCATGGTTGGTTGGTTGACTTCTTTATTATCTTGCTTCTTCTTCTTCTTCTTCTTCTTCCCTTTCTTCTTCTTCTTAGTCACCTGGTTACTAGCGTCAAGGCTTTTACCAAGCGAAGAGGAAGAAAGGGAGGAAGACATATTGGGCGAAGAAGGTAAAGGGTCAATAGAAGGTTGGTGATGTTGAGATGGTGAACTCTGTTGAGGTGAATCATTCGGTTGAGGTGGAACAATTGGAGTATTCGGGGCCAACGAAGTTGAAAATAACCATATCGGTAAACCTATTGTAAATCCAGGTAATGACAATGTAGCCATATAAGGAGGACCAACATTTCCAAAGCAAGGAAAATTACTAGGATTCTCGTTAAGAGGGGTTCCTTGGTTGGTAAATTCCGGAACAGTTTCCATTAGATTCAACTTCAGTGAATTTTATTAACAATTTAAAACTAAAATTAGCAATTCAAAATTCACACCTAATAATTAAAATTCACAATTCACACCTATGGTTTCTAAAAGTAAAAACAAACAAATTAACACGTGCTATAAAATCTAGGAGTCAAACCACACACAAACAGTAGATTCCCGCACTAAAAACACTAGTTGGTGATGAAATCCAACATCATATAATTTTAATGTAGAAATGGCGGTTGGAACAGTTACCCCGACAACCTGCTTAATGAAACAGACTGGTGCAAGTTTCTCCACTATGCCATCTCGAGTGAAGATAACCCTCTGGAGAGTCCAAGTGAGTCTAGCTGACATCTGTTACAGGTACAATGGGATCTTCCCTCCAGCATCACCTTGGGAAAGAATCCTATAGTTTATGGCCACTAAGGTTACCAATAGAAACAAATATACCTGGGGGAACAGTCTATGATCAGACACACATGCAAGGGTAGAGTAACAAAGCTCAATCCCGTTGAAGGCTCCTTGACATAATCCAAGGTTTACCGACAAGTGATCCCAGGCTCCTCGAAAATGGTCAATCCGAGGTTTATCATTGTTAATACGTGTATATTTACTATCGTTCCCAATGAGGAAGGATTGATTACCTCACTAGTTCAGATATGATCTCGTGCTCGACTCCTTTAGGAGGAGCTTCCCAGAGCATGCATGCAACAATTGGAATTTTTCCTACCGCAAGATCAACTACTTGTTTGTTTTATATTGTCTTGGAGAGTTAACTAAAACCTATTCCAAGACACTAACCTAAGCTAAGTTGGTGCAAAGAGCCCTAAAAATGTAAAAATTACTAGTTGAATTTTATTAAGCACTGTGTTATTTAGGTTGTTATTACTCAAAGGGTAAATGGATATGAAACCAATGGTGTTATGACCCAACCCAAAATTGAATGCAATCAAATATGATAATATAATCTTTTCAATTCGATGAATCCTAAATAAAGTAATGAGAGATTTTCCATTCACTTCCAACAATGCAAAAAATTAATCAATAAGAGAAAATATAACAACTTCTCTAATGCACTAATTTTATCAAGAAAAACTAATGCTAATCAATTCCAATTTATTTTTATTTTTTTCTTTTTTTTCTTTATTTTTTTCTGTTTTTAAAACAAGAATAAAAACATGTAAATTCAAATTAAAGAAACTGATCTAAATCTACGATTGATTTTTCAGAAAGTAAACTATGCAGTTGTAATCTATGCACAATTCACATGAAAACTATGCAAATGTAATCTATGCACATTTTTATTCATATTCTGAAAATGAGAATTCTAATTATGCAAATCTGATCTATGCAAGAGAGTTCTCAAACACAAGATGATTCTAATGTAATATAAGAACCAATCAAGTTAAAGTAAAGAAAATTGGGTGAGAGTTCCAAAGATCAAAAAATAAAAACACTCAAAGGCGATTAACACTCAGACACAATTTAGCCCCCTCCCCCCCCCCTTGCGAATGAGGGGGAAATTTTTTTGCAAAAACAAAAGAAAAAAAATGCAAAATTGTGAAAATACTGAGACAAACCTCCAAGTAATGACCAAAGGAAATCAAATTAATAATTTCTCAAAAAAGAGACTCAAAACACCCAATTAACTTAACGAAGATTGATGAGATGAAAAATTTTCTGAAAGAAACTCATAAACAAGGCTTTTTGACAGAAAAATACAGATCTGGGTAGATGCTAAGAATCCTAAATTAAATCTAGACTAAGACTAAAAACGAAATTTTAAGTTTTCATAAAATTTTCCCAGGGTCTGCAGGCTCTAGAGTAAACAGGTGCGGTACCGCACTGGTTACTCAAGAAAATTGCGGAGATGACCGCACTGTGCGTCAATGCAAAGTGCGGAGATCAGAAAACTTCAAGAAAACAAAACTTTTCAAAAATTTTCAAAGTACAAAAAAATTAAACTAAGACACCCAAACTAGTATACATCAATCAAGAACCAGAAAAATAATTTTCTCAAGTCAAAACAAAAGGAAAACCAAAAATCCAATCATTCCCTAGCAGAGTCGCCAATTTGTTGGACAGATAAGTTGTTCTTGTGAACAAGACAGACCTCCCAAGTGTCCTACGGATAGCTATCAACAAATAGACAATTAAATCTTTCTCTAGATATATCGTGATTCATAATCAAATTTTATAAAGGTTTGACGATCTTACCTTTGATCCAACGCTTGTTTGTAGTAGTCATCCTTTAGTCGCCCGAAAGAGTTGCCTTCGAAGATCTGCAATCACAAACAAACAAACATCAAATAGCACCTACATAGGATATAGTCATAAATTATATCTATTATGGTGATCAAGGAATCCATAAAATAAACCAATCAATTGATAGCTTATTGAGAAAAATGGACTTATTTGTATTAACTTAAATAAGAAAAGTCTTACAACCGTATCCGCCTTGATGTCATATAGGCCTTCCTGGGGTCCGAAACAGGCGTTTCCTATACTCTAACAAGCCTTGCACTCTTCCATCCAAGATACATACAGGTATGTAATATTTCCTGCATAAAATCTCAGCTAAAAGGGTTTGAGTTTCAACAGCACTTCGACTCCAATAATACTAAAAAATTCAACTCATCAACTGTAACCCCTTGAGGCTTTGCCCTATGCCTCTTTTCATAGTGAAAGAGAGGAGGTTACAGCTCCAAACAAGAAGGTATAGAATCCTCCTTCAAAGGGATTAGCTCCTTACATCAAGGGGTTAGCTCCATAATTGATGGGATGCATGAACCTGAAAAGAGCGGACTTTCCACCGTAGGAATGTTTCTAGAAGCTTCCAAAAATGACTCAAACTAAGCTTCTAGATTTTACTTGCACCTTTTTTTACCTTTTACAAGGCTCCACACTTTTAATGAAGAAAAAGTGCGGTACGTACCACAGTTTTCCTTTACAAAAGGTGCGGTACCGCAAGTAAAGCTAAGAGAATGTGTCGTACATGTGTTTTAAGGACTTTTATGAGCTTTTCTCTTATTTTCAAGGCTTGATATTAGGAACTGATGTGTTTAGAATTGCAAGGGAGAAATGTATGAGTGATAATGAGCTCATACGGACAAAAAAATGTCAAGGTGACAATTTTCAATGTAACAATGCCATAAACCAGCTGATAGGGGGACATATTTATTGATTTTTTGGTGGTTAATCTATCAGCCCATAAAGCATGAGTTAGCTTACTATGCCATGATTTCTGATTTTGTTCCAAAAAAAATTTGATAATATTGATAAGGATTTTGTTGGAGGATTCATCTAATCCATTCCCTTGGGGATAGTAGGCAGTAGAATGACCCAATGTGATATGATATTTATAGCAGAAGTCAACCATTCTTTTAGACTTGAAGGTAGCAGCATTGTCTGTGATAATTTTTCTAGGACAACCAAATCTGGATAGTATGTTGGTTTCAAGGAACTTGATAATGACAGAGTGAGTATCATTCCTAGAAGGTATGGCTTCTATCCACTTGGTAAAATAATTAGTGGCAGTGAGGATCCACTTATGTTGGGCTGAAGAAGATGGGTGAATTTCCCCAATGAAGTCTGAGCCCCATTGTTGAAAGGGAGCCTCATCACTGATGGGATGTAAGGGTAAAGGTAGGAGTTTTCTCTTGCCATAAAAAATTTGACACTTATGGCAAGACATGACAAGCTTCTGAGTATCTAGGAAAAGGGTGGGTCAATAGTAATCAGATCTGAGGATTTTATTTGCTGTAGTCTTCCAGTAAAGATGTCCTCCACATTCTCCCTCATGCAACTCATGCATGATTTTTCCTGCATCAATCTCAAGAAAACATTTAAGAAAGATTCCAACAACATTATTCTAATATAAAACCCCATCTAATATGCAATAATTTAAAGCCTTCTATTTTAAAAATCTAGCTTTATTTTTAGACAAAGAAGGGGGGGTATTTAGATAAAGTAGCACATATATGATATCAACATACCAAGGTGAATTCACAAATTTTTCTTCAATAAATGGAGCTGTGAATTATTGTTTCTTCCAAAATATCAACCATATTCATATCTAAAGCTTGGAAGTTTGACTTAGCCATGAGTTTTGCTAATCCCTTCCCTTTGATTAGTTTGGTTGGCCTGATTTATAAGTCATATTATAGAATAATAGCAATCCATTTTCCCCTTTTACCATCAGGGTCTTGATTAGAATGTCCTTGACAATAGTATGTGGGACAAAATAAATGATTTGAGAATGTAAAATGTAGATTCTAAAGTCTTTCAATGATTTTACCAAGGCTAAGGCTTGTTTCTCCATGATGTTATACTTGAGTTGAGCATCTCTTAAGGCCCTACTAAAAAAGGATATTGGTTGTTCTTGCCCCATAGTGTTCTTTTTCAATAACACTGCAGTTATTGTGTGTTGAGATGCAAAATAAAAGATGTAGAAATCTTTGGTGAAATCGAGACTTATAAGAACTGGTGTTTGAGTAAGAGCTTGTTTCACTAGTTCAAATGATTGTTTAGCTTGTATTTTCCATTTAACTCCTATCTCTTTCTTTAGCATGTTTGTGATATTTATCAATAGCTCAGCAAGGTTGGGGATGAACCTCCTTAAAAAAATTATCTTCCCAATGAAAGATTGCAATTCTTTAAGGTTTCTAGGATGGCTGATTTTCAGTATGCCATCAATCCTTTTAGGGTCTACTTTAATTACCTCTTTAGAAATTATGTGGCCAAGAAGTTTTCCTTCTTGGAGACCAAAGAGTGTCTTTTTGCGATTCAAAGATAAGCCATATTTCCTACATTTCTCAAAAACGTTTCTTAAATGAATCAAATGTTCTTCATCAGTTTTGGAGAAAACAATAATGTCATCAAGGTAAATGATTATAAAATATCCTATGTATTTAGAGAAGGCTATATCCATGTCCCTTTGGAAGGTTGCCCCTGCATTCATTAAACCAAATGGAATTTTGACATACATGAATGTACCCCAAGGTGTAGTAAAATCAATTTTATGTTGATCACTTGGGAGTACTAACACCTTATTGTAACCTGAGAACCCATCCAAAAGTGAAATTATTTTAGACCCAACCACCCTTTGAAGTATGTGATCCATTTTTGGCAAGGGATAGTTGTCTTTAAGGGAGGCTTTATTTAGATTTCTCAAGTCAATGCATAGCCTTATTTCCCTAGTCTTTTTTCTGACAGATACTAATTTGGAAACCCATTTTGAATATCTAAAGGGAATTATGATCCCAACATCATACATTTTCTTGACCTCTTTCTCAACTAAAGGCAATAAAACATGGTTTATCCTTCTGAGTTTCTATTTGAAAGGTTTCTGATTTTCCTTAAGCGAAATTTTGTGTTGAATAATGTTGGTATCATATGATTTCAGATCCTTGTTACCCCAAGCAGACACATCTCTAAATTATTTGAAATGTTCTATGTATTGTTGTTTGATATGAGCTGGGAGAGTGCTGGATAGCTTGATTATTTTGGGTTTTGCTAGGCAGCCTATGTTATGTTCTTCTATGTTTGTTTCTATAGGCTCCATTATTGGTTCTTTGGCTACATCATTGAAGTCAAACAGCTTTTCTAATGGTGTAAGGGCCCTTCGTATAGTATCACCTTTTCATTGTAAAACCTCAAGGTCCTTTTGGTCTGGATTGTCAAATAATTCTACCTCAAAAATATTTTCAAATTGATTTATACTGGCAGAAAAGGACATCTCTGTTTTAGGGGTTTGTTCTTCATTTAAACAACTTTATTTATGGCTTGAAGTAGGTGTTGGTATGGAAAAAACATTTCTTGATTGCAAAAAATCATCTATGTGTTTGTCACCTTCAAACACTTGCCAATAGTATTCATTGTTAGGTATTGCAGGCTTGTTTTTTACCTTCACATTGAATTGTTCATTTATCTGTGGTATTTGGAAATTACTAGCAGCAAAGACAAGTTCATTTTCTAGATGATTTTGAGCTCTTAGGATGAAAATGAGTTCATATTTTTCGAAGGTTTTTAGGAGATCAAGGGCGGCATTTCTATATTCTCTGAGTTTTGGGTTTTTGGTTGAATATTCCCCTTTAATCTGTCTAATGATTAGCTCGAAATCTCCTTGGAATAATATTTTCTTAGCTCCTAAATATTTGAGCAAATGTAGGCCAAGGAGGAGGGCTTCATATTCAGCAATGTTATTTTTGCTTGGAGAATCTAGTTTATAGGAAAATCCTTTGTTTATGTTATGTATCCATACACCAGCCCCTGAACCTAGTTTTCTACAAGAGCCATCAAAGTTTATTTTCCAAGGTATTTCAAGCTCATTTTCATTTCCTTTCTACTGTTCAAGGCTGCTAGAGTTTCAGTTATTTTGTATTTGAGTTGAGGGGAGATTTGACTGTTCTGGTGGACTGAATTCTTTCTTGTTTTCCTTTTCTTGTTGGTTGATTTCATCTTCATTATACAAGATAAAGGAATCCAAATCTGAATGAATAGAATAAACATGAGTATTTTTTGGCCTATCTACGTTACTCACCATGTATTTCATATTAGACTCCCTGTATAGTCTTTTGGTTGTTTAAACACTAGGATGGTGGCATATGGCATGTCCATTTGAAGGCTCCCTTGAAGTTTTTCTCCCCATGATCTAGATAAAAGCATGCCATACTTAGGGGGAATGTCAGCTACTACTATGTCCATAAATAAAGCTTTATCCAGAATATGTGCCAAATTGACACGTAAATCTTTGATTAGGCCTGAGCATTTGACCCTGCTTGAATCAAAGGAATACATATATTTATATGGTTTAGTAATTTCTAAGCCCAGGCTTTCCATTACTACTTTGGGCATAAATTTATGAGAATCACCTGAGTCTAGCATGGCATTGTGTAATATTTTATTATGTATGTTCAAGATGACATAAAAGGGAGGGGCAACCCCTTCTTGGTATTTTCCTTCAACTTCGGGACCAAACAATAATTTTGGTTTATCATCTATCAAGTTTAAATTATCAATGTTACTGCCTATATTCAAAGCTTTCAAAACTTGATTTTTATATACATCTTGAGTTACTAGTTTAGCTAAGGGTATGGTGATTTTGATCTTGGCAGTTTCCCCTTCAAGGCTAAAAGGCACTATTGTTCTAGACATATTTACATTTATTTTATCATCTATAATTCTTTCAGCCATTCTGATTTGTTGAACTTTATTTGGACTGTTATTTGGGACAGATTTGTTAGGGCCACTAGCAGAGGTACTAGGGAAGCTTTGTTCAATGCTTTTCTCACTATTTTATTCTTTATTTAGATCAGTTTTGTTGGCCATAGCATTGGTGTTACTTTATGTATTCTTAGGCTGATTTTCTGAAGTTTTCCTAACAAAGTGTTTTTGTTATTGGAGATCTCTGGGCTTCCTTTGCTTCTAAGATTACATTGTTTTTTTACCTCCATGATTGCATTTTCAAAACCCAATATATAATATTCAGAATTCTCATGGTTGTTTTTAGTTTGTTCTGAGGAGAAGAATCCTTGTTCTTCTTCAGTGAGAAAAACATATATCTCACTGTCGGATCCTATCAGATTTACATGATTTTCTTCCAACCTTTTAGTTTCCCTTTCCTCTTCTTGATCTATATAATTTTTTTGTAAGGGGGGGCCTAATTTGCTGGTAATTATCTCTTTGCCTATCTTGAGTAAGATCTCTTCAGATCCTTGGATTTATATATCTGTTTTGGGGATTGGTTTGATTCTCTCTAGGAGGCACTCTATCATTTAGATTTATCTTTTCAAGAATTCACTCCATTACCTTCACTAAGTTATCAATTTTAGTATCTGATGATGAGGTTGATGCCATTGTTTCATCCCTATATGTAACTCTTTTTTCTACTTTTAACCTAGATCTTTTCTCAATAAAATTTCCTTCCACACTTAAGGCTACCCTCTACATATCTTCTAAGGTCAATGGGTATCTTTCTCTTAGCTGGTAGGCCATTTCTGGATCAAAGCCTTCTGAAAATTTAGCTAAGGCTAGGCCTAGTGGAGGTTTCATGTTTGGGGGAAGTGCATTATACACACTATTGAATCTAGTGTAATAATCTTGGACACTTTCCCCAGTATTTATCTTGAGGTTATTATAGTCTGACAGTATTTGGAGATGGTTCTTTATAATTTCCCATTTGTTTGTGAATGTTTGATATAAAGAAGGGAGATCATTTATGATGTGAGGAGTTAACCCTTTGAACCATTTTTTGGCTTCTCCTCCTAAACTTTGAGAAAAAATTCTCATCTTAATGGTCTCTTCTTCTATTTCCATATAATCAAAAGCATCATCCATCTTCTCTACATGCTACTGAGAAGTAGTAGGCTCATTTCCAGTGAAATGGGGAATTTTGGATTGGTAATCATTGGGTGAGGGAACCAGAGGTTGTGGTAACACTAGTGGATCATACCATGCTTCCATGATAGGAAATAATGGTGGATTTACAAGAGGGAAAGTGGGCTGACCGGGAGTGATTAGAACAGTGTATGTGTGTATAGGAGTGGAAGAAACACTTGGGCCAGCAAAATAATTATGAGCAGATTTGTTATGGAAGGATTTGAAATGATGGAGAAGTTGAGAATCGAGTGGAGTAGAAGGTGAGGCTTCTCTGCTAAAGCTTTGTTGAAAATCTGTGGTTTCAAAGTTAGCTCGGTTTAAATCACTTTGAGACTTATTTCTAAATAGGTTCTTTGTGTGAGGTAAGTCAAAGTGAGGATCTTTCAAGACTGTGAGATTTCCAGGGGCAGGTATTGTTCTTGGGATGGTCCTATCAGTAGTTGGTTTTCTAGATCTAGAAGTTTGCCACAAAATCCTCTATGGATTTTCAACTATGGTAGGAGGGTTAGGATTTGGATGGGATCTATTATTGACCCTATATGAAGCCAGATTTCAATTTCCAAAATTTAGAGAGGATGAGGTTTTCAGGTCTGTTTTTCAAATTTTTTTCCTCTCATAGTGATTTCTATAATAGGGGAATAAGTTTCTAAACTTCCTCAAGGCTGGTTAACACATTCCTAGAGAAATCTAAATATCTAGAGGAGTAATAGGCCTACTGGGGCTAGTGGAGTCGCCAGGTGGAAATTTTTAGCTTTTCTGAAGGTAAAATGTTGTATGGTCCACCACCAATGATTATTTGAAAAGAAATCTGAAATGTTTTGGGTTTTTCTGAGTTATTTGTAGTTATATGGTTGTGAGAGTGTGCTATACCTATTTCAACACTTAGCTAAGGTGGTGAAACAAATAGAATCTACTCTATGGCTTACTAGCTGATTTTCTGAGGTAATTTGAAAGACAAATGAGTCTATAAGGGCTTGCTAGGCAATTATGAACTCATAGGTCCCACCGTGATCGTCATTATGTTGTGGTCCTATGATTTGGCAGATTGGCATACCAAGTGACAAGGAAATATCAAAACCAGTCCTTAGAGCTCTAGGATCTAGCCTTCCTAGTCTCAGAGAGGGATCTCTCAATTGTTTGCAAAAATGTGAGTTTTTTTTCTTTTACAGGTTGATCTTAGGCTAGTTATGAAGCATGGATTTGTTTGATTGTTTGGTTGGACATGATGATCTAGGAAGCATAGATAGAAAAGGGAAATTTGTAAGTCATTGGGAAATGGATTCAAATGGAAGTTGTGACAAGTTTGTAAAGGGATCAGGGGTATTAAAGGGAAAATCTAACTTGGCCAGTGGATCTACAAAGTATTTCAGGTGAAATGAAATGGACATAAAAGGTTTAGAAAGAAAAGTAGAACTAAGGGCAATTAATAATCCTTAATTATATGTACTTCTCAACAAAGGGACTTAAAACATTATCTAAACATGAAGAGGCATTCCATAGACATGGCTAACCATAAATTATAGAAACCACACTTCAGCAAATAATAATTCCAAGACAAACTTCTCCAATGAAATATAGAAGGCGATAAACTCATTTAACTTCTACTGATTTCACCTTCAAGGATAAGAAAACATTCAAGATTCACAAATAACTACCTTCATAGAAGAGGGAACTCCTAGACATCTTTGATTATAGCTATAAAGACCTTCAAAAAATTTATTTAAGAAATTACAAAGGGTATGATCGGAACAAAACCTCTTTGGCAGACTTTAAACAATGGTACTTTAAAGGGAGACTTCATAAACAGTTTATAAGTAGCAACAAGTAAGCAGGGAAAACCATAAATCATTCTTGAGACCAACTGTATTGAACTATTTAAGAAATAAACAAGCATAAGGGTCCCATAGAGCAATTAATAATTCTCTAGAATATCTTAGCAGAAGAAAACATAAAGACAATGAAGAGTAAATAGAACTAAGGTGCTTTCAAAAGACATTTCTTAGCCTAAAATTTTTACTCTACTGCAACAAAGAATGGTGAAACATGATGGAACAGGAAATAACAATGATAGATTTAAGAATACGTCACCAATAGCCAAGCTCAGGGATCCAATGACAGAGCTTTCTCCATCAAAAAACAGGTTAAAAAATCCACAAGTTCTGGAACATCAATTTTCTTTTAACTTCAACAAAATTATTTATTACTTCAAAGTGTCACCAGATGCCAACAATACAATGAGTTTGAATCTAGTATTTATGCTGCAAATGAGGAGGTGGAGCTGATCTAGGGTTCAAGTGTTATTTATTATAGAGTAAATGCATTCCTAGACTTGAAATCAATGCAAGGCATAAGGTAGGAAGATGTTCAACTACTCCTCTACTTTAATAACTCTGTCTTAATTTCTGAGAGGTAGATAGGAGAAGAAATTGACTTTTAAGGCTCTATCCTATCTTTACAATAACTATATTGACAATTTTTAAGATATTTCTAGCTGGGTAATAAATGTTGATTGACTTTGTGGATAAAAAGTAGGCCCAATGTGTCAGTTAGATATTTTTGAGTGAATAACTGCTTCCCTTTGATGTATTCGAGGCTTTTTAGGCCTAACTTTCCATAATTTAATCATTTAACTATATTTATGTCCTCATTTTACTTTTGGCCTTCATAATTCATCATGCTGTCATTATTACTTTACTATTTTATTTAAACCTCTTTTCATCTATCCTTAACTATGTTATTATCATTTAATCATCCTTTAAGCCTTTAATATCTATTTGTTTGGTCTTCACTGACTTTATTTGATTCATTTGTGTATAGGTCTTCTGTCGTTGCGCTGGAGGGTTTTGCTAGAGTAATCGATGTCCATGATGCATCAATCAAACATGGAGATTAAACCCTTTATGTAATTTTTCTGTGATATCAAGCCTTAGAGGATCGTCACCCTCAGCTTTTAATCACTTTCCTTGACTGTAGGATGGCCTTTTTGTTTAACAACCATGAAACTTGCACAAACCAAAGAAATGTTAATAAAACTTGCGAATATTGGGTTTAACTACTTCAAAGGCTTACGGAGGGTTCGGGATAATTTGCATAGGAAGGGGCTATTTGGAGGAAGGATATTGCAAGATGAAACCCTGGGGAATAGGTTTGAATTTCAAATAATGACGTGGAAAACAAAAGGCAGTTTTATGAAAACCATAAGCGGTTTTCACACATAATTTTGGCAGTAAACGATTTTTCCATGAACAAATGCGATACGTTTCGGAGGATGACGCGTGTCCCTACCGAAACCACCATTTTCACGTGGAAATTGTGAATTGGGAGGGTTTTGGAAGATTGGGCGTGAAAGTTAATGAGGAACATCAAATCTGCGGGCTGAAGATTGACGGTTGTGAATTAGCGCGATGGTCAAACAGATGCATGGGAGGAATGGCAATGGGACGTGACGGTAACGTCAACAATTTTTTCATGGAGTGATAGTACTAATGGGCGGAGTTAGAGGATGAAAATGAGTGATTATCGTTGAATGACAAGGATCAACGAATGAGGTTTGTCGAGAAGACAATATAGTCAGGAGGGAAAAAAAAAAAAAGAAGTAACGGGGGCTGGAGGTAAGGTTTTTAGCCCATGGTCCTGGATACCAGGTCATATGGAAAAGAGCATAGGGCTTAAGCCCAAAAAAGGGCTTAAAGCCTAATTTCTAAAATGGGTGGAAACATAGGCCAAAAGAGGGGTTTTTAAAACCTTTTGGTGGCTTTCGATAGATTAGAAAAGGTCATTTTTTAACCAAACAAAGGTGTTTTATGGTTTAAGGGGGTTTTTAGAAGAAACACAGAGTTAATGAAGGGAAAAATGATTATTTTCAAAGGAAAATAGACTGATAAAAACATAAATAGGAATGGTAGAATGGGGGAATGAAATGGAGGTAAAAAAAAATGGGGTAAATAGGTTGAAACAAGCTTCTTTTTGAAACATAGGGGTGATCTTTTATAAGGCCTAGATGAAGGTTTAGTGAACTGATAGACTTTAGGATGATGAAGGAAGTGAGATTTCTAGAAATTACAATGTTTCTGCAGATATTTTTTCTAGAAATCTAAGTATTTCAACTTAGTCATCTTTGGATAAAAACAAAATTATGGATGACTAATAGTATTTTTTATGGTCGCATTAAGAACCATTTTCTTTCGAAATAGGAAATTTTCGTAAAGTATTCATTTCCTTGATAGGAGAAATTGTTGTTGAAATCCTCATTTTTCCTTCAAAAGAGAAATTGTTGTTTGTATTCTTCATTTCTCAAAAGTAAAAGGCATTTGAATTGTTGATTTAGTGCACCTAGTTTCTTTTCTACATTCATAACATTAAGGAAACTGAAAATAAAAACTTGCATTTGCATGTAGTATTTTTGTGTGTTTTGCAAAAAGGAACATTAGGAAATCTTCATTTAGTTTGTGATCATTGATTTGTTTGCTCATAAATTGTTTTCTCTCTTCCCTTAGTAGCTAGGTTTTTCATTGAAGAAACTAAAAGTGAAATATTTCTTATCATTTTTAGTTGTAATTTAGGAATTTTCCAATACATCATCGTGGTGAACCTTTGAAAGGAAAATTGTAAGCAAGATCAATAAAAAATTAATCTCAATTTACCTAACAAAGCATTGGAACCATAACAATAACATTTAGAAGGTCTAGGCTAGAGACGTGTTCCACCGACGTAAAACGTAGCAGTTGTTGTTAACTTCCTTGTGATACATTTCAAGTGTGATACCTCACTCCACGTACATAAGTATATCGTATCTCGTCCACATACTTTTGGATATATCGGGCGGTGTCACAGTACGATAAGTATAAAGGGGTGCTCTCACTATGCGGTTTCGCATCAGACAGTGCTAATGCAGACTTGGGCCTCCATGTACCTTCGGGTATATTTGGGAGGAAACATTTTAGGTGTTATCCATCCATAGCGAACCAAATCGTCCGCCTTGCAAATTGTGATACACCGAACACAACATTTGGGGAGATTTCCTGCCCATACTTCTTGGTTCACCAGGAGGTATTATGTAGTTCACAGTTTCTTGGTAAACCCTTTTGCCTAGCATTACCCTTTTATTTATTTATTTTTTTTTTGGTTAAAATTAATCAGTAATCATGGAAGAACAAAATCATTTCCCCTGTCGTTCGCATAGATTAACTTTAAAACCACCCTTACCACCAGAAGCTATTTCTGGTAGGCGAAGGAGATCATGATCTTCCAAATCAAGTACAATTCGTATCTCTGGTGAAACATCATTTTCCAATAAACCAGAGTTAGCTCAAGTTGTTTCTACACATCCCGGTTCATCTACTATTGTCGAAACAGAGTCTTCATAGCTACCCATGGTCACGATCCATCCAATCAGTGAGACCATACCTCCTGGACCCGACGTTTTTCAACCACAAATTGATCTAGATCCTTTCTCTTCTTTTTCCCGAACATCTGAATCCTGAAGTTCGAACGACTGGAAGTTGTTCCTACCTTGGTCATCCCACAAAGTTCTGTAGCTATTGAATCTCCCATATCACACAGTGAACCACCTGAAATATACTTTGGGCCTGACGATGGAATTCTTCCACCTGGTTTAATTGTGATTGAAGAAATCCCACAAGACAATACACCTTTAACTCCAACCCATTTTGGGGAGGACCTTTACCTGTATGAGTATTTTTCACAATCGACAACCTCTGCTTTTGTGGATCTTCCTCCTTTTCAAATTCCCATCGATTCAAAAGGGTATACATTTTGTCAAACAACCATGTCTAAACCAACATCTTCGGTTGAGCCTGTTGTTCCAATTACGTCAACTCCCACTGTCGCTATTCCGTCGATGTTTACCACTTCACTAGAGTCATATTTTCATGGTGGCCCTATGGTCCCATCAGGTTACAAATAATTATCTGGAATTTTCTCTAGTGCATCTTCAAATCCATGGAATTTACCAATGTCATCATCCGATATTTTAAATAGTAATACTATCATAAGTACTGAACGACTTGATTCATTATACACATCATCAGGGCAATATCAAGCCGATCCATCTGGGTTTATTCCTTCAAGTACCATATCAACTGGACTCCCAGCATTTGGATAGAAATATTTTTCATCTTATTATCCTCCTCATGCTGGGGGGAAACCTTTGGTCACCCAATATGACAGTACTCTGTCACTTTTTGGTCAATATAATGTTGAAACGAATGTTTGTCAATAGCAGCCCACTCTGCCTATCCAACCACAAACGGTTGTACAATCGTATCAACCAGTTCAACCTGTTACACCCACTTCATTACCAGCTATTTATACATCTATACCCTTGTTACAGAATCAAAATTTTGTACATCATCAACCTTATCAAGCGGGTCCTTCAAATCAATATCATCAAATTTTGGGTCCACAGACTCCAAATCCTTTGGTTAATTTACAACAACCTGTACCAGGAATTATTTGTTCACAAGCTGGTCTACCATTTTATGGGATTTCACAACCGCAACCGAGTTATACATATCAACTGAATCCAAGTCATGTTAATTTGGGTTATAACATTGGTGGTCAGACCCCTTGGCAGCCACAGGAACAAGTACATCAAACTTCATTTCAACAAGTACCATATCCAGGTTTTGGTCAATAGAATCCTCAAGCATTTGATATGAAAAACAACCCCTATCTGGGTTACCAGCAACAGATTCCTTATGCTAGTGTTCAAAGGCCTATTGCTCAAGAAATTCCATCTTACCCTAGCTATCCTCAACCTGACCTTAATAGACAGTTTCCCTTTGTTGCAAATTTAGGGTTACCATATTTAAATCGGCTAACTAATGATCCAATCAAATATGCTCCTTGGTGGCTGGTGATACCTCACAAATTACCCTCGGATATTCCTAAGTTCAATGGAAACCCTGGAGAAGATTCGTCATCTCATGTTATGACTTATCATTTATAGTGTTAATCAAATTCCCTGAATGATGATTCTATTCGATTACGTCTTTTCCAGCGTACACTCACAGGTCCGGCTGCAAAATGGTACATTGAATTACCTACAGATTCTTTTGATAATTTCACAGCCCTGGCTACTGTATTTTTGACTCATTTCCAGCTACCCATTTGGTATGAAACTGGAATGGAACTCTTGACCAATTTCAAACAAACTAATGCTAATCACATTTCTAATCATATTCATGAGTGGCGTCGTCGTCGGCGAATGGTTAAGACATTTGTTCCGGATCAGCTCCTTGCTGAATGGTTCATTAAGTCCCTGTTACCATCTATAACTGAGGATGTGGCTGGGGGTGGCATCATCACAGAAGAGAAAGTTATTTCTCATTCCCAATATTTAGACTTGATTTATACTCAGTTCGACACGCTCTATGAAAAAATCCCTAATGCGCGGAGATCTAATTTCAATGTTCCTCCTCAATTAAAGGAATCTCAAGCCGAAGACGACTTGATAGGCACTACAAACACACACCACACTATTGCATCTGATCCTACTCCTACTTCCAAAATCAATGTCGTGTTATTTGACAAAGGAAAAAGTGACAAGCAACCAGGAAGTAAGAAAAAGGGAAAATCAAAGAAAAAGAAAACTTCTAACCTGCAGGAAAGATCATCTGATCAACCGTATAGACCTCGAAAACCTCATTATCCATGCATAATATGTAATAATGAACACTTTTTTATGGATTTTCCTCACTGCACTGAAGTCTAAAAAATCATCAAGACTTCCCATGCATTAGTTGTGTTGACATACCCATTTCCAAAACCGGACACAAATATGGTTGCTATGGATCCAGCTCGTAGTTCCCAAGTGTTAATGTTATCTATCACAAAACCTTCAACATATATTTTGGTGTCGACGCGAAATAAATATTATGGTAGTCTGGCCACTAATCAACCTACTACCTCGACAATGAATCCATCTATAGAATCAGTACCGCCTACTGCTATTCTTGAATTGAAAATCAAGCCACCAAAGGGAGTAATTCATAAATCGACATATAATCCTCGAGCAAGAGTTGTAGAAAATTATAATATAGTTGAAGATTTGGCTCAATCCCCTTTAGCTATGTCTGCTCTTGACGTATTACAAAATTCTCCCTCCCAAAAATAGGCTTTATTATCGGCTATTGGTGGAATTGATCCAACTAATTCTAATCTTGTCATCTTTAATCACACAGGCTATGTGCCGCAACTACCAGCAGAATTGGCATTCTCCATACAAGTAAATTTTCTTAATCATCTTGTTCATCACACTATTATTGATGAGGGAGCATATACATGCATTATGTCTCTAAGCTATTGGAAATCACTTGGCTCGTCGCGCTTATCACAATGATCAACGACGTTGAAGGCATTTGATGGATGTACATATAAACCTTGTGGTAGTATTAATAACCTGCATGTTGAACTAGGGGCAAAAATAGTGAATATTGATGTTGGGGTTGTTGATCAGCATCACCAAGTGTTTTGGTTGATCGTTCATTAGATTTTGGTACTCCATGTGATCCATTTTCCTCAATGTTCTTGACATATGAGAATATTTTGGAAGCTATGATGTCAGAAGGAGAACCATGGGAAGATTATCATCATCATTCTCATCTTCCTTATTATGAAGAAAATTATCTTAGTGAACTATATCACCCATCCATCAGAAATTTCTTTTCAAATTATTTTCACATTAATGAAATCGATTTTGAGAGAAATATTTCAAATATAAAAGAAACGATTTCTATCGATATTTCGACAAAACCTGGCGTTGTAGAGAATATACATGTCAGTGTATCTTGTTCTCCATCAGAACTCAAATCATATCGCTCTATTTTTTGTGAATTTCATGACGTATTTTCTCGGTCTTACGAGGAAATTCCAAGCATAGATACTAGTATAGTTGAACACACTATTAATATGTATCATGATGTCAAACCGGTGCGTCAACGACTTCGTCCTGTACATCTGAAGAAATTCGTTGCCATCAAAGCAGAAGTTGAGAAACTTTTGCATGCTTGTTTCATTTACCCTGTTGCGCTAACTGAGTGGGTTTCCAATATTGTTCCTATCATGAAAAAACAAGGAACCATTAGAGTGCACGTCGATTATCGGGATGTTAATCATGCTTGTCCAAAAGAAAACTATCCTACTCCCTTTATCGACCAAATTATTGACTATTGTGCTGGATGTGAAATATTTTTGTTCGTGGATGGATTTTCCGGCTACAATCAAATCAATATCTACCTAGATGATCAACATAAGACAACATTCATCTGTCCTTGGGTCATTTTCACTTATAGGAAACTTCTGTTTGGTTTAAAGAACGCTGGGGCAACTTTTTAGAGAACAATGGATAATTCTTTCAACGACATCAAGCACATTGTTCAACCATATCTAGATGATTTACCAGTACATTCACGAAATCGGACTGATCACCCGATGCATTTGAGAGACATTTTCTTATGTTTTCGACACTACAAAATATGCCTCAATCCACATAAATGTGTGTTTTTTATTGGTTCTGGTCATTTTCTTGGATTCGTAGTCTCAAAATAAGGGATTCAAATCGACCCTTTGAAGGTTTAGGCCATTCTTGATTTTCATGTGCCATCAAAATTACTTCAGATACTGAAACTTCAAGGAAAGGCTAACTTCCTAAGGAGGTTCATTACAAATTATGCCGAAATGGCTAAAGGATTTACTGGACTCTTGAAAAAGGGGGTTCCCTTCCATTTGGACCAAGTTGTGCAAGCTTCTTTTGATTCTTTCAAGGACACTCTTGTCCGAGCGTCATTAATGTATCCTCCTAATTATCAAAACGATTATTTCCTATATATCATCGCAGCCAAAACGACCATTTATATGGTAGTGGTCCAAGTAGAAGGCGAAATTGAACGTTCGATCTATTATTTGAGTCGTAATCTCAATGATACAGAAATTAAGTACTCATCCGTAGAAGAGCTTGCCTTGGAAACTGTTCAAGTTATCCAAAGATTTAGCCATTATATCCTGCTCCGAAAAACAAAAATAGTTTTGGATTGCAACCCCATGACTTACATCTTATCACATAAATTGATGGGGGGAAAATATTCAAAATTGATTTTCATTTTTCAGGAATTTGATTTTGAATTTATCAAATCCAAATCAAACAAGTCTTTAGTTTTGGCTAAGCTTCTTTGTGACCTTCCCTATGATAGTACTGAAACTACGTCGGAACCATCAATTGAAAATGAGTCTCTATTTATGATCATATCATCTGATCCTTGGTATGGGGATTTCATCATTTATCTCCAAACCCAAACTTTTTTACCTAATACCTCTCACTCTGAATAACGACATATTCGATACCAAGTCAAATATTATCTGATCGTCGGTGATACACTTTATCATCGTGGTGTCGATACCATTTTAAAGAGGAGCCTCACTCATGAGGAGGCCACAAAAGTGTTAAATGATTGTCATTTTGGGGATTGTGGTGGAAATTTATATGGATATGCTACCGTACAGAAGAAACTCTGCGCCAATTACTTTTGGCCTACTATTTTTCGACACTGAATCCTCGCGGTCAGAAGTTGTCATGCATGCTAGATTTTTTATCGTAAAATCCGCAAACCGCAAACACCAATGCATCCTGTTGTCTCTGCTGGACCATTTACGAAATGGGGTATTGACTTCATGACCTATAACCTTCCTTTGTCCAAGGGGCATGGTTATATTATTGTCATAGTCGACTATTTTACCAAATGGGCCAAAGCGATGCCTACATTTAACAACACAGGACAAACAACTGCATTGTTTTTCTTCAACCACGTTATTGCATGGTTTGGGGTCCCACAGGCTATATTTACAGATCATGGGAAGCATTTTTGCAACCACATGATGTCTGAATTAACTGACAAGTTAGGATTGTCACGTGATAATTCTACTCCTTATTATCCACAATCAAATGGACAAGTTGAGGCTATTAACAAAATTCTTAAACGAATGCTTCAACGAATGATAGGAGTTTGTAAAAGAAACTGGAATTTTATCCTGTACTCCGCCTTGTGACCCTATCGAACCTTGGTGAGAAATGCAACCAGATTTACTCCCTTTAAATTGGTGTATGGTCTGGAATCTATCTTACCAATCCAATGTGAAATATCATCGTTAGAACTCACAATAGACTTGTTACCTAACACCTCAGAAGAAGAAGTGCATCTCCTTAACCTCATCCATCTTGATGAAATGTGTCGTGAAGCCCAATTGGCGAAAGAAGCACATAAGAGACGTATAAAGGCGCAATATGATAAAAATGTCCATCCTCGCATTTTCTCAGAGGGCGACTTGGTCCTTCCTTACGATCAAGAAGCTGATGTAATAGGTACAGGGAAATTTGAGCCGTTATGGCATGGCCCCTATATTATCAAAAGAGTCCTTGCTAAGGGTGCTTATGAGTTAGTTGATTATGATGGAATTCCATTGGCGCAGCCTAGAAATGGGTTATATTTGAAACATTACTATGCTTAATCATGAGCGTGGTAATTTTTTGTATTATATTGTAAATATATGTTGTTGATTTGCATTCATTATCTTAATTTGTTTTTATAGTTTTCTTGACGTTATTAATCCACTTTACATTTCATCGCAGATGTCTGAATTTTTGAAACCATTTGTTGGATATCTTGATGGTGCTAGTCGTAGTACACAAAATCTATCCTCTGCAACGTGGGCCATTTTTTCTCCGAATGACGAGTTAGTGAGTTTTCAAGGGATTTTTATTGGTAGATCGATGAACAATGTCGCTGAGTATAGCACGTTGATCGAAATTCTCTCTGATGCCATTTCATTTGGTATTAACTGCATAATCATAAGGTTAGACTCACAACTTGTGGTATTACAACTTACTAGTGTTTATACTATTAGAAATCCAACACTTCTTAGATTGTTCCTAAGAGTTCGACTTTTGGAAAGAAAATTTGATTTTATTCAATATCAACACATTTCCAAAAATTTGAACACATTGACTGATTCATTAGCTAATCAAGTTTTAGACAGAAATTTGCAACATATGTAAAGAAAACATTCACATCATTGAATAGGATTGCGCATTAAACATAGGAAAAACTCTGACTTCATATAGATAGATAGTTATAGGTTTTTACAAAATTTGTGCCCAATACACATTGGTCATCTGACCTCAAAATGTATGCAAAATGTCACAAGTAAACTAGTGGTGCTCGTGGTAACATGTTATATATATAGCTATCCTACGAATTAACTGCATCCAATGGTTAGGAACCCCAATAGTGTGTCGCTGCAGTCGCATAGGAAGCTCTTCGATCCAACAATCCAGAATTTCGAAGGTCAAGCCTTCTATGTGTTGTTGAATCTTAGTCAGAGTCTCAGCCAGATCAAGATCCTGAAGGACTTCTCTCCCAACAACTCTCTCTCCTGACACATCTGCTTCATGCTTCAGTTCCATTACTAGTTGAACACAACCAACATTTTCATTACATCAAACATTTAGTTTAGTATTGGAAGTAAATAAAAACACAAAAACATTGTATAAACCTTATGAAAATCAAAAAACATGGTCAAAAAATTATTACCTATTGCACCCCACTGAGCGCCTTCTAGTAGTGCTAAATCTGGATCCCCTCGAAAATCGATGCCTGCCTATGCATACTCATTGATTGCGACAATATGTCGTCGGAACCAGGCGAAGAATTTAGTAGAGAACACAACAGTAAATTGGCCTACATGCCGACCCATGAGTTATACCCATATCTGCATTTGAGGATCTCTAGGAGTAGCTATATCCAGTGTGACATGTTGTGGCTGTATCAGTGGAATACGTTCCAAGGCGAAGGATATAAGGATAGAACCATAATTGAAATTCTTCTTCCTTCCTCCCTTTGCTTTGTTCAGTTGTTCCTTTATCTGAGATAGAATAGCTTCAGACCAGTTGAAGACTGTTGGCTCCATACACTCTAGCACATACTGCATATATGATCTGTTCGCTACATGTAGTGTAACGGTGCCTGGAATTTTAGCGATTGTGAAAAGGATAGTTCTCAAAGGAAAATCTTTGACATCCCGGATTTTTATTTTTCCATATTTGCTAGGTTCTACCCCTAGATAGCAATAATGTAGAATATAATCCCTCACTGTCTCTCCTCCAACGGTATACCCTGAGAGTGAAATGGGAAAACCTCTCCTCAACAAACCTGTGAGAAAATACACATCCTCAACTGTTATAGGAACCACTTGGTTCTTAATATGAAATGCCTCTATCACCAGATCCCATGCTCGAACTAAGAACTCTAAGAGTTCTATTTTTTTCCTCATATCAAACAATTTGAAATAATTAAGCAGTCCACAATCTCTTAGGGCTCTTATGGTACTGTAATATCCCAAAATAGGGATTGCACAACAAGCCTGCTAACATAACACACTTCTGAGAATTCAGTGCACTGAAATGAGTTTGTAGCTCCTGGATCCCTTAGATCATCTTGTCTAAGATATAAATCCAAAAGGAGAGAAAAAAAAAATCAAACTAGGTGGTTTAAACAGATCTCCCACAACCTAGTCTAGCTGAAAAACACCCAAAGAGAAGGGCTGTAGCTATATGCAATGAAACTGCTTCAGAAATAACACATTTCCACTGAAGAAAAGTAGTAGGCTGATATGGAAGTTCAAATATCAGATGTATAATATCAAATCAGATGTACCTTACAGCCCATACATTGTACAAGATAAATTATAAGACTATACAGGAAAAATCCTCAGAAATGAGGTGCTACAACCACAAAAAAAACTCTGCATAAACCAGAAAAGAAATATTTTAATGGGTTGAAGTAGCATTTTATTATATCTCAGATCTAGAGTAGATCTGGACATAAAAATATAGATCTAATTCAGATCTGTGTACAAGAAGAGCTCATCTATACATTCCCCTTGGGGTTTTGTGAAAAACATGAAGCACATAGAGTAGATCTGAGATCTAGAGTAGCAGATCTACAGAAGTATTTAGAAATTCCTGAATCATGCAATAGAATAGTAGACTAGATATGAAACAAACATGGATTGGATGGCCAATCCATGGATCACCACAGTGAGAGGAAGAATCCTAACACCAGAGATCTCTCCTCCAAAATGTAGACAAAACACCCTGCAACTACAAACTTGCAAATAACGCAGTTCAGGGATAGGAACTGCACGGTAGGCTCTGAAGATGATTTATCCTGATGCCAAAGTCTGGATCTAAAGCTCAACTGATAATGCACTCTTCCAGGATGTTAAAATAAACACTCACTGAGAAGAGGCACTAGAATAATCTAGATCTGAGCAGATCTAGTATTTCCACTTCCTGCAACTCACAAGGACAACCCAACCCTCAACAGGATCAGCATTGTAGGTGTAAGGTGAAGCTTGGCCCAAGCCTGATAGTGGACAAGAAAAACAAGGCTCCTCTAAGAGTTGCTCAAGGAAGGAGGTGGGATTCCCAAACAGGAAAACCCCCATTGAGGAATGTCTCAGCAGACAATACCTTCAGAAAATAATAATCTTCAACAAAATCTTCATGTTTCCCTCCTCTTCCTTTTATAACATTGGAGTCTTTTCAAACCCTAAACCACTTCATTGGTTTAGCCCCTTTCACATGTAGAACCTCCATCTAGAACTGTGTTGTGCCTCAAGGAGGTTCAATGCATCTAGATTGCACTGTAGATATGGTCATGGTTGACTTGTTCAAGTGATCAACCTCTTTCACACTCAAGTGTGTTTTATAAAATGGCCCATATTTAGCCATGTTCACATTGGGCATTGATTTATTATGTTATTTTGAGGAGTTTTACATGTCCTCCTTTACATTTTATTCATAAACATGAAATGCAAAACAAAACAAGGAAAAATAGAATATTCCCATTAGCTTGGGCTAATTGGGAATATTACAGGTACCTGGATCATTTAAGGCAATCATATCTTGTTCTTCATGTTCTCTTTCCCTCCACGTAATCATCATTATAATCTGATGGAAACCTAAAACACAACCATAAGATCCATTAGATTCCATTTATTGCAAAAAACTAGGTCAATTTTGGGCATAATAAGAAAATAAAAAACTTAAACTATACCCAATGCACTCCCTGACAAGTGACAATACATTGCACATGAAATTATACTTCACTGTACCTGCTATGCAATGCAGGTTTTGACATTTAGGGGTGCGTTGCCCTCATTTTGGGAAGAATTTACCCTAGGGGTCTTAAAACCTGAAAAATTTGCAGAAATTGGAGATGAAATGAATACTAAAGTAAAGAGGAGGTTTATGGCACTAACCTGGATCAAACGACGATGAAATCCATCCATAGAAACGATCGCAATTAGTAGCTAAAGTTCGGGGGAAAAATCAGGTTCAAAGCTCCAAAATACAAATGGTAACTATGGAATGGTAAAAATGAATAGTGAAACTACTTTTAAATAGTCATTTAATTATTTGCAAGTTAAATTTATTGCTATGCCTATAGTTTTATTATGTTTTTATCATGAAACAGGTATTTTTAATCCATTTGATGTTGTTCTGAATGGGAAATACAACTAATGAACAGATTAGTCATGCAGATTTATTTCAAAGAATGACTTGATCACAAAGCATACTTTTAATCCTTATTTTTTGAGCTTTGTTAAAAAAAAAAAAGGATTTGAAGTGCACTTTTATCTCTTTTTAGAGCTTCGATAATAGAAAAAAAGGAACCCCTGGAGTATTCTTTCAGCTCTTTTTAGACTTTGATAATGTGAAAATATTGCCAAGAACTTGTCTTTTCGAGCTCGTAAAAGTAAATGAATTTATATCTACTCAGTATAAGTTTAACCCTCTTTCAGACTGAGATAGATCATTTACGAAAAAGGAATACCTTGGTTAAACATGACCAAATAGGTTCTCTCAGATATTATTTTACACTTTTTCGGATCTGAGTGACAAATTTACGAAAAATTAATTATGGAGTTTTCTTTCGTCCACTTTTTCAAACTCTCTAAATATGAAAAAGGACCGGGCTATCACCGTCGTTAAGATCGTTAAAACATAAAATAGCAACGGGCTTGTCGATCATGGCAAGAATCGAGTTTCATTCATCGCTAGACTCATTAAATTATTAAATAGCGCTACTTTATTCGCCTGAAGGGTTGAATTATAGATCAAGAAAATGTTATCCTCCTCAATTTTGTTAAAAAATAAAGAGGTACTGGTCGACAAATGACCAGGGAAAATTTGGGAAAAGTGAGAAAAATTTCTTTATGGTAGCAAGTTGCTCTTGAAGATGACACTTCCTTCACTCCATGTCCATAATTATTTAGGTTGGGTAATCACCTTGACAGTTCATTCACACCTATGGTTCATCATACCTTCACTTCAGTTTTGGGTCAACGCTGCCAACTCATCACAGTGTCGTCGATATGTTCAAGAGAAGTCATCCAGTGAATAAACTAATCCTTCTGCAATACTTGTAAACCTTCAATTTCATGACCGTCATCCCTGAAAACTGCTATATCAAGTCATACCCTTGTCTCCGAAATTGGTAACTCCCGTTTCGAAATAAGGTGACTTCCTGTCGACAACAAATCAATATCCAGGAAGTTCACTTAGAAACATCTGATTCTAGTACCATGAGACTTGTTACAGCATCGACAAGATCCTCGCTTCTGGAACTTTGACTGAAATATTTTTTTTGGCGTTCGACATCAAATAATATATTCACACCTTACAAAATGTATTGCAGTACCTTGTGGGCCATTTTCATTAATGATGGTTCTCTCACATTTGTTAACAACTCACATCATTGGCTGGTAATCAAACGATGTGTTTCCATGTTCGACGAAAAATAATATATTTACATGGCTAGACTTGTACCCAAATGATCGAGTGAATGAGATAAGAAGACCCTGGATCTATTTTCATCCATCCAGGTTGCAATTTCAGGATTTTTGTACACATCATCTGTACGGTGACCTTACATACAGATTTCCATCCAAACATGGGCCTATATTTGTAGGCATGTCTGCATTGGGAAAAATTCTAGTGGCGAAGAATTTTTGAATTATGTACATGTTATTAGATTGTTTATGTGTTGAACATGGGAATGCCTACCCTCAAAAATTATGATCAAAGAGGATATATCATGATGTAATGTATTGTAAGATTGATGCAGGTGACCACTCAGCTTCATCTCCAGCCCATCATAGTGTAAATCATCTCAATAAAATGTTTTTATTATTTTTACCTCATGCTTTAGGGGAAATTGTTATAGGTCAATTTGGGCATCATTCCCAATGACCTGGTTAACTGGGCATCATCTCCAAGACCAATGATTAAGGGTCTATCATTCCCTATCATTTCAAGTTGGTACATGCCCCAAGGCAAGAACAAGACAAATCAAGAATAACTTTCATCAAGAAAAGGTTTCCAAGGTTTGAAGTTTATTATATAGCATGTGGGAGCTCACCAATGCTGCCTCTATGGGTACTAAGTGCGTTGCATATGTAGGTAGCCCCATGCAGGTCTACTCTACAATGCACTTCCTGACATCTATGGGTACGTTGATCACATTGGGAGCGAAATTCTCATTGTTCTGGAATCTCCACTTGGCCAGTGCCTTCTAGAAGAGTTCACATATGTCAAGCTTCAAATCCAAGTGTCCATTTGACATATACATGACTGGGAACATGTCTAGCCTATTATTGGAAAGTCATTCATTGCAAAAATACCTTTAGTTCATATATAAATTGAGCACAAATCTGAGTGTTTGAGAAGGAAGAATTTGAGTAGAGAAATGCTGGAGGATTTTCAATTGAGAGTTAGATTTGTGTAACAGCTGCTGGACAGATTTATACTATGATGAGGATGAGGATCGTTGCTAGAAGGGTCACTTCAAATCATTCATTTGGTTGTAACCTCTCCTTCTATCATCAACAAATAACACAACTTACTTTTCCATATATGCATTGTATTGGATTTGATTTTCCATATTGCAAGATCTTAGTTGATGTATATGGTTTATGCTTTACTGATTTAGCTAACTAACTTGAATAGACATATGTATTATTTCCATCTTCTATTGTTTTAGTGTTCTTTCTTGCAAGAATAATTTTTCCTACAAACCGCTTGAATTTGAAGCTACAACGCAAGTGACAGAAGGAGCCATTTAGAAGTGCTTGGATTAAAAGTAAGCCTCTAATCCCTTATGTGTGTCTGCTCCGAGTTAGGAAAGGTAGTCATATAGTCTTTAATATTTTGTTCTATATTGGATAGGCAGAGTGGGCTGCCATTGACACACATTCGTTTCAACATTAGATTGACCAAAAAGTAACATAGTACTGTCATATTAGGTGACCAAAAGTTTCCCCCCAGCATGAGGAGGATAATAAGACGGAAAATATTTCTCTCCAAATGCTAAGAGTCCAGTTGATATGGTACTTGAAGGAATAGACCCAAAAGGATTGGCTTGATATTGTCCTGATGATGTGTATAATGAATCAAGTCATTCAGTACTTGCGATATGATTAC